>JAGKPW010002275.1:1219606-2439212 GCA_019926035.1 Melaleuca alternifolia
GAGGCTGTCATTGGAGCGTCCGACTTTTTTTATTATCAAAAATGAAAAGAATGTATTTTTTTTTCCCATCTGTAGTTATATTAAGAAATCCGAAAGATTCCTGTGCGGTTCCTGCGGCTGTCAAGTTTCGGTGTCGGATGAAGGGTCCGAAATCCGCCCCCAAGAACACCGCATGTCCGTCCACACCAAACCGATTAAAGAAAAGAGGAAAAAGTTTCTTTTTTCTTTCCAAAGATCGACTTTTTTAATTCATGTTTCAGACAAAAGGAAAAAGAAGGAAAAGCACTTTTTTTATTTGTGACTTCACTTCCGCGTCACTCAACCCTCTCTCTCCATAAATGTTTGGGCCGGTCGAAGTGATGCATTTTTCCTCTTCTTTTTTATAACTAAAAAGTAAATTAAAAAAAATTAATATGTTGGAAAATGGACGCGGCAAAAATTCACGACTTTCGTACCGCGCTCATCTGAGTATTATAAATTTTCAATTGTTCAACAAAGTATGGCGAATTTTTGAAAAAAAAAATCGACCACTTGTATACTTAATTACAAGTGACATGACAAGCTAGATTTTTCAATTCTTGTGATGAGCTACTCTTTATTTTATTTTCACGAAATGATGACACTCGAGATTATGTAATATTAAAGTAAAGTTATGATGCTATTTTCCTAAATGAATATTAGATTAGAAGTAGAAAGTATAAGTTTATATTCGAACGCTTTTAGATCTTTCGTACAATGAATTTCAAACAAGACTAGTTTTTTATTTACGAAATAAAGAGTATTTTTTTTCTTTCATCTTAACAAAAAAAAAATCAAACAAGCATTTGATGGCATCTTTGAATAAAAATCGACCCTTGAGTTTGCCAAAAATTTCGTTGGTGAGCTAGTAATTCTAGAAAAGAAAATTAAGTGCTTGCTCTCTAAAATTATATGGACAATAAAAAAATGACAAGTTCAATAAGCATGATTTATTAACAAAATTTCAAAAAACTTAAAAAAAATAAATAAGAAAAATAAGAGGCAGAGAAACGATTAAGTTTAAAATTTCCTTAATTAATACCTTAATTAATATACTCTTTTTTATACGAGGAAAAGTCTCAATCTTCAGCTATACAAATACACGTGCACATACTCCCTGTATATATCCTCACTCCTTCATCCTCCCTATCCTTAATTATTCATATTTTTCCTTTTTCTTTTTTTGTTCTTTTTTTCTGCATATATCTGATAATAATGAAAAAAAAAAGCAAAAAAGACAAGAATTGACAAATAAAAAATTAATGTTGAAAAATCTGACTGAAACCTGACACAAAACTAAGACCTCGGTCTTCCGCCATACGCCTGCTTGCACACCGCGTCCGGCTTCTGCGACGGCACGCACAGTTGTGACGTCGCCGGACACGCCTCCAGGCAGTTGTCCCCCAGGCTACCGAAGGCCACCGCCGCCTCGCCCGAGAACAGCCCCTCCGGCGGCTTCCCTGTCAGGTAGTTCCCGTCCAGGAAGAGCCTCCTCAGCGTCTTCTTCTGCCCAAACTCCGCCGGAATGTCCCCCCTCAGCCGGTTGTACCGCAACGACAGCGAGGACAGCAGCGGGTAGCTCGCGAAGTTGCCCGAAACGTTTCCCCCGATGAGGTTGAACCCAAGATCGACGGCGACCAGGCTGCCCCCGCCCGCGGGCGGGGTCGCGACGTCCACGCGGATTAGGCTATTGTTGGCCAGATCGATCTGCTGGACGGAGGGGAGCAAAAAGAGCCAGGACTCGAGGGCTCCGGCGAGCGAGTTGTGGCCGAGTTCGACGACCTCGAGCTGAGCCGAGTCGGCGAAGGAGTGCTTCGACAGGGGCCCGGAGAGCGAGTTCCCCCTAACGGCGAGCTCGAGCAGGTTCGGCGGGAGCCTTGGGATGGACCCAGTCAGGCGGTTGAAGCTGAGGTCGAGCCGGGTCAGGCTCGAGAGCGAGCTGAGCGATCTCGGTAGCGACCCGGAGAGGGAGTTGTATGAGAGGTCGAGGGACTGGAGGGTCTTGAGGCCGGTTAAGGCGGGGACGGAGCCGGAGAAGGAGTTGGCGCGGAGGGAGAGGGTGGTGAGGGCGGAGAGGGAGGAGAGGGAGGAGGGGATGGGACCGCGGAAGGAGTTGTCGGAGAGATCAAGGACGGTGAGGAGGGAGAGGCGGGACACGAGCGGTGACAGGGTGCCGGAGTAGCCAGCGGGGTCGAGGGTGATCAGGGTGATCCGGGCCGGGCCGCCGGAGGAGGAGGAGCAGGAAAGGCCGCAGGTGAAGTAGGAGCGGCGGGGGAGGGAGCAGGGGTCGGAGGAGGAGAAGTTCCATGAGGCGAGGCAGGACCAGGGGGAGATGGAGGAGGGGTCGACGGCAGACTTGAAGGCCTTTAGGGCTGCGACGTCGGAGGGCAAGGTGATCGAGAGGGCTTGTTGATGGAGAACGGCGGCGGCGACGATGAAGAAGAGGGAGAGAGAAGAGAGGAGGTTGGCCATGGCTTCGGCTTTGCCCAAGACGAATTTGGTAGCGATGGACCGGGGGGAAAATGGTCGAGGGAGAGTGGTGGTGTTGGTGGTGGGGTTTGGGCTGTCCTCATTTTGATTCTCTCTTCGTTTATTTATTTGTTATGATTACTTTCTCAATGGTTGGAATGCACCATGGCTTTGGGGCCGTGGAACATATGTTTGGAAAAAAATCAATTATTATAAAGGTATGTGATTCTACGTATTAATGGGTATTTGATTGCGATTCAATACGGGTCTCGATGTCCAACCCTTTTGATATAGTAAAATGTTGGGAGCAACCCAACCTGTTTGGGATTGGATTTGAAAGATTCCGATAATAGCTCGTCAAGATTATCTAATAGGGAGAAGTCCTAATTATGATAGGATGTTGGAAAATGAATTGATTTGAATAAGAATAAATATTATTTAAAAGGAATTATGGGATGGGATCGATTCTAGCGATTTTTGAGTTTTTTCGAAAGAAAGATGGTACGATCCAAATAAAGTTTATCAAAGAAAAAGAATAAGTTTTTTAAATCAATTTGGAAGTTTCTTAATTACGATATAATTGTCAAATCAATTACGAAGAATTTCTAATTTAGGAAGATATCTACCACTATTAACAGAGGCTTGGATAGAGGCTTTTGTTGTGCAGCATAAATTCTCCAGAAGAGTCCCCAACAGCATGCCTAACGCACGAGAGTCCTTGAGAGATTTTTTAAACGATAATGTCTTCGTGAAAGTCATGAAGATTTATAGAGAAACATTATTAGAGTGTTAATTATAATCCTTTGACATGGTAGAGCAGTTATTGGACTAGTGTCCCGTGATTTTTTTTCCCACATCGGGTTTTCACGCAAAAATTCTGGTGTCTTATTCTTCCTGTCCTTTGTTTATTGTGTACAATTACATATTGCACGATTCTAACAATTTGAATTCCATCGCGCGATTATTTGTAATCCGACTTTATTTACAACATAAAACAAGCTTAAATAATAATAATAATAATAATAAATTTCCTTGCATGTTTAAGCGCGCACGAATGTGTCCACGTAGTAAAGTGTTGGGCATTACTGGAATTCAATGGGTCCTCAACCAGAATAGCATTGGGGGAACGCACTCCAGTTCATCCACTTAGTAAGTCGATGACCAGCTAATTAGCTGATCGAGACTAGGTCATTTTCTGAAAAAGTAAGAGGGGCAAAATCGAGACATGCGCCGGACATAAATTTTCCTCCTCAATCTCAATTGACATGCCTTTAGCAACTTTTTTTTATCATGTGGGATTTAAATTAAGGGTGTGCATGGTCTAGGGCGGTCAGCCCCACCCCCCTCCCTGGACCGATGGGACTAGTCCATAGCCTCTAGGACCGTGCACCGGATGTCAGGTCCAGTCAGCTCCAATTCCTAGAAAATCTAATGGATCGGTTGGGAATTGAAAAAATTCTAAAAAAATCAAATTTCTTTATTTATTTTTTAGAAAAAAATTATTTTGGTAAAGTTGAGTAAATATTAGAACTTTAGAAATTTAAATTTCTTTCACTTTTTTTACATCTTTATTTTTAATAAAATATAAAAAAAATGTAACCGGTCTGATACGGCATTCTTAGGAATCGGGAACCGGACCACCCAAATCGGGACCTAGACTGACACTTTCGGTCCAGTCTAGTCTGCAGCCAGTTCGGGCAGTTCCCAATTCGGGCAATCTAAATTTCCGATTTGGGCAGTCCAAATTGTTCATCTATAGTTTGAATAATGGTTTTTCGGGTCAGAACTGGGTCGGATCCAACTTAATTATGTCCCTTGATCAACTCTAGATGTACAAATAGACTATCTTTTGATGATTGACCTTGGCTAATAATTGTGAATATAATAATAGAGGCAGAATTAATAGTGTCATTGATCAGACTCGATTTATAGGTGACGTAGTAAATGTTACCCCAATCATTGACCCGTGGATCTATTAAGTCCACACTAATGTTACCCACCTCGTAGGCTCCGGGTCGGTTCTCATGCGTCCTATCCGACTTTAACTAAAGTCCATTAATTTTTATATTTAATGACCGACTCATAAGTTATGAGTCTTAACGAAGCTTAAAAAATCAGTGACTGTGAAGATTTTATTTATGTGTTAGATAAAATTAGTAAAGACGCGAATAGTTTACTCCAATTCTGCACCTTACTTAGATTTAGGGTTAATAACTTGACATCACATAAACTCTCAAACTATCTCCACTGTAACATGAATAACCGGAATTTTTTCTATATCGTTAAAAATCATAAATTCATCTACAAATATTTCAACTTTATGGGATAAAAATTCTCAACTTCTACAAGTATGACAAATATATCTTGGATGGAACTGAAATAGAGGGTATATATACATGTATAAGTTTAGATTTTTCACTTCAAACTTATAAGTATTATTTGTGTCATAGTGACGTAATTTTGAATTTTCGTAGCATTTGCCTTTAGATTTAATAACAGCATTAATTACGCTAGTAGTTCAAAAAATCAATTAAAATAAATATATATTTATATTACTTATTTCTCGGTGTAATCATCTTGCCCAAGACTAGACCAATAATTGGTAAAATAAATAGAAAGGGGCATTTGACTTTCTTAATAGAGTTATGCGCTTAATATATTTTTAAATAGGACAATGGCTCTTAAGAAAAATTTCAACAATAGAGAGGGACCTAATAGCAAAGTGCAACCATTCCATCTGTATTGAAGCATTATTTCTTGATTTTTCGAATTAATTACTCATCACTAATCATATTTTTACAAATTGAGAGCCCCAATCGTTTTAAAACACGGCACTTAAATTGGGAAGACTTTTTCTCTAAACATTCCCAATAATGCTTCCTTAAAATTTTTTGAAACTATCAGGATCAAGATTCATGGATGGAACTTACCCACGCATGAATGTTTTAGTGAAAACGTTATTTTCCCACAATTGAGTTCGAGATTCGACTCTCAGGTATGGTTTCGTAATTTAAATGAAAAAATATGGCAATAGATTACTGGGCTAATCTCCCCCGAGATATTGACCTATGAATACGTAGGTCCGAAGGACTAGCGGAAAGTGTGGATTCCCGATCATTAAAAGAAAAAAATTATGGATGGATATGTAAAGTTCTTTGAAATAATTGGGCCTAAGCACAATTTCAAAAAGTCGCGGGGCGGACCCCGCAGTCCGGGCCGGTGTAAATTCTGGCCAGACACGTAGAATCTCTTTCTTCCTAAAGCGGAGTTATGACCAGGGACATCACCGAGACGCTATCATGGCATTTAGTGATGATTGGTGTCGGTGGTGCGATTTTCATTTTTGGCACAAAGATTAACAAAATCACAAATGATGAACGTGCGACCCTTTTTTTCAGTAAACTATAGTGAACGACATTGACTTGGACGTGCGAGTTATATTTAAAAACCTCATGTTGAAGAATTAAATGTTGTTTAGTAGTTAATATATGACTAATTAATTTAAGATTTTGAATGAATATGGGTCTAATTGGATACATTGACAAGCTCGAGTGCGGACTACATGTTGACAATCTCTCCGGGAGAAGGTATTTGGTTTTTACTTTTGGTGATCATCTGAAGGAAAGTACCTAATGACCGATGCGGTTGTGATATTAGCCTTCATGATTTAGTGTGGAGAAAGAGATTGAGGATAAAGACCGACTTTTGAGAATCAAGTTGTTTTAAGTTTTTAAATGACCGTAGGTCCAACTGGGACAAGCTCGGACCATAAATGGACTCTCTCTTTGTGATATCTCTAGGTGAAGGTCTCAAGCTTTTATGGCACCCTCCTAATTAATAGAATGCCGATATCTATCCAATCCAATGTGGCATGGACTCGCGATGAGAAACCGATATGTGAAAATCATCGCTTAAGGGCGTCTAGCCACTAACATAAGAAGTGGGGCTAGATCAAAGTAAGGGACAGAAGCCCTACATAGTAGGTTGGCAGCCAACGTTGGCATTGCCGACACAAGCGATGGTTGCGCAGGCGTCACCTAGGGAGGTCGAGTCCGAATCTCGATTTGGGTTACTCAAATTCTGATCTTTCTGCATCATAAACGATACCATCGTGATGAATTATTCAATGGGAGGGAGAACTCTGATGTGCAACCATTGTCGTGTATGTATCGCTTGATTGGGCAATTTGCGCAATCGTACATGTCGGCTCTAAGCTACGTTACTCCAATATTCCCCAGAAAAAGTAATTGTTGTTGTACCAACTAGATTCTCAACAGTAAATTAAAATAAAAAACAAAAAGGACAAGGGAGTCGTTACCTTAGGAAATATCACAATGCATGGATTTTATGTCCCCACTGACTGTCCAGTACTTAGAATTTAATAGTTTTTGTGCATCCCGTTACTGAAGAACGTGAATGAACTGAAACATTGATTAGGGTATAAAGTTAGGGATTGTTGTTCTATGTTGTACTGATGCATCTATCTTAGTATTACTTGGTTCTGGCTACACGTGATTGCATTTATCAAGAATGAGATGAGGCGGATTTCACGTGACCAACGTCGTCATGAATCTGAACTAATAAGCTCTATCATATCATGATTGCCTACAGTTCTCAACTAAGATCAAGTCTTAAACCCATCTCACATAAGCACAACTCTTATGGTATGTTTTTTTCACCATGTCACATATTTTCAACAAGTCTTATGTCGTGTGAATTGGGTTTTGTATCGTTGTATTGATACACCCTATTGATACGGATTGAGATCTTGTCAAAATGCTCCTTATATCCCTTTCGTAGCGACACCGATACATGCCACGACCTCTTTGGGGATCGTGATGAAGAGATTAACAGGATGTTATATATGCCTTATTTTGTCTTATAGAAGATATTGATTAGAAGCCTATTATGTAATGTCAACTTAAGTTTCATGTTCAGATGTACTTATATACATATATATTTTCACTATTCTTGACTGCCATTTATCTTGTAGACCTCAAAATTGCCCAAAGAATTGAAGATTTAGGAATTTATATTCTTTATTTTAAATATGATAATTTAACAATTAATCTTTTAAAGAAAAATTCAAAATTTAAGGCTCGATTTGTCTTTGTAAAAAATGAATAGTTGAAAAAGAATTCTCAAAATGATTGTTTGAGCTACTTACAATAAAAAAAATGAAGAAAAAAGATCCCATCATCTACGGTTGTATTTAAGACATAAATTATTAAAATAATGAAAATATATTTTTTTTACTAATTACTTTAAACTATTTATTTGTTTACTAATTACTTTAAACAATTTAAGGGGATCATTTCTATGAATGTATTTTTTTAAGTCGTTCCTTTTCAGGCAAAATAAATATGGTTTTAAGATAAATTTCTTTTATGTTCTATTAAACAAATAAAAAAAATCAATTTTTTCTTAAATGCAGGACTAAAGTGGTGGGTACTCACCTACCCATAGGTAGCCCAGTTGGTTAGGGTGAACTTAGACTTCATTGAGGTATTTGGTTCGATTCCCCAAGGAAGCGCATGTGATTTAAATGGAGGGCCATGGCGGTAGGTTGTTGTATAATTGAGGTGCGCACAAACTAACCCGGACATCTCGGTTACCAAAAAAAAAAAGTGGTGGGTACTCTTGTTTTACCCCTTTCCTTCAATTTTCTATTTGCTTCACCAATCATACCAGCTGGAAGTCGCAATGCTTTAATGCAGCTGGCCCTAAGGAATAGACCCAAACCACCGAAATTATTCTCTTGGGACACGAACATTTGAGTCCCCACTTTAGTTGACTTTTGACCTTCAGTCTCTTTGAAAACTGTTTGGATGAGAGAGTGACATTGAATATTGAAGTTATTATGAATTTAGAAGGATAAATTGAGCACAGCAACAAATCAAGATTATGTTTGTTTCGTTAAAAAGAAATAATTAATCTCTTATGTCACTTACAAAATTAATTAACGAAAAATGTATTTTCATCTACGCAAAAATATTGCGATATAACTTGTTGTTGATAATAATAAAATACTTTCATTGATTAATTATTTTAAGCGATACAAGTTATCATTTTTAAGAAATTATTTCTTAAATTATTCATTTTCTGGGAAATAAAAGAAACCCGAATTCCACCATAGTTTAAATGAGAAACTTCACAACAATCCTTTCTGTAAATCTGAAGATAACAAGATATATTTGTTATAGTAAAATTTTTGCTTGTCATCCATATACTTTGACTTTCTTCTTAATTAAACCTCTATACGTGTAATTTATCTAATCATGTCCAATTATTTTCAAGAATATTCAAATTAAGTCCCTCAAATACCAAATCCGACTAAAATCAATCCGACGTGTCCATCGACCGACGTCAATGGCGTGACATGATGAAATTCTTCCAACAAAGTTGTCCACACGTAGTTGTTTATATTTGGCTAAAATCCATCCACATCGAACACTACTCAAGACGGTCGATCCCTACCAAATACAAACTCTCATTGCAAGTCAATCGTGGCACACTTTGGACTTTTAGCCTATTGTATATCTCACCTCTTGTGTATCAAAGCTGGCAACATCATCTACTCCAATAATTTAATCCCATCAGACAAAATTACGTTCAGTCTTATAATAAAAGAATATAATCAGCATCTCGCCATCTTCCTATGTTGGGGATTATTAATAAGACATGCTCCACCAAACTCATTTCAACTAGTCACGACAAGGGCCGACCAAAAGGCAATAACATAATCATAAAACTCAGTAGAGTTTCGGATGTTCAAATCAAAATGGCAGTATAATTAGCTGTCGAAAGATGCTTTTTTGACTAACATTCTACAATTGTTTATTTGCCAAATACAGCAGCCACGAATTTTGTAAAATTTTATGACCAGTCAGCGCCGCATTGTCCACGTTTTGACTCTTATCCTCTTCAAATTTGATGGGTCTTGTTCATAATTAATAGTCAGCCTGGCCCGACTCCCTTAGAGAGATTTACTCGATTCACGTAACCGGTGCAATTTGAATGCATCTTTAGAGAGATTGATTACATAAAAAAAGATTTGAATGTAGCTCTCTGTCGTCAAATTCCTGCATCTGTTTCTAATTACGAGTTTGTTCATCAACACGCTATCGTGGTGGTTTCATAAACGTCCTCCCCCATTTCATCCCTCAGGCCTTTCAATTATTATTTATCTGCATCGACTGTAACTTCGTGATGCTTATTCTGTCAAGATTATCGAGGCTCAAGGGAAGCATCAAGAAGTAATAGATAGATGCAGATGAAAAATCGAAAGGCTGAGGGATGAAATTGGGGAGCAAGTTTACAAAGCCATCGCGACAGCTTAGCAACTTCGTTGGAGAGAATGAACTGTTCCTAGGAGTAGTTGAGAGAACCACTCCACTTGAGGGGTAGATTTTGAGAGGAGATATTTGAGACTATAGGCTGCGATTAGTTGCGAAGGGTGAGGTTCCGAGGCTACAAACAAGTGATTGCTCGTGGAAAGATTATGAAATCATCATTTTAGAATAAATCACTCCCTTGAGGAATATCAATTTTAAGAATGTCGAGACTAAACGAGGATGTCAAATGGAAATGAGATTGATCTAGTTATGATCTCATTCATCAGAGAAAACATACTCGTTTAGATTTAGAGTGCCCAAGTTTTTTCACAGACGAAGTATGATGCCTAAGTTTGTACACAAAGATCTAATGAATGTCTAAGATTCTTCATCTCGGATTTGATGAGATGCGTAAATTTCTAAACGAATGACTAGGTTTCTCATAAAAAAAAAAACTTGACATGCTTAAGTTTTTCTAAGGAGGAATTGCATGCTTCAAACACGCCGGCAAATTAAGTCAACATTCTCACCCGATCATGGGTAATCAAAACAATGCTCATAGCATTAAGCTTGCACGCCTCATGATTAGAACGGCGAAATCAACAAAGTCCAGAACGCAACCAGAACATGAAAGGACCGAACTTCATGATTATTTAGTAAGCAATGGTCTTGAAACAAGTCTTCCTGAAAGTGTATGTCGGCTCCACGCGATCAGGGTAATAAAAAGCTGAGGTCGAGTGAAGATCGGCAATGCTCGCAGAGTGGGCACAAGCTTGATTTCAATAGTTCGAGCGTGGCAACTGATTATCTCCCTTGAAAATTAACATGGACTCCTCAGCTTGACCTATATGACCAAGATTAATACATAAGACAGAGCCGCGGCGACTGTTGCTTGGACAATGAATGGATATGGACAGCAGGCATGGAGATGAAATCAGCAAATATGAGCCACGCACAACACTTATGACCATGATTACAGCAGGTTCTGCACATACACGACATTCATTTGGAGTAAGCCGGCAGATTCTGAAAACTTACTTCACTCGCAGCCGAGAACTCAACACGTTTTGAACACGTGCAGCGAGAACAACAACGAATTTAGTAACTTTGACCATGCACAGCAAGCCAGGAGTGGAGTCAGTGAACTACAAAACCAACTACTCGATTTCTGTCCGATGAATCAAACGCAAGCAACGCGCTCTTGACGCCCATCTCAGAGACGAACTAACATTCCATGTCAATGTTCATTGACGTGCATTTCGTCCGTACGATATAAACCGACAAAACGGAGGGTCGACCAACGATAGGTGACGTTCGGCCAGGGCGTCAAAAGAGAAAAAAAAAAAAAAACTTCAGGTCGGTACGTGACCAATACACGTGAAGCCAAAAGTACGGAAAACAGCCTCGTGGCGAGCAAGCAATGATGGAGACATTTTGTCAAACAGTCGACGTGCATGTGGGGACGTGAACTTACGGCCAGCGCAAGACAACACGAATAGAAACAAATGGGAGGGGGATTTGGATCCCTTGCCCGGTACTTGCTAAGGTCCTGAGGCAAGGATGACTCGAAAAGATCATACGGCTGTGATTTTAAAAAAGAAATCCGTATTTAATGAGAGCCATTCGATCTTAAATTAGACAGTCCTCAATACTTGTAAATCTGGTCATCTGATCCTCAGATCAGGTGATCTGGATCGATTTGACGGGGTTGAGTGGGGTATTCGAAACGTTTGGTGGGCTTCATAGGTTGAGAATTCCTTAATCGAAATTGAGGTCTCCTCAATCTTACTGTCCCTATACTAAATGTCTAAAATGATATTAGAAACCGATGAAATTCTTCTTCTTTTTTCGGTTAAAGGCTGAAAAATCTTCGATTTGATAAAAACAAATCAATTTTTGGCCATTTTTATGAAAATTTGAAATCTTAAAAGGCTTATTCCAAACACCTATCCCAAATTGACATATGTATGCAATCAAGATATCAAAGACACCCAACTAATTTTGGTCAAGAAACGAGGCTCGCAGTGATTGGAGCTCTCGAATCTTGAATTATAACATCGACCATTGGGAAAAATTATGTATCAGGATACTGTCCTTATTTTTCTTCTAATGAAAATTGAAAAAAAAATTAGGCTCGGTTTATTTCTTAAAAAGTGAATGATTTAAAAGATATATATTTTTAAAAATATTCACTTGTCCATTCTAAAATAATCAATCAATATAGTAGTCCTAGGTCCTAATTATGTCCTTTGTCGTCTTTTAGTGCGAAAAAAAAAAAACATAGAAGTGGCATTGATAGGTGTAGCTGCAATTTTTTTATGGGTTAGTCCTAATTTTAAGCGGCTTGATGAATCATGTGAATGGCTAACTTGGTGACAACCCAGGGCAATGATGTATCCATTATCCATATCTAATGTGTGTAAATGTCAAACTATATATCTGGGTGCATGTATGTATACTCTATAAATATAATGTGTGTCCATGAATTTTATATATATATATATATATATATAATAAGCTATAGTGAAACTGACGTGTGATTCATCACATCCAGCTTGCTAATGCATGACCATCCGTGCATTATCTGACAATCCATGTGTCTGCCTAATTGTATCTTAGGTGCATTTCCATCCTAAGGCTTTCATTGCTATTTTGTGTTAATCTCTTATACCAATTCAATTCTTTCTAAATATAAAGATTCAAGATTGATTGACCCATTGAAAAATTAACTTTGTTGTTTGCACATGTAAATTTCAGATTCTGCTAGCATAAACATATCATATCTAATTACTATTTAGATAATAAAAAACGACACATGCTAAAGATTTAGCCATATTTTCCCTTTTTTCCATTCAAATAGAGATTTAATTTACTAGAGTGTGAGGTTTCAAGTTCAATTTGCTATTAGCAATCCCAAAGTGATTGTCCCACCAAATAAGGGATTGGTCGGTTGCCAGCCGATGATGATCCTTTCATTGAATGCACTTTTTGACTCGAGTTAGAGTACTTCGGATCACTTGCTAACACAATATGCTTCTTCGTATCCACTTATGTCTAATGTCGGACTCGATCCAATTTGTTCATGAATTTTCTCTCAGTTTTCCAAAGACAAAGTAAATTAAATTAGAAATTCCTTTCATTTTTCATCACGAGAAAAACTAAAATCTTTTTCTTAAGCAGAAAAAGATTTTCTTTAAACGAGAAATTACATTATAAAAGAAAAGGAATATATAATACTACCTTGCCCAACAAATTAGAGCTTCCGTAGCACAGCACGCTCCGCTCTGCTTCCGCCATCGTTAGGTCTTCTTCTTCAACCTCCGGCTTGCAGCTTCACACTGCTGCGACCATCTGCAGTTCTGAGGAAAACCCAGAACTCTGCCGGCGGCTTCTCTTCCCAAAGGTAAGGCATTAGCCTCCAGGTCGCTCCAAATCGATTCCCGGTTTTCAGTTCTTGGGGATGTAAATCGAAACGCTGTGCTCTGCATCTTGGGTCGTTGGTGAAAGCAGGCGTTCGTCGCGCTCGGAGAAGCTCGGGGGGATTCGTAATCATGGGCAAGCCCGGTTCTCGGTGGGTTCCGGTTTTCTGATGCTCTGTGCATTCTGAGACATCGTTCGTGTGTTGACGGCTGCGACTTTTCTTTTTCGCGTTTGAGCGTCGATTGCAGGTCGGGTACAGCGTCGAAAGCTGATCGCAAGTTCGAGAAGAAGCTCCAGTTTTACGCCAGTAATGTTCAGCCCGTTTTGTAATTTGACTGGATGAAAATTGATGATTTTTTCCCTTCTTCCAGGGGGAACACATGAGAATTAAGTTGTTTGTCGTGATAATATAGCTGTCAGATGAGCGTGATATTTTATCTTTGTGATGGAACATGCAATGTGCTATCTTTGTTTTTGATTTATTGGGAGTGTGATTGTATGTGAGTTGAAGCCCTTTCTTTCTCGCTTTGATACAGAGGTTAGAGATACTGTTACTTCTTTGGGTGCGAAAAGTGCTATTGGCAAGGTGAGTTACTGTCTATGCCCCAATTTGTTTTAACTTCTTCTTGACACGAAACCCTCTTGTTGCCCTCTTCTCGACCCTGCTTTATCGGGCCTGGTTGCTCATATACATGCGAATATGTGCTCCTCTTATCGTTGTTTACATGCGTTCTCGGACAATTTCGGCATTCAGAGAATAACTTCCTGTCATTAGCACAAAGGGATATGTTCAGTGAAGAATTTGGAGTTCTTCACTGTAATTCACTTTTCTTCACAATTCAGTCTGTAAACATAGAAATAGCTATTTGCTGTCCTCCACTCTCCTACCAAGGATCGATGTCTGCTTATGGAAAAACAAAATTAAGGGAGCCACCAGCTCTTTCTGTTTTTGCTGTAAATTATAATGGAAGCTCGAATGTGCCAAATAAAATTCCTACTAACAATACCAAACGGCTCATGTATTTCATTTGGAAGAATTTAGGGACAATGGGCTGCTCTATTTTCTTTTTCTTTGAATAAAAGACAAAAGGGCAACATCCGAACAAAAGAGAGATGGTAGTACTGTCTCTATTTTTACTATAAGTTTCGTCACTTGATGAGTCATGTCGGTTTAATCACGTAAATTGCAATGTATGCTACAGTTGCCTTTATCACTTATTAGAACTATAAGCTTTGTCAGTTCTGCCTTTTCTTCATTAAGCTACAGCTAATCAACATTAAGCTTCAGCTATTCCGCTTGATTCAGAAACTGTTGCTTGTTTCTGTTGCAATGTCCTCTCCTTTTTAAATCTAGAACCATGTTATGTGTAAAGCAAGACTAGTATGATCATCTTTGATGTATGTAATAGCTTGCTTCTGTAATGGTTGAGTGACAAGCAGATCCGGCTGCTAGAATAATTGAAGAAACGTAGATAACAGAGTTTGTTAGGTGAAGCCACTAATAAGGATGAATTTTGCTGAAATCCTTCTGATGCTGTTGCCAAAGATAGGTTTCTGCCATTGATCTTAACCCAATCAAGGCCCTCGTGTCTTAGTTATTTTAGCTTATCTTACTCATCCTGTATTGAAGAAACACATAGCATTATAACAGAATATGTTAGGTCAAGTCATTAGTAGAATATATTTTGCTGAAATTCTTCAGATGGTGTTGCCAAAGATAGATTTCTCTCGTTGATCTTAAACCAATCGAGGCCCTTGTTTTTTAGTTATTTTGTCTTATCCGACCCATCCAGTATTAGAGTTTGCACTCATGAGAAGATAGGAGCTTTGATGCACGCATATCCCGATGGAAACCCAACAATGACTTGCTGCTGGTTGTTGTGCACCATATTGATTAATATTTGCTCGTTAGTTAGTGCACACATGATGTATCATTTGACTAGATGATGTGTCTTAGATAAAAAGCTTTCTGCAAGGTGAATACAGTGCTTAAAAATCAAGGAAGACATGCTGACAGATTTGTGTTGCTATGACAGAAGAAGAAATTGAGAAGCCGGCAGAAAAAGTTAAAAGCATACGATCTCTCTGCCCTCTCTGAGTTCCTTCCCGAGGCAGAGACTAAGCAACCACGTCCACCTACTGAGTTCAAGTTGAGTTGCAGATCTAGGGGGAAGCTAATGTGAGTGGTTTGCACTACTCTCTTAAACTGTCTAAAATATCATGTTCGCATTACTCTTTTTATTTTTATTTTTCTTAAGTTAGCAGCCATTTCAATTTCTTATTTTTCAGATTGAAGGAAGGGAAACAGTTGAGTACGGTCCTTAACCACCCAGCTTTCCAATCAAATCCACTGGCTGCCATCCAACAGCACTTAGAGAGCACACAACCTGTTCCAGATGAGAAACCCAAGACAAAGAATAAAACTGGAGGAAAGAAGAGGAAAACCAAGAAATCAAAGGCCACTGCTGCCAGTCAATCGATGGAGATATAAATCCACATCTCATTGCCAGAGAATGTCTTTTTGTCCCCTCCAATGATGGAAGTAAAATGATGCGCATATGGGATGGTAGAATTTTGGTAGAATTTTTCTATGGTCCATTTGCCTTTTTCCTTCTTTTGAAGATAGTGACTACCGAAATGAGTCAGGTGTGGCTGCTTCCATCGAGATGCAAGTCTCTGTCATTTGGAATTGCTGTACAGAAATTGACCATAGTCCTGACTTTGCGGTATGATTTCTTGTTCTGAATGTTTTAAAGCGCCTATTCCATTTCGATTCTGATCATCTTGACACGGATTCTTCATAAAGAAATCTCTGGTTGTCAATAGGACAGCAGATGCATTTTGTGTGATGTGTTAGGTTTACAATGAGAGATTGGCAACAATCTGCCAAGCTGACAAAATTTGGCCAACAATAAATGCACCTACATTAATTATTTGGGCATTCATTAAGTTGGTCAAGATTTTGGTATTCGTTTGTGGCCATTTGCAAGACCGAACTGAGAATACAGTTTACAACTATCACTTTGGCCAATCACGATGACCCCAACCAGAAAAAAGAATTGATTCTGTTTTTCTTTAACTCGCACTCTGAAGTGTGATGATATCTTGGAAGTCCGGTTTGCTGAAAAATGGCTTTTATATGGCTCGTGAAAGATGAAGCATAGATTCCATTCGTCAGTGTGATCTGAGTGCGTTTGTAAAAGTTTCTGCTGAAGAATCAAGCAAGAGACCCTCCTACATGGCCTTGCCGGGAATGTTGATACGCAACCAATCGAGGCCTTCATAGAGTCCCTGTCCAGAGATTGCAGAAGTGCTCTGTATGTACCTGAACAAAATGTTTTTCTTAGGCAACCACAGTTGAGACGAAACCGATCTGTAACTCCTACAGAGCCTTTTCCTTCAGTGAACAACGAAACTAAAGCTTTACCAGCGACGCAGACCGAGTGCATGTAGGCCAAGTTTGTCAGCAACATCGGAGGCATGCATAGCATTCTCCAGGTCTTGCTTGTTGGCAAATACAAGAACAGCTGCATCATGCAATTCCTTCTGCCAAAGAAAATGATTTCGCTGTGACATGGAATTAAAAATATACTCTGAAGAACGTGAACTCGAGACAGTTATGCATTTGTTTCTTCTATTTCGTTTCACTCCTACATGAAACTAAATGCTTTTAGAACTTTGCCTCTTAGCTCATTGACAAAAAACTAGGCCATTGCTTCATTCTGAGTCGCCTTGAGGGCATTCCGCATTCAAATGGTATAGACTGGCAGTATCAATGCAACGGAGATGATGATAACAAAACTACTGCGATTGTCTCTGGAACAATACATATACATGAACTATTAACTAACCTCACTTAGGATTTGATGCAACTCGCTGCGAGCTTCGCCAATCCGCTCTCTGTCAGTGCTGTCCACCACAAAGATGAGTCCTTGTGCGTTCTGGGTGTAGTGTCTCCACAGAGGCCGGATCTGGTATGCAGGAATCCATATCAACTAGAGCGTGCAACCAAGTTCGAGGAGACGGTATAATACTCGACATCTTTCGGTCAAGGACATGGTGGCCAAGAAGGGGCTTCCTAGTGCTATATGTGATCATGACATTAAACTTCACATTCATGGAAAAACGTTTGATGACTCTTCCACCAGATTTTCACCTATCGACCTCTTAAGATAAGTCACTTTGTCACGTATTAGACTTTGTGAATAAGACTGTTTCAAAATTAGGCGTATTACGTGTGATCTTCTGCAGCTTCAAAATCTTTATCAAACGCAACAGGTGAGGTGCTTAGTACTCTGTTTTTCCCAGGTGAGAAGCTCTAATCACACAACAGGAATGTAATTTTTTGCAGCTTCAGAATCTATATCACACGCAACAAGGCTGAACATTTAAAGACAGAAGGCGTATTACCTTGTCCTGTCCTCCAACATCCCAAATAATAAAATCGACATCCCTGTAATCTACTGTCTCTACGTTGAAACCTGCCCAGTAAAGAATTATAACATATGATGACTAACCCGAACTCACCATGAAAGACTTAGGCTTTTTATCCTTTTCGTAATCTACAATCTGTCTTCGTATCTCCCATCTACTGCTTTCGATTTCAATGTGTCATTACGTAAATTTGGGAGATTAGCACAAAACAAAGCCTGCTTAAAAATATATGGTAAAGTTAGATCAGATTTGCTGGAAAAAGACTTTCGGTTGAGCAAAAGGGAAGACCAAAAGGTTTGTCATCATAAGTGGATGGTGTGTGTACCGATGGTTGGCGTCGTTATGAGGACGTCGCCTAACTTCAGCTTGTGTAGGATGGTTGTCTTGCCCGAAGCGTCAAGACCCACCATGAGTATCCTCAGTGCACTCTTCTTTAGAAACCTCTTTGCAAGTTTAGATATCACAACCCCCATGCTCGGAGTTCGTGCTGAGGGGGAGCCAGAACAGAAAATGACGAGTACGATTGTCCCGTGAGCAGAACAGACTCGGAATTGAGACTGGAAAGAACTTGAGAAGCCTATGGTTGAGGAAAGATAAGACCTTTGGTTGAGAAGATCTCTTATTCACAAAGTAAGCACCTTGCAAGACGCAATTGCAAGAAAAGGGAAATGGAATTGATTCTTGTATAAAGAAGAGGAAAAGTCGATTGCATTAAAACCCTAACTGATGCAGTGGTACAAGTGCCAACCTCTCTAAAGGCACACCGTCATTGACACAACCGAAGCTACCTTTAAAGTCTTAAAGCATATCTTTAGACTTGAAAAGGCTAAAAAATAAAATTGGACCTAAATGCCCATTTCAGCAAAAGTGTTCATGCTTTCCTTTTCAACGTGACAACTCCTCCATACCAGATATTCAGGGAGGGACAAGGAAAGGCTGCGTGATGCCAGAAACAGAGAGGCAAACCCTTGAGGGAGAAAATGTAATTTTCTATACAACAGTGATTGATGGAGTATTCCTCCTTTTACTCCACCCTGTTGATGAAAAGAATAAATTGGATCATGAGAGCTGATTCAGCAGCATTCTCAGCGTCAAGAGGAAAGCTAAAGGCACAAAGCTAAAATTGCTTACCATGGTAAAAAAGGGAAAAAGAAGAAGTCAAAGGAAATGCAAATCAGAAGAAAGAGGTAAGAAACTATCATCTTTACACTCACAAAGTTGTATGATATGCATCCCTGACAAAAATTACAACTAGAGAATGTGTTCTTGAGTCATCTCCTCATGGTGACAACCTTTACAGACACAAATATCACCATGGATCCAATCACTTGCTAGAGGCGGACTGGAAGATAAAGATTGCTGTCAGGACTCCCACTAATGCTGTAACGGCCAAAGCAACTGTCGGCAAAGGGCTTGTCAGCCCAAAATTCTGCAGGGATGAAGTCAAATTTATCTCGTGAGATACTTCTCAACCTGTGAATTTAGTAAGCTGTGTAGCTAGGGTGCACCTCACAGCAGTGAGGAACTCCAACGAGGCTTTATTTACAATCAAAATGAAGCTATTTGTGCACTAAATACTAACTTTTAGAAACATACCTAGCTTCATTTAATTAGCTTTTACTCTTTGCTGTGTAAACTGAATTCTAGGAAATAACTGCCGAGATAAAACAGAAGTTCTACCATCTGCCAATATTCACATTAAAATTACTGATGCTAATATGGTTCCTGAGAATAATAACGTATTGGTTTTTGACAGCACAAGTCATTGTTGGCATCGACTGTAAAGAAACTTAAAGTCAGAAATGTTATCAACTTCAAGGCAAAAAAAATATCTATTGAGTACTTATCATATGTATCTCATCTCATGCATTTGTAATTGGTGCCAGTGTGAAGTTTTACCCAGGACACACTTCAAACCTCAGAAAAAGACTTCTAAAAGTTCCTTGCATATCCCAAAGTTAGGTGAGGCTTTATTATTGCCAACTATGTTAATATCCGCAGCCAGACTTCAGAAGTTACTTTAATGGGAGAGATATTACCGCAGCCATGCTCACGGTTTTATTTTTCTTTAGCGGGGAAAGAATAAGACCATAAGTCTCATTACTTATCTTGACAAGCAGCTGTACGACTTCGTGCAACGTGGATCTTAACATAAAATGTCTCTGTAATTGATGAGTACCCAAAGGCAGAAATCACAATAGGAAGAGGATGTAATTTGGCAGCTTTAATTTAAAATTCTGACCATGTGCCACCCGTACCTCTAAAAGTCCCTTGCCTGTTCCTACTTCAACACTGATTGCTGCAGCAAATCCAACCATTGCAAGACGGCCCAGCCATACATCTAAGCTGTTCCCCTCTTGCGTATTCTGCTCACATCTAATGGATAGAGCTGCTGCCTTGCTTGCAGATTTTCTAATAGAGGAGGATCTCTTTACTGCTGCATTTGACCAAGAGAAAGAAGGATGGAGAAAAAGCATCAGCATGCAGTATAATGACTAGCCGTCGATGTTGCAACGCAAAAAAGCATTTCTAATTTCCAGCAGACCAAGAGAATTTCGAGCATCCAAAAACAGAAGGACATACACTAAGATATGTCGGCACTAACTCATCATTAGTGCACACACTACAAAATTCACTAATGTCAATGATGCCATAAACTATACTGCAAACTTCGGACAGTTGTAAAGGTAAGAACTTATGGTCCTCAATAATGATCTGAAGGACACAGCAATATGGGAAAATCAAGTAGCAATCATCTGCATAGCAATGCCAGACAGTCTGTCGGGCTAATGGGTTTTCTGGAAGCGAATTTAAACCTGGCTTTAGATCAGCTAAAAAGTCGGCTCAGTCGGACCCCAATAGGCTACAATCCAATTCAAGTAGTTCATGGAGACTCATATGAAGAAATCGCTCTTCTTCACTCAACCGGTCTACTGATTCATCAGCACTTCATTAGTCGACATAACAACGAAAGCAGCCTCCCCAACGTTACTCAATTCTATTTCAACATAAAAAAGTCATCATTCCAGCCGTGAAATCCTCTCACCCAGTTGAGATAACAGCTCGAGCTGGTCCCTCGACATTGATACGACCCGATACTCCAATTCGAATTCGAAAAGCTTACAGAGAGGAGAACCGGTAGCGAAGGTGGCGCCACTTACGGCGCGACTCGGGGGCCGAATCCGGGGAACGACACTCGTTCTCGGCGGGCCAACCGCGCACAAATCTGCAGCCAGAAAGACAAAGCGGAGGGCCAACCAGTGCAGAGCTTTGTGAGAGACCCAAATGGAGACAAATTGCCGGGGGTAGAGAGAGAGATGAGGAAAGGATACCGCGAACAGCGACGGAGAGCGAGGCAGAGACTTGAGCTGCGGCCATGTCAGAGAGAGAGAGAGAGAGAGAGAGAGAGAGAGAGAATTGTGAGGCACCGAGCTGAGCTTCGAGATTCTATCTGTTTCTGCAACTAGGAAGCCATTGGAGGGAAGAAGGCGAGCCGAAGAGCGACGACAAGAAGATGACGATGACCATTCATTCTCTGAGAGAAGGGGATTAAGACACGTGTCTTCTTCTTGGTACGTGACCGTGGCCGGAAAATATTAATGGGAAATCATTAAACATCATAGTGGATTATCCCCTTATTATTGAGTTTCCTCACTAGTTGTGATATGAATAGTAACAATTAGTTTAAGTTGTGAATTAATCATGAATTATATGGTTGTCTTAGCTAATCTTTATGAATTATAGATAATTTATATTTTTACCATTGTGACTTTTGTTAAATAAAATACATTAATTCTAATTACGTGGATTTCAACTTATTTCTCATGATTAGAGAATAATGTTTTTCAACTGATTTTATAATTTTATTAAATTGCATTTTTAATAAAATGCTTGCACAATTCGTTTGCCATCACATTTTCTCCATCACCCGTCGACAAGCTATAGAAAGAGGTGGCATTTTCGGGCCAGATATAAGCTTGCAGGGATTCTTGACAGTATAGCAAGAGGGAAGGGTCAATACAGAAGGACTAACACAAGTGCTTTACATGAGACAATGGAGATTAATGGTCATACCCGAAAAGCCTGGTTTGAACATTTACACATAGCCTAAACAATTTAGATTAATATTTGGAAAAAAAGAAGAAGAATATCCTAGACATTATTATTTCCAGTTGTGCTATTTTGACATTTCTTTAAAGGTGCTTTGTTTTCGTATGCTTTGATCTCATGTGTTTTACAACTGTATATTAAAATAACTGAAAACTTGAAGTGGTAACTGGGAATATGATGGACAGATGACTGAAAACTTGGTCAACCTCAAGCCAGTTTGGATGTGTGCTCATAGCAATAACACCAGCAGCAAGGCGAGCGATTGAACCACTGATCAAGCTGAAAACATAGAGATTGTTGCAAGCCGAGGGATCTGAATTACCCTATCTTGCAGGGGCCAGAATCAATTTGGATGAAGACGCAAGGAAGCCATTGGCGGCAACCCATGATAATCTTTCATCCGCTGGCTGCCCGTGAACTGCGTCTGTGTTAGTTTTCTGCAGTAATGCGTGCGCAATTAGAGATTTAACACACTTCCTAGCCAGCCTCTGGGCAGTCAATTGTAAAAGACTTTAACTTTTCAAGCTATGTCAGTGCCACTTCAATATCCCACCTCACTTGATCAAAATAATCTCAGGCTTTAGCTAATGAGCTTATTGTCTCCCATTTAGTTAGTTGATAATAAGAACACTTTAAGGATTCAGAGAGAGTAAACCAGACAGAATCGTGCTTCTTCTTTTTACTATCAACAGCTCGCATCAGCAGCTGCAGGGGGGGGGGGGGAAAGGAACAGAGAAAAGAACACAAGAAGTGCAGTTTCTCCCAAAAAAAAAAAATGCATGGCTAGGGAAGAGAGAGAGAGAGATGGGCATTGCAATCTCAGCTCCTGTAATAAGTAATAGCAGTAGCCGCTAAGTCAAAATTCGTATCATAGGATATTGCAACATTATAGATGATAACTGATCAGATGAGTCAACAAGGACTTCTTCCTCACTCTTACATTTAAAAGCTGTGAAACTTGACATCACCAAAACTGCATACCTAAAAATTTGCTACACTCATCAAGAGAAGTGTATACCAGCCTTGTTAAACAAGGAGAGAAGGTACAAGAACTCCTGCTGCGTAAGTTTGGATGATCTCTTCTCTTCAAAATCCCCCTCTTTCAACACATTCAAAATTTTCTCCTTAAATTCCGACACTTCCCCTCCGTCGCCATCCTCCTCCAACTCCATCTCGTCTTCTCCACCGTCATCGACATCCATCCTCAAGTCATCTGCATTATCTCCAAAATCCAATCCGTCCGTTCCAACATTTGAAAACCCTGATGAATTGCTCTGTGATTGCTGTAACGCCTGGAGAGTCTTATAATTCTTCTCCATCACAGAAAGAATTGTTTTCTGCCTGAAAATGGAACCGAGTGTTTTGTTCTTCCGATTGAAACATATACGCATCAACCCATCAAACTCTCTCACAAGATTCGCATCAGGAGCTGGTTTTCGCGGCTCAATCCTAACCACAGACGAGTCCACCTTTGGGGGTGGCCGGAAGTTGTTCTTTCCGACTTTGAGGAGATGAGAGACTCGAGCACGCAGTTGAGTGTTTGCAGAGAGACGGCAATAGAGATTATCACCAGGTTGAGCCACCAGTCTCATTGCAAATTCCCTCTGAAACATGATCACTGCACACCTGAAAGGCGGTTGGTGGTTCAATAACTTGAATGTGAGGGGAGAGGAGATCTGGTAAGGAATGTTGGCCACACATATGTCAAAGTAGGGTAGATCAGTCTTCAACACATCACCCTGGATAACCTGTTTATATGGAAATTTGGAAAGAGAAAATTTGATCATCTCCAACAGACCTTTAAAGAAAAATCATAATGATCTTTAAAGGAACACAAAGCAATCAACAAAGAGCAGCCTTATGATTTCCACCACTCAATGAAACAGAACAAGCATACAATCACGAGATACAGCCATATAATCTTCATGACTCATCTTCATGACTCGAGCAATTCAATTAGTACACATGTTACACGATTTTCAGGGAGAAGAACACTAATTCATCGACCACGCCTAGTGTATGATATTTGTTTAGACCTTTTTGCAAACACAGAACCTAGTCTTACAGGTATAGCTTGAACAATCTGTTGTCTAAAGATCTGCCAACTTGTCAACTCTGTTAACCAAACATAGATGCAACGTCACACAGTGAGCTTCATGACATCTCCACTGAGCAAGATAGATTGAAGCTACAAAATCTTAACTTTATCTAACCAAACAACGTTGCTTGATGCTATGTATCATAAACTGAGACATTCCAAAAAATAATAATAATAAAGCACCAGCCATCAAAATTCTTTAACTCCTAAAAAACTGCTCAAAACTGCAAATTAACTTGCAAACAAAACAATCCGATAAACAAACGATCACAGTGAATTTCACGCACAAAGGGCCCTTTCTTTTCACCCACAAAATCCGAAACCTTCCCCAGGGAAATCAAAAGAGAGAAGACAAATTTTGATTTCAATATTCAATTACCTTCAAACGGTGTGAGTAAGGCGTGCCCTGAAACCGGCGCTGGAGCTCGAGAACCATGCGGGGGTCCAGCTCAACGGCGACGACGGACTTGCCGGCGTCGAGGAGCTTCTTGGTGAGGTTACCGGTACCGGGACCGATCTCGAGGATGACGTCGGTGGTCATGATCCCGGATTTCTGGACGATGGAGTCGACCAGGAGTGGGTTCTTCAGGATGTGCTGGCCCTTCGACTTGTGGAAGGAGATGCCTCCTTGGTACGGCGCGGAGGCGGCCTTGGCGTTGTTGGCCTTGGGCTTGTCCTTCTTAAACTTGCCCCCCGCCATTGCTGGTGGAGCGAGGTCTCGAGCTAGGGTTCTGATTGGGATGACGGCGGCGGCGGTGGTGGTTGACGGCTGGAGAACACGAGCTGCTCCGCCGCCTTCGCAAGTCTGCCGCTCCTCTTACTGTTGAGAGAGTGGCGGGTGATTGTAGGGTTCTGCCGGGGACGGATTCGCGACTTCTATTATAGTTTCCCAAGAAAACTCTATAAATACTTATGAATTTTGACTCTATAAAAATATAATTAGTAATTTAGAATCATTAGATGAAAAAATCAAAGGATTCTTTTGATATATTCGAGTAATTAAACGTTTCACAATTATTGAACTAGATTTATTGTAATAACCTGCATTTTCAAACAAAATCGATCTATTTAAACCATGATCATGAGCAAGTGCATAAATATACTCTCGAAAAATAAGTGGGTATAGGAAGTCATCTTGTCAAGATCTATCTAGTTCGAAATATCCTTAAAATTCCTCCATTTGAAATTCGATTTGACTCCCCAAAGAAAAAAAAAAGGTAGGGGATTTATTGGTTATCAAATGATACATAAGGCGATACAGTCAAAACAAGGTATTCTAGTTAGAAAAGAATAGATACCTCGGAGACAGGTAGACTCATCAACAGATTCTCTATCCTCTCTCTTTTTCAATCGAATTAATTTATATTCGTTTTAGGAAAAAAAATTATTTAATATATTATTGTAACTTAATTTGTAATATAATTGCCGAACTCTTAATTTATTTAATATGATATCTATTTTAACTTAATACATATGCAAATTAATCTTTAACTCATATGAAAATATCCAAACATATGCGCTAACATGTAACAAGACATCAAATGTCATTAGCAATGTGTTTGTGTATTGCTCCCAATAATTAAATTAAAAACGGTCACTTCCTTAAATTGAGACGTAGGAAAAAGTGAAAGGAAAATCATAAATATATCATATTTATATCAATTTTATTATAAATAATTTTTGTATCAAATGAGTCCTAAGTTTTTTGACGATTTATTAATATAATCCATTTGAACAATTTAATCTAAAAAGGTTGACTTGAATGCTGAGGGTTCATAGACAAGCATAAAAGTGACCAAATTTTATACGTTTAAATATTTTTTTGAATATTTTATTTTGTATTTTTTCATTATGACATACTAGTGTTGTTGATGACCCTTATCAACCATGGCCAAGGATCACCCTCGCTCAACTAGACTTCTCTAAATTCGATGAGGGCAAGCCTCCACTGCCCAAGCTGTGCCATGAGGGGCCAACCTTGTAACCTTGGGTAAGGGCTTGACCAACCCCTATGAGGCCCACCCTTGCTAGATTTGGTGAGAGCTCAACTTTGATGGCTAGTCAAGAGCTATAGTGAGATGAAATAAAAATGAAAAGAAATTTTTTTTTTTTAAATTGCAAAATTTATGGATGATGACGTTGATCTTCTCATGTAAAACAGTCATTGTTTATGTCGGTAATTTTTTGCTAAAATTAGTCGAATATATTATATTTGCAAATCGTGAAAAGATTTAGGACTCAATTAATATAATTGAAAATTTTAAAATTGAATTCGATATAAGAGTAATAATATTTATGACCATTTTAGTACTTTTCCCTCGAAACTTATGATAGGACTAGCTATCATACCTTCCGGAAGCATATTCAAATTAGCTGCAGTCATTGCTTTTTCTTTGTCTATTGAAAGATGGGTTTCTCCCACTCATCAATTCCTTTTCCCCACTATTATTTTGTTTTCTTTTGCCACTTCTATTATTTTAAAAATCATTTAAGAGTCCTCTTTTGACGTGCAAAATGAAGAAAGAGCATATTATTTCCTTTTCTATCATTTTCATGATTTAGTGGTCACGCCACGATCTTTCTTCATCACAATTATGAATCAAATTGACACTGTGTTGATAGTTGCATTAGAGTTTAGTAGAAGGCCTTAAGAAAAATTTCTTGGTTTACATAATTAAGTCATGCATTGTTTTGCAATTCATAAAACAAATTTGATTTTAATCATTTTTTCATAAACAGTTCATATCGTGATCTTTCGATGCACTTTGTCTGTTAAAATTTACACAAGTTCTTTAGATTCATGCGTTTGAATTTTGAGGAGTACAATAATTTTATTTGACGGTCATAATTATATTCTGGAATTGTTAAGTCTAGATAATCTAGATATGTAGCGATCAAGAGGGCAGATGAATTGGTAGAAGAGTAATCAAATGGAGACCTTCCCAACTTTCTTCGTGCTAGTGTAGATCTTTAAAATTTCTACAACCTGTCTTTGAAACTTCTGCAAAATCGCGCAAGCTCAAGGTGGAAAGCCATTTTCTGCGAGTATACGCAATAACGAAGAGAGATTAGTGATGATTCGGCTTTTCGTTTGCCTACTCCGCTGTCCAAGCTCTAGCAGCTCGATCAAGCCGGATCTGCTAATATCAACGAGTATTTACAAGTTGCTTCCGCGCATAACTTTGTTTCTCCTGCAATTCACCCTTCTGCAGACCAGTTATTCTGTTGATGCCCGCACAGTCGTGCAGAGATCTCAAAGTCTCCGCTGGCTGATCTCACGGTGGATTTACGAAACCCTTTGACAGGCAATATATAGGCAAAATCACAGCATCTTGTATATGTAGAACCCACAGTTCCTACGAGCGCTTATGATCACAACCTTGTTCTCTCTCACACACTTAACCATATGAACTCTCAACTCTTAGAGCAGGAATGGCAAACTTGGAACTCTTGGGAATGAATATAGGTTCGTAACTTCACGTACGCGCAGCAACGTTCTAAAGAACAGTGAGAAGAAACCAAAGGGTGATCTCTTAATCATCTCAAAATTCCCAGTTGGCATCTTTCACAGAGCTCTCTCTCTCTCTCTCTCTCTCTATCTCTCTCCTTGCCAAGAAAAATTACCCTGAAAACAAGAAGTTTCGAAAAGACTGGATCAGTCCTCAGGCACACTCTTGGCAAACAAGTGAGATGGGAAAGAGAAGAGGTGCGTTCAAAGCTTGAAGAATGGCATCAAAGCTACGGATTCATTCAGTTTTTAAAAAAGTGAAAAATATTTTCCATCTTTTTTGTTTATTTTTAAATATGATGGCCTCTAATAGCATGCGGCTGGTGAGCTGGCGGCCTCTGACCGCAAGCTCATAGGCTCTAGAGGCGAGCTCGAGACTTACTTTAAATTGGCGAGTTCGAGGCTTATGGTGGCAAGCCGGGAGTTCATTGGGATCTGGCGAGACTTGTGACCAATCACTAGCTAATGTAAAATTAAAAAAATTAAAAAATTTGATTTTTTTTATAATTTTCCCTAAATTTCAAACAAACACCCAAAAATATTGTCATATTCCAAAAAAATAACTTCCTGAAAATATATTTTTTAAAAATGTTACATTTTCTATGAAACGAACGGACCCTTACACTTCTCACATTTTCTATATTTGTTTCATATTTCTACAGTAACTAAGGGTTAAAAATGGATTTCCTCCGAAAGTTGTGATGACAACTCTATATACCTTTTTTTACATGTTTTCTCGAACATCAAATGCTTGTAATAATTTCTCCATAACCCACTCCGCTCGCGCAATTGACCTTGTTAAGTTTTCAAATTTAATGTTCTCTACTCTATGATATAATAAAATGGTATATTGACAATCATTTTTCCCTCACTTTCTAAGGATAAAACAATTGTGAGAAACACAAACGGTGGTAACTATATTGGTTGAGAGCTTCTCTCTTATCGCCGAAATCAATGATTTAAAACCCAAGTTGCTAGCGTTTTAAGTGGGAGGTTATAGTATTGGGGTCATGTGTCAGTTTCTTCCTAGATATAAGGGTCCGGCCCTATGGTACCGTTCGGGCACGAAGGACCCATGATGGATTTCTCGTTTATAAAAAAAAAAAGGGTTAATACCATGAAAAACCTCAAACTTTGCCCATTATGACACATTTATCTTAAACTTTTTTTTGTGACACGAAAAACCCCAAACTTTATCACTCATGACACATTTACCCAAAACTAAATTTTTTACTTTTTCTATTTTGTTTTTTCGTAAGCAAAATAGTTGGTCCGCGAGCTCCGACGGCCGGCAGAGCTCGCTGGCCATTGCCAGAGGGCGGCAAAGCCCTAGCGGGCGAGGCAACCTCGCCCTCGTCGGCGAGGCCTGTGCGAGGCTGACCTCGCCCTCGCCAGCCAGAGGGCGGTGAGCACTGGCCGACCGTCGGCGTGGGCTTCGCCGCCCTCTAGTAGTGGCCGGCGAGCTCCACCGGCCGCCGGAGCTCGCCAGCCAACTATTTTGTTTTTGAAAAAAGAAAAAAGAAAATAAAAAAAGAAAAAGAATATAATTTAGGGTAAATATCTATTTTAGAGTTTTTGATATCACAAAAAATAGTTTAGTGTAAATGTGTCACAAGAGATAAAGTTTGAGATTTTTTGTGTCACAAAAAAAAGTTTAGGGTAAATATGTCATAATGAGCAAAGTTTGGGATTTTTCGTGGTATTAACCCTAAAAAATAAATTGTCAGAAATAAAATTTGAAATATTTTTTTTTGTTTGGAATTTCTTCTCGCTTATTGCCAAGCCAATCATATATTTGGTTGGGAGGGAACCTGTCCGAAGCCCGACCCGGGACCATATAAAATCGGGGCGGAAATATCAATGCTAAAGGAATCACTATTTCCACGCCAAGATTCACTAATTCCACACCCTCCCTCGAGCCACCGGGAGCGTGCCCAGCCATTCTCCTTGCCCATTCTCTCCCCAAATGACGCGTCTTTTGTTTTCCATCCTTTCCGCAGATTCCATGCAATTTGCTCGCCTCTTCAGTCTTCCCCCATCGATCGTTTATCACTTCAAGAAAATATCCAGAGCGCCACCCTTTCCGGGTTTCTTGTCCTTTCCCTCGAACGCGCCCCTGATACCTTGGGTTTCTCCAAGGAAAAGATGGAAACTTTAATGGCGTCTTTCTCAATCGGAGCCACCCATGTCTCCCCTTCCCACCTCTTCAAGAGGCACGAATTGCTTCCGCCATCACCCATTTCTCTTCTTCCCGCCCACCCTTCACTTCCCTCTTCCAAGTCTCTGTTTGGTTCGTCGTTGTGCGGCACCCGAAGTTCGAGACTGCTCGGAAGTGGCATTCTTGCTCGAGCTGAAGAGAAAGCCAAAGGGACGTCGTCGCCGACGCCTCCTTCTTCTTCTTCTTCTTCGGTTCAGCAACAGCAAGCTCAATCCAATTCGGAGGAACGGTTTAAGGTTGTTGTCGCCTGCTCTTCTTTCTGATTTTCTGACTTCTTCAGTTCAACCCCGGTCCTGTATTCTTCTGACCTTGAGATGAATAATTTTTCCAAAGGTATTGGGGGTTATGAGGAAGATTGAGTTACACTTGACGGTGTCTTTGATTTTGTTAAATGGTTCTAATTGAATATGGATGCTTACGCTAGTTGATTTATTCTGCTTCCGGAGAGCTCAATGGGACAATGAAATATGATTTATTCTGCTTCCGGAGAGCTCAATGGGACAATGAAATAGTACACTCGTATGTTTCAGTCGACCTTCATATGCAATTTGACTGTTACTCATCTTGGCCAATGCAGGATGAGGGAGAAATGTTTTCACTGATTAAGTTTCGGCTTTACCATGTAGAGAGTTGAAGGACAGAGATGAATGTTCGTGTCCTTGTTTTTTTAATGAGGCAATAGTTGGAAGATTTTGGTATTGGATCTTGAGGACTATGTAATGCTGCATTTATGAGTTTAATGTGATGTAGATAAAGGAAAGGATGTGTCTTAAAGAAAGAAGCTCTGGCTGATCATAATTGTAGCAATTAAAATTTTTTCTTGTACATAGTAGAGTCTGCTAATGCACTCACCAGATTGTAGTGACTGCATTCAATCCTGCGCTTCCTATATGTTGTAGTTAAGGCATTGTTAATATGCTTAAAGAAGCTCTTTGAAAATTAAATTAGTGTTGACTTTACGTTGACCTGCTACTGTACCTTTAGGACCTTGCATCTTCTGGGTCATGTGATCCCCTATGTTCAGTTGATGAAGTAAGCTCACAGGAATTTCAAGTTTCATATCAACCGAAGACTGATTTGGTGAAAGCTCTAGCAATTTTCGCTGCAGCTGCTACAGGAGCTGTGGCCATTAACCACTCATGGGTTGCTGCCAATCAGGTGTTTGACCCCTCTTTCATTGCCAATATCCTTATTTTGGAAGTTTGAAATATTGGATAGCATTATCTGGCAAAAGCTTTCTTTCATATTAGTGCAAATACTTATAACTTTGTTTAATCTTGTTTGTATTGTGATACAGGATCTTGCCATGGCAATTTTGTTTGTATTAGGATATGCAGGCATAATCTTCGAAGAATCTCTAGCCTTCAACAAAAGTGGGGTGGGATTATTGATGGCTGTGAGCTTATGGGTAGTGCGAAGTATTGGGGTAAGCTTCAGATAAAGTTGTGGTAACTGATGTCTATACTAGCCAGTTGCTATAATTGTAGGTTGCTCATCCTTAATTGCTTATTTATCCTGACATAAATAGTCTCTTCACCATTTGACCCGTAACAGGCCAAAAATTCATTTGAAGCATGATGTGGTGGCATGTTTGTTTAAATGTTTCTCTTCTCGCCATTCTAGTTGAACCTTAATCTTAATTTGGGAGTGATTGCCAAATTTTAAAGGTAAAGTTACATAGGTGTTTACTAAGCATGCCATGCTAGAAGTAATCTCTTTTTTTTTTTTTTGTTACCTGATAAATTTAGTATGTCATATGCAGGATGGCTGCTTATGAAACTGCCTTAATTTGTAACACTTCTCCTGCTCATAGATCTTGAAACATTTAGCATATGTAGCAGAATTTCTCCCTGGCAAACCGTAAAACACACCAAGGGTGGATGCAGATTCTGAATTAAGTTTTATTCATTTGTATGGCACAATTTCTGTTCAAAGGCTTTTCTCTCTGAGTAATTGCTAATGTCTCAGGAAAGGGTTTAGTGCTATTTCTTGGAAGGCTTCAGATATATTTTTCATCATTTTCTTTTGTTTTGCGATATTCAACAGGAAAATAATGGTCTATGAATACCACTTAGCTTAAGCTCTGACCATCTAATTATGTTTTCCCGTGAGTTTCACCTTACTCTTCGTTCAGGAATCCTGTGAAAAAATTTCTATCTTTCAAGAAGTTGACGAGGAATGGTGTGATCGTCAAGCATGAAAGTCATTAACAATTGGCTATGTCGACTTGCCTATCAGTTTCTTCTATAGTCATTAACAATTGGCTATTGTCCATGTGACTATTGCATTTAACCAGGCTAATTCTTTCTTGGTTGTGGAAGCTCATAAGCCAAGGAATTCTTAATTAAAGCACCTTCTATTATTCTCTAGTGTCAGATGATGGAGAAGGTTACTAGCACTTGCTCTTGTATTGTGCATATCTTGGTCCTTTTTCTGGTCTTACTGAATGAAAAGTTCTTAAAATGTCATGTTGAGCTATGTCATTTCTTTTATTTGTTGGTAGGTAATTACTCTATCATATTCCCTCAACTGAAGTTTTGTTTTACGATTGTTCATATTTTGTTAGTTATTTTTAGTTGTGATAGTTTGTCTTTCTCCCTGACTAGGCTCCATCAACTGATATAGCTGTCTCAGAGCTGAGACATGCATCAGCTGAAGTCAGTGAGATTGTCTTTTTCTTGCTTGGTGCAATGACCATCGTGGAGATAGTAGATGCTCATCAAGGATTCAAGCTGGTGACAGACAATATAACTACTCGGAAGCCACGTACTCTTCTCTGGGTGGTAGGTGCATTTCTGCTCTCACAGTGTCTTGAAGAATCCTTCTTAACTGTGTAGTCAGTGAATTGCAATTAGAACTCTTGTTAATACATTATTGAACCTTTAGTTCAAACCTACTTATCCAGTTCAGATTGCCATCTCGAACAGCAACTAGCACTAGGGGTGGTAAATGATTTTAGTTCAAACCCCCCATACCCAGTGACATTTGATCACATAATCAATTGACTGTTGCATAAATGACTAAAATTTGTTTTTAAAATGGATGTGGTGCATATAGTGATTGATTCAGTACTTCTGTCAGCTTTGCATGTCTATTGAGTATTGCCTAAGGCCCTAATTGGAGCCCATTGACATCCCTAGTTGACCAAAGTGAGATGACTGTCATCTGAATTTCAAGAAGCATCCAACCACTTAAGGGCTAGAAAGAAGGTAAGGTGACTGCAACAACATGTGGAATCTTTCTTGTCATTGAGATTGCTTCTTGTGGTACGGTTAGAGGAGGACATTTGAAAGTACTGCAACAACAGCTGGAATTTGTTGAATAGGTCGATCAGCATTTACTCAATGTGTATATGAACTAGACATAGCTGGTGAAACTTTGGCCAGTAGATGAACCTATTTAACCTCAGATGCCTTAGCGTTTAGTTCTAATAGAAGACAAGGACACTCTGAAAGTCTACCATTTGCATTCTAGATTGAACCGGTAAAAGTGGCTTCTGCTCTTTCACTAATTTCAAATGAGGCAAAAGAAACTGGTATTTGCTATAGTTTAGATGACTTCTTTTGATGCTTCCCATGGACATTTTAGATACCTCAATGTCTAACTTTGGATAAGTGTGAGACTAATTGGGAATCAACCCTCTTAATTGAGTATGGTGCTGACCTTTAACCTTTTGGATTTTCAGGTTGGTTTCGTGACTTTTTTCTTAAGTGCTATCCTAGACAACTTGACATCTACAATTGTCATGGTGTCTTTATTGCGGAAGCTAGTACCTCCTTCCGAGTACCGCAAGTATGTTACAAGTTTTTCAGATTGTCATGAAGTTTTCATCTCAACATCTGTAGCTTGTTTTTCGGGTATTAGGTCTTTTTTTTCCTTCAGTTGGGTCTTTCTGCTTCATATTGAGAATTGTCTTGTGTTTAGGCCATATTGAAACATTAACAAGTATAAGCCACTAAGTTGGTTTTGTAATCATTGTGACTTCAGAAGTCAGCTTCTTTTATTGAGTTTGAGATTTAAAGTTGAGATAGTTTATCAGATCAAATAAATAAAATGATTTCCATAATAAGTGAAACTGTCAAAAGATGTTGACCAGTGGTTCATAGAAGTGAGATGGCCACACACCTACCTTTTCAATCGTAGCCATAGATGCTGCTGGTTCATATAGCCACTTCTTTACAACACATAAAAGAGCACCTTATTGGTGTTGCCGGTTGACGCTCATTTTGTTAAGTACATTTTGATTCTATCAATTTCTAATGTTTCGTTTTTTAGCTTGACTTGTTTCCTTTTCATGCAGTTTTGGTAGGATTTCTTATAGCGCGGTGCGTCACTTCTCTATTGTGCTATGTTCTTGAGAAGTTCTATCTAACCAATGTTTCACTATATGTTGGCAGGCTTCTTGGAGCTGTCGTGGTCATAGCAGCAAATGCTGGTGGTGCATGGACTCCCATAGGCGATGTTACTACCACTATGCTTTGGATTCATGGTCAGATATCCACAGTGCAGACAATGAAGGTTATCATTTTATCCTTGTTCTCAGCTGGGATTTCATTACCTCATGCAGTCCAATAACGTATGATTTATTACCAGTGATTTAACTCCATTACCCTATATAGTGGTTGAACTTGCCATACTTCTCCTTGGGTTTATATAACCACCAACAATAACACTGCTCGAATTTGTTCATGCTCTAACAACATCAATGAAAGTTGGAATTTGAACTTTAAACTCGGCATTGAAATTTCAATTTTCTTGAACAATGACTAACCAACTTTCCTTAATGAGATATATCTGTTAGATGCACGGTTGTATGAACTGTCTATCATCAATAGTTTGTCAAATTTTCGATGCCCTTTCAAGACTGCAGCAAAATATGTAATTGCAGGACTTGGTCATTCCCTCAGCAGTTTCTCTAGCTGTCCCACTGGCTCTTTTGTCTCTCACTAGGTACTCTCCTAGCATATCCAGCCATATACTGAATGTCAATTAGCTCCTACTATATGGATCTGGAGTTGTGATGTTAGTTTCGTTGATCCTTCACAGCGAAGTTAATGGGAAGGGACAGGAGTCTGCCAATGTTTTGGCATCTGAACAGATGGCTCCTCGAGGACAGCTTGTTTTCTCTGTGGGTTTAGGTGCATTGATCTTTGTTCCAGTATTTAAAGCTTTGACTGGTCTCCCTCCTTACATGGGTATGTTGCTCGGACTTGGAGTTCTTTGGATTCTAACAGATGCGATCCATTATGGTGAATCCGAGAGGCAAAGGTTGAAAGTACCACAGGCTTTATCTCGGATTGACACTCAAGGAGCCCTCTTCTTCCTTGGAATTCTTTTATCTGTAAGCAGGTAATATGTAAATGACGTAAGGACATTCTTGACTGCTCATTTATTCAGAGATTAATATCGTCACCTCTCGTTTTTTAATTCATTATTCTAAGAAGATTGATGAAGTAATCTCTCCATGCAAAAGCTCACTTGTACACAGACATGCAGAGACATTCTCTAGTGTGTGCAGGGACATGTATACAATTAGTATGAGCTGTATAATTTGTAAATTGTGGACTTATAAAATACCCCACTGATGTCATTAATCAGTATGATGCGAGCCAAATCCAAGTGGGCAGTTCAAACATGATGTTGTCCCCAGTAGACATGGGAAATGGAACATGTCTTTTGGGCATTCCTTAAGTCATTATGCTTCTTTCATCATCATGTTGCTGTCTTACTATCTCCCTCTTTTTTCCCCATCACGAATGTGGCTTTGTATGAATCATCAGATGAGTAGCAACTGTGCATGTCCTACCAACAGCAGCATAACAAGCTGCCTTAAGTTTTGTTTACTGATTGCACGACTCAGTTAGTCTTCTAGTTTTGCTTGATGATATGATGTTGAGCAAACCTGCATAGTAGTGGAGATTGCTATTCATATTGATCATGTAGTGCATTCATGAGATCTTATTGAGACTTGGGATTAATATTTGGTGAGTTTTGAAGAGAGAAACTGTCACAACTTCTCTATCTATTTAGTAAAACTATACAATGGATAAAGTTTATTGAGCTAGACACTCAACTCTATTCTTCATAGAAAAGAAAGAGATTCTAAGAAAACGGGTTTCGTATGTGTGTTTATAAGCTACATGTTTGATATGCACTCTTTAAAACTCTCATTAATGCTTCGGTTCTGACATATACCTTTTCTTAGCCTGGAGGCAGCAGGACTTCTCAGGGAATTGGCGAATTACCTGGATGCACATATTCCTAGCATTGAACTGATTGCTGGGTCAATTGGGGTGGTTTCTGCAATTATAGACAACGTTCCGCTAGTTGCTGCAACAATGGGGATGTATGATCTGACCTCATTCCCGCGGGATTCAGAGTTTTGGCAGCTGGTTGCCTTTTGCGCTGGCACTGGTGGGTCCATGCTAGTCATTGGCTCGGCTGCTGGTGTGGCATTTATGGGGATGGAAAAGGTGGACTTCTTTTGGTACTTGCGAAAGGTATTCTGCGCTACTTGAGTTTCTCCTGGTTCTATTGTTTTCTTTTGGTTGGTTAAGTTTACTTATGGTCCCTGAACTTTGAACCGATTTTCACTTAGCATACACAAAAGCAGCTGCAGAACCTAATATTTTCTAAGTGGATATGTTGAAATGATTTGGTTCGTGGCCTTGGTTGTGCTTCACCAACCACCTGCATGTTCATGTCACTGACATGCTCAAGACCAGTTAGGGTGTAGCCAAGTAGAGAAAAAGCTAATATCTTAAATTCCCTGATATACAGTTTTCAGAACTCAGGTTAATTTTCGATCTACTGATGATTGGGTCGTTTATCTTTTTCCTTTGCTAGAAAATTCAAATATATTAAGTCTGTCAATGTTTGTTTTGCGGAAACAGGTGAGCGGTTTTGCTTTTGCGGGCTATGCTGCTGGGATTGCTGCCTATTTAGCCATTCATAATCTCGACGTCTCACTTCCGACAACCCTGGCTCACGTCCCGTTTCTTTCTGGTTCATGAAACTATTTCCTGAGCATGGACTTGGTATTTGGGAGATGGAACAGAGGCCGTCTTTTTCAAGATAATGATTATTTTCTCTGCTGCTGATCTACTATTAAGCTCAAGCAGCATGTACCGTACCAAATGGGGATCAAGTTTTCCGAGAATGTAGGCTACAACAGAGAGTTCATCGCAGTTCGCAGTGCAAAGGTTTTTTGTTTCTTTTGTTAGTCTTTCTTTTACTTTGTAATAATGGCTAATGAAAGCAATAACGTTGCATGATGGAAGATACCGGATGAAAATGACTATTGTTGTACTTCAGCCAAACGTACCGAAACAGACATTCCGGGAGTTATCATGTATAGGGAATCTCTGTGACTATACAACATTCTTCCTACACGTTGTTTACCGTTCTTGACATTTGGACATTTCGACCTCATACCAGACCCCAGGGATTCTTTGGATATTACCGTTCATTCAACGGATCGTGTCTATATAACTGATTGTCTTTTTGTACTCCAAATGAGAAGAATCATGAATATCAGCAGAACCACTAACACACGACTTAATGGGAGAAAATAATAATGGGGAAGGGGGAGGAGAAACTTGTACAATCCTGGATTGAGGCGAAGTCTTCACCTCTTATAACTTGTATGAATTTATTGAAAAGGAGCATTTGATTCAGGCAAAAAGCAACATCATAAAGTATAGAATCCTCTCTGCAGCGCTTGATTATCGTTCCGCTCTCCTGAATACTATTACAAAACACCACCGTCACAGCCAAAATCACAGAGCAAGACATGCAAGTCATGCTCAGCGGCTATGAATGATGAAAGACATATAGATGTAGTACCATAACTCATACCCCACATATTACAACTTGAGGAAAACGAACTCCTCAATCGCAGAAATGTCCCCGATCCTCTTCAGAGTCTCCTTGGTGGGTTGGTCATCCACACCAATTGCCATCACGGCGTGCTTTCGTGGTGCGATCCTACCAACACTCATGAAACTGACATTGACATTCTCTTCTCCCAAGATGCTTCCCACTCTGCCAATCATCCCTGGCTGATCAACTTGCCTGCACAATATGATGCTTCCCTCCAGGCTTACATCCACTTCGAAAGATCCCACCTTTGTGAGATGTGGAATCCCATCCTTCACCCTGCCCTCGACTGTGATCTCCCCAGAATCTGATATGGCACTGGCAAATCTTGATTCCACATTTGCAATCTGAACCTGGATGAACTCAAGAGGACTCTCTGGTGAACCATCTAAGATGACCCGCTCCTCTGTTATTCTCAATCCTCTCTGCTTAGCAGTGAAATCTGCATTGACCAAGTTAACGAAGACATTGGATATGGGTTCAATTATACCCTTAATAATCATAGCGCGGAGTAGTCTAGTGTCGAGATCATCAGGTGCTCTTGCAGAAGCATACGTCACTTTTATGGTTTTTACACCACTCCCACCCCCAACTAATTGAACGGCCAATCTCCCGAGCTTCTCAGCAAGTGCAACAAATGGTTTCAGCTCTGCAAGAACCTGCAGCCAAAAAGGAATATATAAAGTCAAGATTTATGTTACTCAAGCACATCTTGGACTAGGTTCTGCCTTCTGGATCTTAAAGGAAGCACCCTCAGGGATCAAAATCGTCTTTAAAGTCATCCTGAGTTACTTGTCTATCACCCTATGATATTGACTCATTCATAATCGAATCCCTAGTAGCTAACCTGTGTTTGATCCTACAGGAATTGACTAAGGGGCAGCATATCTTATGTTCTTTAAAAACTCACTTCCTTTATTCATCTTGTACAGAGAGGAACATTCTCCTCCACATTACACATCAAGCAAGTCAATCACAACAATTATGCATCAGAGTCCAAAGCCACGATGAAGATATGTCAGATACTGAGAACAAATATCAAGGGTTGAGATCTGAAAGGGATGCCAAACAACCAAGTTGTAGAAAAAGTTCTTAATACCTCAGCAGGAACCATTGGCGCATTGACCGCGGTAGCAGCCAACTCTCCTTTTAGAGCTCCAATGACAGCTTCAGCAATTTCAATAGCCACTCCTTCCTGGCATGTTAAGTGACCATTTTATGCTTTCTATTAACACAGAGAAAGTTACAGTAGGCTAAGCTGTAACTGTTCACAAACCTGTGCTTCCATTGTACTGGCTCCGAGGTGTGGGGTCACCGTGACTCTCTCATGTTGCACCAACTTGCTGTCCTTCGCTGGTGGCTCCTCTGTGAAGACATCAAGTGCCGCCTGCAACAAGGCAAGTATGTGCTTCACCTCCCAAGGCAACAAGAAAGAAACTCAGCATTTCAGATATAAGATAGCAATACCTGAGCAACAATTCCAGCTTCCAATGCCCTCACAAGAGCTTCTTCATCAATCACTCCTCCACGAGCGACATTGACAATACGAACCCCTTTCTTCATCTTTGCAAAAGTCTCATCATTGAGAATCTTTGATGTAGCAGCTGTCAAGGGCATGTGTAAAGAAATGAAATCTGCAGTTGCTATGGCTTCATCAAAGCCCACAAGATCCACCCCTACTGCACGTGCTCGATCTGCAGGGGCATAAGGGTCATGTGCAATCACATGCATACCAAGACCTTTGGCACGACGTGCAACTTCTGATCCAACCTTTCCAAAACCCATGATAGCAAGTGTTTTCCCAACAAGGGAAACACCCACATATTTGTTTCTTTGCCACTTTCCTGCATCGAGCAAAATAACCCTTTGTCAAAGACCAATGTTGATATAGCCTTAAGAAAACGGCGGCAATTCGCTTTGTCCCTTATAAACTTAAGCAATGATGTACTAAGGAGGCAAAAGACCTGGATAGCTGGAAATTGTATAGAAAAGGCATATGCCAATAAATTTGGCCAACACAATGAATACTACACGTTACTCCACCAAGCAAAAAATCCACCTCTCTGCTCAAGGTAGTCATGGATTTGACCCATCAGATTTCAGGATTGCTTTTATTCAATCCAGGTCAATCCAATAATAATTTTAACCATGGAAAGCAATTAAGGTGATAGATGACAAGATAAGACAGCTGGTGCACATAATCTTCAGTGGTACCTTGGGCTTTTCAGTATCTCTATATTCAAGCAAATTAAACAAACAATTGAAAACCCAAAACTCAAATGAATGTTCACGACACAACTCCTTTTTTCTCGAACACTTCATAAACCCCGCACACAAGTCAAACAAGCTTACCTATATTGAACCCACGACTTTCTACAATGCTAGATTCCTTAAATTAATAAATCAAGATCTGGAGCTTTTCCACTTCACTCATTACTCAGGAACTAATTCTCTTAAAGATCATATTCTTCGAACTTTCAAGCCCAAAGAACCCTCGTAGCTTGCCTTTACCCAGATGGCATCCCAAATGTAACCCGAATCTACACCAAAGATTCTCTTTCTAAATAGAAAAAAGGGCCGCAACTTTTCTATGGTTCTCGACCATTTCTACTTAATTGCTAGTTGAATCCGTTTCCAAATTCCATCCAAACTTCTCGCCCACACCCCACCAGCGTAACACAGATCCAGCCAAAGTTAAACCACCACGTGCTCGACGAAATGCGTCACAGGATTACCGGACGAAACCGACGCTAAGGAAACGCAAAACCAGCAAACCACATGGAACAAAAAACTCACCAGCCTTAACGGATGCATCAGCCTGCGCGACGTTCCTCGCCATGGCGGCCAAAAGCGCGATCCCGTGCTCGGCGGCCGCGACAGTGTTGGCGGTCGGCGCGTTCACGACCAAGCACCCGTGCTCCGTTGCCGCCGACAGATCCACATTATCGATCCCGACGCCGGCTCGCCCCACCACCTTCAGCCTCCCGCCGGAGGACTCGAACACCTCCCGGTTCACCTTGGTCCCGCTCCGGACTATCAGGGCGTCGCAGAGGGAGATCTTGGTGCAGAGCTCCTCGGGGGAGAGGTTGTAGGAGCAGTCCACGTTCGCGAAGCCCTTGAGGAGGGCAAGCCCCGCCTCGCCCAGCTTCTCGGCGACGAGGACAGTGGGCTTGGCGTCGAGGGAGGAGCGGACGACGGCGACGAGAGGGGCCGCATGGTGGCGGCCACGGGGAACAAGGGAGACGGAGAAGGAGGGGTGGAGGGGGAGCTTGGAGGATAGGGACAGCTGGGTCGGCTTGTTAAGGGAAGGGGACGCCGCGGCGGCGACGGCGGCGCGGAGAGAACCGGTGGCCATTGACGTCAGCGGCGGCGGCGGATGGAGGTAAGTAGGTGCTGGTGCGTCGGTACGAAAGGTGATGTGATTCTGAAATGAGGAGAGAGAATATAAGATGGCTCGGAAGTTCTTAATTTGGTTACGGCTTTGGTAGAGAGAGTGAAGTGCACGCGCGCATTGGCGCGAATGGAAAACCCAGGGAAGTCCAAAGAGAACAAAAAAAAAAGTCTAATAATCAATTATTTACTAATTAATTTAAACTGAGCATCTATCACAACTAATTATTTACTATTATGGTTTAATTTTCGATATTTTGCCCAAAAGACGAAGAAAAATGATAATTGTGTTGGTAGTTTTCGCTCTTTAAACTTGTCCATGCTATTACCATATATATAGAAAAAACACATGAATTTGTTGTCACATCCTTAAAAAGGTAATAAAAATCGCACGACCTATAGATTACGTACATTATTTTTTTTATAATGATGGGTAATTCATACAAAGGCTTGGACCAATGACGTGTACAATACTTGCATTCTCAATGTAGATGTTATATAATTTGGTTTTCTCATCATTCAGATATTGCGAGTGTAGCAGGAGCATATGTCGATGTAAATAACACACATGGATTTGATGTCACATCCTGAAAAAGCACTCGTAATCTCGCCATGTATTTAGATTGAATTCAACTACATTTTAACAACTACATTTTTTTATCTTGGAATAGATTAAATCCCATAGTAGTCCCATTGGATCCAATAACCTAGACTAGCTCGAATGAGAATTCGGAAAACCTGCCTGATGAGCAGTCTGATTTTCTTCAGACTCGATAGTTCGATCCGATTTGGATTTTAGACCCTTTTGGGCTTTTATTTTGCACCTTTAGCAATATGACAATGACATTATCCCTAGTCTATGATTCAATGAACTCCTTTTCTTTTCATTCCACACATGCAACATGACCTCGTCTAAGTTATTCAATGCGCACGGAACGAGTGCAAAACTTAAAGAAATCACGACATTTTTATGCCTACAAGGTTCCATAAAGGCATCTAAGTTCTTATGTTCTTATTGGTGTCTGCTTTTAACGGATTTTATGGATGAAACCCACTTTTGAGTAAAAGAGAAGCTCGAACTTTAAATACGAAAACATTTGGATATAAAAAAGACTTAAAGAAGTCTCAAAGAGTAAATAGCATTTGGAAATTTTAAAAATAATTTTGACTTATTCATTTTTAAAAATGATACAAGCGATCATTTTTTCAAAATCATATTTTTAAATCACTCATTTACCGTGGAAGAAGCACATCCTTAATTCTCTTTTAAAAGCATAATTACTTATAATTTTTAAGATCTTTGAAGTAGTCGGATGGGCAAGTCATTAAGTCAACATCTTAGCCACAAGAGACTGCCAAATATTCATCTGAATTGGTAGAAAAAAACAAGAACTTCCACTAAGGAGCGTCGAATACCTTTGTCACGACCATAATGAATGTTGACATTTTGTTCTGTGCTTGGCCACGTTCCTAGTTGGAGATGTCATGAGCAGTCGGCGAACCAAAACGTTAGACTTTAACCTAATAATGATAAGATGGCTTTGCTCGTATGGACGGTTCTGATCCAACTTTACTTTCTTGCTTGAATCTGCTCATCCAAGATAAGGAACATAGATCACCATACATTGAAATTGACATATAAACATCCCGAGATCGATCTAGTTGATTGGGTTCTCAGGAAATCGGTAGAGTAGAAATCATTCACATAATATTTTAGCATAGGCCCGCCTCGCACAAGACGAAGCCATGCCAAAAACGCAGGAGACGAGAGTTTTGAGATAAGATATATGACATCGACAACCCTAGTGTTCAACGCAATACCCATGGAAAAGACCATCATCGCGTATGAAGACGAGACTTCATGCTATGCACTGCTGGACATTCAGACAATTAAGTATCGCCAGCATTGTCGTTTTGAGCACTCATGAAGAAACGCAAGTGATAGGTGCTCAAGTACAATTGATAGCGTGCACCATTGTGGGGGGCAAGCCTCTCTTTAATATTTGACTAAAAATGAAGCTATGTCTAAAATTCATCCATCATCATTACGCTGTACTCAATCATATCATTAGAAAAGTTCCTAAGCATGAATAGGTTAAAATGATGATACAATTTCCAACTTACAATAATCAACGATTCCGTATCTCCTTATTATGTATCGTCATTAATACGCGACACCGAGCGTTTTCATTGAACCGCGCATGATAATCCGTAATTATTAGTCAAATATTTCATTGAATTTAGAAATCTTCGATTAAATCAACCAATCACGAATTATTATAATTATTATTACTATTATTATTGCAACTTTTTACTCGTTCAATTTTCCAAAACGACGCGACGCGCCTCCAGCCGCGTGATGGCCACCGTCCGACGTCATGCGTTGAAGAAATTCCAAAAACCTAAGATCGTGCGAAAAAGATGAGATCTCGTCATCGCTCGAATTATTGCACACACTGGGTGGGGCCCCCGAACCAGAAGAGAAGATGGTGGGGGTACAGAAGAGAATATCCGATTTTCCTTTCTCGAGCAAACAAGGCCGGTCGATCCTACCTCGGCTGCAATTTTCTTTTCTTTTATTTTTTTTTCTTGATCATGACTAAAGGCGTCGAATGAATTGATCGGATCGGGTTTTAGTCGGATAAAAAATGGTCCGATCTATATTGACTTTTTTTCATATAATATAATTTGAAAGACTTATACCCAACCCGACTAGACCCCTATTGTTGAAATACTTTAATATTTAATCAAGTTTAGGAAATTTACTTCATAATTTTTTTTTAAAATTGTATTGTTAAAATAATTTTATGCAATACGATTGATTCGACAATTTTTATAATTTTTTAATTTAAAAAAATGCTTTTATTTTATATTTTTCTTTTTTCACTTCGGGTCGCTGGAGCCTAGTGAACTCATTCCCGACCTCTTGGCCTGCGACTGACTTAGAAAGTAGGAACAAGGAGAAAAAGAAAGAAAAGAAAAAAGGAAAAGAAAAATATTCAAAATTTTATTTTTAGCAAATTAAATAGCTGGAATATCAAAAAATTTTAATAGTTTAAAAATGATTTGTTAATGACATTTAAAATTAATTAAGTAACACATTTATCACCCATTTAATACTCATTTGATTATTAAATGATTTAACATTTTAAGCTAACATTATCAAATATGAATTAAAATATGAGTTTTTGACCCAATTTGTCACCTCTAATTATATCTTAGGGTTAGTTTCAATTCCATCCCTAATTTATGTAATTAATCTCGGGAAATCAATAAATAAGAGAAACGCGCAGAGAAATGGTTGCGATTAATTGCGTGGGGAATCAAACACAAACCGTGTGCCTAAACCGCGCACTTGAATCCAATCCTCAAATCAATCTCGACCTACTAGAAAGTACTGGATGTGGAAACTCGTTATCAGTCCCTCACACATTGTAACACATGGCTGTAAAAGAGCCGTGCCGCCGCCCCCGAGTCTTGCACGGCAAAGCAGATTCCTTGAACGAATGAGAGGGAAGAGAGCGGCGAAGGCGAGCTACGGCGCGAAATGCCGGAGGTACGCGTCGGCTATCATGTGGCCGAGGCGGATCTGGGCATGAGTGGTGAGGTGGATGTGGTCGTCCTCGAGAGGCAGCCCCTTGGCGTCGACGCACACGACGTTCGGGAGCTTGATCCCGAGCTGCGCCTGCCTCACTCTATCCATATACCTCTCGTCTCCCGTTGCGATTGCGACCTGCATCATCCGATTTAAAAAACAATAGTTACGACATACGCTCAATAAAAAGAACTTGTACTTACATTCATATCTAATTTCTTAGAAGAATTTAGTTTTCTTTTCCGTGAATTTGATGAGAATCATGCAAACTTTCTAGGTAAATTCGGATTGACACACTCGACTAAGGACAATATTCATTTCCATATGGTTGAAGTTTCTCCTTACCACGAGAAAATGTGTGCGAGTTCTAAGCAATTAAGATATTTATTCGGAGATAAGCGCGCCATAAATACTAAAAATTTATCTCAAAAATAAAAGCTTCATGCCCCTGTTTGAAAATTTTCCTAAATTTATGAAATTTACAATATTTCTATTTTATTATCTAATTGAAATACAATAGATTAAAAAGATTCATATGATTTATGCTTAATTGTAGATTTAGGAGCAAGTCTTTTTTATGAGTATGAGATTTTTGTTATATGTTCAACTCGTTAAGACAAGAAAAATTGTGTAACTTTCGCAACTTAATCAATCATTTTAACATATGATGCTTGGGCACATTTAAACCAATAAGCTAACATGCTGGTCATGTTAACAACAAATTGTTTGGATAAGTGAGAGTCATTTCCTAAACATATTAACTCCGTGGAGTCATGAAGTTTCTAATAAACTCGACGGGCTAGGTATAAGGCGTGATAGTATTGACAAGCATATTGTATGCAATTAGGTATAAATTCAACATGATTTATCTATAGCACAAGATGATGACAACACAAAAAAATATCAATTTGTTACAATGTAAGGGTAAACTACCAAGGGTGTAGCTCAAAGAAATTCATAAAAAAAAAAAAAACGGACCTACTGAACAAATCTTAACAAATACAAATTTCAACATAGTAGGGTCCATAATTGACTATAATTTACTGATGGGCCATGTCTTGGCACCACATAGCCTTTCAAAGCGACTTCATTTTGGTATCTAGACGCCATTAAGGCCTTATACACTTCCATCCGTAGGATTTACAAAGTGGTAAGCGAAGAGGTCACTATCGCCATCTTGCCTTATCGAACTAACAGAATGGTTTCTCTCTCTAAAACTATAAGAGTGTTTACAACACCATGGAAGAGTGTATATGGACAGTAAGACTAACCAACTCTTAATCCAGCTTTTGTAAGAAGTTAGCCTTGTATAGAAAATGTAGAGGACATTACCGACAATTGTATAACATATACATAAGCATTTGCAATATACTTTTACATAATAATAATAATAATAATAATAATACTTAAGGGTGAATCAAAAGGGACTGCCTGAACCGAATCAAAGCGGCCAATTCGATTCGGTTCCTAGTTCCATAGTTCAAGCATCAAAGCGGCCAATCCGCTTCGGTTCCTGGATTGAATCATATCGGTCTATTTGATTTGATTCGATTCACTGAATCTTGATCAATTCAACCGCTCATCTGGATCAGTCTGATTATATTTAAAATTTCAATTTTACATCTTTAAAATTTTTTAACGAGTCGGTAACAAAGGCCAAGAAGGGCAGGCAACTACATAGCCCAACCAAAAAAATTGCCGAGAAAGGTATGGATTGGGCAGTCGCATGGCTTCACTTTAATACACTACTGCTTCTCTTACGGTCTGTGTGTATCCGTGCGATGTGAGACTCTCGAAGATGTTCGCATGGAAGGAACGACGGACAACCCAAGAGACAAGCCAAGAGTCCCCCATGGAACGAACGTTGGACATCACAAGACACAAGCCAAGAGTTCAACATCAACAACGAAAGAATGGTAGACAAGCCAAAACTCCCACGTCGACCTCACAGGAGTGCTGAACAATGGGCAACGCAGAGACTTAAGAGGAGTCAAAATGCAAGCCATAAGCTTGCCGCCCAAAAGCATGCTTTTCTCGGCCTTTTGGCTAAGACCAAGTGTAGGATTTGTTAAGTGCGTCATGCTTACACAATTCTTGAAGCATTTTGGTCTTTTTGCAGGTAAAAAGCAAAATGCTTGATTTTAAAGGAGGGGGAACACTCAAATGTCATGTAACATGGATCTTGAAATTCGATGCATCGTTACAATCTTTTAACAGTCCTATTGGATCGCTTAGGAATTGAAACGATCGTGTTGGTTCGATCCCGCAACCTATTGGTTCGGTTCCCAATATAGAGAGTAGATTCTACTAATCTGATTCCTTATTCTTGGGTGGGATTGAACTGGAACGGGAACCAACTATTCCTTCCTGGTAGAACAATACAACTAGTGGATAGATTGCTTTGTTAAAGCATATGATTGATGAAGGGCTCCTGATGTGGGTCAAGAGCCGAGTCTGCATCATTTGAGTTGAAATTCATATACAAATCTTTAGAGGTCGTGCATTGTCTTAGTCGAAGATTAAGATCTAACTGTTAATTATTGGAGCTAGGCCCGAGTGATCGCGTGCTAGGTAAACCTAGATGCCACCTAACTAGATTGGTTATTGCGAGACCTATTGGCCGGATTCAAGCGTTTGAGATTAAGATCAGTGTCTCTACCATGTGTGTTTAGAGAACTCCATCAAGTATAATTGACTCCTTATCTATTTTGCTAGTGCTTACTGGATGGCTTCTCTAATAGGTTCACATGCTTGGAAGTGATTCCATGAAATCTCTTTTTGATATGCACAGATAATACAGATTTTAGAATAATATGATTCATTTCACAAGGGACTTTTTGTATCTTTTTTTTACTCTATTGGAAGGTCTGCAATACTACATTCCAAAGATTTATACATCCTTGCAATAAATATGGACATATGGGCTATGGAATTCCAAATGCGTGTGGATAGACATAAAATCTTTTATCCTAAGTTTTATAACTTTCATGAATTGTAAAATGGGCATTCTTACTTTCCACATATGATAAGTTCAAACAAAAGACATTTCCACACACTCAGTTGTTATGGAGTTCTCCTTTGAAACCAACACATCAAAGATGGAAAAAAATGTTCGACATTATTTATAGGTCCAAGGAAGGTCTTTGACTATAGATGTTTACATCCAGAGAAGCATACTGGAAATCCAAAGAAGCATAGTAGGAAGCAAGAGGGTCAAGGAGCATATCATATATTCTTGAAAGATTGTAAAAATTTTGTGGGAATACCGGCTCAATACTTACAAACCCTGTAGAGGCTTAAACTGGAGACCTAATGGTGTGCATCCCAAATGTCCATGGATCCAAATCCTCTCATTTAGTCAAGATTTCCAAAAAAACTTATATGATTATTGGTTTGTTTTTCATAATCACACTGTTGCCATTGAGTTTTCCATTGCAAGAATACCATGGATCGTTGAGTACTTCACCAATGGAGGATATTGGCATCATAATGTCACTATTCTAAGGTTTCCTATGGACGAAGGATTGTGTCTAATTTAGGAAGACCGGCCAAAGTCGCCCAGAGTTTTTAGACATTCCTAAGGATAGGCGATACATAAATAATCCATTTTCTTGACTCTTCCTTATTTAATATTGGTATTTGGTGAATGGAGGGATGTCCTTCTCACCGCTAGATCAAAAGGTAATCAATGATTATAATGAGAGGGCATCTAGTATAAGAAGGGGTGCCCTATCTCTCGTTCGGATCATCCAATACTTTTGTGCAATACAAAATGTTCTCTCCAAGATCTTCTCTCCCTAAAATTTACTCTCTCTATGATCTAGGATAGTGAGTAGGTAAGTTGATTGATCCAAGGAAGCCTTGGCTAGGCACTCCACTGGTCTAAGAAACCTAAGTGCCGCATGGGTCGACTCCTTAACAATCGAGCCGTGATAATAATTGCAAGCATTTTGCAAAATTCCTTGAATGGTTCCGCCTTTGATTTATTGGAAGCAATTCTTTATCAAAGAGCTGGATATCAATTGAGATCACGAGGTCTACAAAACCATCATTTTGGTCAACCATGGATGTTGAATGTCTATCCACACAAATATGGAATTCCATAAGTTAGTTGTCCATAAATATTTTGAATATAGCTGTGTTTGGTTCATTTTGAAAATTGATTTTGTGGAATAGAAGAACTTGCTTTTAGCACTCTCGAAGATTAGTTTTCCACCTTAAAGCCTTTTGAGAATGACAGTCGAACAATTTTGGATGCTCAAAGTCCATTGAAAAAACTGATCCAAATACACCCATAGTATTGTAGAACTTCCAAGCAAGTACATGGAGATCCAAAGAATCCTCTATGAAAAGTCTCCTAATGTTTCAAAATCCATATGGCACTACGCATATCAAGAAGAGGTTCCATGACATTATCTTCAGGCACACAAGCATACTATAGAAGACGTCTAGCTAGCTTTGGTACTTGATAATATACAGAAAGAATGGACTTAGACCCTAAGCAGTCCTCTCAATGGCCATGGGATTATAGGACACCGGTTCCAATCTCAAACTCTTGACTCTAGCCAATTGGCCTCCAGATTCAGTACCTAAGATGTGATCACTTGTTCCCATTTCCAACATTTATTAGTTGAGTCTTACTTTTCAACTAGAACAAAGCACCGGCCCAAAGAAATTGGATATGGAGTCCATCTCTAATGATACAGACGTGTATCTTGGCCCACATTAAAAGCTCTCACATCTACTTTAATGAATCAGTCTGTCCATTAATTGTACTATTGTACATTGAGTATTGAATAGACATTTGATATGATAAACCTTTAATTTAATCATTCTTATGGGCGTACCAAACTCATTAACTTTGACTATTAAAAGTGATAAATTCAGGCTTCTCTATTTAAGCGGATTGGAAAAATATTTCATCTTCAAGTGCCAAACAGACAAAAGAAAAGAGAAGAAAAGGGCGGAGCTATGCTATGCTCCGTTCAACAATGGCGATCGAACGAAAATGCTCAGTGGAGGGGACGACAAGGACTGAACGAACCTGGATGATGGGAAGGGAGGGCAGGCCGAGGTCGCCGCGCACGTTCTTGATCAGCGCCTCCATGTTCCCCTGGTACGCCTCCGCCTCGTGCTGCGTCGAGGTGTCGCTCTCGCCTTGGTACCACAGCAACGCCTTGATCTCCCCGCCGTCCCTCACGCTCTCCCTCGCCCTCCTCACCATGCTCTCGTACAGGTGCTCGCCGCGCGCCCACTTCCGGATCGCCGTCCCCCCCAACGCGCACGGCACCAGGCCCACCCGCACCCCCGCGGCCCCGCGCTCCCTCAGCGCGTTCGCGAAGGCCATCCCCGGGCCGATGCCGCAGATCTTCCCGATATTGATGTCGCAGTGGAGGGGCTCCCGGGCCTCCTCCCACCGGAGGGCGGCGCTGAGGCGGAGGACGGAGGGATCGGGGCGGCACTCCGGGGGGACGATGCCATCCCAGCCGTGGCGGCGGCTGGCGCCACCGTGGCCGGCCATGTTGCTCTGGCCAGAGAGGATGAAGATGTGTTTGGTGGGCGGCTGGGGCAGCGGCTGCGCTGGGGGTTGCGCCGGAGCGGAGGCGGTGGCGTCCATGGAGCGGATTTGTTTGGGGATTCGGAGGGACTTGACTGAGAATTCGCTAATAAAAATGGAAGGAGGAAAATGATGGGAAATGACTCGCGTGGACAATGATAAGACGGCTTGCTCGTACGGCAGTTCTGATCGAACTTCACTTTCTTTGCTTAAATCTGCTCATTCAAGATTAGGGAACATAGACCACCCAACAATGAATGAACATCTAAACATCCGAAGATCGGTCTAATTGATCGGGTTATCAAGAAATCGATAGAGTAAAAGCCATTCACAAAGTAAATTTAGTTTAAGCCCGCCTTGCACGAGACAAAGCCAACCACACAGAAGACAAGAATCTTTGAGACAAGATACCTCAACATCTGCAATCTTAGTGTTCAATGTGACATCCATGAAAGCACCATCATCGTGATTGAAGACTAGACTTCATGATTCTCAATCGATAAAATGACATATGGAACATGCACCGCTAGACATTCGGACAAATAAGAATTGTCAGCATTGCAGCTATGATAATAAGATCTCACTTTTTTTTTTCATGAATTATCGTTATACCGAAAAAGGATTTTACTTATGAGGAAGAAATCTTCGATAAATCAATCAATCAATAATAATAATAATAATAATTATTTATTTTTTAACTTTTAACTCATGCGATTTTCATTCACGACCGGGGCAATCGAAATTGCCTTCTGCGATTGCCAAAGGCATCCGCTGCCACTCAGCAAAAAGCCATGGGGAAAGAGACGACGCGCCTCCAGCCGTGTGACGGCCACCGTCCGACGTCATGCGTTGAAAAGTATTCCCAAAATCTAAGATCGTGCGACAAAGATGAGGCCTCGGCATCGCTCGAATTATAATGCACAATGGGGGGGGGGGGGGGGGGGACAGAAGAGAATATCCGATTTTGCTTTCTTCAGCAAACAAGGCCAGTCGATCCGACGTCGTTTCAATTTTCAATTTTCTTTTCTTCTGATTATAACTGAGGTTAGTTTCAATTCCATCCCTAATTCATTTAACTAATATCGTGAAACACGTAAAACGACAAACACAACAGACAAATAGTTGCGCTTAATCACATGGGGGAATCAAACACAAATTGTCTACCTACACCACGCATATTGATCCCGACTCACTAGAAAGTACCAAGTGTTTGAAATTCGTCATCAGTCTCTCACACATTATAACATGTGGCTGTAAAAAGCTGTGCTGCCGCCCCGAATGAATGAAAGGGAAGAGAGCGGTGAGGGCGAGCTACGGCGTGAAATGCTGGAGGTATGCGTCGGCCAGCATGTGACCGAGGCGGACCTGGGCATGAGTGGTGAGGTGAAGGTGGTCGTCCTTGAGAGGCAGCCCCTTGGCATCAACGCACACGACGTTCGGGAGCTTTATCCCGAACTGTGCCTGTCTCACTCGGTCCATGTGCCTCTTGTCTCCCGATGCAATTGCGACCTGCACATCATCTAATTAGAAAAGGCAATGGATATGACATACACCCGATTAATTTAACATATATTCACATTTATATCTAATTTCTTAGAAGAATTCAAACTTTCTAGGCAATTTTGAATTGACATACTGAATCGAGGACAACATGCATTTTCAAATGGTTGAAGTTTCTCCTTATTATGAGAGAAAATGTGTGTGAGTTCTAAGCAACTATGATTAGATATTTATTTGGAGATAAACACACCATAAATACTAAAAATTTATCTCGAAAGTACAATCAAATGGTAATTTATTTGAAAATAAAAATGAAATAGAGTCATAAAACTGATCAAAATGGTGTATTTAGCCTTCGCTAGCTACCGTCCAAATTGGCTATTAAAAAATACCAAGATTACTTTCTTTGATCAGTTTTGTTAAGTTACTTTAATTGAGTTTTTCTTTTATTTTCTTAGTTTTATTTCTTTTTTACTTACATAAGTATTTTTAATATAAACACAACGGGTGTGTGGTTTCTATTACAACAAAAATCTACAATACCCTATTTGTTTTTTCTTTTATGTTCTCCATCTTCTCATCCTCTCTATTCCTTCTCTCTTTCTTCTTTCTTCTTTCTCTCTTGCTATTTGTTGCGGGTTCTCTAATAAGCTTTGTGACATGGTATAGGAGCAGATCTAACTATATGATTACTTGATCCTATTGCTGGTTTGAGAATCCCCTAGTAACCCTACTTTTTCTCTGGTATCCGGCCACCTAAAGCTGCAATTTTTATCTGTTTTCTCTTCAAGTCTTCATACATATGAGATCAAAAGATATCAAATTCATCAGGTTTGATTTGTGAACATGGATTACAACACTTACTGATTAGCGTATTCAAGAATCAGAGTATTTTATTGATTATGGTTGACTGGTCTTACTGGGTTTTCGTCAGACATATAATTATTTGAATCGATATTTCTAGTCAAATATTTTCTTCTATACCGTGATCTATATTTACGAGTTTTCAGCATCCCTTTAGTTAATTGATGGAGTCAATTACATCTAATTATACATTAGTGTTGCTATTTTGTTTCTTGCACTAAAGTTACAGCCCTCTTGATTAGTGGCAGATATATTTACATTGAGATGATCGTCATGAGTGATACTAATGCTCCTATAGAGAGTGTCAATGTTCAAATTATCACTATTAAATTAAATGCATCTTCCAATTACTTGTTATAAGCCCAAGCTATGATAGTCTATATTAATGCCAAAGGGAAACTTCATTATCTTATCATAGACCCTCATGCTAAAAATTCTAGAAACTATATTGATTGGATGAAAGAAAATGATTCACTTTTGGTATGGTTATGGAATAGCATGGAACCATCCATCGCTGCTAATGTCGTGTTCCACAGAACTGCCAATGGAGTATGTGATGATCTTATGGAGAGTTAGTCACAAGACAAAACTATGTCTAGAGCTTATAAACTATATGAGAAGATCTTTAATTTTTATTAGGGAGGCAAGTCTCTTGAAGAGTATTATAGTGCTTTGAAAGGTATGTGGGAAGAACTCAATCTTTATCAGCCCATCACTACTAATGTTGAGGGACTTAAAGCCACAACGAGCTGAATTTCAAGTGGCCAAGTTTTTATCTGGCTTGATTGCCGACTTACAATCAGTGAAGAGTCAGCTTCTTGCCGAAGAGAAATTTCATTCTATGAATGAAGCATTTTGTCGAATTTAGTGCATTGTCCCTCCATCTTCTACATCATCTAAAAACAATTCAGAATCTGTGGCTAGTAGTGGTGGTTCTGGTTGTGGTTTCGGGGGAGGTAGTAGTCGTGGTGGTGGACATAGTGGTTTTGATTGAGATAGCCATCAGTGTATATACTACGGTAAATCCGATCATATTGTTGACACTTGTTGGGTCAAGCATGGAAAGCCTGAGTGGGCTTAACGATTAGCTACTGCAAATAATGTTGTTTGAAGAGAGTGCTGGAAATGTGTCTTACAGCGTCATGAACCCATTTATCCCACCTAGGGGTAGTTCTTCTGAGTATACAGCTCAAGATGATATGGTTGCACAACTCATCAAGCGTGTCCAATAACTAGAGGCTTTCAATTTCTCATCCACTACCACTCTTCCACGTACAAGTAACATGGCCTCTTTGTCTATTAGCACCTTTTGGGTCATTGACTCGGGAGCTTCTAATCATATGACGGGTAAGCAATAACTATTTTTTTCCCATCCTAAACTCTAGTCCTTCATCAAAAGTTATTTTAGCTAATGGTTCCTCGACTTAGGTGGTTGGATCGGGGACTGTTTCACTTACATCTTCCTTATTTATGTCATCTGTTATACATGTTCCCCAACTTCCTTTAGATTTGTTATCCGTTAGTTAGTTAACTAAAACTTTTAGTTATTCAGTTACATTTTACCCATCTCATTGCGCTTTTCAGGATCTTCAAACAAAGAAGATGATTGGTGGAGGGCATGAACGTAATGGACTCTACTATCTAAATGGTGTCTCTACTGTTGACGCCAATGGTCTAGCTACTAGTTCTATTAACACCTATTATGGCATTCTCGTTTAGGGCATTTATCTTAAATAATTCCCGAGTGTAAATCAATTTTCACTCTTGAGTGTTAGGCTTGTGCACTTGGGAAACATTATCATAGTTGTTTTCCTAGTCATAATGATTCTCGTACATCTACTTTACCTGAACTCGTTCATCCGGACATCTGGGAACCTTCCTATATTGCTAGTATAAATTGTTTTAAGTACTTTGTTACATTTGTGGATGATTATTCTCTTTTAATGTGGCTCTATTGCTTCATGACCGTTTTGAATTTTTACATGTTTTCCAATTATTTCATCGTGAGGTTACTAATCAGTTTAATACATCCCTTAAAATTTCGATAACATATAATGCTTTAGAATATACACAAAAATCAATTTCTTTGTTTGGTTTTAATCTTGGCATTATACCATCAACCGAATGGTGTGGCCAAGAAAAAATATCATCACCTTCTAGAAGTTGCTCGTTCACTCTTATTTTGTATGAATGTGCCAAAATCATTTTGGAGTGATGCTGTCATTATCGCATGTTACCTCATAAATTACATGCCTTCCACTGTCCTCAATCATTAGTCACCAATCGATGTTGTATTTCCTGATAACTGTTATTCTCTCTTACCCCACGCGTCTTTGGGTGTGTCTGTTTTGTTCATAACCCACATTTCGGTTTTGATAAGCTATCTTCTCGTGCTACTGAATGTATTTTTCTCGAGTATTCACATACACAAAAGGGATATCGGTGTTATGATCCTACAACTTATACTTAATATGTTAGTGCTGATGTTACCTTTTTCGAGGGCACACCATGCTATTCTACTGAGGGGTAGAGAGTTTTTAACTGACATTGTAGTTGATCCTCCTATCCCACAACTTATTCCCTCATATTTTGTTAGTCCTTCTCTAGTATCTTCTCCCTTGCAGGTGTATCAGTGGTGAAAGCAGTCTGCGGCACCACCAGTCTCCAACTCTTCCATGCCCTCCATTCAATCTTCCTCTGTCTCTTTGTCCGGACGATCTTCTGATTGCCCTTCGCAAAGGTACTCGGTCTTGCACATAAAAATTCTATTTGCCTTACCCTATTGAGCATTATGTGTCTTTCTCATATCTTCCTTCTCTATCATTACAAACTCACACAATTCCTACTTCTACCATTGAGGCTTTGTTTCGCCTTGATGTGAAAATGGAAGCTCTGTGTCTCGTCAAACATGGTCATTGGTTGATCTTCCTCTTTGGAAAGATGTGATGAAGTGTTGTTGGATGTACACTATCAAGTACAATCTAGATGGCTCAATCAAGCGTCTTAAAGCTCGGCTCATTGCTAAAGGTTTTACTCAAACTTATAGAGTGTATTACTTTGAGACTTTTTCCCTTGTGGGACGTCTCAATTCTGTTCATGTTATAATTTCTCTTACCGTGAATTTCAATTGGCTATTATATCAATTGGATGTCAATAATGTTTTGTTTTAATGGTGATTTGTTTGAAGAAGTATATGAAGAGCAACCTCCTAGGTATGTTTTTCAGGGGGAGAATCGTAGTAAAGTATGTCGGCTACATAAGGCCATTTATGGGTCGAAATAGTCTTCAAGAACATTGGTTCGATGATTTCTAGATGTGGTTTCCACCAATGTTATTGTGATCATTATGTTTTTGTTCGCGAGAAGGAATCGAGGATGACCATTCTTGTGGTATATGTGGATGATATAATTGTCTCTAGTAGTGATATGACCGGCATTTCTAAGGTTAAATTCTTTCTTCAGCAACAATTCTAGATTAAAAACTTGGGAATTCTTAGGTATTTTCTGATAAAGTTTTACGAAATAAAAAGGTATTAATTTGTCTCGGCAAAAGTATATTCTTGATCTTTTGTCTAAGACAAGTACACTAGCTTCCAAGCCAATTGATACTCCTATGGATCCAAATCAAAAGTTTGGAGTTGATGATGGAAATGGAATTGAAGACAAACATCAATATTGACATCTAGTTGATAAATTAATTTGTCTTATTGTTACATGTCCCCATATTTCTTTTGCTATTGGTGTGGTGGTTAGTTTATAGAGTCACTTAAGAAGGCTCATTGGGATGTTGTGTATCGCATTCTTCGATATCTTAAAAGCTCTCCTCGTAAGGGACTAATTTGTAAATCTAATGGTTCTTCCACTTTGGTTGGCTATTCTGATATTGATTGGGCTGGGTCAACATATGATTGACGGTCTACAACTAAGCGTCGCACATTTATTGGTGGTAATTTGGTTACTTGGAGAAGCAAGAAACATATTACCATTGCTAGGTCTAGTGCGGAGGCTAAATATTGTGCTATGACACATACTGTGGCCGAATTAATGTGGTTGAAATATCTTCTCCAGGAACTTGGATTTTCCATTAATCAAACTATTAATATGATGTGTGATAATCAAACGGCTATTTATATTGCTAGCAATCCTGTTTTCAAAAGCGAACTAAACACATAGAAATTGACTGTTACTTTGTTTGTGATGTTGTGAAGCGGAAGCTGGTTGCTACTCCTTATGTTGCCTCTAGAGATCAGTTTGCTGATATGTTCACCAAAGCATTATCTTGCCCTGCTTTTGTTGTTGGTTGTTCCACGCTGGGCATGGATGACCTATATGCTCCAACTTGAGGAGGAGTATTAAGTTTAATTTTTTTTTTCAATTTTCAGAGTTTTATTTATTTTTCACTTACATAAGGATGTTATTGTCATAGACAATATATATTTAAAATAAACATAATAGGTGTAGGGTTTCTATTACGGCAGAAATCTACAACCCTCTTTTTGTTTCTTTCTTTTACGTTATCCTTTTTCTCCTCCTCTCTATTCATTCTCTCTTGTTATTTGTTGTGGGTTCTCTAATCAGCTTTATGACAAGTTTCTCTTTCCTACATCACCATAATGTTAATGCAAAGTGCAGTAATGACCAAAACGATATCGTGTTTGCCCTAACTTTAATTAAAACTAGATTAAAAAGTGAAAAAGTGGCTAATTAAAAAGAAAACACATCTTGTTTAGGGGGGAAGCGCCAGCCATCACCGTCTAGACGAGAGTTGTGAGCCCCTCCTAACCCCTAGTGAAGGTTGCTAAGCCTCACCACTAAAGTAGGGGGCAATGACCACCGTTTTTTTTTTTTTTTAAATTTTGGCTTTTTGTTTATTTATTTTAGTCCATTTTTTCTTCTAATTTTTAATTTATTTTCAAATTTATTTTGATTGATTCAAGCTTTTTCTAATGTGATATTATGATTGAATTGTATTTTTTCGAAAATTTTAAAACTCAGTTATACTTTCGCGACAAGTTTTCTAACTTTTAATTTACTTATCCCCTTTATTTTTATGTGAAAAACTTCAAAACTATGAATATATAAAAATTTAAAAAACTTAGAAATGACATGAATTTTTCATAATTTTTTTGCAAAAATTGCAAAGAAAGGCTTAAAGTGTAATTATTTTGTCAAATAAAGATCTGAAGTGTATTTTGTTTCAAATAAGAGTTTAAAATATATTTGATTCATTTACGCATTTGATTTATTGTAAGCAGTTGTTTATCAAAGATTTGGATATCGATCGAGATCACGAGTCCTCAAAACCATCATCTTCCTCAACCATGGATGTTATATACTTATGATGGAAGATTCCATGTCTATCCACACAAATATAAAAATCCATAGGTCAGCCATCCATAAATCTTTTGGATACAATATTGTAGAACTTCCAAGCAAGTACATGGAGATCCAAAGAACCCTCTATGAAAAGTCTCCTAATGTTTCAAAATCCATATGGCACTATACATATCAAGAAGTGGTTCCATGAGATTATTTCCAAGCATACAAGCATAGTACATAATACATCTAGCAAGCTTTGGCACTTGATAGTATACCTTAAGAACCGACTGGACCCTATGCAGTCCTCTCAATGCCTATGGGATTGTAAGACATTGGTTCTAATCTCAAACTCTTGATTCCAGCCAATTGGCCTCGACAAAGAATGGTCTCCAGACCCAGTACCTAAGATGTGATCACTTAGGCCCACTTCCAACAACTGTTAATTGAATCTTACTTTTCAACTAAAACAAAGCACCGGCCCATAGAAATTGGATATGGATTTCAACTCTAATGATCCCACATCACATCTACTTTATAGATGGCCGTGTTATATACATTGTGGTGCCCTCAACCTTTTATATACAAGGCTAACTTCAACGAGAGGTTCGAGTAAAAGTTGTCTTAAGTTTTTTAATTTATATACATTCTCCAACGATCTTCTAAACATTCACATTCACTCTTATTCCACCCTCGACACTCTTTGGCATTAGAAGATTAGGATTACCTTATTGGTCTTATAATAAGAGATAATGCTAGTATGCTCTCCGCTTCAAACCCTATTGATTCTATAAGATCAGAAAGTGCCTAAATCTCGAGAGTCTTGTGATATTGATTAATGATGTCTAGAAATAAAAAAGCAAATCCCATCACAAAACCGGTGAGAAAACATTATTTGGGGGATGGCATATCTGTCTCCTTTAATCATTAGTCCTTGCCATTATCCTCTCATTAGATAATGCATGGTTGATACTTGACAATAATGATAAAAAGGTCATAGAAATATAAATAAACATTTGATATGATAAACTATTCATTTAGTCATTCTTATGGGAGTATTAAACTCATTAATGGCGGAGCTATGCTCTGTTCAACAATGGCGATCGAAGGAAAAAGGTCAGTGAGCGAACCTGGATGATGGGAAGGGAGGGCAGGCCGAGGTCGCCGCGCACGTTCTTGATCAGCGCCTCCATGTTCCCCTGGTACGCCTCCGCGTCGTGCTGCGTCGACGCGTCGCTCTCGCCTTGGTACCACAGCAACGCCTTGATCTCCCCGCCGTCCCTCACGCTCTCCCTCGCCCTCTTCACCATGCTCTCGTACAGGTGCTCCCCGCGCGCCCACTCCCGGATCGCCGTCCCCCCCACCGCGCACGGCACCAGGCCCACCCGGACCCCCGCGGCCCCACGCTCCCTCACCGCGTTCGCGAAGGCCATCCCCGGGCCGACGCCGCAGGTCTTCCGGGTGTCGATGTCGCGGTGGAGGGGCTCCCGGGCCTCCTCCCACTGGAGGGTCGCGCTGAGGCGGAGGACGGAGGGGTCGGGGCGGCACTCCGGGGGGACGACGCCATCCCAGCCGTGGTGGCGGCTGACACCGCCGCGGCCGGCCATGTTGCTCTGGCCAGAGAGGATGAAGATGTGTTTGGCGGGCTGCTGGGGAGGCGGCGGCGCTGGAGGTTGCGCCGGAGCGGAGGCGGTGGAGCCCATGGAGCGGGTTTTGTTTGGGGGATTTGGAGGGACTTGATCGAGAATTGGCTAAGTTAGGTGAAGAAGGAAGGAAGCTTCTTTATTTGGAGGAATGCCTGTATGCGTTCGGGTACATGGGCCCATGCGCTGATCCGAACCGTCCGTCCGAACAACTTCACGTGATAAAGGGCAAAACCGTTGGCAAAAGGGGCAGGTGATTGCCACAATGTCTATGCAAGAACACATTGCCGTGGAGTGCATGGGAAGAAGAAGAAGAAGAGAGTGATGAAAGGTGCGTTTGCAGATGTATAAGCTACATCCATCATTTGGCACACAGTCCTAAAGCTAGGGTTGGGATTTTCAATTTTCGTTTCGATTAATCCTAATAAGTTCTACATGAATTAAGAATCGCCACTGATCTATTGAAGTCGACTAGACACTAAGTGAGGTAAAAGGGTATACCTCGTTTCCCATACAATTGAACATCCAAGATTGGGGGATTTGTTTAAACTAGTTATCTAACTAGTGCTTTTTCAGAATCTAAACTTGATTATTCGTCAACTAAGGTATCCATGCCATCTTTTTTTTTCCTCTTATCTTTTATGTTTCTTATGGTCCTAAAGTGTAACATAATCATTAAATAATAGGAAAATTATGGCACGTAAAAGCAATATCACAATCAATTAGCAATGCAAGAACGATGAAAAGTAAAGGGCAGTAGAGTAATCAGACACAAATTGGGCAAAGAATATAACACATGGCTTGTTGTCAAGCCCTAGAAAGGCAACCCCCATGGATTTAGTTTAAATTGAGCCCAAATTCTTCTCTAAAGGATCAGTCCACTAAAACCCTAAACCTTGCATATCACTAACTGAACGAGAGTAAGCTCATTCTAATACTAAAATCTAACAACCTAAACAAAGCCTAATTTTTCTAATCAATTTTCCAGTTTTTATTTGTCGGGACTCTTGTTTTTTTTATCGCTTTTTATTAAGATGGCGACTCGGGCGGGGCTGCTAGCCAAGTCCGAATATGGACTACTAACACTTTGTGGGTCGGGGCTGGGACAAGATTAGGCTCTTATCTAAGGCCTAGGTCAAAATAAAACTGAATGAGGGCCAATCTAGCAAAATCAAATTGATCCATGTTCATCTGAATCGAAGCCAGCTAAAATTCACCTAGATCAAGCAAGATCACACTCATCCTCGAACCTCCACTCCTCCATCTTCCAAACGCAAATTTTGTTCTCTCTCTCGCGTCTGTGGAAGAGACTTGATCCCCATGGGCCTTTTCTTCTACTCTTCCCAGCGGGCCTCTTTTCCCGAGAGAGAGAGAGAGAGAGAGAGAGAGAGAGAGAGAGAGAGAGAGAGAGAGAGAGAGAGAGAGAGAGAGAGAGAGAGAGAGAGAGAGAGAGAGAGAGAGAGAGAGAGAGAGAGATCTTAGATGTGAGGGCTAACATCTCTTGGAACCTGTCATTTGCTCGGCAAATTGAAAGTTTCAATGTCCAGGTAGAATTAAGGGGACTTGCCAATTCCACGATTAGTAGCTTGATGTATATGTGGTGTTCATGAAATGACAATAAATGTGCTGAATTAAAGTAGATTTGAAAATGGATGGACAACATGAAGGAAAATTCAAGTTAGATTCTAAAACTGGGGCACTTTTTGTATAGTGTTTCATGAACCTAAGTTTGTCTTAAATGATCTCTTATTCTTTTATAAGTAAGGGTAACTGATTCTAGGCTGGGCGGTTCTCACCTTGAACAAAATGAAAATCGGGACCGTCCTCATATTCCATGGACACACCTAAGAACTAGACCATTGGTCTGATCCAGCTCTTGGGTGGTTTAATGGAATTGGTTTACTTGCAATGCGGAGCTTTCCCTCATGTGTAGCTATACAATCACTTGCTTGGACATCAGCAATTGTTCAAAAAGAATAATTGGGCCATCTATTTTTATCGTTTTCCAAACAAATTTTAAAACCCCAGGAGAAAAGATAACATTCCCTACCTACTTTATTGTGAAACAGGGAAATTAGAACTGACTTTGAAATCAGAAAACCGGCAGACAATAAGAACACACACAACCGAAACTAAATTCCCCTCAAATGTTTCCAATCAAGAGAGAATAGCGTGGGACTTAAGTGAAGAAACTATAAAGGGAGCAAATGACAATTAGGGTTTTGAACTTATAGGAGAAAAAAGTGACGAGATTAGAGGTGACTGAGATTTTAGTTAGAGTTGAGGCAATCGAGAACGAGATGAGGTGAGAGAGTTGAGGCTGAGAGTTTAGTTAGAGTTTTGATCTTAAAGATATAAATATAAAAAATATATAGTACTGATCTAGTTCGGATGATCCGGGTGAGTGATTTCACATATGGAATCTAGAAGTAGGCCGATACTCATACATTCTCGATTTTTTTCACCCCTATTTATAAGTGTACATCCTCGGGCCTCCTTCCCCTCTCCCTCTGTCCTTAAAGGGTGTCTAATTTTGTGCTTTCTTTATTGTCGAGCAAAGTTTCCCCTTAATTTGAGGTAAATGTGTACTCGAGATGCACATGCTTGATGACCGACTATTCTTTTCGCCGGAGATCAACATAGGAGGCCATTGATGTAACTAATCAAGTACAAGCTAATTCGAGACAAGCTGAAGTCGAGAGGGTGCCTTCCTCAAATGGCCCTAATTCTGGGGGGCTAATTAGAATTCTCCTACACAAGAAGAGACAATGATAGGAAATGTCGGCATACATGGCAGCCTACGTGAGATTTGAAATTATTTGATATAGAAACTTAAGGAAACTTATGTTATCTTTAGTAGAGTTCATAGGCAAGTTACAACTTTGATTTTGCAGATATTGATTATACATATTACATTATATTGAGTTGATTTCAATATCTCAAGTGTGCATTCCGTAGTGAGCCTTTAATATCGAAACACACTTAGCTCAAAATAAAAATAAAAAATTCAATTTCACTTGGAATTGGTGATCTAAGTGAAATTGATGATGGCACTATCTTATTTGATGGTCTTTTTCTTAAGAATTAATAAATATTAGCTCTAAAGTAAGACATCAAAGGAGCAATATTGCCATAGGCATGCATAAAACGTGCTATGGGTTGATAACATTGGTATCTTTCTATAAGGAAAATAATTAATTCAGTGGTAAACCTTCTGTACAAATGCCAAATCAATTTTAAACTTTTTGAACTTGTCAATATGACTCTAAGCCTTTGCGTGAAATTGCAATGTAGCCCTTTTGCCATTGAAAATGGCTAACATGAAAATCAACATTTTAGGTTAGTGTGTCACATAAGATAGCCGATCATAAGCAATTTCTCACCCTTTATTCAAACTTTAATGTTGTTCTTGCAGATCCATAACTCCTTTCTTTCTTGAAGGTTGGGTAAAAGAATTATATTGAAATTTTGCAAAAAAGTATAGGACTAAATTGATAAAAATACAAATTGAGAACCGAGTTAATATTCATACAAAAGGTATAGGACGGACTTCGTAATCATCATTCTCTCCATCTCACATGCAGTCTCATAGTATTTAATATTTTAATTGTGCAGCAATATCGAGCTACTTAACTTAAACAGTCTCAAGAGCCACGCCTTATTTGTCACAAGAATCGAGTTGGCATGAAATGGTGACTCCACCAGTCAAATTCCTCAACGAAATTTCAGGACTTTGGCGGGTCCTTTGTCCATTTCACCTTTTTTTTTTCTTAAGGGGCCGTGTCTCACTCACGTTGAAAAGGGCTGAACAATGCACAGCTCGTGAAATCTTAGGTTTAATCGAAGACGGTGTTATGTTCACCAATTATGGGACGTGCTTGGGATTCTAAAAAGGCAGAGCCGACCAATCCCACTTTGCTTCCCGCTCGTTCCTTGCTGCGCCCAAGTCAAAAAGGCTCGAGAAAAAGACAACACTTTCATTTCTAGTGGCCAAGCTTTTCAATGGGACCCAAATCCCACTAATTTAGCAATCTAACATCGCATCAAAAACACCATCAAATCATCATGGGGTCATCGTCTTTTCAAGAACTTGGAGTGCTTCCTTCATGGAGGGCCTCTTTTGTGGTACAAGCGAGGCACAGCCAAATGCCAACTTGAAGCAACCCAGCACCGCCTCCTCCCGGCTCGCCACCTCCGCCCAGATCGCCACGTCGGCCATCCTCAGTGCCCAGCCCCGGTCCTCACTGCCGATCGAACCGGCGTTCCACTGGGCCAGGTCCCCGTCCAGGAACACCCTCCCCGTGAGCAGCTCGAGCAAAATGATGCCGAATGAGTACACGTCCCATTTCGAGCTAGGCTTGAAGCTCTTTAAGGACTCGGGCGCTTGATAAGGAGAGGGAGTGCCGAGCTTCGAGCTCGTGGGCGCTACGAACGGGCTATTGTTGTTGCTATGATTAGCATTAGCGATCGAAAGATCTTGATGGTGCGCGAATCTCTGACTTCCAAACCGGTTCGATGACCCCGACCCGGTCGCTGTCATGTGGTGGCTGGCTCCGCCGATGACGAGCTTCTCGAGTCCGAAGTCGGAGATCATGGGTTCCATGTCGGAGTTGAGGAGGATCTTGGTGGGCTTGATGTTGCCATGGACAAGCTTCTTGTCGTGGATGTGAGCGAGCCCCCGAGCGACTCCTCTAGCGATCTTCAGCCGGTGCTCGAGGGAGAGGTGAAATGGGGACGACCCGGCTTTTCCTATGATTGGAACAAGAATCGTCACCATAGAATTTTCAATATCTCAAACATTTACTGAATTTCATCAAGCTCAATACCTATGGAAAAACATAATGAACACGACCACATGAGATGATTTTCATAACACCCAATGCATCTCGTCTAGAAATTATGTCATTTTGTTCATGAAAATAAGATTCGTTTTCCGTAAAATGAAAGTCTAATAAACTCATTTTACAACATAACATCTCATGCCAACCCGGTCCACATGCATCCCCGAACCGCAACAAAAACCGGTTGATGAAATAACTTGCAAGTCAAATCAAACTTTCAGTCTTCTTTTTTTGCTCTCTTTTCTCTGAAGTTATGATATGAACGATCAGCCATTATTGACATTAAATCACTTGGTCGTTCGGGCCAGCAAGATTGAAAACAACATCAATGAACTAATTTAATCGAGCAGATAAAAAACAACATTCAAATCCAACAGTTGATAGACCAGCACTGCACATGGAGGGCACGCACTATGTGCCAAATCTCGTGTACTCTATAAGCATTAAAGTATAGAGTTAATCAAGCTTAGGGAGCTGGATTATTTATTATTTTATGTTTTTGCGCCTAATCTTTTTTTGCAAACTTAATTCTTTTTGAATGATAATCACGAGAAGATCGAGCTGGGAATCTCATCACTTCACCTGAAAGGATATTAAAAGAGACATTCCTAGAGTGCAAATCTGATATCAATCTGATTCCCCTAAAGGGTGTGTCAGATTTCAAAAAGAATTGAGTTGATGCAACCTAAACAATAAGGAAAAAAAATGACAAGTCGAGAACAATTTATGAAAAGGAACATTACCATAATTATTTGGATTCTGAAGGAAACCAAATAATTTAGGTCCAAGTTGTATTAGCCTTTTCCAATGGGCCATTGCCACATGGCATTCTGGAATTGCATGTCCTAAAGCTAGAAGGAAAGGAACATAATCCTAAATGTCCTTTTTAATGTATATCGGATGTATCAATCTTTATACCAAAGTCCAACAGTCACTTTACCACAAAAAAGAACCTTGAATATGCTACAAGATTTGAGAACCCGAACCAATTGATTGATTGACCCCTTTGTAGTCCATTCATTAGTGTTGGGAATGGATGGAACCCCGAGTGGTTAAGCGAGTTTTTGGTCTCGCAAGAATTTATAAGTTAAAGCCCAAATTCGCTGTTTGTTTAAAGGAAATTCCAAGTTTTGAAGTCAATTATATAAAATATCAACATGATTCATGAAAAAACATGATAGCTTTTCTAACCTGTAATTGATTTTTGGGATTTAAAATTATAGCACATTGTCTCAATAACAAAGTAAGACAAAATTTGACACAGATCTTCAACTTGAATACTTAAAAATAAAATGGAAGCAAATGGACTGATTGAGTTTTTATCCATTCAAGCCCGAGATCAAATTTGGGAGTTCTAAAATGAATACGAGTCTCACATAGAAAATTCTATAAAATTAAAAAAAACTCAACTAATCACATGACTTAATATAACTCTCATTTGTCCTTAACGAAAAATTTATAAAATTAGCGAAGTAATTTCATAGATTATAAAAGTAATAACCTAAATTTTCTTATTTTTTCCTTTTTGTTAGATTTATGAAGGGTTTCAATTTTGAGAAGAACTAAACGAGAAATGGAGAACATAAAAGATACAAAAAAGAAAGAAAAATATGGGGAAGCAGAGGAAGAAGAAAGACTCACTGTAACCAGAGCAAGCGCTGGCGAGGCTGCCATTGGAGACGTAGTCGTAGATCACCAGCTTCTCGTCGTCCCCCCAGTAGAACCCCCGCAGCCTCACCAGGTTCGGGTGCTTCACCTTCGCGATCGCCCTCGCGTGTTGCTCGAACTCCTTCATCCTCTCCACCCCGCTCTCCCCGATCCTCCTCACCGCGTACGCCGTCCCGTCCTCCAGCACCGCCTTGTACACGATGCTCCCCCCGCTCGCCCCCAGTATGTATGCCGACGCCCTCAGCAGCGTGTCCATCTCCAGCCGCGTCTCCCCGTCGACCGTCACGAGGGCCCCTGTTTTCTGGCTCGCGCCCGCCCCGCTCGTGGGGTGGGGGTGGTCGTTGTTTACCGTCGTGGGCAAGCCGTTGTCTTCGTCGTCCTCGCTCGAACATGACTCGGAGGTTGATGTCTCGTGGCCTTTGATCGTGAGGCAGGAGCAGTTCGCGGGTTTTCTCGATTCCGGCTCTGGGTCTTGTTCCGTTGCTGGTTCTGGCTTCTGGTGTGATTTGGGGTCGTTGGTTGTGGTGACTTTGTTGTCGTTTTTCCGCTTCTTGAGTTGGTAGACGTAGAGGATGACCAATGCGATGACTGCTATTCCGGCTAGATCGCCTACAGCGATTCCTGCTATCGTTCCCGGTTTTAGCCCGCCGGGTGTTTGGCCTTTTGGCGCAGCGGATGTTCCAGGCGAGTTCGCCGATGGGTCGGTATCGACTGTCTTCGGGATGACTGCAATGGCCGGTGACGCGGTTGTGGTGGCATTGGGTGGCGTGGAGAGAGATGAAGGGATGGAGCATAGGGTCTTCAGCGGCTTGCCACAGAGATCGATGTTGCCCGCTAATAACTCTGTTTTTTGATCTGCCGAAGCCAGTGACTCTGGGATTGCGCCACTCAGGTTGTTGAATGAGAGATCGATAGTGATGTTTTTTGGGATTTTCGAGGCGAAACCTGGCGGTATTGGTCCTGAAAGATTGTTGTAGGAAAGATTCAAGTAACGCAGACCTTTTCCTCCGAAATCTGATGGCAGAGATCCATTCAGCAGATTTGAGGACAAGTCTAGCACTTCGACTGAATCGAACCCCCTAGGAACACCACCTGCGAAGTAATTACTCCTTAAAGAAATAACAGACAAGTTCTTCAGGGAGGTTAGGCTCTCAGGAATACTTCCACCCAGTGCATTGTTGGAGAGATTCAAGAACCTGAGGCTTTTGGAGTCACCTATGAACTCGGGCAGCTCACCTGAGATCACATTGTTGGATAGAGAGAGCACTTGAAGCGTGGAGGAATTGATGATAGTCGAAGGCAAGGATCCATTGAAGTAATTACTAGATAAATCAAGATGGGTGAGATGCTCCATCAGTCCGAGGTCTTTAGGGATTGAGCCTAGAAGCTTGCTGTTGGGGAGGACTAATCTGGTGACTCTCAACATGGATGGTGTTTTAGGATCCCCAATCTGAGTGCAGGTGACTCCATTCCAGGCGCATGGGGTCACATCGTTATAGTTCCAGCTCTCCAGGACAGATAATGGGTCACTCAAAATGGAATACTTGAAGGAGAGCAAGAGGATGCCATCTGAGTTTAGAGCAGACGAACTAAGCAGGAGGAGGCTAAAAGCCAAGGTCCTCAAACAGGGATGGAGATTTTTCGGGTTTGGAATCATGGTTTCTTGAGCTGGTCGCAGTTGCACATGGTGGCTACAAATCCATAATCAAGAAAAAAAGGCAGAGACGTAGTGGAGTGAGAGGATAAGAGAATAGAGAGAAGGTGACCAACTCCAGCTCCTGTTGTTCTGGTTACCCAATAGATCAGGATTAGGAAGAGCATGTAACAGGTGAAAAGGGAAGAATGGGAACCTGGTGATGCGTTTAGGAACAGACCCACCAAAAGCTAAAGCTTGCTCCAAACAATGAAAGTGACGCAGCAAATGAAGTGACCTTAGCAGGGAAGGAACTACCAAGTGGGGAAATTTCCTAGAGAATGGAGGTAGCCACAGTTAATAGTTGCAGAGACAGAGAGTTTAGCAGAGAGAAAAGGGGACTGCCTTCTCTTTGTGCAGTTGGAGACAATGAGACCAATAACTTTAAAAAGTGAACCACAATGAAGATAAACAATTGGAAAATGAGGCCCCTCGGCTTTACACTGCCTCTGCCAACCATCCTTTTAACTTTTTGCGAGCTTGAAGTATTTGATACAGGGGTGAGTAGGAGGAAAAAAGCAGAGGGAGGAATCTAATGTCTGCTACTACAGGACACCCGAGTGAGTTGGAAGCCTGTTCGGATTGCAGAGGAGGAGCTCATTAGTCCACCCTCCTTTTGAACATTCATTGACTTTTGCTACCCCTCATTTCCCACTGATTTCCTAACGTATGCCGTGGGTTAAACAAACACCGGCAATGCAAAAAGATTTTCCCTTTGGACAATGGACATTGAGGGGGCCGTTCCTCCACCGCCGGTCAAGAAAACATTGAAATTCCATTTTTCTGAGCTGCGCGCGCGTTAGTGTAGCAGTTTTGCAATGCGACTTAAGGTGCTCGTAGGGGCCTTTGCTTCGACCTAGTGGCCTCGCCGTGCTCCTCCGTCTGTCCGATGGCTGACTCCGATGAACTTTTGATCGGACAAGTGATGTTAAGATACTTTAGTCTAACAACTGATAAGAGAGATGACAGAATTACCATGTACATAGTTGCGGGACGTCGAAATGGACACTCATGGATATTGATTTGTTACAAAATGGTTTTTCATTTGCCAAGTTTTCTTTTTCCCCTGTCTAGAAACTTGACACAAATCTGCCAAGGTATTCAGAAAGAAACTTCCTACCTCGCTTAACATAAACAAAATCAGGACCATATGAACATTCAGAATACTATACATTGTATCAACAAGCTCTTTATCGAAATCATAAACCAATCCATCATAACTTTACGTCAAATTTCTTAAGTTTTATCATGAAGTTCGCTTCGTGAGTACTGAATGGCCTTTAAAGTTCGGATCAAGTGTACGCACATGTCCAATCCCTCATATAGTAAAGTGCAAATAACTTCATATCTAGACCATCCTCCGGAGTCTTGACTCGCGCTTTACATAATACATAAATGTTAGCGAGGTATCAAACTCTTGGCTTAACCAAGATGGATTTTCTAGTCATACGATAAACACTGAGTCATGGTAAAGATGGCTACTATTTCAAGTAACGAGATTTATAATTGAGTCCTGGAGCTTGAACAGAATTAACCGAAGTCGAACGCTTGGAGTTGACTTGGTTCATAATAGGCAAGCTTAGAGTTCAAAAATCAATATTGAGTAGGCAACTTTTTACATTAAAAAGCTAGTATTTTCCATAACGAGGAACACACTCTTGGATAGATCATCTGTAAATCTGTCCAGATACCCCATCAACTTCAATGGATCGGACAAGACGCGAATCAAGAATCGAATGATTGGAATACGGAATTACTCGCACTTAATCACGCGAAATAATTAGCATAATAATTTCCACATTTGCCACAATTTGATTACTTTAAAGGACATTGAAGCCTAGAGCAATGTGGTTCTCTGGGTCTCGGGTTAGGTCTGCCACTGAGAACTGCTCTCAATGTGAACCACGACCGCGTCCACGAGTAGTTGACTATGTCATCCCTGGCTAATTCACTTAGCCAAATTCTTAACCTAATCCCCGTTTAAGTACCAGCCCTTCAGATCTGATCGAATAATTTAAACACCTAAAAATCATTATTAAGGAGCAGCTCAATTTGCATGCGGCATTTGTTTATGATAACAGTCGTGCGATTGCTCGACCGGGTGGGGCCAAGTTGTGCTTTGACATTTGTATTCGAATTCTTCAACAAAAGCATACTTTAGACATGTATAACCACTATATAATCAGCTTATATTAATCCTTTTTCGGATCTTTGGGCCATTTCTTCTAACCCTGTGATGGGTATGCGAAATTAGGATGAACATCTCCGTTTTGGCGAATGGTCAACATTTCATACCAAGTCCCAACAAAGGGGACGCTAATGAATGACTAATAGATGCTAAAATTTAACAAATGCTGCTCCTTTTAAGTATCTTTAAGGTAGCTTCTCTCCTTTATGTGTAAAACGTGCAACGCGGTTGTTCCTTTTTCGTTTTTCCATGATACAACATCACAGGTGTAAACAAACTGGTTATCTAAAGGATCATGAAACAACACTCCATAAGCTTTACAAGCCGATGATCTGTTTGGTTCAGCTTTCTCAAGAGGTCTTGATCCTCCAAAGCTCATTAGGGGAAAATATGAGACGTTTGTCAATCATTCTCAAAAGGATTTGAGGTGGAAATCTGACCATGAGAAAGTTAAAAGTTGAAGATAAGTTCTGCTAGTTTTGAATATTTCTCAAAACCCATTTCCAAAGCTGAATTAAATGCAGAGTGCAAGACTTTTGCCAGTACATAATTTTGTTTCTTTCAATCAAAACAAAGCTTCCTGTAACTTCATTAAGACATTCATCTTACCTACTTAAAGAAGGATCCCGCGTGATGAAGAAAAGCTAGTTTTGAGTCTTTTACTAATAAATCAATGAATTATTGTGTTTGTCCTCTTGTAGCAAGCACCCCTTGGAAGGAAAATAGAGGGAGTGGACGCTAGGATTCAGAAGATGCGGACAGCGTTCACGAGCAATGACATGACCCTTTCCTTGCAACGAGACCCTTTGTACTTTATAGCCTATGGTCCCCCAACAATAACGCACCCTCTCATCTTCTTTGGTAAGTTTGGGGTCACTTTCATCATGATCCCTGCCTTCATCTCTTATAGGTCTCTTTCGATCCCATTCACAGATTGTGCCCATACGCCTCCACAGTCCCACACCCAAACAGGAACAAAACAAACTCCATGTGGTAAAATAGAAAGTGATTGTGACAACCTGAGATTTTTTTCTTCTCTACCATGTTTATGCATACCACAAATTCATCAATGTCCTAAACTTTTAAATGGACGAAGTGTGCTCTATGGAATCCTCCAGAGTTAGCGGGTAACTTTCTCTAGTAAAGTTATCATACAGGATCAAAATATCCTCGTATGTCAAGGACAATCTTCCCATAATCCAAAGACATCTCCCTCCCTCACTTCCTGTACCCCAAAGCCTATAGCCCCACGTTGCTCCCAGGCTGCGTTGTCGCCTCACACTCCCCAATCGCGGCCGTAGCCATCACGGCATTAGGTGGTATTCATTCTCTTTTTCTATTTGCCACCCACGACCCCATTGCGAATGGGAGAAGAGCTTGACTGCGATGGTTCCGACCACCACAGAAAATGGATTCCCTAACCTTGGGGTCACCTGAGGCTGCGGACCTCGGACATGAGGTTGCATCCTTAGATCCATGACCTGTGACCGTGGCCGATTTCAATACTGATGAAGGGAAGACCTGCGATGATGGTTTGAACCTAGGAGGGAAGGAGTCACCTGTCTCTCTATGTTGTATGGATGATTGATTACAGCCGTAGCTAGATGTCAAATCAGAACTGATTCTCAGTTTTGAACTGGGAACACAACCGGTCGAGCCGATATAGGCCGTCCTCTTTTCTGTTTCATCTTTCTATCCTGTTCACTTACCACCAGGGAATGGCACGCTGCTTCAACATGAGATCGTTCAAGCAAGCGTAAACTTGTTCTTTCGTATTTATGGAAAAATAAATATATTGTTCATGTATATAATTTTGTGAATTACTAATAAATACTGAGAATTGTCGCAGGTTTATATCATGGTAGCATTGCTCCATCCAAAAATCATTTGGGTCAAGTGGCAGGATTCTAAGTTCTCCTTATCTCCTTAAGGTGTTTTTGAGAGTTTTGACTTGACAAATTGGGCGCTTATTCCTTGACACATTCTCTAAACCCTTTCAGTTGGCTTGGTGTCAGCTTTTATTCTCTAGACACGCGACGGTCCATGACTAGCCCATCCCTCCCAACATACGATAGCCTATCTTTCATCTGTTTCTTGCACTAGGATTTCACATGGTATAAACCTTTCAACCAACCCTTTCAATCTTCTTGGTATTAATAGCCTATCAATCTACTGATTAAAATAGGACCTTTTAAATTATAAATGTTTGGAATTCAGCACCTGCCATTCCTCGGTTGCCACCTAGCACTAGGGTTCACTAAAATATGCTCTCATTCCCTCTCTACTTCATTCCCTTTTCTGTGTTATTGCTGCATGGCGCTAACATTTTGTCAAGGCTTAGGAACCTCGGGAGAACAACCTCCTCAACACCCATTACATTGAGGAAGTATATATTATGCGAAGGCTTATGCTATTTTGACTCTACAAGTGACGTTTAGAGACAAGATATTGCACCAATAGAAACCGAATATCATCATTTCGCTATATTGACGTCGTTTCGAAAACAACTAAAAATAGTAACAAATTGTACAGACAGATCTAATCTCTTTTATGAGCTAGAGACACAAGTGTAGATACTCGACTATCTGGAGTCTCGCAATACGGTATGCAAATCCCACAAACTACTTAGTAAGTCATGGGGTAGTCTTTTTCCAGAGAGGTTTGAACTAATGTTTTTTCGAAAGTAGAGTAGACCAACCGGTTTGACCGGAGAACTAGCCCATGATCTGTCCTATTTTTGTTAACAGCTCTAACTGATCAAGAATCAGCCGAAACCTGGATCCATCCCAAGTGGTCAACCTCTTGGATCGGTCGCTGATTTGAACCGGATCCTTTAATGAGTTCTTGATCAAGGCACTGACCTTGGGTATAAATTCAAGGGGTGAGTCTTAGGTTTAGACATTGACCCAATAACCGGAAGTCAAGCCTCGACCAATCTGAGTCAACAAACATTGGTTTAAACAAAAACACCTTTACTTTGCGAGCTGAGTACCCTCTCGACATCCCGACCAATTGCATCAACTCTAGGGGTTGCAGATGTACATATTTTTTCCTCCACAATTGTTGTTTTAGTGACAATATACGCATGTGCCTGAAGTCAATCTATCTCTGGTTGATATGAAGATAATCGTGTTAATTGCGAAGCCAGTAATCATAAATTGAAAATCCAAACTCTAGATAAACACGTGGAAGAGAACCTCACAACATTTGAGATTAGAATTTATACTTCAACATAAATTGAAAGTGAGGGTTTACAATTCCTATACTGTTCATGTGCAGTTGTCATTTAGTGGAAGAGGAGTTCGAATCAAAAGAACAAATTATGTTAGAACAGCGAGATGATTGAATCATGCATACAGCAAGTCGAGTGTCCTTTGTTGCTTTCATCTGTCTTCGAGCATGGAAAGGTTAAATCTTTCGAAAACGACGACAGCATTATTCTTGTCTCTGCATGCCATGTCGAGAAAAGAACTTGACCATGTACGAGGCAAGGACTGATTGACGCATGATATAATTGTCGAAGAAAGACAAAGGAGAGTACCAAACGCTGCTTCAAAATGTTTTTTTACCCTTTTAAATTATCGATTTTTTTTCTTTGCGTGGACTACTTTTATTGTTCCAACATATCATATGTTAAAAGATTATAAAATATGTCGATGTCGATCTCGAAAGGTCAAATTTTTGACAGTACAATTCCCAAAGGTGTCTCGAATTTAGATTCCTCAAACCAAATTTTCATCAATTTCTTGATTTAGGGACTAACCTACATCATGTAACGTAGGGGCTAACATCTTGTTGACAATACAGATAAATATATCTTGTGTTTCTCCATTTCCGCCACCATAAAGAAAATAAAAAAGTTCTAAGAGAAATATTTTATTTAGCATTCTAGTTGCTAAAATGAAGAAAGCTCCATGTCAAGTATAGTGTAATCTATAATGTTTGTGAACTTATCATTAACAAGTCTGCCCCCATTAGAAGAAAGTCTCAGATCCATCTTTGCATATAATCATCCATATAAACCGTGTTGACACATGAGGCTTCCATCACCTTATGAGCTTTCGGGCTAGAAAGAGCGTCAAAATTTAAAAAATATTTCTCACCGTTCTCTAACCTTAACCCTTTAGAAAAATAAAATGTGTCTGAAATACAAAAATATAAAAAAAAAATTTGAATTTTGTAAAACAAGGGGACAATTTGTGGGTTTATACCTAAAAGGCAACTTCGATAAACGGAAAGCACAGTTCACTTAGCACTAAATGGTACCATGCACTTATTAAAATAATGACAATCATAACATATCTTTTAATGTGCCTTTTTTCCATCGCTTTCTCTCTTTTTTGTTCTATCTTGCGTTTTCTATGAAGAGTTTGTGTCTTGCGGAGGAGAATCTTTGCAAGTTTGGTTTGTCTCCAGTGATTGTCCTTGCTGCTTGGAAAAGAGCAATTCTTAATTTACACATTTGAAATCCTGATACTTGATCATTTCTTCGAGGTTGCCTTTCAAATTTTGACCTGGATTTGACTATTTTTTGACGTGTCCAAGGACATAAAATTCGATAGGTTGACCCATTCCAATCTCATTATAGCTGGGGAGAGTACCATCAAATTTCTAATCATGAGAGTCGCTCATATATGTAAAACCATTTTTCTAATCAGTTTTCTGATCTCATTATAGTTATATTTTATTAAATCAAACTAAACAAATAATCTATACAATGAAGATTATATTGGATTTGGAGATACGTACTCAGAAAACTACTTATATAAGAATCCTTAGATTTTTTCAGTCAATCAACTTATGCATTGGACATCATTTGGTCATTTATGGACGACTTGGTATTTTATGTGGAAGGACTCGAGAAAACTTATCATATCTATACAACGCTAAGTCAATATAATTATTTTAGCAGTTTTTACATATCGACAATACTTTCGTGACAATTTTCCAACTCCATTTCACGGGATTCTAAAAGCTATACTAACACATCGTCCATGTTGTCACATCCTGTCATCATGCGTGCTTATTATGCCGCATCATTTTTCACGTGGTACCGTATCGCATCATCAATGGGATTGTTATGTCATATGATTTGGCAAATCGCATAAGTAGGTTGCCATATCGTCCAAATTGACACGTTACGCAAGTAGATTTCTTGAGGAAATTTCAAGAACCCGAGATGCTAAATAGCTGATCTTATGTTTGCGAAATTCAAGATGCTACATAGGTATAGATAAAGCAACTATTATGGGAATTGAAGGTTTTTCTATTAATTTGTAGTGAAATTACTAACATTAATATTCAAAACCAAAACGTGACAATTAATTCTATAAAGAGAATATCAAAATGCGTCCACAATGAGTCCTTCTATTTGTGTCGTTTTCAATTCATACAAAATCCTTATCACTAAAAGTCTTGCTAGCACCCAAATCGTGTAAGCCCAATTCACATAAATCGTTAAATTGCGTTGATGGCGAGTAAACACCATACTATTGGAACGTGGAAGATAGAGATTGGGGCGGTACTGCACGTAACTTGGAACCAATGGCAAAAATATTATTGAAGTGTGAAGCAAGTCACTGATCGGTACATATGTGTCATAGTAGATAGGTACACCACACTGGAAAAGACATCTAATCACACCAAAGGAGCTCGCTAGAAAACAATATGAATGATCAATAGAATCGAAAAGACATCATAAGACACGACACGGCATGCATTGGAACAATTCTACAACAAAAGGAGGCACTCCAACAAATTAAAGATACTCTCACGTAACCTTGTATAGTGCTAAACTCTTCAAGGGCTGGTGGCTGGAGGAGGAGTTAGGAAAGGAATAGAAGGGATTTTAGGGAGGGAAGTAGGGATGCTTGGCATCGGCGGCAAGGTGGTCGGCATGGTTGGCAAGCTCGGAAGTGGCGGTAGAGTAGTCTTGGGTAGTGCTGGCTGGGTGGTGGGCAATGTCGGCAGTGTGGGCTGAGGAAGGGTAGGGATGGCAGGCATTGGTGGCATCGCAACCTTTGGCAGTGTCGGCATGGCTGGCAATGGCGGCAGCGAAGTCGGTAGAGTAGGTATGGTGGACAGCAATGGTATTGATGGCATAGTTGCTTGTAACAGATGACGAGCTCCAAAGCTCATGTTAATGGTCGAGAAAATTAGGGCGATAAAGAGGACAAAGCTCTTTGAGAAAGAAGCCATATTGGTAAATGGAGAATGAGTTCTATGTTGTGTATAGGCTCAATAGGAGAAAGATTGCTACTTGTGATGCTATTCTGAGGAGAATGATTGGAGTTTATATAGCAAGAAATACGTAGACATTGGAGTTGTGACGATGAGTTGGTGACTAGTTTTTTGGTGCGGTTAGGAAAGAAATAGGAGATGAAGTGCTCATTGGTTTTTAGTTAGCTCACCTCCTCATTTCCATCTCCCACCGGCAAAAGAGAAAGGTCAAATAGTTGTTCTCTTCTACCAGATGGCAATGTGTTCATTAAGTCAAAGCTTCCATCGGATCTTTTGTCTTTCCAAAAGATAAGTAACAGCATGCTTCTTAATTGGGATCGTCATTGACTTGACTCTTGATTGTTAACATGTCGAGCTAGGGTTTCTCGACTAACCCGTCGAATATTTGTAACATGTACGACTTACTCGTACTCCCATATTCAATTGAAGAAGTTTCGTCGAATTTGATGTATTAGAATGTAATGAAACAAGGGTTTTAATTTTCATTTGAAGGCTCATATGAATTGGATGCAGGCTATACCTACCATCCACGTCAAGTGTTTTCATACGTCTTGTCATGAACTTGATAGAAACTCATGACAGATAACTTAAGAGTGCTTGTAGTATCATGCTATGGTTCCACAAACTACCAAAATACAAGGTCTTCTTCTATGCACCGGTTCTTGTTCATTCTTTCTAGGTGTGCCAAGGAAAAGAAAAGCAATTTGGTGAAGAATTCATCAACCTATCTATGTGAAATAAAGGTTAAAGATAGTTAATCAATTCTAGGCTTATTATATAAATGTCAATTCATCATAAATTAATTTATTACTAACCTTTACGTAGAATTTCAATATAGTTCTTTCAAAATTTCGGCTTGAAATTATTGACGTAACGGTCTAGTCATTGTTGATTGTCTTGTGTGACTCACCATCACATCAGTAATTTCTAGCAATGATTGGCTAAAAAGATTATATTAAAATTTCATGCAAAGATCAAAGATTAAATTGACAAGTTAAAAGGTTTAGAACTGAATTAATACTAATTCTAATGAGTTTAGAACTAATTGTATAATTGCAGATTCATCTGCCATCACGAATAAGTTTTCCCTATATGTTTGATCATAACTTGCAGCGAATAACAAGAAAGACGGCGCCGGTCATTCTCCACATGCATCACGTTAAGCTTCCTTAAATTTTCCTAACTGTAAATTTACAGGTCATCATCAACGAGTCATTGTAACTACATGTTCGTATCCATCATTAGCAAAATATCTCATCATCAATGAGTCATCACAACTACAATCGAGCAGAACTAATGAGAGCTGTCGTAATACAACCAGCAAAATCATACACCACCAACTTCTGAAGACTGCTGAAGCAAATTAAAATGTAAGCGTACAGATATGAGCCATTGTACTTAAATTCGCTAAGAGAGCTCTGTTGGTGCATCGAGGTGAAGTCAACTACATCAAGAAGTCCCAGAAGTATTTCCCAATGTAAAATTTGAGAATGACTTTCCTGTCTCCAATTCCACAAGATTCTATTGTTAACTCATACAAGTGTTTACCGATTCAGTACTAAATTGATCTTGCAGGCCAACACGAGTGCTGTGCATGTTGAGAGAGAGAGGGAGAGAGAGAGATGAAAACTTGTCCAGAATTTCATATGTCCACAGACTTTCTATAGATCTCAGAAAAAGCCCAGTACTATAGCAACATCAATATCAGAGACCCACAAACAGAGTGAATATGGCGAGAAGAAGCTCCATTTCCAATCTTGAATAGAAATAAGAAAAGGCAAAGTTGTTTCCTATAACTTTTCCTAACCCCAGAAGAGAAACGTGTTAAATAACTAGTGAGGCAAGGGAAAATCAGCAAAGCAGAAAACAAGAACATGGCTTTTCACAATGAGGAAGTGAAACAATCCAGGTTGAAAAACCTAGAATTAGAAGATCTATAAAACCTAATGATGTCATTCCAGCTCTGGCACACCATACTACGGAGTTCTGGTCAGAATATTTACCCGTAGCTCTACCAGCCAGCTTCATCATATATCAACAGAAAGCCAAATCTTCCTATCTCAACAAGCCCTTTACAACCCTCCAATCTCATTTTAATATTGGTCAACCTGCAGCAGAAGTATATCTTCATTCATATGTAAATGAGCCCGCAACAATTGCAAATTTTGAACAGGAAAAAACAGTGACAAAATTATAAACTATACATCTATCAACCACTAGAAAAAGCATGACAATTTGATTGACCTCCAACTTTGCAAATCAAAGAACCCATAGTCATCCGACTGAGAAATAAGAAGTCTATCTGACTCTTCTTTCCGTCCTAAGGTATCATGTTAATAATGTCAAAATCTCCCCACTCAGCCTTCTAGAATGTGTAAGAGGAACTCTGGAAGCAAATGCACTAAATATAATTTGGAAAGTCTATGGATGAATGACATATGGAGCAAATGGGAAAACTTCAATTATTCACAATGAAGAGATGAATTGCTGCTCAAAATCTTGAGAAGACGTGAAGAACACAATTGAAGCAGCTCCAAGAAAGCATGGCCAAAACCTATTCCAAGCAAGCCAAATTGCTCTTCGAAAGTAAGGATGCAGGTGATAGAGTCTGCACAAACATAACACCCTATGTTTTCTCAATTACTCACAGACATCATGATGCTCTTGACAATGCGACATATTCCTGCATAAGTCTCTCCTCTACTTTTAGGTGTATCATACTACTCCAATCATCCTTTCTTTCCTAAACACTTCAGAAAGGCAGATACGTGATAATTCCACTACACTTCCGTTCTCCCACAGAATAATTAAATGACGAAAGAGATATGTCCATTAAACAACTTGGAAGAATTCTCTGCTAAAGGAAAAAAAAAACCGAAAATTAACATATAATGCAGCCTCAAAAGTGCCACTCTAAATCTCAAGCAGTTAATGAGAGAGAGAGAGAACACTTGCCTATTGAATCTTCTTTTTCTTTTTTGAAGCGAAGGGAATCTTCTTCAAGACATTGTTGTCAATTCGCAGTAACAGTGCTTGAATAGCTTTGTGAGTAATATACAATTTTTCAACAATAATCTCTTGGTATTTGTCACATAAAATGGGAACTGTCAGAGATAGAATGACTCCTGCAAAGAAAGACCCAGATGCCTGATATATACCTGAATAACTGGAATGACAAAGAATCAAAGGGAAGCATGATAACTTACCGATATAAACCAAAGTAATGAAGTTAAAGAGACTTCCAATGTAAGAGATTAACCATAAGCCAAGAGCTACCTATCCAAAAGGAAAAACTAAATTAGTAAAATGACTTTGAAATATATAGCATGTAGATACAACTTTCCACCGCACACAATTACAAAGTAATACACCTGACCTGAAGGAAGATTTTCAAGTTTCGATCAACTGTGATGTCACGTGCGATAGACATTGTGTAGTTCACCCACTCTTGCGTGACTTCGGTAATTTTAACAACAGATTGTTCAGAAATCTCCAAGTTAGGAAGCGGAGGCAATGGTCTGAACAATTCAACTCAATTAGAAAAGGGGAAATATAACTTCTTATTGTGAAGTCTTCCAACAATGCAAGCTCAGGAAAGAAAGCATTTTAAGATCAAAGTCTGCTGCGCTTGTTTTAGCTGACATTAGAAGAGAAGAATTGCTGCAAATGAAACTTTACCAACTCTAGATGATTTTTAGAGGACAATAAGTTTGTTGTGCTTAAACTTTATACAAGCATCTGCAAAATCAACCATGAAATCCTTTCCCCCATGTCTGCTCCCCATCCTAAATAAGCTTGAAAACTATCTGACCTCACCTATTTTACATTGTTGTTCTCACCCCTGTCTATAAGACCAATAATCAAGCCAAATTCAATTTGCGCTTCACAAACACGAAACTGTTGCCATATCTTTACCATTGGAATTTAGAAATACATAAATTAGGTAAGCAACATCTAAGTTTGTCCTTTAAGAAGTTGTTTAGTACATATTCCAATCTCTAGCAGCAAAAAGCACACCCCAATAAGCTTCTATCTTCAAGTTTTAAAAAGGTTCATTTATTCTTCTAACATTTTCTACTATACCTCTCCAAACAAGCAGAGGCACCCAAGATCACGGTAGATGCCTTTCAAACAAAATCTTAATAAGTGAAATAATAAGCTGCATACCCAAACAGTCCTGTTTTAGTTGTTGCGTGCACAAGTAAATTAAAGGTGACAAAATAATTGCAAGAACAAAACCCTCCATTAGGATCAGCCAGAACTGACTACATTTCCAAAACCACTCACACTGGAGTCTAAAGAAAAGACAATCAACTAGAGAAAGGACTAAGGAGTACCGGTTAAGAAGAGATGCAGATTTAGCCCACAAGAAGAGGATTGCAACGAGAAGCAACAGCACATTGGCCACAAAAGAGAGGATATTGTAACCGGCTCTCTCAAAGGTGAACCAAAGCGCCGTGGCACCGCCTAGCACCGCAACCCCTCCGGTCCGTTTCTTCCACAGAAGCAAATCAGCAACTGACCCAATTCGAATGAAACAAATTATAAGCACCCAGAATGCACATAAATCATCACATCACGCGAAGGTCAAGAAACTGAATCATCCATATCAATTCCCCTCAAATCAGACTCACTTCAGAACTAGACCCGAAATGCGTATGCATGAGTGCATTTCACGCATTGAGGAAAACGAAGATACAGAGCCAGAGCCAGAGCCAACAGGAAACAGCCCACGAAAGAAACAAACTGCGATCGTCTATGGAAGAACAATCAGAGGGGAACCCAACAAGACAAGCCGTGGAAGAAGAACATATTCGCCTTGGTGCATTAAGAGGGGAGAGAGAGAGAGAGAGAGAGAGAGAGTACCAGGGCCACCACCAAGGGCATGATGGACAGAAAGACGACGAGGTTGATGAGAGTCTCCCATGGCGATTTTCAGGGTCCCACGCTCGCGCCCTCGCAGATGAGCAGTGATTTTCTCGAGAAAGGAGTTTCCCCGGAAAAACGGAAGAGAAAAATGATGGAACGTCAAGAGCAAACGAGCTACGCGGTCGAGGAAGTTGGGCTGGGCCAGTCCATGGAGTGAGGAAGTTGGGCTGGGCCTTCCCCAAACCACTCCAAGTAAAAAGCACGTCCATAGAAATTCCATATGCACATGCAAAATTATTATCTTCTTACTAGAAATGTGTTTGGAGATTATTGTAGAATAAGATGTTTACGTTAAATAAATGAAAATTTAAATATTTACTGCACTTTTTTACAAAAAAAAATTGAAAATAAATATCGAAGCGAAATTTATTGCATATCGTCAGCTCTCAAAACCCTTTTTCGTCTACATGCATAAGATAAGATATAATCACACATATTAGATCTTGTTGGGCCAACCGACATGAACCCATTACGTTTTCATCTGATAGAATGAAACCCTTTTCTTGCAAAATATGATGTGTTGTTTCTATACAACATGTTTCACCTTTACACTTTTCGCATTTCGTAATATCAATAAAATCCCATCAAACGTTCAAAATACGAGTCTATATCAAATGCAAATTGGTTAATGATATAAACGGATCTTGCATTTTCATTTCATCAAAACTGTTTAGTATTGCACAATAATTTCAGATCAAAATATAATAACATTCAACACTCTCAAGAAAATTATTGTATCCAATCACTCATGTTAGCAATGATGCTCGTCATTTGTTATGCAAAATGGTGGTTCGTTCGAGCATGTTTGCTCCACAGAGGCAATTCAGCAATACGTACCACCATAATCATGGCAAAGAGAAATCCAGTATTGCTTCATTTGCTGTGGAATCTCGTGCTCCCTTCCCAAGGAAAAACAATGACAAACGTAGCATCATCATGCACAGCCCCATGTCCAACAAATTAAAGCGCCGAATAATAGATCATATAGAGATTAATGTACGCGCCGCATTAGTTAAAGAACCGACGTTGTTGTTAGAGTTGGCCCGTGTTACTCCACCACTTAATGAACCAATGTCTCCGTCAAGAGCGGCGCCTTGTTCAAGTATTTTCTGCTCCGAGATTACTCTCTACCCTCGTCAGATTGGGTATGGCGTAGTCTATTATAGAGTATTGGAGAAGGCCTCGCTCTGAACAAGTTTTAGTAATCATGTGCGTTTTGCATGACTACTTAAAGAAGAAGAAGAAGAATAGTACTTAAACTAACGACGCAAGATAGTAACTATTTGAATGTTATGTTAATTTGTAAGTCACTTAACAGGGTCTTTCTCAATTGATATGAGACTTGGAACATCATTGTGTCAATAAAGCTCGGAACAACAAAGTAATGAAGTCAACAAAGTGATAATACATGCTGACAAATGGCGACTCTTTGACAAATAAATGTTATAATAAATGGTGACAAAGGGTGTCTTAAGAAATCCACATTGGAGCACAACTGAATATTTGACTTTGTTTCTCTCTTTTCTCTTCTTTTTTCTTGATTCTTAGCTTTTCTTAATTTTATTTTGTGTTTTTCTTTTAAAAATTTTAGTTTCTTTAATACTTTAAATGTTGAGTAAACTTTTTGTCTAATGATGCCAGCTTTAAAAATTAATAAAACAAGGTAACGTCGAGTTTTCGGCCAAATAAATTGAAATTGGCAGTCACTCGATTGTTTTAAAAAAATAGAACTTAAGTGATCCAAGAGAAGCTTTTTGCTCCAAATAAGCATTACCCACAACTTTTGACTCTTTTGGTGTCCTTTTTTTAAGATTTATGACTAGATTAGCATGCCAAAAAAAAATCTAGAATTGAATTGACATTCAAATAATAATTTTAGGACCGATTGAATTATTATTTTCATTTTCCTCATCATCCTAAGTTCTCGAAAAACAAAAAAGAATAATAGTTTCTAGGTTTACGTGATGGCAATTCATACAGAGCGACAAAGTAATGTCATAGTCTTCCACTTCCACAAAGAGAACAGACTACCGCCGTCCACGCCCCAAAATGTCCAACATATGAAATCCGAAGAAAACTGAGGAAAGAGTTGGAAGTTCTTGTCACCGCAAGGTTTGGTATTCCATCGCCTTCGAGACCCCACGCAAGACCTCATTTGTGCAGAAACTTTGCCAAACAACACTTCCCATCATATTAAAGAGAGGTCCATTTCCATACAGATAGCAGCAGCCCCTCCCTGCCTCTTTCCTTCTCACGCTCTCCTATCGATCGAAAGAGAAAGCTAAACCTAAGTGGCGTTCTCGTTGTACATCGCATCGAGATTAAGATAAGAGTTGGTGTTGGTGTCTTTTCCAGACGTTCTTTTCGATCTCCCGTCTGGTGGCTTGTGGGTCTTGTCAGGCTCTTGAGTTTGCCTCCATCATGCTCGCTGGAGCTCGCTCCCGGCGACGTCCACGACGAACCTGTACCTCACGTCGTTCTTCTCGAGCCTCTCGAATGCGGCGTTGATGTAATCCATCTTGATCACCTCGATCTGGGAGCTTATGCCCTTCTCCTCGCAGAATTCCAGCATCTCCTTGGTCTCCTTCATGCTCCCTATGAAGCTCCCCGTGATCTCCTTCCTCCCTGTAACCAGGACGCTAGGACCGCTATTTAAAGTGTTCAGATATTTAATCAAATTAACCTTTGTTTATCAATCCAAAATTTTCAGACTAATTGACAGTTGTCCACAACCAAGTCTCGAGTTCTACTCCTTCTAGACTCTTGTTTGTCTCACCTATTAAAAAAATTTCACACTTTAGTTTTGCGCCAAAATCTAATTGCGCCAAAACTATTTAAATATCGAATTGCGCCTTCATTTGTCAACTTCAGATCCATGTTCACTGATCTAGTCCAATGAGCTCTCTCTTTTGCATGAGCCTCGATGATGATGAAAATCCGTAGTCCGTGAGATCAAGATCAAGAGAAGTCCCACTCAATCTTAGGGACATAGCTGCAGGTTGGGCTCACGTTCATTGAGTTGTGAGCAATTTTGCTTGACAAATTTAAATTATGCTCGTCACATGTCTTGTTGACAGTTACCAGACAAACCCGGCATTTATAGTATAAGAACATTCACTGTCATCTCTTATGGAGAATAAAGTTCAAGTTAACCCATATTTATCACTCTCATTCTAATGAGGGAAGCCTAGATCCTGAAACCAAAAGTAGAACCTGACTTCATTTTGCAAAGATTAAAAGCAAGGAAAACTATGAATAGAAGGGTGAACAAAAAAAACGACATAATTCAAATGATTAGAAAAGTATATTAACTTGAATTAAAACAAAGAGAGAGAGAGAGAGAGAGAGAGAGAGAGAGAGAGAGAGAGAGAGAGTTTATTATACCTATCATGAGCAAAGGGGTGAGGAACTGGAGAGGAGTGTTGATCACACCAAGCAAGATCAGCTTGCCGTCAAGCTTCAACAGAGAGAGGTAAGGCTCAAGCGGGTGAAAGACAGGCACTGTGTCAATGATGTAGTCCAGTGAATCGGCGGCCTCCTTCATCTTGGCCTCATCCGAGCTCACCAAGTACGCGTCAGCGCCGAGATGTTCCAGCGCCTCCTCTCTCTTCCGATCGGACGAGCTTATCACGGTCACGTGGTGTCCCATGGCCTTGGCAATCTTCACTCCCATGTGCCCTACCCCGCCCAGCCCCAGTATCCCCCCTCTCAGGCCGCTCTGCTTCAGCCCAAAGTGGTTCAGCGGACTGTACACTGTGACCCCTGCGCATAGAAGCGGCGCCGCCTGCTCCGACGACATCCCATCCGGTATTTTAACCAGGAACCTGAATTAAGAACCCCGATGTCGATAATGTTCGACTTCCCGCTAATACAGGTACTGATACAAGATAAAACTAAGTAGGTTGAGGCTGAATTGTTCCATCAGTGGGTACTGAATACGGTGCTTCAGAGTTATATTGGTCTAATGTCACTAATCCGTGCATACTCAATCAAGCAAAAATCCAAAAGACACGAGAAGCAGCTCCAATGGATCTTTCTTTGCTAGGTAACATAACGTATTCAAGTTTTCCATGCTTATTGTTCATTGTGATCCTCTTGAGACCAAAAGTTTCAAACTTCTCCAAGAAGAATCAAATTATCAAGAATATGACATTATCATCGATTTTGTCCACCGCATCTATTTATAAATTATGGCCGATATGGACCACATCGTATGTAGGGGATTAATTAAGAACCTCTCTATACAATAAAGCAATTCAGAGGTCAATGTAAACCTCAACAAGAGGCTGGAAAAATTCGATGATCTCCTTGGCTAGTGCATGTTGAATGACAACTATATATTTCCGAAAACAAGCATACTAAATTTATCAAATCGGAAGTAGACTCTTTTTTAAGATAAGATCTTGCAGCTCACACGTTTTAACTTTCTTTAATTTGAAAAACACCTAAGATTTTCATAATATAAAATCGTTTACTAAACTTGTATATGTTTTTTTAATGAATTTCCAGAACTTAAATGTTAATTTTAAAATTGGACGGTCAAACCCAAAAACAAAGGTCCCTCTTTGTTTATGAAAATTTATTGCGGACATCCAATATGCCAAACTAGATTTTTTACTTCTTTCCCAATTTTTCCAGACATCATTGGGCTACTTTTTGCTAGTGGAAGACAAGGCAATATTTTCATATTTTCTCCTTTTCAGGGGAAGCAGATGCACTTACTTCTGATCAACGACCATCTCACCAGCAAAGCCACCTTGGGTTGGCTTCCCATCGGTGTAAACGTCATTGTAAGACCAGATCTTCTTGCTGCAGTATTGCTCGATGTCGGACTTGCATGGTGTGCAGTTCCGGCAACACCCCACGATCGCTCCGACTCCGACACGGTCACCGACTCTCAGACCGGTGACCTCCGATCCCACCTCCAGCACCTCCCCTACAACCTCATGGCTACAAAAAGGTGAACCAAACATTGATGGAGGACATACGTGGACTGTAGTTTAACCACAGAGAGAGGGAGAGAGAGAGAGATGTGATGTATGTACCCAGGGACCATGGGGTAGTTAGACATGCCAAGTTCATTCTTGATCTGGTGAAGATCACTGTGGCAAATTCCACAGCACAGCACTCTGATGTAAGCGTCTTCAGGACCTGTGCTCCTGCAGTTAAAGACAAGCGACAACAGGAAATCTGATCCATTAGTGTCTCAGCTCACAGCTCTCACTTCAAGTGCCAAAAGAACAAAGAAAGGCCGAACGAAAGCTCGAAACTCTGCCTGAGATCATAAGTGTAAGGCGCGAGGGTCCCGGAAGGGTCTCTGGCAGCCAAGCCGGTGGTCTTCCTCCCCACTTCAACACTGCCCATATGCCTTGTCTGACCGGTGATTGAGGAGAAGTTGATTGATCAGCGAGAAATGAATTGGTGGGGGAAAAAACTTATATAGGAGAGGGATGAAGACAGTGGAGGAGAGATAGGGGAAAGTGGGGAGCGACTAAAGTTTGACATCTCAGTCAAAATGCGTAAGGGACAAAGGTCGGGGTAGGTGGAACTGCTGCAGGCAGAGATTTTCTCGTCGCTTCCCTATGAAAACTTGCCAAGTTTCCAAAGACGTGGAATGCCGTATGAGACGGAATTTCTAGTAAGTTATCTGTGCTCACACAAGGATCTAACATATTCATATCTTGCATGATGATAGATATACGATTTCTTATTTTCACACTCATTGCTAATAAATTCCATTAGATTTAAACTTTTTTCTTTCGATTTTTCGTAATATTTTTTGTAAGCCAGATCATACTCAATGAGGTTTGTATATGATTAATAGTGGGTCCACGTCTTATATACTTTAGTTTAAGAGAAATAATAGGTCCGCACCTTGCATGAAAATCGATCCATTAATATATATTTTCAAATTAGCAAAAACCATTCTTATTCAATATAGCGATTTTTCACTATTTAAATTCCACAAAAAGTCTCGATAATTAGTAAATGTAAATTATTTGGGGTTTCGGACATTAAGTTCATAACTTATGTGATTTGTCTAAATTTTATAGTGGGCTTCTACGTTAAATAAACCTTGGAGATCTAATTGTATCCCCATTTTGCATAACAACACCCATCAAACAAGTTGTGTTCCACATAAGCGTATCTCAATCATTTTCGGACAATAGTATCGCCGCGATAGATTGCAAGGACAATCAACAGTAAAGTACTCAAGATTTTATATACTAAAGACAAACCGCGACTTCCATATCTTCACGTTGCGCCACAATGCACCTTATTTTTATTCATCTTAGTCCAACCTCGGACCGATCATATTTAATTCTAAGTTTCTTTGGTCCAACCATTGACGACAGTATCTGTTGCAATCTTGTTTTTCAACTTCTCTGAATTATATATGTTCATAATAAGTCGCACTTATAGGCATGTATAAAATATTAAAGGGCCAAAAGTAGCCACGTAACATTCGTAGAGATACGTGCTTAAGTTGGTATATATGTTTCGGCCAAAAAAAAGAAAGTGGGTATACATGGTGAATCAAGGTCAGACATGTAGAAAGGAAGGAGGAAGACCAAGGGCACTTGGCACACGGTTATCGCCTCACGTGTCGACCTCACGGGAGTTAGAAAATATAATAAATTTTTTTTTTGAAAAAAAATGATGAGGGCTGCACTATTTCTGTTAATAAAGATTGTACTGGTTTTTTTGGCTTTATAGTTGTATCAAGTGTATTAAGGAAAGTTGTTAAAAAAAAGGATATACATGTGATGGGTGGAAATTACTCAAAAAAGTTATAAACCTATTGTATTTATACTAATTCAATTGTGTACATTTTCAATCGTCCAATTTAGTTATATAAATTTTGACAATTGAGTCATTCTGATTAGTTTTAACCTGAAATTTATTGATGTAGATGATGAGCGTTTTATGTGACACGGTTGGCGCTAACATAAATAAATATTGTAATTTTTTTAATTTAGATTATTTGTTTATTTTTCAAAAATACCAAGGGTCATTGGCTACCCTCCTTGGGCGTGAAAACCCTAGGATAGGCCATCAGGGCCTCGCGTAGCTATAGGCATGAAAACCCTCGCTAAATCTAGGCAAGAGTTGCCTTGCCCGTTGGCGGGACCACAAAGGCCCTCGCCAAATTTAGCTTGGGCCTTCACGCCCTCGTTTGCAATTGGCGAGCCCGTGATGGCCTCCTCAAGGGCCTCTACAATCTTGCTCGCCAAAACGAGGGCGCGAAGCTCCTTGTTAGATCTGGGCAAGGATTGCCTCGCTTGTGGTCGATGGGGTATTGAATTCCCTTGCCGCCAACCGGCAAGGCTAGAGCCTTGGCGCCTAGGGAAGGGTTGTCGGTAACCCTCACGGGCACAATGAGAAAAATAAAATAAAAAACCCACAAATTTTAATAAAACTTCAACTTTTTTGAATTAAAAATTATCCATATCAATTAGGCCGTGCCACGTAAATGGTCAATATCAACATAAGTGATCTTTGGCTAAAATTGATCGTAAAAACTCAATTGAGAAATTATTAAAAGAATTTAAATTATATTGGCCAAATTGAGAGGTTTAAAACTGAATATGTACAAGTGCAATAATTTTTTGAACTTTTTTGATAATTTTCCTGAAAAAAGAATAAAGTACTCTGATTTTGCCGCATCGCATCGACTTAAGCACCCATGCAGCCTTGAGGGACAAAGGTGATGTGCATATAGATTCCCAAAATACACCAAAATTTAAGATCTAGATGTATGGTCTCAGGGCCTTTGATACCTTGCCGACTACAAGCAGGGTGGCCCTTGCCCAAATTTGGTAAGGGTCTTTGTGCCTTTGCTCACGATTGATGAGGGTGGCTGGTGATCACGACAGCACAATGAAAAAAAAAGCAAAAGAAAAATAAAATGTATAAAAAAATCAATTGTTTAATTTACAAAAATTATTAATGTTTATATTAATCGTGCCACGTAAAACCGCTTGCGTTCTCATGTAACATTGATTTATATGATTATTCTCATAATATCTTAAGAGAGTTCAACACTCGAGACACAATATCTGAGCACAAGAGAGGTTTTCCTCGATTAATCATATGATACAGTAGCTCAATTAAAGAATTTTTATTTTTTATTTTATCGAGATGAAATTTACTAAATGAGATCCATCTTAACCATTGACCATATGAGACTCTCACATAATTAATGGTGGTTATGATAGACGTGGACTTGAATCCCAAAAAATCTCGGCAGTCGAATTCATCCATATCGGTGAACAGAGCACTGGGCCACCAGCTCGTACTGGAGTTATCTTATCGTTCCATCTAATCGATTAAGGTGCCCTATCTTGTCAAGATCACTGGTACCATCCATCATTGTTTCCTGCTCACTTTGTGTATGCCAATGCTTCCAAGAAACAACACAGAGACACCTTACTAGAGTAGTGAAATCCTTGTATCGGTTCTACAAGGATTGATGCAGTGTCGGCAATTTGAAGTCGTTCTTTTATCTGCTGAGTTTGTGCTAGTCCCGGAAAACATGTGGCATGCAAATTGATTAAATTTGGATATTCGCGATGAATTGGATTTTTGGCTCGAGCTCTCTCAAGTCGAGGGGAAGACGATGATCCTTCAGGCCATGATAGATTTGCAGTTTTGCAGATTTCACATCATGTGGCATGACTCAGAGACAGGTTCCACGAAAGCATATGGAATTGCACAAGCTAAGTTTACGGTAAATACGCACATGGTCAAACGGTTCAATCTGAGATTATTCTTGGTTAGAATCTTGACGACCCAAACTAGCAACCTAAATGAAGATCCCGTGCATTGCAGGGGGCTTTTCTCTTGCAGAACTGCTTCCAGAGAATTCTACTGGTGGTACTAGTTTATCAATGAGCCATAAAAAGAGTTCATACCAAATGTCGTGTTCCTCTGAACGAGCATATCTCGAAATTGCTTGCTACCTCCTGCGTAGAGAATGTTCAAATAATCAATAAGACTGAAGAACTCCAAATCGGGGTGCCCACAGGATTGTATCCAGATGCTGAATCAAGCAAGAAACAAAAGTGGCCCTGTCTGCTGCCACGGTAAATGAATAAGATTCGATAAGAAACCAAATTGCCTGTAATCAAACTCTTGGCCACTAGCCATTTACAATTCAATGGACTCGCCGAATTGCTTCTCCCAGTGCTAATATGCAGCTACAGATTAGTTGTCTTAACAGCTTCATTTGCTTGAGGAGTACCATCCTATTTGACAAACCCCATCTGCCAAGGTAATGTTCATTTATCCTAGAGAGACAACATTGTCAACAGTCTCCTCCCCCATTAGTCTAACAAAACTCAGCTGACTGCTTTGAGCTCTTCCATGCTCGAACCATCATTTTAACCGAGGAAAAACATACATCCTCTTTGCATGGTTCTTTAGTGTCCTCTTTTCAGACCCAGAGAATGCCACTGGTCATTATGTTTAACCAATCTGATGCAAAATACAGCATCATCATAAACAAGCTTGGAATATTGGAATGTTAGACTATTTCCAATGAGATTGTCATTTCAAAAGATCTAAGCTTTTTTGCATATATGGAGGCAGCGGTGCATCCAATTTTAGAGTCTCCAGTTCTGACAAATCATATCCTGAAGATAGCTGTATATTTTGCAAAGCCAGAGCAATATTAGGCAATACAACTTGACTACAGTGCAGATGCAGGCGAGGTCGCTCATCAGAAATGCTTCCGTTGTCCAGATCAAGGCCAAAGGGAAGAGTCCTCCCCTTAAGCTTCCTACTAGAATTTTCTTCAGAATTTGATATTTGCCAATCTTTTAATTTTTTATGAGCTTGCCAGCCATACTTGTAGTCCCCAACTATTGGAGTTCCCAGTACCTCAGCGCAATGCACGCGAAGCTGTTGAGGACAGAAGTCGAAGAATTTTTTCAGAGTGGAAGTCAAAGATGTGCATGTAAAATTGATAAAATAAAATCTTGAGCAAGTATTGGCAATGTAGACATCTTGGTTATGACATACCTGATGCTTTCTTCCAGTGAGCGGTGACAGCTCTAGCCATGTGTAGCCTGCATTAGATGACAACAGCATGAAAGACATGAAAGTTCACAAGTAAAGCCCTGGACTTGCTTTCCTCACTTCTATATTTTGTGATGCCAAGCATTATTTACTATATCCCGGGCAAATGATGTTATTGCGGAATATTAATATGGAGAAAAGCTTTGCATCCTTAAGACCTCAAGCATCTAAACACGTAATAAGAGAAGGATCTGCTCTATGGGCAAGATAGGTCAGCAATAGAATGCCCCAGTTAAGTAATGACTCACTCAACTTCAAGAAACAGGTTAGATTAGAACAGATGCCAATGATATTAACAAATTTAATGACCAATAGGAAATGTGAAAGTCCTTGCTTTCTTCAATCCAAGACACTGCAATAGACTGTTGATGATGTGGGCACATATTCCTGTCACAACTAGAGATGAAACCTTCATGAAGGGCTAAACAAATTTCTAAAATTCTACAAATTAATAAGATGTCTTCCAGTCAGAATCAATCACTCACCATGACGAGACTCAATCACTTGATACTCTGTTAGTGCATGATGAGATGGGATTGATTGACTGCCATTGATAATCGTTATACGATCTGATTTTCCATTGTCTATCAGTACCTGAAAGAAAGTAAAGTTATATATAGAAGTCCTTCAATGTGAAACAGAAGATGCAATGTGACTAGTGTCCCAATAGGCATAGAAGATCAAATTTTACAGTGGAACTACCATTTCAAAGCATAACAATGATTGCCATCTACACAGACATATGCAGATAGCAGGTTGTCAAATAACAACATTTAACAGTCTTCAGCAAATGCTGAAGCAACGGAAGAAAAAAGAAAGCCCACTAAATTTGCATTTCTAGGCAAATGGATGTAACTCACAAATTTATGCACAAAAAAGCAGAGACAGTGGGAAGTCTAGAGGATAGCAAAGAGTTAACACCAAAAAGGCACTCAGGAAGCAAACAAATACTCCAGGTCTACCCTGATTATTCTGACCTCCTTTACTACTGTTTGTCCTGCGTTGAATATAGATTATAATTGAAGTGAAAGCACAGTCATGGAGTAACCTTCTCGACGCCTTTTGTAGGGAATTTCTCAGGATATAACAAAATGCATAAAAAATGCATTGAAATTATGACCAGTCTGGCCGTGAGTCCATGACTCAATCAACTGGGGACGTTAAGACTTATTTGCCATGCAACATTGTCACAGCCGGCTAGGTGCCAATTCTTTTCATGCTCAAAAGAAACATCAATTATTAAGCAAAAGAAGTTTTAATGACTAAATGAAGTATCCTTTCTGCTAAATAACAGAAAGATACCATGACATAAAACAGGTTGACTAAATCGTATTCTAGAAGAAGCCATTTGAATATACGATGAACAAAGAGAAACTTCCAACACATAGTTCTGTAGCACAAGAAAATTCCAACCTTTCCCAATGATGCAGAAATCACTCCCTTTGATCGCCTAGGCGAACCAATGACAAGTGCCCAATACTTCCGTTGCAATAATCTCTTTTTGCCATCAGAGTCCTAAAAAAAGTTTCGAAAATGAGGAGACTCCTTATGTGCTATTAGCAGTTCCCCATAAATTTATGTGTGCCAAACTGGAAGAAAAGGCAAAAGGGATATCTATGTTCCTGACATTGTTTAATGCTCCAACAGTTTTCTCACGGAATAGGGAGTGCAAGAATGTTGCACTTGTTTGTGTCCTGCCCATCACCAAGATCCCACTGCAATCTTTGTCAAGTCTGTGCACCTTAAAAATGTCAAAAGAGTTTAATAAGCCATTAATGTCATTGAAGAAACATTCCTTCTTATATAAGTACCCTACTTGTAATCATGCAACGGAATATTGCAAACATTCCACAGAGCACTTACCAGCCGAGGGTTTTCTAGGTCATCATACTTCAAACAAGTGATGGCCACCTCATCCAAGCTTCTACTGATGCCTACACCACCCTGCCAAAGAAATTATTGTAGCCAGTGCTTGAATCCATATTTCTTCGAAGATAAGGGAAAGAAGCAAATGCAGAAAAGTAGCTCACTTGAACAGGCATTCCAGGGGGTTTATTCACAGCAATAATGGCATTGTCCTGCTCAAAGTGCAAGTGAAAAGTGAAACGTGAAAAGCCTAAACGAATTGGCATATGCGGAAACCAACTGAAAGGCATGAGCATCTGAACCTTATGCAACACAAGGCCACGGACAAAATTTACTTCCTCTAAATTGCAAGAGCACTCTTGCTTCTTTGAAGGCAACTCTTTAACAGTGATTGGAAGATAGATCCGATCTCCCAAGTTTATCAAGTCTTTAGCTGCCACCTTCCATTATCATTCAAAATTAGAAAGATCGATCATCCATTTTATCATGTCATGATAGACAATTGTAGAATCTAAACAGAAAGAACTAGTTTTTGCATCAAGCAAAAGCCTTACCCTTTTAAGACGAAAATTCATTGTTTGACTGCTAACGTCAGAGAGAACACCCTCTGAGAACTCTTTTCGGACCTACAGTAAGCAAACCATAAAGTGATGAAGCCTCTTCACTATAGCCTCAGTTTCTAGCAAGCGAATTATCATGACATATGAGTCAAATCATCAACCAAGCTGCCAAATTCCAATACCTCTACTACCACAAATCAAGAACAGTTCCGCAACACAGTAAATGACCTGCTATTTGCAATCACACAACACGAAGAATGCTAGATTGGAACTTAAGCCCCCTCAAGACACAAAAGCAGTAATTTAACGCACAAAGTTCATCAAGCAACACTCCAAATCAAGAATCACGTGTTAGTGATGCACCAAATCAACAATCACAAGGTGTATGAACTTATCGCGGCTCTAGCGGGACAGGACGAAGGACTCCAACAGCTCTTTGACTGCGACATTCACCAAAATGAACACTGAAGCAATGCTGGAATCTAAAATCGCGCCGTCGAGCCAAGAAAATCACCTGTCTCAAGCGAAACAGCTTCTGCACAAGACTCCGCGGCAACCCCGGACAGCACCGAAGAACCCACTTGAGCGCCGTCATCGTCGCCGCTTCCCCAGATTTCACGCTTCCGCTACGGGAGAGCTCCCTTCCTAAAGCAGCTCCATCAACGACGGCACGATCGAACGGAGGCAAGGTGAGCCAATTGCCCCCGATTCTGCCTCCGCCACGGCCGGTGTCGCCGTGCTCCCCGTCGGCGGGGGAGGCGCCACGGGTGGAATGAGATCGTGATTGGGTAGCAATGAGGGCGGAGAGCGTGGCGGCGCCACTGGGCGTCCGGAGGAGGAGGCGGCGGACGAGGTAGCGATCCGCCATAGATGGAGTGACGAGACTAGGCTCGACGAGGGTACAAGGAGGGTTTAAAGACGGAGATGGCGTCAGTTCGCGCCGTCATTTTTGTCTTCGGTTCGGACAATTTTTCCAGGGAGATTTCGAGGACGCCACCGTTCATTCAAGATATATTTTTTTTTTTGATAACTGAAGTGTTTGGGTCAGCTTGCGCACACCTCGGTTATTTCTTAAGGAGACTAGTACAGTAACCCACTGCCATAACCTCCACTTAAATCACAGGCGCTTCTCAAGACCTCATTGAAGTCTTCGGTTCAGACAATTTTTCCAGGGAGATTTCGAGGACGCCACCATTCATTCAAGAATTTTTTTTTTGGTAACCGAGGTGTCTGGATCAATTTGTATTCCTTAGGGAGACTAGCACAGCAACCTACCGCCATGGCCCCTACTTAAATTATAGGCGCTTCCCAAGACCTCATTGAAGTCTTCGATTCGGACAATTTTTCCAGGGAGATTTCGAGGATGCCACCATTCATTCAAGAATCTTTTTTTTTGGTAATCGAGGTGTCTGGGTCAACTTGCACGCACCTCGACTATTCCTCGGGGAGACTAGCACAGCAACCCACCACCACGATCCCTCACTTAAATCACAGGCACTTCCCAAGATCTCATTGAAGTCTGAATTCGCCTTAACCAGCAGGGCTATTAATGGGTGGGTTTCATTCAAGAATTTTTCTTTGCGATAAAAAAAAATTACATTCGCCAGAAATCCTTTTATCACAAGTTCGATTGTTGGCAAAAATAAATCTGTCACAGCATACTCGTATGAAGGACTATATGACCGCTAAAGTCTTGGCGTATTGCAATAGCAAGTTTGCCAATTCCAAATCTTCATGTGGTACGGAATAACTTCGATTCAATCTGAAAGTAAAAAGGTTGAATTTGTAACTTCTAATCAAGTTTCGAATTTGACCACGGAGTTGTGGACTCGTGGACATAGCAAGAAAAATGGATAAAATGGAAGAAAAATCTATGGTGGAAGAAGGTTTTTTGAGTTCGAATATTTTCATATTTTTATTTATTTTCCTAATTTTATATGGCCAAGCTTAAAACTAAGCAAAAGGATCAAACTAAACATGAGGGGAGTGATAGAATAATTAAATATTAAATTACAAAATCTCATATAATCCTTTAAATTAATTAGATATAAAAATGCAAAAATTTAGTTACCATTTATTTTATGGAAAATGAATGATTTGATAAATATTTAGGTAAAAACGATGGCTTGTTTTCATTTGAAATAATTGTTGAGGTGTGCTTCATATTCTCCATCAACAATAAGGTATAGGGATCTCACTCCCCGTTAAATAGTTTGGGATTTGGCCCATGAATAATTACTAAATCAAGGAATGTAGCAGAGAGGTGTGAAGTATTGATTCGAGTGGAATCTTGTGTTGTATGTAGCCTTAATTTAAGGGTAAATTGAGAAAAAAGTTTATGTCTCGATTTCTCTTTCTTGTTTTACTTTATATATCTTTAGTTTGTGTGTCGAGTCCTAACAATAATTAGTCAATAAATAAGTATTTTCATGATCGGAAATAGTTTATGTCTTAATATATTTCTCATTGACTGATTTTTGTAATTGATATAAATGATAATTTGTTGTATTTTTTTTCCACATCATTCATGTTTTTTGCAAAACAAACGGAACCTTAATTATGACACTTAATCCAATATTAAGTTCCTAGATTGTATATTAGTGGTTATTTAGATAACTTATTATGATCTAATTATCAAGAAATCTATGCTCAACAATTAGGCTCGTTTGTTTACACCCAAGCAAACTTAAAAAAAAAACTGTCAAAATCTAAAATATTATTCAAAATTGAAAAGGTTATGAAAAATTTATATTTAAATTTACGTGTTATAATTTGAATAAAAATTTCGACAGTCTTAAACTTCAAAAAAGTTAAAATGCATGAAAGGCAATAGTTTTTTTTTAGTAAAAAATTTGGATACATTGACACTTCTTTGTTCCACTGCGTTATTACAAATATGTTCCGTCATGCTTCTTTGAACGTTATTTAGTCTATGCTACCCTTTACATGAAATAGAGAAAAATCGTGCATTTGAATAGACATATCGCGTTGAGTTGATGGAAGTTCGGTTGGACCAATTTGTATGTTATGCTAATCAAAATTCTCTTTTCATCCAATTTTAAAACACAAGTATCTCAGTAAGTGGCAAGTCAGAATTGCCTTTTATTAGAATTAAAAGGCACATCTAATCATGACCCCACATTTAATTTTAAGCACTATAAATAAAATATAACATCTTCAACATTTGCATGAACAAACATTGCTTTTCGGAGCAATGCAATGTCAAAACTAAGCACACATAATCTCCCTAAGCCCAGCCACCGGGACAATTGCCGATTCAGTCATAAATTTTTGCTACTTTGCCGATTTAATCATAAACCTTTTTTATACCAAATGAGTCATAAATCTTTTGCAACTTTGCCGATTAAGCTCTTCTGGCGGATTTTGGTCAAAAAATGCCTACGTGGCGACGACGTGGCGCGATGGACTACCATCAACGACATAGCGATGACTAGACCCCATATTTTTTTTTTCTACTTTTTTTCTCTTCTTTTTTCTTAAAAAACTACTTGGCTGGCGAGCTTCGCCGGAGCTCCCTAGCCACTCTAGAGGGCTGCCCGGCCCTTGCTGGCCACGGGCGAAGGCGGGGGAGGCCGCCGCCGCCCTCGCCCTCGGCCAACGAGGGCTGGGTGAGCTCGTTGGCCAGGTTGCCCTCTAGAGTGGCCGGCGAGCTCTTGCGGCAGGCGGAGCTCGCCGGCCAAGTAGTTTTTTAAGAAAAAGAAGAGAAAAAAAAATAAAAAAAATGGGGTCCGGTCATCGCCGCATCATCGCCGGCAAGGTCCGTTGCGCCATGTAGGCATTTTCCTGCCAAAATCCGTCGGAATGATTTAATCGGCAAAGTTGCAAAAGGTTTAGGACTCATTTGGCATAAAAAAAAAGGTTTAGGACTGAATCGGCAAAATGTTTAGAACTGAATCAGCAATTGTCCTCCCAGCCGCCTTAAGACATTTTTTCTAGATATGGTAGCCCGCAATTTCACAGAGAGAGAGAGAGAGAGTAGTGCATCATGAACCGATGTGCAAGAAAGGATATATGGGCATTGTGAGTTCTTTCGATCATGATGACAAAGCGGGTTAAGATTGCCTTGACGAAAGGGTTCTATTGAATTGGCAAAGAGATGGGATTATGAGGCTTCAGTTCCATCTGTTCATACTTAATAGAAAGAATTCAAAAAAGGAAAAGAATGGATTCACTCAAACTACTGTGTTCTGAATAAAACTCATAGAGGTAACCCCTCGTGAGTAAGGCACACATCTTTTTTTATTTCTTAAGAAGTTCTTTTGGCAGGGCAATTAACGTGGTTAATTCCTTGAATCTAAAGTGGAATTCGCTAAAGTTGTAACCAACAAGCAAGATAAAAGTTATGGTTGAATGACTTTGGAACAATTGCTAATTAATTTGATGGACCCCATATGAATTCAGCGAAGAGAGTTCAACTAATGTTGATGGCCACTCTCTCACGGTATAGATCTCGAATTACAGTAGGTACACCGAGACTAGTTAACCAATTTGCATGAACGGACATTTCTTTTTGAAGCAATACAATGTCAAAACTTGGTTCACATAATATTCATGCATCAAGTTTAATTAGAGTCTAGGGAATTAGAAGGTATTATTCAAAGACAATGTGGATGTCGAAATGTCTCATGCATAATTGATTATCATTTATGAGTTATTGACTGTATAAACAGTAAGTGCTCGTAAAGTGTATGATTTTGACTTAAGCGACGCAATTTGTTTGTACGTCCATTGTGCTACTTGTATTTTTTTTCCCTTAATTCTCTGATCTTGGTCATAAAGACATATCATAGCCAAATTATGAACTCTCGTTTTTGCATGGACAAGCACTTTGCCTGTGAGAGTAAGTTTGAACATGCATGCTTCTTCGCATGTCGAAGTAAATAGTCTTCATTATGAATGATTTTTGCGCCATTATTTGCTATCCCTCTTCTCCCCCCAATTAAAGTTTTGTCTATAATGACAGTCCTCCTGACGCCTTTCATTCACGGGCGACCCACATGAAGTCATTACTAGTACTCTGAAAAAGAGCATGCGTCCAATTACTTTGACAAAAAAAGAAAGAAAGATAAGGATCGCGATCCTTATAATTGAAGTTGACCCTTTTTCTTACCCTGAGGCTCAACTTGTAGGATTCGTATCCAGTCGATCAATTCCCAAAGTTATTGACAACAAAGTCAATTCCCAAAGTTAAAAACCCAAGAAAGAAGCAAATGAAAAGCAAAGAAAACATAAAGATAAGATAGAGGAGGATTAAATCTGTGTTACCACGCAATAAATATGTACTCATAACATAATCAAGGGGAACCATAAAGCCCAAGTACATTATGACAATTTGAGTAGGGGTAAACCCTACTGTAAGGAGCAAAGCTTAGAAAGTGATTGTCTCATGTGCCCTGGATGAGCGTTTCAATGCTCGATAGCTCTCAGTTAATCCATATCAAACGACTAAGATTTTGATATATAACACGTGACATACTTTAATAACAATTTGCTTGATTTCTCATCTGCGAACCATAGTATGTCTAAATTGAATCAAGTGAGTCTCATGTGAGATTCACCTAATTCAAATATCTATATGTACTGAGTGCATATATAGCCCTTAACGACTTTAAGAAATGGCATCACTGCTATTTGTGCTCCACGTGGGTCTCAGCTATTTGTGTTCCACGTCGGGGCTCGGAGGGTTCTTGTCGCTTTGACTTTCGAGCCGTTGGGCCTTGTGCCTGTGCCCTGGACCATCAGGACTCGGTCCGGAGTCAGTGACCATCATTCCAGAAGACGATTTCTTTTCGGGAAGACGATCCGCACTCATCAAAGCACGGGACAACTCCGCGCCCTCTAATGGCCTAATGGCTTCTGTCTTGAAGATTACCGAGCCCAGCAACAGAAGAGGAAGAAGAAGAGCTGCTAAACCACGACCCTGCGGATTCTTAGCCATTCTTTTTGGCAGGATTATGCACTACACATTTGCATGGAGGAATTGATCTCTTTGGTGCTAATTTATACTAACGCATAGAGCGGGTGTCACCTTATAAAGTAGCTGATGACTTTGGGAATTGAGGCTAATAATTACAAGTCCACGTGGTGCAATTCTAAGTTCATGCTCCCTCTCCTTTTGGAGAAGGTTTCATACATTTCAAAAGAATGTATCTGAGTTATTCCCATCTTTCCTTTTTCTATCCTCAAAATCATCACAAAATCCAAGCTCGAGGAGGAAAGTTCGTGAGCGCATGAGCATGAGTGTCCACCTCCTATTGCGACATCACTTTTGCATGATGTGATTGACCATGTTTAGGGGTTTGCTCCACTTCCACTAGACTTGCTTTGTAGGTCAAGAGAATATAGAGATGTTAAGATTTAGATGTTATCTGAGTTGATCGAATGATGTTGCTAGATCTCTATGGCGTGCTATTATGAGCCACCTAACTTATGATCAATTACTCTTTGTCATATGAATTAACAAACTCATTTAGTACATAAGTCTTGTTATCTAGTAGTTTTACATCTTTGTGTGGCGTATTATGTCCGATCTTATAGATTCTGAACCTCATCACCTTTCCCATAATATCTAACTGAAAGAGCTATGAACATTCAAGGAAATTGCCTTTATGATTGTTATTATTATATTTTATAATCTACAGGCACGAATGCAGTGGTCTGACGATTTGGAAGACTATTCTAATCAATATCAAGTTCATCAGAAGAAGTTGAATTTGGCCAAAGGGGAAAAAAAAACGAAGTAAAGATATGTGCCAATACTCCTTTAGGTAAATGCAAGTCGAGCGGCAAAACTACGCCATATCAGATGTGAGGCTCTTTCTCCTTCTTTTCATGTTTTCCTTGTTGGCATTCTCAACTCACCTCTAACCAAACACAAAACATCAGTTGCTTGCACGCTTCACATCTTTCTTTCTTTATTTTTCTTATTTCCAGTCACTTTTCAGAAGTCAAATTCTCAATGTCAAAAGTTCAGAATGCCTAATTTGAGAATATGCTCCTACTTGGGCGCAGGGGATCTACTTTACGTTACATTCGGCAGTGAACTCTCACGACCTACTTTTTACTCGAGCAAGGAAGTCAAAGACATCAAGAAGATAGCTATCTCTGTACAGTCGAACTCTTTCCCAGATTCACGGGACCAGTGCTTCTTTACAATCACTTGATACATTGAAACAGATGGTCCACCCATAAAAAAGAAAGAAAGAGAAAAGAACATTATAATTGCTGTAAAGCTGATGATTTCATCGAATCAACTTGTAATCATCTTCGTATAGTTTGTTATAGTCAGTTTTTTGAAGTAAAAATAAATGTTTTTGATGTTTATATTAGCGCAAGTACTTGAATGGTCATAAATTTGCGATTTAAGAATTGAAGTATGACATGGTCAAATCCCAAGAACTGCAAGGAATTTGTTCCAAGCCAGTGCCATCAGCGCTGGCTAAAAACCTATTTTTAATCGATTCATAGCCATTATGTGTTCCAGGTTTTTCAGCTAATCAGATTTCTACGGTAATGCCTGTAGATTATCGTAAAAAAACAAGTTAAGGCCTCGGCCTTGTGGGACTGACCCCATAAATCGCCGTCCTTAATCAGACTATGAAGAGCTGAAAAACCCTCGAGCATATGAGATTACCTTCACTTTGGTTACGAGATAAAGTTGTCCTGGTGTCTTGTCGGCACCCATACGCACCAAAACAAAGAGCAAGCATCTTAAGTTACCTACAAAGAGCAATCCGACATAGGTTATATGTCCATAACGACAGATACTGGCTACATCAGTTGCCAGGAGTTTTGTTCAATTTTGCACGAAACATTGCACTGTCCGGATGTGCACGGCCTCCACTCACTCTAGTAGTGGACCTCTCCCCATTGAATGCCTAATGGAATAGTAAAGTTAGGTAACAAATTTTGGACAAATAAGAGAGAAAAGTTAGGTAACAAATCACCCATTCGCAAGATGATTGTCGTGCATCAGAAGTCAAGCTAGATTTGGCTCCTAAAGGTGAGAAGATGACCTCGGATGAATGAGACCACAATGTATCGTTGGGCACTGGTCATGGGGTGGCGGGCCTTGGCCCTTTTCATAAACTATTCCTTGGTAATTAATGTTGGAACACGAAATTCTGACCCGATCAGATAACTACTTCATGTCAAGTACTATGGTTCTATCTATTTATTTTTCCTGTATGAAGAGAAGAAACAGGTCCGCAGAAGAATTTAGGATAAAACATCTCTCGGTATATTCTAAAAATTCATAAGAAAACTGTCTTACAAATGAAAATTATAGAAATCTGAAGTAAAAGCCATAAAATCATAAAGAAACATTGATAGGCAAAAGTAAAAAAAATAAAATCATACATATATTGCATTGATGCCGATTAAGTGCTAAACTTTTTAGTTAGACCAATTTAGTTTTAAACATTTTGATATCGGTACCAATTTAATCCATCTAGTCAATTTAGGCTATAAATCATTGATGTGGATAGCTTTGATGTGATATTTTCAATAATTTTTTTTCTTTTTTCTTTTTATTATCATTATTTCCTTTATTTTGGGTAGCAAGAGCTAGCAATCACTTGGCGATCGTTTGGGAGGGCAGGCCCTTGCCTAGATCTATCAAGGTGCAGGCGCTACCTAGATCTAGCAAGGGCCTTCATGCCCTCACTTGTAGTTGGCAAGGGCGTGAAGGCCCTCACCCAAGGCCTTTGTGGCTTGGCCGACAAGCCCTGTTAATCAAAAGGAAAGGAAAGAAAAAGAAAGAAAGAAATAATGAAAAATAAAACAAAAAGAAAAATGATAAAAAGTTTTTAAAAATATTCATGGCAACACTATGTCACGTAAGACGTATGACTTTCACAGTAGCTATTTTAGATTTAAATTGACCAAAATAGAATGAATTGATATCAAAATGGAAAAAAAAATGTTTATGACTAAATTGATTGAATTGTAAGGTTTAGAACAAAGTTGAAACTAATGCAATAAGTTTATGACTTTTTGGTACTTTTCCCTATACTAGTGAAACCCCATTAGAGAACCATTTAAAAGCTACAGAAAATCTCTTGAGATATTACCTAACAACTCCAATAAAATAACTGACAAAAGCATAAGAAATTGCCTAAGACTTTAAGATACCATCTACAATCACAAGAATAAATTAAAAGGAAAGCTTATTTTAGCCTTGAAGAATGCTTCATCCTATGTATGTTAACTAATTTTTTTATATTTTAATACAAGATATTCAAAGCTTTCGACTTTAACTTATGCAGATGTGTGCGGCTTGCCCAATGCATGCATGCACCGCATTAGGCTCCACCAGAAGGTGGTGGATCTACATAATGTCAATTTGACCAATTTGTGCCATCATTATTACTTTTGACAAAGTGAACGTCTATGGCTGACAGAGTGCAATCAATTATACTGCCAACTCACGCTACAAAGACGCAAAGAGGAGTTCATTCCAAAGATTGCAAATGAGTACAAATGGAGGATTGCCGACGTCAATATGACCATTTTGATAGACAACAACTTAAAGTATCTTTAACATAATTTTATTATGAAAAATTATATGTTTCAGGTCACGTAGGTAAAATATAGTGAGGTTTTCCTTTAGTTCATAGCGTGTGAAGGAGAACATGTATCGGCTACATTTGGTTTGACTTACAAATAACTTTTGAGAAAATATTGAAAGTTAGTAGAATTTGCCTTCGACTTTCAGTCTTCCTAATAACAGTTTTTACTTCAAAACTCTTTGAAAATGATTGTAAAACGTATCATATTTTTCACAAACTCAAAGACTGAATCAAACGTACCCATGGATTGGCCATGTTAAGGTATCTGGATAGAAAGCATTCAATGATGACCAGCATGTCAACATCATATGTGGTGTATAATTTTTCTTTTCATATCCACTAACTTATTTTCATGTGTCCATACATGCAAGTCAGCAGATGATGTGGAATCTAAGTAAAAATCTCCTATTTCTCCGCTCTTATTGCTCCTCTATCCACAGCGACCAGACCTCTGCTCCTACTGGCTGTTGCCGCTGGTGGAGCCGCCAGCGCCATGACCAGGCCGACCATTGCTATGTTCATGCCGAGCATGGCTGGCTTCCTCTGTTTCCTCCGTCTTATCATGCTTCAGATCTCGAGTACTGGCCCATCCATGGTTGAAATTGTCGGCGCTCGTCCATCCATGGTTGAACGCGTTTGGATGTCGTCTCCGGCCATGGACAGGGCCGACCACGAGCAGACCGCAAGGTACTACAAAAGCGAGCGAGGACAGAGGAAAGCGGAAACAACCACAACCACGATGGAGGGAAAGCTTTCATGGCTGAGCAAATCTCTGCAGCCAAATTCTTTGTTTTATTTTACTTTTGTTTTACGGTAGCAGACACATGTCGATTTGCAATTAGAATTCAGTAGAAAATATAGGCCACCTTGATTACTGATTGGTAGTAATAAACTACTCAATATTTTCTCGACTATGTAGGGTGAGGAAATTTTCATGAATATAAACAGGTTTTGATTGGTGGGACACACATATATATATATATATATATACACGTCGAATTTGTATGTGAGTAATGTCCATAAATTTTAATTCACAAATAAGAGGCTTGGTTGGGGCAAATTGTGTTCAATTAATGACGGAGGAAAACATAGCCCAAAACCAAATTTAATCACGGCAAATTGATTTGTAGTGACTAAATATAGAAAGTTCGATCACCTTAAGTGACTCGAGAGCAACCTCTTTGTGATTTCTATCTACTAGGTTTTCGAGTTGGTCAGTAGAGAGGTCGATTATGCTGACCCAATGTAATTTTAGGCGACCAAAGTATTTCTAGAAATTAATACATCATCTTTGAGTATAGAAGTTCAGATCTTGAAAACTGAACATTTTCATGAAAGTTTTGAAAGAGAAAATAAAAGTATCCGTAGAGGATGACACTCTCAAATATCGACGAAAATCAATATCCCTTTGAAGACCTTTTCTTAATCTCATGACTTAGATTGAGTTTTTGTGTGTTGTTTGAAAGAGAAATAACTGATTTTATATATATATCCTCATCAAATGACCGTAGCGTTAAAATCCACACTTGAAATTACTAATCCGTTAAATTTTCTTTCATTTCCACTTTTTTTTGTTATTTCCATAATAATTGTTACACTTAATAAAATGATCATATCATTAAATGATTTAGCCGATCTTTTGCAATTTTTTTATTTCCATAATAATTGTTACACTTAATGAAATGATCGTATCATTAAATGATTTAGCCAATCTTTTGCGAAAATTTTCAATATATTGAGGAATTTTTCCAACAAGATCAACTTTGCTGGTGGCAGGTAAGTGACACGGACCGATTGATCTAGTGTTCCCTTTCTTTCGGTCCATGACATAAGTAAGAGAGCAATTCTAGATATATATATATATATATATATATATCTTATCCTTTGGTGTTGGAAGAGGGAGACCTATTGGAATCATGTCATTAACATCTCATCATTAACATATATATATATATATATATATCTTATCCTTTGGTGTTGGAAGAGGGAGACCTATTGGAACCATGTCATTAACATATCATCATTAGACATGAAATTTCAGCTCTTGGAAACTGAACATTTTTATGAAAGCATCCTAGAAAACGAAAAGGTACCTAAATGCATAGCAAATGATGCCATTGTTGATTCGGAGGAAAAACGATTCCTCTCTAATCTATTTTCTTAATGTCACGACCTAGATGGAGCTTTTTATGTTGTTAGGAAGAGAGAGGGCTGGTTTTCCATATATCTTCATCAGTTATTTTCGTACGTCCATCAAATAACCATAATCTTAAGATCAACACTTGAGATTGTTCTTTACCAAAAAAAAAAAAACAAACACTTGAGATTGTTTATCAATTAATTTTGTCATCAAACTTGACATTTATGCATTTGTTATTACATAATAATTGAGCCACTTAATAATATAATCTTATCAATCCATGATTTAGGATTTTTTTTTTCAATATTTTTCAAAATTTTCCCAACAAAATCAACCTTGACTTGACATACCAAGAAGGATAGATCAATCTTTGTAGGTGAAAGCTAGGGATAAGCATTTTAGTTTCATTACAAATTCCATTAGAAATTTGAAATATACTCGTTGAAGTAGGTTACTTCATTTTTGGAGCTTGAGACCTGACTTGCTTATCCTATAACTTGAAACCTACCTTGTCACAAGTTCGAGGGTCGATAGAGGAGTCTAATAGGTTCCACATATATTTTTAATTGAACAATTGTAATAAATCATCGCCTCTAAGGATCACAATTTGTTGGTACAATCTGCTGACCATAACTCATATTTAGATGTATGAAGAATGTGAAATATTAACAAAGAAAAGTTTCAATCATACATATTGCTGGAAATGGAAGTCTTTTTTCAAATTTTTTTCTTTTTTCCTTTTCTTTTTTCCAACTTTAGGTCGATGACTTCCACCAGCCATTAGGCAGGACCATGAAGTCCTCGCCCATTGCTAGCAAGAAGAAAAGAAAAAAATTATATAAAAGTTATAAACAACATTCGAAAAAATTAAAAAATTAAAGATATTATCCACATTAGTGTCGACTGTGCCATTTAGGATGACTACTGTACACATTAATGGTTTTCCTCCAAAATTGATCGAAAGGACTACATTAGTTAATCGCTATAATGTTTAGAACTAAATTTGCCAAATTAAAAGTTTTATTATTGAATCAATCGTTGTACAATAAGTTTATGATGTCTTAGGCTATTTTTCTATTTCATCTTAGTGTAATGTCCAAAATAATTGTCTAGATTTTGGTCTTATAACATTGTTACATGCATAACTTCATGTTGGTCATGATTTTCATGTTTTACTAGAGTTATAATCTCTCTAGGTTATTCCTGCTTAATTGTCCAAAAATTTGAACTGGTCATGGTTTCCATAATGATCATACTATTGCTATATCGTGCTTTTATTAGATTAAATTCAGTTTATAATTTGGCAATTTGCATAAACTTAAGTTTCTCTTCGACAACATTAGGATTAAAATCAGTGTTAATTTGCATTTTAAGTTTGTTCGTCATTTTATTCCTTAATTTTGTATAGTTACTAAAAATATTCCAAGTAAATATTTTATATTTTTAATTTCATGGAAACTTTTCTCCTTTTTTTTGCTTTTTTTAAAAGAGAAATTTTTTTTAATGATAATTAATTTTGACTAAAAAATCATTATGATGACACTACTAGCCTAGAATTATCATAGACCGACTGAAAACACAAAATAGAATAAATGAAATTCAAAGAATAGGGATAAAAAACTTACTTTACAAGCAAATCAGAGGCAATCACATAAACATGTTCATGATAGGTGCAGCTCGATTTCTACTCTAGAAGGCTTAACAAAGTGGAATTACAAGGGTAGAATGATTAGTCGCAGCCTCACGTACTAATTCAAATCCTTGCAACTTCGGCTTAGTCAATTGAGATGCCCTGATGTGACACGGACTCGCAGGAAGAGAAAAACACTCTTGACATCAAGAAGGAAAGTTTTCGGGATTAAATTGGGCAACCTCTACTACGCAGCCTCGCGGTAGAAGTTGTATCCAACTTAATACCATCTTAAACAATCCTAGTGCGGCCTAGGTCCGACAGCAGGTTGTGCGCGCAAAAGTGTAGTGCTAAAGCAATGAGAACATGCACAACAATTGATATCAAGCAACACTCCTAACAAGGCATTCAAACATTCATTTCCAAAATGATCCTACCAAAACATGTTAGGGACTTACTTGGAATCCTCACTGCTATTTTTTTTTTGCAAAAAGAAAATTGGCCTAAGTCCACTAGAGTTCTTTAAACTAAGTCCCCAATGGAGTCGCCAAGCTATCGCGACCTCTCCGAAGGTGCACCACGTAAGGTTTGGCTAACGGATTGCTAAGTTTGACTTAATTCGAGCTCTCCCAAGTTCATACCGATTCGTAACTTAGGTTCCAATTCTTAACAATCAAGCTTTATTTCAAATGTAATCGCCACTAATATATTTATGGTGGATCAATTAGAAACTCATGTAAAGTACTGGGAGTTGTACTTTACCCCTACGAACTAGAGATTCTGAATTCGGGGACTCGAGTACCTTTTCTTTTTTTCAAAAAAAAAAAAAATTTTGCAGGCTGCTTGAATTGATTTTACTTAACTTTCCTAATATGTGTGGTGATCACGTAGGTGCGCATGCATTTATTTAACTACTCAAAGAAATATAACAATAAGCAAAGCAAATGATTTTTGGGGATTTTCACTTTTTATATGCAAACTATTATAATATGTGATGCATGTGATGAAATGTGTCTAATCTAACATACTCTATAATATGCAATCCTAAATTAATCTATACTACATGATATAATATTTAACAAAATTAATTAAATGACATGCAAAATGTATTTATAGGCATTTTCTTATTTATTAATAAAAATTCAAAATTAAATAAACTAATAAAATACGAACTTTAATCTAACATGACCCTAGATTTCTAAATGTTACCCTAACATGCAATGAGATGGCACGGGACTTATATTTATGCTATGACATGAAAAATTATTTAATATGCACCCTAATTTAATCATGCAAATTAATCTAAATATGCAATCTTTTTTATTTGTTGATAATTTTTGAATAAGAAAAGAAAATGCATCAAACCAATCAAATTCATCAAATGGAAATAGCATCTAAGTTCAACAACTAATTTTTGCAGATAAAGTCAATAAATTGATCTTAAGCCTTAAAGATCAAAATATCAACTTTATAGATTTTCGCGCAATTAAAGCCTTATAGATAGAATAAAAAATTGATTTGCGGTTGTGAATTGAAAAATAAGTTCCAATTGATAAAACCTATCACCCAAAGCAAACAAGTTAGACATGAAATCCAATCAACATGAGAAAATGATTATTTTTTATTTTTTATATTGTAGAAAAATAAACATCAAAGACAACTACTTTTGAACAGTTGAAGTGCAATGAAATGTGCTCATTTGTAGAACCAAAATGATATAGAATCTAAGTCTATAATGCACCAAAGACAACCACCATGGACACATGAAGCGAAAACAAAAATAAAAAAGAGCTTGGAAATCGATTAGGCCAAGAAAAACATCAAAAGTTAAACACGGGCTTGACGAGCACAACAAAATTGAGCATGGGTTCATGAAGAAAACAAGTGAAAGTAATATAAAACGTATCCCTACATAGCGCGCTCAAGTGAACTCGAGCCAAACCATGTTCGTCCACGAAGTCACCCGACCATGATCCTCGGGAGGCCGTGAACAAAATGGCTTCGACTAAGACTTATCGGTGAGAGAAGAAGGAAACGAATCGGGTGAGGTCATGGATGAAAAGCCGAGGTCGAAGCTCACGGACGAAAGACGTTCCTTCTTTGTCCCTCTCCTTTGTTTTGCTCTCTCCTTCTTTTTTCTTTTGTGCTTGTGAAAGAAAAACACTCTCAATGTGGCCGTTTGTCAATTTTGTGGCCTCCTTCGAATTGTGTGAGTGCCCCCCTTTATATAGCCGAAGATCAAATTTTGAATCAAAGAAAAAATATATTCTTTGATTTTCTCTCGACCAAGCGAGATTGATTTTTTTATTTCTTCCCTTTTTTTTTGTGATTCTCTTCCTAAGATCCAATCTTTTTACCAATTTCTTGTTGAATATACGTCATTGGATCTCCTCCTACAAAAATCCACATTTAATCAAATCATAAATTTCTCAAAATCCACATGTAATTTTCTTCTCACAAAATTACAAAATTGATGCACATATTCCCTCAAAGATTATTTCCAATTGACCAAAGTATCTCCCAAATTTCTTTTTTCAAAATCAATTGAATTGGCGTCTACCAATTTGCTTACTCAAATATAGATATCTTCAAGATTCATGCTTATTTTACGTGGCCAAAATCTTTCTTAAAATCATGACATTCTTAATTTTTCCAATAATGAACCTGGCCAAATTACATGCTCTTCTTGCACCCAACCATACGAGGCCCACTTATTATGGAATTAAATCTATATGCAAAATACTCCTAAAGCTATATGCAATTTTTTTTAGGAATTAAAATAAATCCTTATTTTTTATTTGCCAAAATTTAGGTGTCAATTAGTCTGTTTGTTAACTTTGTCCAATTTGCCTATTGATAAATTGCTAACATTGCTTTATTTTATTATTATTTCTCTCCTATGTCTTTTTTTTACTCAAACCTTAACTAAACCATAATTGAGATAAATTAAAACATATCAATGCTAAGAAAAAAAAAGTAAAAATAATGAAAATCGATGCGAAATCGCTTGGTGTCGCAAGAGCGCTAGATTATTAGTAAATGAATAACAACAATTTCTATCGCCTAAAATCATTGGCAAGTTGGATTGTCGATTATTCAACAAGGATAAGTAGTCTGCAAGTGGAAATTATCCCCTTCCACGGAAGAAGAGTTTCCAAGAATTTATGCAAGAACTAGACATACAATGCATTTACTGTGTAGGGACCAAGAATAGAAGTCATTTCTATGAATTGCAAACAGAGGTATGGCTCAATATTCTATGAAAGGCTCAATTCATAATCACAAATCTCTAGAATAAGGGTGAGAGGTTCTGGGTTTCATTTAGATTCTATATGGAATATGGAACCTCTCTTTTAGAACTGATTCCCTAATTCTTAGAACCTTGTTGACACCTAAATTTTAGGATTTCGTTTAAATTTGCAGATAATATATTCTTGGGAAATATCTAGCATATTTTGTGTGAAATTGAAAATAAGATAAAATCTATCTCTATAAAAGGATGAGAGCAAATCTTGAAGAAAGTCCAGTCAAATCTTTTAAGAAGATTTGACCAGCATTACTTTTTTCCTTTATAAAAGGACAAACAACAATCGGTAAAAGGGGCCACTTCTGCAAAAGGAAAAAGCAATACACGCACAAGCAGGAGAAGACTTTTGAGAAGACTTTTGGGGGTTCCTTCGAAGACTTTTTTCTGGAAAAAACCATAGGAGCTTCACAGAGAGGAAGACCGAGAGGAAAAATCGAGAGTGAGAGAGAGGTGTCCAGGCCAAGCGGTTCGTCCACGATCCAGCAACTCGCATGCGACGGCTTGAGCAACCTTGCTCCGGCAACTCGTTCCGCAGCTTTTCCCTTAGTTTTTCTTCGCTGCGTTTGTTCGAATCAAGGTGGGTGTTAGATGGTTTTAGTTGGTCCCCAAGTTTCTGCAGTTTTGATTGCGGGTTTTTGTTGAGTTTCGGTGCATTGTAGGCTTAGATCTCATTTTCCTTTAGTCTTGCGATCAAGTCTTCCTCGCTGCATCTTACCCATTCAACAAATTGTTTGCTTGATTCTGCTTTAAGTTGGATTTTTGCGGCGTGATTGCCTTGCCGTGGTTTCCTTGTACAAAGTGACGGTCTCGGAAAGCCACACGTGAGTTTGCTGTATTTTGTGCCGCCTCAACACTATCCGCTGTGTCTTAGTTGTGAGCAGGATGTAGTTGATTTACTTTGCAGGCCTACGTGAGGAAGATGACCGCAGGAGAGAGAGAGAAGGGCCTAATCTGTTTGTAGGTTGAGCCAAGCATCTCACGTGTGTAAGGATGAGTTTGGCTGATTTTTTTTCCTCTTTTGCTGCAGGCCCTCGCTAGCCCAGTCCAGTCCCTTTGTTTCACGGGTTTAGCCGCGCGCGGGTCAGGGGCTGAGCCCGACCCGGCTCGGCGCCTGACTCGGTTCCTTTTTGTTTTATTTTATTTTTTTAGTTTAATTTCGTTTATAATAAAAAAAATCCAAATTACTTTTCTGCAATAAAAAGTCTTTTGTCATATTTTGCTTATTCCTTTCATGCCATTTTGTCTAATTTCTTTGCTTTGGTTTGATAGGTTTATCAATTGGAATCGATTTTCCAATTCGCAACCGTAGTATCAAATTTTTATTTCGTCTATAAGGCTTTAGACGAAATAATTAATTGCGCGGGAATAGAATTGATATTTTTGATCTTTAAGGCTTAAGATCAATTTATTGATTCTATTTGCGAGATTCTTTGTTTCAATTTAGATATTATTTTCAATTGATGAGTCTTGTTTTGTTTAAATTGCATGTTAGATAGACTTACACTTTCATGTTTAGATTAAGATGCATTTAGATAATATTGCATAGCATGATTAGATTGCATTTTAAATATAATTTGCTTGTTGAAATTATGTTTTCATGTTTTATTTCAAATTCAATAAAAACCCAAAAAAAATCATATGCATATCATAGCATGAATTTTTTTTTTCATTTTAGGTTGCATTATTAGTCATTACATCATATTTAGATTCGGCACGTTAAATCTCATGAGACTTAGGAATTGCATAGAAATTCATACCATGATAGAAAATTGCATTTAGAAATCTAGGTATCATGCTAGATTAGGTTTTCATATTTTATTAGTTTAATTAATTTAAATTTCATTAAATAAATAAGAAAATGTCTCAAAAATACCTTTTTGCATGTCATTTAATTCCTTTAGTTAAATAGCATGTCACGTAGCTAGGTTAACTTAAGATTTACATATTTCAAAACTTGTTGGGTCATGTCATTAAGTTTAGACTTTCATGCATTGCATATTAGAATAGTTTGCATATTAAAATTGAAAATCCTTAAAAAATCATTTGCTTTTTTCTTATTGTTATATTTCTTTGAGTAATTAAATCACCATGCATGTTAGGGAATAAAGTTTAAAATCAATTCAAGCTGCCTTCAAATTATCTTTGAAATAGAAGAAATAGGTTCTCAAGTCCCCGAGTTCATGATCTCTGGTTCGTAGGGGTAAAATATAACTCCCAGTATTTTACATAGGTTCCTAATCGACCTACCGTAAATAGATTAGTGGCGACTCCCTTTTGAAATTGGCTTTGCATGCTAAAAGTTTAAACCTAAGTCGCGAATTGGTATGAGCTTGGGAGAGCTCGAGTTAAGTAATGTTTAGCAATCCATTAGCCGAACCCCTAGGTGGTGCACCTTCGGGGAGGTCGCGACAGCTTGGCGACTCCGCTGGGGACTTGGTTCAAAGAACTTTAGTGGACTTAGGCCTTTCTTCTTATTTTCAAAGAAATTTTGCTTGGTAGTGAGATTCCATTTATGTCCCTAACCCGTGTGTTGATTGTTTTTGCAGGTTGATTTTTGTTTTAAGTATTTAATTGCTTTCTTTGAAGTGTTGTGTGATATTAACTGTTCTGCATGCTTTATTGCTTTAGCACTACACATTGACACACACAACCCGCCGCCGGACCTGGGCTGCACTAGGATAACTTAGGATGGTGTTAGGTTGGATACAACTTCGACCGCGAGGCCGCGTAGTAGAGGTTGCCCAACTTAACCCCGAAAACTTTCTTTCTTGATGCCAAAGGTGTTTGCTTCTGCCCGCGAGGCTGCGTCGCATCGGGGCATCACCTTTTGGCTGAGCCGGAGTTGCAAGGGCTTTGATTTAGTACGCGAGGCTGCGACTAGTCATTCCACCCTTGTAGCTCCACTTTGCTAAGCCTTTTTAGAGTAGAAATCGAGCCGGCATGTCTATGTGTTTGCTTGATTGGAAAGTAAGTTTTCTATTTTATCCTCCTGCAATTTATTTCTTTATTTTGTTCGGTCCATGACAATTAGGTGAGTCGAGTCACATTCTATATACAATGGGAAGATATGATGTTCGATTCGTTCCTCCTCCAAAAGCCGAGCTCAAACAATGGTAAGGTAAGCTAGATGGCCGAATCTATGAGAAAAGCGGAGGAACTCGAGGAACAGATGAAGAAGGTGGCTAGGGAGAATAGGCAATTGCGTCGAGCATTAGCTTCCCATTTGTATATAGAATAAGCTTAATAAAATGCTTTTGAGTTATTTGTTTCGAGTCTTTATTTTACGTTGAGTCATTTTCATTTGTTTCGAGTATTTGTCTTATATGTCATGTAAAGTGAATTTCATAAATGAATATAAGAAGGTCTTTAGGTCATTGTCATGGACCATTTATTCTATCTTCTTTTTCGTGCACTATGCTTATCCTTGTCGTGTTCGAAGGTGATTACGGAGCGTCCACGTTCACCAATTATCACAAGATCAAGAGCAAGAGCAAGGATGGCTGACCAAAACGAACAAACTCGTGTTGCCGTGCTTGAAACCGAGATAAAGACGGTCTTGAATGTCCTCGAGAACCTCTCTAAACAAGTTGTTTCCCTAAACACAAGCATTTCCACCCTGTCTGCATCCAATCAACCGAGGGTTGAGGTCATGCTACCTAATGAATTTGCTCCCACTGGGCATATGGATAGAGGAAAGAATGTTGATATCGGCGCCTCTTCAATCGAGAATGAAGCAGTCCTGACCGATAATATTCCTCCGGTCATGATTGATAAGGCCGGGGCATCTTCTGAATTACCAGCGAGTAATGAGGCTAAGCGCATTGCTAAGCTTGAGGAGCAGATTCGACAAATGCAAGGCTTTCAAGATCAATTCCCACGAGGTCTTGCTCATATTGCTAGGGTCCAGGTCCCTAAGAAGTTTAAGGCACCGGAGTTTAACAAATATGAAGGCCTTTCTTGTCCTAAGGTCCATTTGCAATACTACACAATGAGGATGGCACCGTATGCTGACAACGTGCCGCTCATGATTCATACTTTCCAGGATAGCTTAACCGGACCTGCCTTACAATGGTTCGTGGTGAAGAAAATCAGCTTGCTCGAGACTTGGGAGGATTTATCTGATGCTTTCATCCGTCAATACAAATTTCACATGGATGTGGCCCCGTCACGTGAGGATTTGGTTGGCCTTGAGAAAAAGAAGAGCGAGACTTTCAAGACTTATGCCATGAGATGGAGAGCTGTGGCTGCGCAGATCACCCCCGAGCTGACTGAAAAGGAGATGCTAGACATGTTTATGAGGTCTTTGCCATTTGAGTTCCGCAATCGAGTGCTAGGGTCTCGTTTCGAATCTTTGGCTGAGTTGATTCCCGTTGGAGAACGCATTGAGATCGCTTTGCGTGATGGTTGGATTACGGAGCAGACTACCTCCGCGAGGAAATTTACTTTCAAGAAAGATAAAGAGTTGGCGTCTGAAGTGAACATGGCATTCTCTCAACCAACTCGTGACACTGGTAGACAACAAGGCGGAGGACGCTCATACAACAGTCGATCACAAGGTACTAAGAGGAATTTCATGCCTCTGTCTGGGCCGTTATCCAAGGTTTTGCCAATCCTCCAAAAGAAAGGGCTACTTTTAAGTGAGCCTAAACGTCCGAACCCCGAGCGATTCTCAAATTTTGACCCATCCAAGAAGTGCGAGTATCACATGGGCGAGGTTGGACATTCCACCGATGATTGCTACATATTGAAGCACAGAGTTCAGGACCTTCTGGATACAAAGGCATTCTCTTTCAGCACGGGTCAACCAAATATCAAGCATAATCCCCTACCCAACAATGTTGGAAGTGCAGATGCGGTCGCAGAGTAGAGAAATGGCCATACTCCTCTGCAAAGAAGTCTTTTATTGCTTTCTAGGATTTCCATTATTGTTTGAATAGAGTTTGAATAGTTGCATTTGTCATTCCAATAATGTAATTCATTTGATTCAATGAAATTACAAGTTTATTTTTATTTTGAGGGCATGTTGAAATATACCAAACTGGCCCGGTGATGATATCCAACAGTGAAAAAAAAATCATCCAAGGAGAATTCTGAGAGTTGGGTTTCGTCATGTTTCCTTGTTCGAAAAAATTTTACATTTAAAAAAAAATCATTTCTTCAAAAAAATAAAAAAAAAATTCTTTTAAAAAAAAGAAAAAAATGGAAAAAGAAAAAAAATGCATGTTGCCTAATTGAGAGTTGACACTTTTGGCAGAAATTAATTTGCAAAGAAAATTATGGGGCATTCAACAGATGCAACACATTGATGAGTGATGAAAATTTTTCCAATTTTAGATTACATTTATTTAGAGTCATATTCATGCACGTTCTTTTGGTGCAGGGACAAGAACAAATATGTGGCATCAAGGATTGAGTTCACATGCAAAGGCCAATGGACTTTCATTTCCAATAAGTTTATTTTGAATTTGATAACATGTTCATGCTATCTGGGCGAAATAAATTGTGCTTATATCTGCTGAATAATTTTGCATGATGGTTCTGCTTGTTTCATTTATCATTTTGATGGAGAATTGCCCAAGTAAACCGGTTTGATGAGTAGTGCAGGTCTGATTGAGAATGTTAAATGAGACGTATCGGGATGACGAAAGGCAAACCATGTCCATACATAGTCCCATATTAATACATTTGTGAGATGAGCCTACGAAGTTCCATGTCTGTAAAGTGAAGAGTTCTCTCGCGAATGGTACGATAACCGAAATGATGAGGGGCAGTTCATTTCTCTACCCCAAACACTACAGTGATCCATTGATTACTCATTTTGAGCCTAAATACTTGTGAAGTTTCAGTTCATACTACCCCTGTCAAGAACCACCCCATATCGGGGCGATTGGAGGTACATTTGCATCATTGATGTAAAAAGGAGAAAAAATGGATAGAAATTTTCTTGCTTTCACTTGCATTGATCTTTGAGTGTTGCTTTTACCTGTGGAATCAAATATTAAATCAAGTGCCTTAGGGATGATGAAGAGCATTCATTTCTATATCTTAAACACTCTTATCCATTGCTAGCCAGCTCGAGCATGTGATTTCATTTCAAATTGAACACACAATGGGGATGATCTCTTACACTGGGGCATGCAAAGAAAAATCAAGGTCATCAGAATTACAAGCGTCACATCATGGGATGTCAGCTCAAGATGTCATATTAATCACAGTCAATAGATCAAGAAGAAAAGAAAAAAAATGCAAATAGGGGCAAGGAAAAAACAGTGTGCCTGGTAAAAGCAAGGCCAATGCCCAAATTCAAAAGAAAAGTGAAAGAATTTAGGGGCAAGAAAAAGCAGATTGCCTGGTAAAAGCAAGGCCAATGCCCATAGAAGCCAGAGCCAAAGGCTCGAATCTGCCAAAAAAAAAGTCGACCTTCAATGTGTCCATATTCTAAAAAATGCTGAATGGGGCAATCTTGTCAATAATCCCCAATGAATCAAAGTCTGAGGCTCGAAAGTTGAGTCTGAAAAAAAATTCCCAATTTTTCATCCCATACACACTTTTAAGCCAAACCTGCATTTCACCCCATTAAAGTCTCTTCTGATTATGGCACTTGAATTAATGTGGGGCTCCTAATGTGTTAAGCTTAGCTCGAAGAAGTGCGAGCAAAACTATTTCTATTGCATTTGCAAGGTTCTTGATTTGTAAACCTGGCGACATTTGTTGAAGACATTTTTTTTGTAAGCATTGACTCAATGAGTCCCCTTTGCTTAGCCATTGACCAAACCTATGTTACGGTCCTTATAAAGTTCTCTCTGATTGGTGAAATCGTACTTCTTGTAAGAGTACTCGGACCTCTATCGACATGATGATGGCGAGATAGAGTGACTCTCAAATAGTCTTTATCCAATGAGAGTGAGTGAAAGCCCTTTCTGATTGAAAATCTCTCATTTGACATTCACACTATAAGTGAAAATGATCTCGATTTCTTCCCCAATGGGCATTTGATGATGCAAACATGGTGAAGCCATCACATATGAAAAAAAAAACTTGATTGAAATCTATGCCTTGATGAATGCATATATTGTTTTGCTTTACTTGTGTCTGACAGGTAATGTTTCCTTGAAGACTAAAGAGTGCTAGAGTTTGTGGTCTCACATTTGTCTCAACATTCCAGAATGCTTGATTGAAGCTCAAGCCAATTTTCTTGAAAGTCCGAAGGGAATTTTCAAGTCAATTACCTAATTGGAGTTTCAAGTTTCTTTTTCGATAGTCCGAAGGGAATTTTCGAACCTATTTTACTCAGGAGTCCGAAGGGAATTTTTGAGTCTATTACCTGATTGGAGTTTCAGGTATCTTTTTAGAAAATCTGAAGGGAATTTTCTATCTTTTGAAATACTTGATTGAAGTTTCAAGTATTAGTTTATACGAAAATCCGAAGGGAATTTCGAAACAATTCAGACATCTGATTGCAGTTTCAAGTATATCTGAGAAAATCTGAAGGGAATTTTCTAGATATTTGTCTAAAGCAGTCTTGTACCAAAGTTTATTTCCTCAAGTGCCCAGGTAAGTAGCTACAAGTATGTTTTCTATCTCTACATTTGCATAACAATGAAAAAAAGATGAGTGTGGACTCATCAGGTCTGCATTCGCAAAAAAAATTCATCACATGGCATTACATGAAAAATGAGATTCATGGTCTTGACAAAAATATCATTCATCACATTGCATCATTAAAATTTAGGTATCATTTGGTCTTTGAATGCAACCTCTGTGAGCTCACCTTCAAAGAGGGGCAGCTGTTGACACCTAAATTTTAGGATTTCGTTTAAATTTGTAGATAATATATTCTTGGGAAATATCTAGCATATTTTGTGTGAAATTGAAAATAAGATAAAGTCTATCTCTATAAAAGGATGAGAGCAAATCTTGAAGAAAGTCCAGTCAAATCTTTTAAGAAGATTTGACCAGCATTACTTTTTTCCTTTATAAAAGGACAAACAACAATCGGTAAAAGGGGGCCACTTCTGCAAAAGGAAAAAGCAATACACGCACAAGCAGGAGAAGACTTTTGAGAAGACTTTTGGGGGTTCCTTCGAAGACTTTTTTCTGGAAAAAACCATAGGAGCTTCACAGAGAGGAAGACCGAGAGGAAAAATCGAGAGTGAGAGAGAGGTGTCCAGGCCAAGCGGTTCGTCCACGATCCAGCAACTCGCATGCGACGGCTTGAGCAACCTTGCTCCGGCAACTCGTTCCGCAGCTTTTCCCTTAGTTTTTCTTCGCTGCGTTTGTTCGAATCAAGGTGGGTGTTAGACGGTTTTAGTTGGTCCCCAAGTTTCTGCAGTTTTGATTGCGGGTTTTTGTTGAGTTTCGGTGCATTGTAGGCTTAGATCTCATTTTCCTTTAGTCTTGCGATCAAGTCTTCCTCGCTGCATCTTACCCATTCAACAAATTGTTTGCTTGATTCTGCTTTAAGTTGGATTTTTGCGGCATGATTGCCTTGCCGTGGTTTCCTTTTACAAAGTGACGGTCTCGGAAAGCCACACGTGAGTTTGCTGTATTTTGTTCCGCCTCAACACTATCCGCTGTGTCTTAGTTGCGAGCAGGATGTAGTTGATTTACTTTGCAGGCCTACGTGAGGAAGATGACCGCAGGAGAGAGAGAGAAGGGCCTAATCTGTTTGTAGGTTGAGCCAAGCATCTCACGCGTGTAAGGATGAGTTTGGCTGATTTTTTTTCCTCTTTTGCTGCAGGCCCTCGCTAGCCCAGTCCAGTCCCTTTGTTTCACGGGTTTAGCCGCGCGCGGGTCAGGGGCTGAGCCCGACCCGGCTCGGCGCCTGACTCGGTTCCTTTTTGTTTTATTTTATTTTTTTAGTTTAATTTCGTTTATAATAAAAAAAAATCCAAATTACTTTTCTGCAATAAAAAGTCTTTTGTCATATTTTGCTTATTCCTTTCATGCCATTTTGTCTAATTTCTTTGCTTTGGTTTGATAGGTTTATTAATTGGAATCGATTTTCCAATTCGCAACCGCAGTATCAAATTTTTATTTCGTCTATAAGGCTTTAGACGGAATAATTAATTGCGCCGGAATAGAATTGATATTTTTGATCTTTAAGGCTTAAGATCAATTTATTGATTCTATTTGCGAGATTCTTTGTTTGAATTTAGATATTATTTTCAATTGATGAGTCTTGTTTTGTTTAAATTGCATGTTAGATAGACTTACATTTTCATGTTTAGATTAAGATGCATTTAGATAATATTGCATAGCATGATTAGATTGCATTTTAAATATAATTTGCTTGTTGAAATTAGGTTTTCATGTTTTATTTCAAATTCAATAAAAACCCAAAAAAAAATCATATGCATATCATAGCATGAATTTTTTTTTTTCATTTTAGGTTGCATTATTAGTCATTACATCATATTTAGATTCGGCACATTAAATCTCATGAGACTTAGGAATTGCATAGAAATTCATACCATGATAGAAAATTGCATTTAGAAATCTAGGTATCATGCTAGATTAGGTTTTCATATTTTATTAGTTTAATTAATTTCGAATTTCATTAAATAAATAAGAAAATGTCTCAAAAATACCTTTTTGCATGTCATTTAATTCCTTTAGTTAAATAGCATGTCACGTAGCTAGGTTAACTTAAGATTTACATATTTCAAAACTTGTTGGGTCATGTCATTAAGTTTAGACTTTCATGCATTGCATATTAGAATAGTTTGCATATTAAAATTGAAAATCCTTAAAAAATCATTTGCTTTTTTCTTATTGTTATATTTCTTTGAGTAATTAAATCACCATGCATGTTAGGGAATAAAGTTTAAAATCAATTCAAGCTGCCTTCAAATTATCTTTGAAATAGAAGAAATAGGTTCTCAAGTCCCCGAGTTCATGATCTCTGGTTCGTAGGGGTAAAATATAACTCCCAGTATTTTACATAGGTTCCTAATCGACCTACCGTAAATAGATTAGTGGCGACTCCCTTTTGAAATTGGCTTTGCATGCTAAAAGTTTAAACCTAAGTCGCGAATTGGTATGAGCTTGGGAGAGCTCGAGTTAAGTAATGTTTAGCAATCCATTAGCCGAACCCCTAGGTGGTGCACCTTCGGGGAGGTCGCGACAAACCTGAAACATATATTGCATACTTAAGAACCTTGAACTTGCCCAATCACCGGTTTTAGGTCTACCCAAGTTCCACTTGTATTCTTAATGGAACTATTGCAATGAATTATAATCTCTAATGACTATATTTTATTACAATCCATTGATCACAATTCATATTTAGACATACGAAACATTAATAAAGTATAATGGGAGTCACCTAAAATAGAAGTTCATACTAGTAATTTCAAATTACACACTCAATGTTAGATGCCATGGAATGCTGCGGGATCGTGCAAAGACACAGACCAAGAAAATCTTAAAACTTGTTCCAATTACTTGGAACCTAGAACCTACTCATCGAAACACGCACCTCAAATTTCTGGACTTAAAACCCATCTTGCATATCTTAAAATTTGGATCAAGATCGGTTCCCACTAATTCAATTCTTAGGCTTTTAGTTCTATCCTAGAATCATACTCACCTTTAATCTAGAGAACGATGGGATTGGTGAAATGCTTATAAGAAAGATGGGAACTATTATAAAAGTTTAAATTATTAGATGAATGCATGTTTATATATTCTATCAGTTCTCCTCACGCTTCATTTGATTTTTTTGCTTTCTACTAAGCTTTGATATATTTAATTAGGGAGATAAATATGGCTTGAAAAGCTTTGAACTTAAGATCTCTTATTCTGACACGATATGATATTTTATGGGGTCAATGGTTTTAAAAGTTAACTTGTTAGATAAAGGTTTAATTTATTATTTAAATATTCTATCAGTGGTAGAAAGAGGAGTGGAGGTTGGTAGTAATGGGCAGTAGTTGCATTAATGCCATCTAGTCACCACCACCTGCTCATATAAAGGGAAAGAAGCCATAAAGGCTGGGGGACCGTCATTGGCCAATGACCGACGAAGGCCATGACTCTCGTCCAAATGCGAGGGTCGTACTTGTGCCCAGATCAAGGCGAGGGTGTTGCGGTCGCTCCAAATTTGTTGCAAGCGAGGAACCCTCGATGTAAATTTGCTAGTGGTTGCCTCGACCCTCATCTAGAAATGCAGCACAGTCTCTCACTGCAAAAACTCCAAGTTGCAAAACAACTAGTCAAGGTAAGTAATGAACTTCATGAGGACGATACATATGAAGAGTAATTAAGCTGTTCGAATGATTTAAGATCCTTTTGTCCCCTTTTATCCTTTTTTTTTTTTCTAATTTTTATATCTTTTTAGTTCTTTATGATGTGACATTTGGTGATTGCCACACCAGCACCACGTGTTTTTAAAAAGTAATATAAAAGTGCATGTCAATATTTTGTTAGTTAAATTGAATGTAGTTAACAAAAAGACTTGTTTGAACTAACTTAATATGTTTTATAATTTAATTGTACTTTTAACAAATTTTAGGAGTTAAATACGCTTCCTTTACAATTTTTAGGACCTTTTGGTATAGATACATGACACTAGACATCGACAAGTCCTTTGATTGGCTAATAAGAACAGAATTCATGTGCCGACGTGAGGACAAAAGCTTAGAAGCCGCCCAACCAGCTTTTTTTCTCCATTTTTGTTTTTTGCTCATTAGAGAAGAGATTGGTCCCAACTCACGGACCCCAGAAGTAGATATGCACTCGCCCAGTCGTTTTCCTGATCAAGCAATTTGCTCCGCAGTTCATGTTGATCGTTGTTGATGTTATAAACGATAGGTTGAAAAGTTTATTAACTTTCCAAATCTATGGAAATGGATTATCGACTGCTTAAAGAAGATTAAACAGCTTGCATAACTTAAATTGGTCCAACAAAGATTCAGCAAACTAGCAGGTGGAGAAATTTCTAATTAAATAAATTATTTCGTCAAGAAGTTTAAAAAAATTGTGAAACTTTAATCGACACGAGTCATAGTATGATCTCATTGCTCTCTAAAAAATTCTTCATCATGTGGTATATTCGTGCACTAAAATTCTCAGTTATGTGCTAATTTTTTTAAATTGACTTTGTTAGAGAGTTTGTAACGTGAATGTGGCAGAAAGAATTTACGCAGAGAGAATTTATAGAAATAAGTGAGCACCTACGCGTAAGAATTGTTTGAAGACATGGCTCTCAAAGGGACATTATGCATTAAACAATTTCTAATTTCTTCGCTTTTTTTTTTGTGGAAAAAACACGCATGTTGGAAGGCAACTAACTACTCTGTCCAATTCGATGATTGTGCCTGTTAATGTAGTTTGAGAGAATAAGTTATATCTCAGGAACATTATTATCTGGACAAAGCGATTTCACAAGCCTCTTGATAGAACGATTCTGTTTTTGTATGCTCCATTTCTTTCAAACCTCCGACTGAGGACAAGGTACTTCTCCATCATTGAGCAAGAGAATCAATGGACATCGTGTCAAGAAAACGGAGTTATTGGACTTGTTCTCTTTATTTCTCCAAAATAGAAACACCACTAGCTTCACATTATATTTGTCTTCTAGGATAATAATGTTATCTCTTCATGCGGACAAGACAACCCATGATTCTCTTCTCAGCCAACCCAAACACATTTCTCTCTACACTCCCTTATCACCAACCTTATCTTGACGTTCATGGCGCAAATTTCCTACGCTTGGCGGATCATCTTTCTTGCGAGAATTGCCGGTAATCTCCTCCACGAAGAGCCGAATATTCTCATCGGATGATCCACCTGCCGCCACTGCCTTTTGAGCCTCGCCCTTCATTGTCGTTGCATTTCTTCTTAATTGCTCGGCCATTGGCCCAACCATGACCTCTTCAATGCATTTCTCAATCGCGTCGCTGCTTATGTTTCCATCAACTTCCTTCTTGATCCTCACGCCAATCTTAAAGACGTCGACAATGAGCTTTGCGTTGGTCGGCTGGTCAGTCCACTGCGGGTAGGCGATGAGAGGGATGCCCGAACAAATAGTCTCGAGCATGGAATTCCATCCACAGTGAGTGATGAAACATGCCACAGCCGGGTGCGACAAAACTCTAGTTTGAGGAGACCAACGCACTACTTGACCTTGGTCTTTTGTTTCTTCAAGGAACCCTAACGGAAGTTGCCCTGCACCATCAGGGGTCGGGAAGTCAGGCGGCTTCACCACCCAAAGAAAGGGGCGCTTGGTTTTCTTGAGAGCCGTGGCTATCCCTTCCATTTGCTTGGCTGGTAACACAACAATGCTCCCAAAGGATACATAGATGACTGAGCAAGGAGGTTGCAGGTTCAACCATTCAATGCAAGTCTCATCTGATTTCCACATATCTACACTTGCATCCTCACGTTCTTGATCGTGGCCTAGTAACGTTGGAGGGACTAGTGGACCGATCGGCCTTATTGGATAAAGCTCGCACATGGAGTCTATGGCATGTTTCTCAAGCTCATAGAAAGAATTCCCTAAAACCCATTTGAATTTCTCCATGCCCCGGAGTAGTTCAGACAATAATTTGGTAAAGCTGGCAAATGGGTTGTCGGGAAGCACAAAGGACGGCAAATCCTCCGTCTCCATCGAAGGTAAACCTGGTAGTTGCACAACCATATTGGGGTTCGACAGAGTCGGGAAGGCACTGAGCTTATTGAAGAAGCGATAGTATATGGCATACAACGCGCACGGTTGAATCCACAACATGGCACAAGGGATGTCGTACTCGGCGGCTACATCGGAAACCCATGGCACGAAAGGGTTCGTGACTAGGCATAAGAGCTTCTTTGGACTCGTGTAATATTTTTTTATTAGAGTTGAGAGATTGCTAGGCCCATGTTTACCTAAGCTGTCCATGTAGACGTCGAGGTTGGCCTTCCGGTCATAGTCAAGGCTCAGGCCATCGGAGAAGAACATTAGCTCGATACCGGTGACACCGTCGGTGGCACCAGCACCGGCACCAGAGGACTCAAGAATGCGGTCGCGGGCGATCTCAGTGATGGCTAGGGCGACATGGACGCCTTTGGCAGCAAGACGCTTGCCAAGCCTTAACATCGGGTTGATATGGCCTTGAGAGGAGAAGGCCACCAAAAGGACATGGTTCTCTTCTCTCTTCTCCTCTGCCTGACCCATGAACAACCACCACGCACCCACCTGCCCGCCGCCGCACGCAGAGAGAGAGAGAGAGAGAGAGAGAGAGAGAGAGAGAGAGATGGTGCTTTTGGAAGGAGGGCGTGGAGGAAAATTTAATCGGTAACTGCGGTCTACCACTAATCTCTTTTTGGTGTTGAGAGAATGAGATGAGCGCATGTATTTCTGTGTATATATAAGAGGAACGTTCGTGGATACCACGTAAGCAATGACGACAAGTGATGAGCACATGTGGATGTGCTTGGATGCACATGGAATTTGTATGCTTGTGCCCAAACCTTAACGCAAAAGAGAATCGCACGCCAGAGATTGATCAGAGATGGCAAAAAAAAAAACCTAAACTTTCCTTTTGATAAGTGTGTCACGACCCTCTCAAAGTAAACCATTAGGGGGATGATGAATTGCGGCTGAGCATAGATAATCCTCTCGTGAGGTGGCGCGGCTTTCTCAAACCTTATCAATAACAATTTGGTTTCTCTAATTTATTCATGATTGCTTCATAGTTGCTACTAACCTATATAGTCGGCTAGTAGGGAGCTCGGTAAAGCGCAGATTGCTTTACCTTTTCTTATTACAGAATTGGGTTGTAAGATCTGATTATGATATATTAAACCGATGCCTAGAGATTGATTCTTAAGGAAAACTTTTCATACGCTCTATGTTTCTCGACATGCATCTAAATGACCATGCATTTATTATAATAAATCAAACATATAAAAACTCACTAAATGCAAAAAATATCATAACTAAAAAGCAAAAAAAAAATGTAGAAGCAAATTAAAAATTCGTGCATTTTTTTAAATAGGCCAATGTATCAAAGAAAATAAAAATATGCAGATGTAACATGCTATGCAAAAGCCCACCTTATATACACTTTCCCAAAACGAGCTTCTAAACATGCAAATAAAATCGAACCAATATCCTACATGGAATGAAATCCAAAGTCTATATTATAAAAGTGGTAACTTAGTATTCTTATGATTCTCAAATTGTGCGTATATAAGGAAATTAAATCTCCTCTAAAAGATTGAAATATGTAATTTGATCCTAAACACATACACAATTATAGAATACTTCTATGTGACAGATTGGGATTATGCAATCTAAAGTTACTAACATGCAAGATATACTCTCTATTGTTTTTTTTTTTGGGTAAGGTATATACTCTCTATTGTTGTTTCCCCTTATAGCTTAAAAAACCAAGCAATATAGAATCATGGAAAGAAATACATACATATGGGAATCATACCCAAAAAAAAAGCTTTAAGTCTATAATTGTGTCCATTGAGTAACTTTCAATTATATCAATTGAGTTCTAAGTATTTTGATTGTACCAATTGAGTCTTTAACCTTTTGACAATTTGCCACTATAGTACATCCACTTGATTTTGATCATAAGTCATCAATGTGGATGCCACCACCTTAAGTGTTGCAGTGTTGAAATGAATAGGTTTTACAATTATTTTATTATTTTTTTAATTTTCTTTTGTATTTTTATTTTCCTTTTTTGCCCTTTTTCCTTTCCCAGTAGACAAGCCTTAGTGATGGTCTGCGACCAACCACAGTCAACAATCGGCCCAACCTTAAGCAAGGCCACTCTCGCAGAGAAGCGAGGAGCAACCTCGCTTGCTTTAAGCAAGGCTCAACTTGTCTAGATTTGATAAAGGGAGACTCGCTTGAAGCGAAAGATGTTTCCCCTCACTAGATCCTGGCAAGGTTAGCTATTGCGACCGTCCCTTTAGTTGGCTAATTGTCTAAGCTTACACTAAGTTTAAGCTCTCCAAAATCCATATCAATTCATAACTTAGGTTCAAATTTTTAAACATGCAATATATTAGGAGTCGTCGCTAACTTATTTTTTGTGGGTCGATTATAAACCCAAGGGAAATATACTTTACTCCTACCAACACGAAAACTTGGTCACTGAATTACTCTAGCCCTTAAGTTCCTTTTCTTTTACTTTAAAGAATATTTGGCAGGCACTCGGATTCATTTTTAAACCTACTAACTACCATGCAAAGTGATCTTATGAATGCACATACATTACAATTAGTCAACCAAAGCATTTAAATAAATTGCACCAAAGCAATAATTCAAACACTCAAGTAAAAATCAATAAATAAAACTTCGCCTAACATAATAATGGTTTCTAAGCAAGTCTTTTATTTTTGCTTCATGATTTGAAATAGAGCTAGGCTATATGCAATGTATGCAATGGATACTTATTCTAAACTATAGTTTATATTCTAAATTGGTCAATGCTTGAATTAAACATGCAGCACAACTTATCTTAAGAACATGATATCAATTCTTACTTAACTATAAATAATATCCTAGGATGCAAATTCTAATTTGAACAGGAAAGTTTAAATTAAGTCATAACCAAAACTATCGTAAATTACTAGGAAAATTTAGATTTTGATTATATCATAAAGCTAACAATTAGATGTTTCCGATATCTTCAAATTGGGAAAGAATCAAACTAAATTGCTATTTACAACTATAGACAAACTGCAAAATATTTTTTACCAAAAAAAAAAAAAAGACAAACTGCAAAATATTTGAAACCACCTAATCCATCTTAATTTGAAAAGGATTGAACCGGTGAATCGTATCTCGGATATGAGATTATAAGGGTGATTTTTCATTCATCACAAGTCATATCTCATGCATGAAATTAGACTATCAACCACATGCACGTTGTGCACTTAGAAAAAACTCTAATTTGTGTAAGCCCCAAAATCTAAAGAGGTAGTGCACGTTACATCAGAGTCATTTTAATTAGGCCATGACCAAATCAAATTGACATGGACACGGTGTTTACCTAAATTGCAGATGACATTTCCAAATTTGGATCTGACGAGGGTCGGGATTGCAGAAGCTAGCGGGGGTGTCATGCGGTGGCTAAGACTCACAACGGTGCTTGGTATGGTTGACGGTGGTGGATCATGGTGAAGGACGAGTAAAGGGTGCTCATAGCTGGCTCCTGGCGGAGCATGGCAGGAAGGAATTCTCCGCTAAGGAGGACTTCTTCACGGTGGTTTGCGATTCTCGGCTAGCGTCTCTGCTCATGACAAGGTGGCGGCTTGCCATTGTTCAACAACGATGTTAACGATGATACTCCAGTGAACCTGCAAAAACATAAAGCTTTTGGTGAAGCAGGGACCATCGCGGTGGAGCTCTTGGTTTGTGCAGCTGCTTCGTCGAAGTGCAGTAGGTTTGTAGGCATTGAGGCAGCGGCAAGGATCTCCTCTGGTCACCGGATCGAAAAGCAAATCGGCTGGCTCGGTGAAGCTGGAGACAGAAGGTGTGAAGTTTTTGTAGGACCGCAACCAACTTTCCTAAAAGCTTAAGCCGTTAGGTGAAGGCGTGGATTTATATTTATGTACTTTTACACTCCCCCTCACGCTTAGTCTGGTCTTTTTTCCAATACTAAGTGTGGAAATATATTTTTTTTGAGGCAGAATAGGGGCATGGGAAGATTTGACCTCATGACCTCCTGCTCTGATACCATGTGAAGTTTTTGTAGGACTGCAACCAACTGTCCTAAAAGCTTAAGCATTTGGTGAAGGTGTGGATTTATATTTATGTACTTTGAAGAAGAACAGCAAAGCTTTCTCTGTATATTTTCTGAGAGAGATTACATCCAAGAGCATACAAAGCTTTGTGCTATCAATCAATATATAATACACGTTCTGATCACTGAGTTGTTATATTAGTTACACTAACTAACTAATTTGTTTAACAGTTGGATAACAGCTAGACAAATGGTTTATCCATTCTCTTCGAGTCTTCTATAGTTGCAAAGCTTTAACTGGAGAGCTCGTGTACAGATCTTGGCTTTATTAAACACTCGATCTTCTTCTTGCCGAGCCTGAGAGTCTTCAGTTGTCATACTATCATGTGCGGTGCTTCGTCTGCTTAGACTAGTAGAGTTAACATTCCCCCGCAAATTGGGAAGGGGATGTAATCCCATACCCAATTTGAGCCGTATATGATAATGAGCATAACGAGAAAGAGCCTTGGTGAATATGTCAGCAAGCTGCCGATCACTAGGAATATACCGAAGTGTAAGAACCCGAGTAGACACTTTTTCACGTACAAAATGAAAATCTATTTCAATGTGCTTGGTCCGAGCATGAAGGACTGGATTCGCCGTCAGAGAAATGGCAGACTTGTTGTCACAAAAGAGAATGGTAGGAGTGTACAAACGAATACCAATATCACGAAGTATAAAACCAAGCCAGGTGAGTACAGCTGTGGCAGAGGCTAAGGCACGGTACTCGGCCTCAGTTGAAGACCGAGAGACAGTAGGTTGCTTCTTGGCAGACCAAGAAATAAGATTGCAACCAAGAAATGTACAATAACCAGTAGTAGACCGCCTTGTTAATGAACATCCACCCTAGTCAGCATCAGAAAATCCATAAAGAGAAATGGCACTGTGAGCAGTCAAAGTTAAACCATGATGAATGGAACCCTTGATATAACGAAGAACACGTTTGAGCTTCTTAAAATCACCAAGTGTGGGATATTGTAAATGTTGACATAGTAAGTTCGTAGCAAAGGCAATGTCAGGACGTGTAATAGTCAGGTATTGTAGACCACCAACAAGACTCCTATACTCCATAGGAGTGGCAAGTAGGCAAGAATCAGTCGTGTAAACAACTGGCTTTAAGGAAAGTGGAGTGGAGATAGGCTTACAATCTAGCATATTGGCTTTAACAAGGAGATCACGAGCATACTTAGTCTGACAAAGAAACATATGATGCTGCTGACGATGGACCTCAATGCCAAGAAAATAATGTAAGTCTCCAAGATCTTTCATTGAAAACTATATACTAAGAGACTTAATCAGTTGATCAAGCAAAGTAGATGAACTTCCAGTCAATAGAATATCATCAACATAAAGGAGAAGGATCATAGTATGTGGACCTTTTCGGTAAATGAATAGAGAAGGATCAGCCGAGCTACAGAAAAAGCCAACTTCAAGAAGGAAATTACTAAATTTGTCAAACCATGCTCGAGGTGCTTGACGCAGTCCATAGAGAGATTTATGTAATTGACAAACATGAGTAGACTTTTGTGCATCAACAAAGCCAGGAGGTTGACTCATATACACCTTCTCAGTCAGCAAACCATGTAAGAATGCATTTTTTACATCCAATTGTCGAATTGACCAATGCTTTGTAACAGCCACAGATAAAATAAGACGAACAGTGGCATGCTTGATCATAGGACTGAATGTTTCTGTGAAATCAATTCCCTCTTCTTGATGAAAGCCTTTAGCCACTAATCTGGCTTTTAATCTATCAAGACTACCATCAGCAGCAAGTTTAGTCTTAAACACCCATTTGCAGCCTATCACATTCATATGCTCAGTCCGAGGGACCAAAGTCCAAGTTTGGTTAGTATATAAAGCTGCCATTTCTTCTTTCATGGCTTTAGTCCAACCTGGATGATTGAGTGCTGCCTTAACAGATTTAGGCTCAGGAGGTACATTATATGTAGCTAAACAGGCATACTTAGTATTTGGTTTAACAATTCCAGACTTGGAACGAGTTTGCATAGGATGAGAAGTTTGTGTACCTTGAGGAACCTCAGAAGAAGAAGAAATGTCTGGCACAACATTTTCAACAGGAGAATCATCAGACACAGGATACTGTGGCTGTGTCTCAGAGTAATCTAATGGAAACAAGATAGCAGGAGGAGGAATCTGTGGCTGTGAAAGAGAAATAGCAATGTTGGGAGACAATGGAGCTCGAGAATCCTGTGAGATAGATGACTTAGACAATGGACTAGGAAACAAAGCAACTTCCTCAGCCCACAGTTTATAAAGAGTAGAAAACTGGGAGTAATCTGTTGTTAGAAGTTTGGTAAAAGGAAAGTAGGCTTTATCAAAGACAACATGCCTACTTATGTATATACGTCCAGTAGTAGGAAGTAAACACCTGTAGCCCTTATGCTTAGCACTATAACCAAGAAAAACACATAGTAATGATCGTGGATCAAACTTGGTCTGAGCATATGGCCTGAGACATGGATAACAGGCACAGCCAAACACCCGTAGATGATCATATCTCGGCTTTCTACCAAAGAGCTTACTATAGGGAGAGTGCATTTTTATCCTTGAAGAGGGAAGAAAATTAACAATATAATTGGCTGTCATGAATGCATCCACCCAGTATTTTAGTGGAACCCGAGCATGATATAGCATGGCAAGACCTAGTTCAACAATATGGCGATGCTTTCTTTCAGAGATGCCATTCTGTTCTGGTGTATAAGGACAGGAGATACATTGCTGAATACCACAAGTCTGTAAATGAGCTTGAAACCGTTGGCTCACAAATTCACCTCCACCATCACACTGGAATATCTTGATATTGCAGTCAAAGTAATTCTCAACATGCTTTTGAAACATAGTAAAAATTTCATTAAAGTCAGACTTCAACCTCATTGGATATAACCAACTGTACCGAGAGAAATTGTCAACAAAAATGACATAATATCTGAATTCTTGTAAGGAACAAACTGGTGAGGGTCCCCAAATGTCACAATGAACCTTTTCTAAAGGCTTAGAAGTGACAGAATAAGATAAAGCAAAGGGCAGTGCACTAGACTTAGCAAGTTGACAACTAGTGCACAGAGATTGAGCTTTCGTAGAACAAGAGATTAGTTTCTTGGCCTGAAGATTCTTCAGTATGTTCATGTTGGAGTGTGCTAACCTTTGATGCCATATAGCTTCATCAACAGTCTTGTTTCTCTGTGTAAAGAAAACTGTTGTAGCCTGAGGATCAACTCTATAGAGACCTATAGTTTTCTTGCCCAGCAACATAGTCTTGTTGTTGCAATGGTCCTTTACATAGACACCAGTTTTAGTAAAAATAAAAGAACAAGAGGTATCATCAGTTATCTTGGACACTGATAAGAGATTTTTCTTGATAGCTGGCACAACTAAGACATCATTAAGGGGTAATGCATTTCCAGTTGTTTGTAACAACAGATTACCTATATGTGTGATAGGTAAACAAGTACCATTACCAACCATCATAGTGTCATGGCCTTTATACTTAGAACATGTAGAAAGAGTACCTGAAGCGGATGTAATATGTGCCGTGGCACCAGTATCTGGGTACCATTCTTGACCATTCGAATCTTCAATATGTAGAGCAGCTAAGGCTGCTGGAACTTCTTCAGGTTGATAAGAATTGTCAAAGCGATACCAGCAGTGTAAAGCATCATGACCTGGTCGCTTGCAGATTTGACATTCAAGTGGTGTGCTAGAACTTTTCTTATCCGACATAGGTTTTTGATTCAACAAGTTCACTGTAGGATAGGTCTTTGTTTCTTGATATCTATTAGATTGACCAACATATGGTCGAAACCCCTGACCTCGATTGTAACTAGGGGTATTAGTAAAATGTCTTGGAACATAGCTATCTTGAATAGAATTCCAGCTATTAGTTCTATAACCTGAACCTCCTCTGCCTGAATGAAAATTATCAGCATTTCTATTATTAGTGAAGTAGCTTCTTCCATAACCACGACCACCACGGTAATTTCCTCGTGGTCTTCTAAATCCCGAGTCATGTGGAGCAACATCAACATCAGTCTCACTTTTCTGATGTGAATCTGTTTTCTTCTGACTATAGTAAGCCAAACTAGGATTATACTTGTTTGCAGAATAGCTTTGCAAACAAACTTCAAACCTCTCCAATTGAGAGATTACTTCATCATAATCAGGCTGTGGCTTTAAGCAATACATGGTTGTCTTAAAATTTTCATACTCAGCCCCTAAGCCTTCGAGCACACCAAAGATCTTTGTGATCTCATCTACTGGTTTTCCAATAGCATGGAGTTGGTCACATATCATCTTATATTCTCTGAGATAGGTTGATAAACCTTGATCTCTTTTCAAGCATGCTTGTAACTTTCCACGCAGCTCAAACTCTCTAGCCACCGATTTTTGTGTGAACCGGTTGAGCAATACTTGCCAAATCTCATACGAAGTTTCAAGGCAAATTATCAAACTCAAAATACTCTCAGATACTGCACCACTGATCCAAGAAGAGATCAGTTGGTCAGTTTTCAACCAATCAACATAATTTGGATTAACTTCTTCTATCTCTTGCCCTTCGACTTCAACACATCTCATCTGACTCGGTGAAGAAGTCTCTCCACTAATGAATCCATACAAATCTTGACTCCTTAAGAATCTATGGAATTGAGCTTGCCAGAGAAGAAAATTACCTTCATCAAGCTTGATTGTAACGAAATTCGAAATATTCACATGAATAGGAAATGGATATCTGGAAGCTTTTGTTGCCATACTCGTAATCTCAATACTGTTGTCAGAGATGCTCTTGGGAAGGCTCTGATACCATGAAGAACTTCACGAACCAAAGAAGATGCAGAGAGAATGAAGAGACGAAGAAGAACATCAAAGCTTTCTCTGTATATTTTCTGAGAGAGATTACATCCAAGAGCATACAAAGCTTTGTGCTATCAATCAATATATAATACACGTTCTGATCACTGAGTTGTTATATTAGTTACACTAACTAACTAATTTGTTTAACAGCTGGACAAATGGTTTATCCATTCTCTTCGAGTCTTCTATAGTTGCAAAGCTTTAACTGGAGAGCTCGTGTACAGATCTTGGCTTTATTAAACACTCGATCTTCTTCTTGCCGAGCCTGAGAGTCTTCAGTTGTCATACTATCATGTGCGGGGCTTCGTCTGCTTAGACTAGTAGAGTTAACAGAAGGGACGTTGCGGTTGGCTTGCTGCATCATCGGTATCATGGGTAGATGCAGCGGCGACTTGCAAAACCTGGAAGTGCAGGTGCATGGCTCAAGGGAGACTATTTTCTCCTTTATTATTGTGCGATGGCTTTGCGTTGGAGACAGAGATCGGCACTGAAGGCTTCACTTGACGTGCCCTCTCTCTATTATCCTATTTGGCTGAATGTCCAAGCCACCCTTTTAACCCCTTTTGGCTGTGAACACCTTCACTTCTGTTGATTTGACGGTGAGTAGATGCCTGACCAAGTTATCCATCTGCACTCCCGAGAAATATGAGAGGGTCATCACTTGACTCACCATCTTCAATTTTCAAGGACATTGCAACATCTCTCTCTCTCGGCTCCCACTCACGAATCACGATCTCTCTATCTCTCTCTCTCTCTCTCTCTCTCACTTGACTCACCATCTTCAATTTTCAAGGACATTGCAACATCTCTCTCTCGGCTCCCACTCTCTCTCTCTCTCTCTCTCTCTCTTTTCTGACATGGTATCAGAGCTTCTTTCCTTAGCCTAGCTTCCACAAAATCATCTGAATTGCCCCCAATTAGTTTTCTAATTTGTTGTTGCAAATCATATCCTACAAAACAAAGTTAGCACCACCCTGGGTAGGAAATCAATATTCATTCGTTAGTGATACCATGCCAAAAAGGCAAACTCAAGCTCCAATAAAAACCAAGATCCAGCGATATCGAGAATGGAAGCTCCCAATTCACCCGAAATCAGAATTCAGATCAAACTGATCCTAGTCAACCCGCACTAGCTCCATTTTCCAGCTGGTTTCAAGTTCAAGGCCAATGGGCCCCTAGACCAAATCAGCAGTGGGCTTAATACAGCCCACCCTCGGGCCTTGGAACCAAGCCTAATGGGCCGGGCTGGACACCTCTGACCCAAACTGAATCTGATGGGTCTAGGGATGAATCCTCACCCGAGTTTTCAAGCAAACTTCATGCCACACGTTGTTGCAGCGGCTAGCGACCATCCAGAACTCGGCGACCCACTCTACATGTCGCCGGCCAACAGCTTGGAGCTGTGACTCATCAATAAACAGCCCACTAGACCAGACAACTACAACTTAGGCTTGGAATTTCTGGCGAACCCTAATAACAAGACAAGGATTGACGGAATCGTGCCTTTTCAGACCGACGACTGAATGCAACAATGTTGATGCAAGTGCAACCAACTTGTCTGCACATGGATCGGAAATTGTACAGCCCCTGAGGTTGCGGTCGGCCGCCCACTCACCGAAGACTCGAAAATTACGTGGGATAACATCCGCGACTTGTACGACATAGTCAACCAAACAAAAATCTTCTAGCTCACCCAAGGCCTGTCAAATTGAAGTAAAGGAACCTCTCGATCACCAGTTACTTTAATTGACTTTCGACTCTGTGGAACGAGCTCGGGGTCGCCAAGAAGCAACTCGAACGACCCAAGCCAATGCTCAAGAAATATAGAGAAATCAAGGAAACATAGAAGGTAACTCGATATCTGTTGATCCCAGACGAGAGTTAATCATCTTTCCAATTGCAGATTCTCGTCATGGAGCCCATCCCACCACTTGGCCAAATCTACCAACTAGCCATCCAAGTGGAAAATTAATGTCTGGCCATGACAAAGTACGATAAGGTGGGAGAGAGCGGGATGCTCACCACTTCGGCAAGGCCGTCATAGCAAGCCCACGATGCTCTAAGACCATCGTTGTCTTAGAGGACTCAAAGCACATTGAGCGGCAAGAGTCCCTTGCTGGGATAAAGAAGTTGTGAATCCTAAGGATTTGTGAACGGACAGTCCAAATCAGATGTGCAGATCTGATGGCTTCTATTCTTCCATCTATGTGGCCAAATCGATTTCGGTTAACGCAGATCTCGTACATTGGAACCATGAGTATGGAATATTTTCTTTTCCAAGTGAAATCCCCTAGTATATGAAAGGGTGAAAAAGTGTTAGTGACAATATAATATGCAATGAGCATATTTTCTGATGTCCACAAAAGATTCACTCTTCTTGTCAATTTGTCTTCCTAATGGAGATGTCACTCATGGCAACAAAATTGTTACAATCCGTGTTAGTCCAAATATTACCATTAAAAATTTCCTCTATATTCCTAAATTTGAGTTCAACCCTATATTTGTTTTCAAGTGTGAAGACAATTCTTGTCGTGCCCTATTCAACTCCGGAAATTGCTTCTTTCAAGACCATTCCGCTGTTAAATCAATGGGCTTAGGTAGTGTCATGCAAGGACTATATTTTTGGATCAACTTTCCAAGATATATTGATTTATCTATATTAAATAAAAGGATTTCATGCAATGCTATACAATAAAAATCTTCTTTCTGATCAACTTTTAGGTCATAGTGCTCGTTCCCCTTATCCTAGTTGTACGATTTGTCCTTTGGTAAAGTAATCACGCACATCATTTCCGACAAGCGCATTTTGAGCCACTAGTGCATGTTCCTTGATTCATATAAATATTTGGGGTCCCTATAACACTGCACATTATGACGGATCTTGTTTTTTCCTCGCTACCATAAATGACTACACCCAAGGCACATGGGTTTTCCTCATGCAATCCAAGAACCAAACTTTTTCACATCTATCGATTTTTTTTCCTTGATTAAAAATCAATTCAATAAATTTATCCAAGAAATCCATATAGACAATAAGCACAAGTTTTTCACTATTGAATGTAAAAATCTTTATGTCTTCTTGTGAAAAATTCATGAAAGCTCTTACACCTACATGCTCCAACAAAATATAATTGTTGAGCGCAAACATCGACATCTCTTGAAAGTAGCTTAAGCACTTAAGTACCATGCCTCTATTCCCGAAACTATTTGGAGAAATTATGTGGCCATGGTGGCTTATTTTATCAATCGCATGCTAATGCAAATTTGAAGGTCAAACTCTTTTTGAGATGCTTTTTGGGAAACAACCAAAATTGCCTAGCTAAAATTGTGTGAGCTATATATGTTATGCCACAATTTTGGGCCCTCAAGATAAAATGGATTCTCATGCTGTTCAATGTATTTTCATGGGACATCCCACTTTATAAGCCGTGATATCGTTTTCCACGAAAATATATTTCCATTCCAAGGGTATCAAATCATCAACATTTTTTATCAGAGTAATATTTGTCTATTAATATGCACTATATATCACAAGTCAACTATATCAGTAAGTCGCAAATCCTTAAATCAAGCAATTGGTTCTATAAAGCGCATGATACAATTTCTGGTTAGAAATTGAGTTTTGGAACAGAAATAGAATAATCTATTTCTATATTTAAGGAAAAAAATGTCTTTGATAAGGACAAATAATTTCTATTCTAGAAATTTGATAACGGAATTTTTTATATATTTATGTTTCTTTTTAAAAAATATATATTTTTATTTTAGAGTTTGTAATATGTTTTTTTTTTTTGGGTAAGGATTAGAGTTTGTAATATGTTCATTTCTATAAATTTCAAATGCTTATTATTTAGTGCAAAAAATTGGCCAATTTCATCACATTATTATTGTGTAACTCCAAATTTACTTTAGACGCGTTGATCTCCTCTTTAAAAGTGGCACTTGCGCCAAAAAAAAAAAATCAACCTAAAATAACCCCATTAGGAAATACATTAAAAAAGTCGAGATAGAGAGGGAAGATTGTGATAACATTGCATCAATTGTGTGTATAATGTGCAATTCAATAAGAGAAACAATTCATGGAATTTTCATTTTGGAACATAAATCACAAATATTATATTTTTGATTTCTTGGCGAACCTATTTATGGAACATAAATCTAAATGGAAAAATGAAAATTTTCTACCAAACGAATTTATGTTCCATAATGAGTTCAGGAATATAATAACTCATTTTGAAATTGAAATTAACCTATGAGGAGCACAACTCGCCTGCTTCGTCTTCACAATCATCTGTGATAGACCTTCTTCACCAATCCCGAGTAAAAAATACCAAGCAGCCCCAACACTTTGGACATCATGTTTGTCCATCAACATGGACTGAAGATTACATATGTCCCATATTGGATCCTCCAAGTATATATTACCTTGTATCTTTATATGTCTCCTTTAGTTCGACTATCACTAGAACACATGTTTTGTATTAGTGGCATATCCAAGGGACATGAGCCTTCTTCTTATGAGGAAGCAACACATGATTTATGCTTGCTATAGGCCATAGAGGCTGAGTTAAATGCTTTTATAGAGAATCATACTTAGGAAATTGTTTCTATACCTTCACATAGAAAGCTAATTAACTACAAATAGGTATATAAAATCAAACAAGGCATATGGTTATATTGAAGACTATGGCTAGTTGCTAAAGGATTCACACAACGGGAATGTTTTGATTATTATGAAACTTTTTCTCCGGTTACTCATTAGGTAATTGATAGTTTTTTTTCTATCCATTAATGAATTTCTTATTTGGCAGTCGCATCAAATAGATGTTCACAATGCTTTTCTTCAAGATGATATGGACAAAGAAATAAACATGGAACTTCCATAGGGTTTACGAAGACTTGCGAAGTCTTTAGTATGTCGTCTTTGTAAATCCCCATATAGACTTACGTAGGTTTCTTGGCAATTGTATACCAAATTACCATAGCACTCATTAATGTAGGCTTTCAAAACATCAAGCATGACTATGCTTTATTTACATGGACCAAAGGTACTCTATCAATCTATTTATTAATTTATGTTGATTGTCACAAAGCTTAAGGAATATCGACATTCTCATTTCCATATCAAAGATTTAGTATTAAGATAGCTCAATTTGACAAGGGAATATGCATTAACTAGCAGAAATTTGTTCTAAAAATGATATGATAGGCAAAATTATCGGGATGAAGCCGACCGTTATACCTACTTAATAAAATGTCAAATTGACGACTCTTGAATATGATATGAGGTCATGATTTAATGAAGATCTATTGCTGAAAGAACTATTAACATATCATCGATTTGTCAGAAAGTTGATCTATCTCACCATGATCGGGCTTGATCTATGTTATGAGTTTTGATATTCGGTCAATAAGTATAGCCCAAAGTAGTCCCCCACGAATGCAGCACTTAATGTTAAAAAAAATACTTAAAAGGATGTCCAATACTTAGAACTATTTTATTTCATGATTGCAAACGACCTATTATGATATGGATTATGCTATTTGTCCAATGACCAGAAGGCCTATCATTGGCTTTTATCTAACTTGGGAAAATCCTCAATTTCATGGTAGACCAAAAAAGAAAAAGAAAAAAGAGAAAAAGTCAAACTTCTCATTGTTTTTAGCGGACTCGGAACATTAAGTTATAGCATAGACTGTTTGCGAAATAATTCGGATATAGGGTTTACTTTCAGACCTTGGCATACAAGTTGATAGACCAAACAAACTATTTTCCGACAATGATGCTGCATTAAAACTAGCGGCAAATCCGGGTTCCCATGAAAGAATGAAATATATAACATTTGGTTGCTATTTCAATGAGACAAAATTCAAGAAATGATAGGCATAACTCGAGGAATTAAAATTGTGGAACAACTTGTAGATATATTCATCACTGTGTCAAAGGAAACATGCATATTTACAAAGCAAGCTAGATTTCTTCAATGTATATGAGCCATGTTGGAGAAGGGATATGATTCCTTGACTTTGATTGTAATCACATAGATTATGGACTAATTGATTTAGATAATCTATGAGATGAAACATTGATGAGACACTCAACAAAAAAATAGGAAAAATGATATCACGTATATTTTTTTCTCTTTTCTTTTTGTACTAGAAATATGCCTATGTACATGTGCAATAAATATTGAGAAATAGAATACAATTCCCCCAATTTCTTCATTTTCTGTCAACCTCCAGATAAGCTTCTCAAAGATGGCCTTAATCCATATCGAGTGGTTCAAAAATCTGATCATGAATAACGCCCCTCTCTACACGAAAATAGTAGAGATTTTCCTTTAATTTATAAACCTTGTTCTTCAATCTTTTTCCATCAGAATTTCTTTTTAGAACAGCTCTAATGTGGATATTCTTATTCCCAAAAGCTTTCATTCCCAGATTTTCTCCTCTTTATCTGATTTCCAAATTATTTGATTTTAATATTTTTCTTGAAGATCAAACACTAGTGATAAGCGTTGAACCCAATAACTTATGAAGATCGAGCTACATTTGTAAGAAGTTGAATGTAGATTCAACATTCACCACAATCGATAACAACTTTAAAAAGCCCTTTCAATCACACATATGATGGTACATGAAAACACCATGTTCGGGTCATGTGATTTACATGTGATGCGAATATGAATTATGCTAATGGTACTTTTTGTTTAGGGGTTGAATTGTGAACATATTGGAAGGGAATTTTTGGGTCTTTGATAGCCAATTCCTATAGTGAAGTTGAAGAACTAAGTATATGGCGGTCATCCCAAAATTTCTTTACATTCCAAAAAATTCTAATATGTTAACCTCAATTGTCTAGGAACCCCTTTCTCTCTAAAAATGCCTCTTTTTGTAGGCTATAATTTAGGGTTTTCTTTTAAGAATACAATTGCTTACTTTCCAATCTTGGACTCTATTGAGATATATATTATTTTTAACTATAAGAAACCTCCTAATATCTCTTATGATATAACTTGTTGTAATATCATGTTAAATTACTCCCCAATTTTGACTTTCAATAAATCAGATACCAACTTGGCACCTCCCTATGCATAACTTTCGGTCATTATGTGAGATTAAAGTGTTTGGCCGAATTTTCCCGGCAGCACGCGTAGCCTAATTAATTCAATTATGCTCATAACCTCCCTCACTTAAGCTCACTAACTCCAATGCAATCATATGGGCTTAATTAAGATACTCCTAATATCTATATGTAATTTAACTAATACATTTTTTAGGGTTTAGAGCTAATCGCTAATTTTTTAATGTAACGAATGTCTAAGTAGGTATGTGAATAACATCAAAACTACTTAGATAGCTATGGTCAAGGAAACTAACCCCAGAAAAGGATTGTTTGCCATAATGACAGTGGTGACATCCTTGATTTTCAGCCGTCCGATCTGAATCGGACAACTAAAAAAACACTTTTTCCAACAACAAAAAATCTCAAATTTTCTTTTTCTTTTGTTTTAATGAGGGTCGTTCGATCTGAATTGAACGCTCCCCCTATGTTTGCGGAGAGGGGGGTTCTCTAACGTGACGTTAGACGATCCGGATTCACTAATCCCGGTTTGCCAATGTACGGTAGGACATAACTAGAGCATCAGTCGAGGAACATGTATAAGTACCACTCATTCGTTCTCTCCATGTAAGTCTAAAATTGCACTAATTAAACTAAAATACTGTCAGTTTCCCTCTTGTAATTACAATCTAACTTGGGCGTCGAAGGGTCCCTCAAAACACTATGCCCAAGGACTTCTTCTATGTGTTTTGCATGATCAGAGTGATGAGGGAGAGAAACAAGGAGTGCTTACTCTAGATGTTTAGAACTCCATTGGCGAACCTCGGAGGTCATCCTTTGCATTTTGAAAATTTTAGCAACATCAAAACCAGTTCTGGTTCATCCAATTCCTATCCTGCAACTTACCCATAATTCTTACCTAGTTTAACAAGGCCTAATGACTGAAAAATTTAAGAAGCACGTGCTTATGAACAGAGTAGTTCATTGAATGACGGTACCAGTCCACCCTTGAATTCAAGGACTTCAGCATAGAATATGGAGTGGCTGGTAGTGTCCGGTCTGAACTAGAAAAGAGTTGCTACTATCAAGTCAAACCGTGCAACTAAAGGTAATACAGCTGAAACTGGTTCTGAGCAGGAGAATCCACAAAGCAAGGAAAGGAAGCGCTCGATGCTGCCAACGAAGGACTCGTGCGTACGGAAAACCCAACATACTTCTGTGTGGTCCATTGTTGAAAGACTCTTATGGCTCAAAACGAAACCAGAAAGAGGGGGAAAAAGCATTAGTTGAAGGGTCGATGCCTCCGCCTTCTCCTCGTTCATTTTGGTAATTGGTCCGTCGTAAAATCTAGCTGGAACTGGCTTTCGAGACTGATCATGGTGGGACCATGTATGTCGATTTTATCTACTTCTCTTCCCGAATATTTGTGTGGCTTCCACTGATTGAAAAGGCGAACCTCAAAGCTGTTGACCGACAAGTACGAATATACCGTGGGGGTCAGATAATGGGAAAATCAGCTGGTGTGAAGGACCATGCCTTCTCTCTCTCTCTCTCTCTCCCCCTCCTCTCTTCTTTCCCGGAGAGCCGAAAGGTGCAAGCTGGAAAAACAATTGTGCCAAATTTGTTAGATGCACATTTCACGGAAGGATTGTGGGGTCTAAAACCTATCGAAAGTGCTGGATATGCATATGTTCGACTGATGCCAAGGGATCTCTCTCTCTCTCTCTCTAGGATGTCTGTCGTCAGAAATAATTTGACATAACCAAGAAAATGGGCCATGTGTCACATACTAGGATTGTGAATAAATATACGGTTCATGAAACAAATATTTTCGCTAATTTATTTTGGGTTTTTGTATAATTAATTCATGTAAATTGAGAAGTGCTGACGATTCCATCTAATTTGGACAAATTGAGTATCATTAAGAAGTTAATGATGAGTGTGGCCAAATTGTGCCCCTTGTTCGACCTTATGACGATTTAGTACTTTTTTGTCAATTTCAATCAAACCTTAGGTCAAAATTACGTGTGTACATCTTGTTTTGCTAATCTTGATCTTTAGTCAAAGTTCAATCAATTCCTAATTCAAACGTCAAGAAGGAGGAGAAAATTTAAGCCATCAATGAAACGGTATTCTCTTTTAGTGGACCATCTATTTTACTGTATCGTACTCTAGTCTCTCTCTCTCTCATCTAGAAGGTTTCCATCTCACATGTCACCAAATTATAGTTACCTAGAGCGAGCATAGCTTTGAGCTGGTACCGGAAGTTGCGACCTGTGTGTGGGCATAGAGAGAGAGAGAGAGAGAGAGAGAGAGAGAGAGAGAGAGAGAGAGAGAGAGAGAGAGAGAGATGCCGCTAAGTATATGTAACTGTTCGTAAATAGAAGTTTTTTTTTTCATATGGCGATCAAGTTAGGGTTTTTTTATCACTACTAATGTCTCAATACTTTAAACACAACTAAACTTTAGTATGTGAATCTAACGTTAATAATAGAGGACCACAACCCAAGAAGGAAACAGGCCGCATGAGAAGCACCGACTGCTGTCAAACCGATGGTCAGAACCTGAAACAATCGCTCCCAACGGCATTTTCCTCTTTGCAGTCGTTGAAAGGCGGGTGCCTCCCCTTCGACATCGCCTTCCATTTGGATAATCAGCTCCTCATCTCCCAATTGATCGCACATAAAGAAGATTCAAACCTTAAAAAGCTGTTGACTGGGCAGCATGAATGTCGTGTTGGTCAAAACATCTGAAAATTAGCTGGTGCCGAGGAAGGGATCATGCCTTCTCGCTATCCAAAACGCGGCCCCTTCAGAATCTAATACGCCAACTTCAGCTAGATGCACCCAATTAAAATGCAGGACACGTTCGTTGCCTTTGATGTCTCTGGAAATAAGATTTCTCGGTACTAGTCTTGAATTAACTTTAGATGGGATTTATTGCATTCTTTTCCAGAGACGCCGTCGCGTCGTCGATGAAAATGATGGACAACAATTTCAAGTTGTTATGTGATAGTATTGCGGTTTAATAGCCCAATCACAAAAATGAAGTTACGTGATAGTATTGCAGTTTAATAGCCCAATCATGAAAATGAAGTTTCGTGATAGTATTGCGGTTTAATAGTCCAATCTCGAAAATGAAAGAAAACATACTTTCCACACGCGACAGTAAGGATACAACAAACACACCTATCGATGAAGATGATGGATGATGATTCTGATTTGTTACGTGACGGAACTATGATTAATACACCAATCATGAAAATGAAAGAAAACATACTTTCTACACAAATTATATGGAGGAAGGATAAGGCATTTTCACGGCCTTCTTAGATATCATAACATTTTAGTCCACCACTTGAGTGTCCTGAATTTGGACAAAAGAAAATTTGTGAGCTAAAATTTTCAATTGGTCACTTGAGTGTTTGATTTTCAAAAAGCGCTCACTGCAAGTGGCTTAGATTATACCATAACGTTGGATGTTTCAACACTTATGCAAACTATTAAAAAGTTACGGCATCAAGTTGAACATCGCAAGAGGATTATTGTCTTTACATAATAGCATTGGGGCCTAACACCCCAATCACGAAAATGAAAGAAAAACATACTTTCCACATAAGATAGCAAGGATACCACAAACACAACCATCGATGAGATGATAGACGACGACTTTCATTGGTTGCGTAATGACATTGTGAGATAATACACCAATCACGAAAATGAAAGAAAACATAGTTTATGTATGTAATATTAGGAAAAATGATATTACAAATACCATGATCCTTTCACGATACATTTTAATATCATAACATTTTAATCAATCATTTAAATGTACTAAATTCGAGGAAAAAATTGGTGGCACTATAATTGTCAATCAGCCATTTGAGTGCTTAACTTTTAAAAAGTACTTGCTGCTATTAAACTGAACGTTACACGAAGATTATGGTCCATTTTTCGCAGTAATATCATAACTTTAAATGAATTATTTTACCATATAAAAAACAACAATGAATTTCTCAAGCATTTAAGAAATTCATGTGGTCCTTGACGACATTGAGCGACAGGAAAGTTTAACTAAAACAATCAAAGTTAAATTAAATTAAATAAGAGCTAGACAGAGGCATGGGTTTCGCGGTGCACAGGATCCCACATTTCGTTTTCATATTTGGACAATATATGGATGGAATATTCCACGCTTTAAAGTTTTGTATTTTTCTTCTTAAGTAATACGTAGACCCACCAAACGGTAAGCGACTCTTCTGCACACATCTGCCTGTCGGAGCTTGGACATGTCAGTCAGACTTATCGAAGAAGTTGCAATCCAATTTTCCTTTTCTTTTTCTTTTGTTTTGGAGTCTGCCGTTTGCATCATCCTTTGACAAATATTGTATTTTGCCTTGTTTATTTGGAAAGTCCAAAGTTGGGATAAAAGCTGTCCATGCAAGTAACTTGTAGATTTAGAGTCCATTTATTTCATGAAAAATGAATAATTTAGAGATATTTTTTCTTAAAAATAATCTTTTATATCATTTGAAATAACCGATTCATAAAAAATATTCATCGTCGATAATAGTTTATGTTAACATATCTGTATAAATGATAAAATTATTTTTATTTATTCGTTTTTGTAAACGATACAAGTAATATTTTCAAGAAATTTATATTTGGCAAAAAAGCACACCCTAAAGTTACTATAAACCATAAAGCAAACTATTACCTTCCACTATTGATGTGTAGTTTATTTGGGGGCATCGAGAGATTTTTAGTTCATGAACTATACATCGCCTTTTTGAATTCTGCCAATTATGGGCAAGTTGTTTTGGGTCGTAATCGCTTGTGAAAGCTAAAGATCCAGACTTAATCGATTCGTGAGGTTTTACGATTTTCTTTTCTTTTTATGGGTATCCAAGTGTTAAATATCTTTGCCCATGCTTTTAAGTATAAATTGTCGATAAAACCATTAAATTAAAAGTCTTTATTTAGGTGGAGGAATAGTTCTTTTTAGTTCTTGTGAAAAAGAAAGATAGTTCGAGATTTATTCTTTCAAAAGTTCGTTTCATATATCCCGAAGGATAGATATTCTCTAAAATGAGGGAGCAATTGCACCATGTTCGGTTATCATGAGGAAACAAAGTATCCTTAAGAGTAGGCATTGCACCCAACCATCGCCCCTCGGCCTCTCCACCGCGCTCGCCTGCCTGTTCCATTCTGTCTCGTGCGACAACTGGTAGTAATATGAGTTCGATGGCGACGCTCGTGAGTCAGGAGTTAAACTGAAAATAGGTCTAACTTGCTCGTGAGTAGTTCGAGTTCAATCGATCATTATTCAAGATTGGCTCGTCGTCTTGCACTCAAGCTAGAGCTTCCTCACTGTGTTGTTCAGTCAAGCTCGACTCGAACTCTAAATTCAGCTGGGGAGGCTTGCGAGTGTAATTGAGTTTCTGCTGTTCTTTTCGAAAAGTATTTGTCAATTGATATAGACATGTATATCTCAAAATCGGTACGCCCATGTTATTTAACCATTTTTTTAAGACTAAGCCTGCATGAATTGATAAGTCGAGTCAAGCTCGGATATTTCCCTTGTAGTACTAGCCAGGGCAGGGGTGCTAGCCGCAATGGTGAGAACGTGGGCAACAGGCTCGGTCGCCGATGATGGTGGCGCAGAGGCTGTTTTATGCCTGTGCAGTAGGATAAGGTCAGAGCTCAGAACTGAAGAAGGATAAGATAGAAAAATTGGAAAGAATGAGTAGATCAAGATAAATTTGGATGGGTCTGAATAATTTCGTGGTTACGTGACAGCTTTAAACTGCATGTAGAACATAGAGTATTGAATATCAAATAGCACCTCCAGCATTCCCTCAAAAGTAGGGCCCATCGTACAATTGTTTCGAAGGGAGAAGATATCGTTTCCAATAGTCGTGGAATCTTGAAATCACAATAATTGTTTCGATTGTAAGAAATATGAATAAGAAGAAGGAGGATGACACATTAGAAATGCTTACAAAGACGGATTAATCTTTCGGGTAGACAGTGCTGAGAAACAATCGAAACCGTTTGAAAGCATGTTATCTAAATTAGACTTTGGCAAATGTTTGTTAATTTTACATGTCAATTGGTCATGAAAAATTTGTATAGTAGTATCATAATAATGTATATGGAAGATATGAGAATATATAAATTTGAGTACCATTTGAATCTTGACTATCGCGAGCTAAATGTACAATTATCACGAAATAATTTGATATGATTTATCGCACACGATATCTTGTAGACATAGTATAGAATAGCATTCCCTCAAAAGTGAGATTTGCATGATTTAGAAAGGAGAAGTTTCTACGATGGTCATGGAATTTTGACACCACAATAATTGTTTAGATTGCAAAATATGAATTGGAAAAGACCATGTCGCCATTAGAAAGCTTATATCGATGGAATAACCTTTTCGGATAGATAGTGCCAAGACAATCAAAATCATTTGAAAGCAATATTGTCGATAGTAACTTTCAAGAAACGTCCGTTGATTTTACATGTCAATTGATTGTGAAGACTTTGTACATTAGTTGCTCTATGATTAGTGATATTTTTTCTTGCATGGACAATTTTGCCGCCTCTTATCAACCATTCGAATAAGCGTTTCAATACCGGTATCTAAGGATAAATTACTAAAATAGTCCTGAACCTACTATAATTATACTAATTAAGTCATAAATCCTTTATTTATCAATTGAGCCTTAAATAATTTGTGTTTGTGTCAATTCAATAAATCTAATAATTTTGACTAGCCAATGCTAATGTGGAGGACATCCGGCCGATGGTAACGTGTATAATTTTTAATAATACTTTATTTTTAATTTTCCTTTTCTTTTATCATTCTCTTCTTCTCTTTTTTAGAGCGGCCAATGAGCTTTCTAGCTATTGGATGAGGTCATGGAGCCATGGGTGTTGAGTTTTGACTTTCAAATTAGCGATAATGATATTTTGAATTATATAACTTTTTTTTAGGGTTCTTTAAAGAGGATTATAAAAGGGATATGTTGTTGAACACATTACTAACCCTATCCTCAACATTCTCTCTTCTTCATTTTCCTATATTCTTGTTAAGTCCTTAGATCTTTGGAATTGTACTCTTGTACTCGTTACTGATTATAGTGGAACCCCTCTCTCTCCCCATGGTTTTTCCCAGTTTTGGATTTCCACATATATCTTGTGTCTCGTGCGATTTTGCTTTTGCTTTTGCTTTCATCTTATGCTATTTATGCTTAGACTTGTGCATCTCTTGGTATTCTTGCACAACAAATTGGTGTTAGAGCAAATGAATTTCACTCTTTTGTTTGAGATGACATCTGTCAAATTTGAAGACACCTTTCAATGGCCAAAACAATTTCAAGCTATGAAGGATCAAGATGAATGCATTGTTGTGCCGGGAAGGTTCAGTCGGAGCTTTGGATGGGAAGTATCTTGATGTCATGACTATGGTTGAGATCAAGGAGATGGAAGAGAGGACACATAGCACAATCCGATTGTTGTTGTTCGACAAAGTGCTTCGTGAGGTTGCTGATTAAGAAATGACTTATGGATTATGGAATAAGCTCAAGTGTCTACATGAAATAAAAAAAAAACTCATCTAACAAGATTGTTCCTGAAGAAACGTCTTCACAAGCTAAAGATGCAAAAAGGTGCTCCTATTCAAGAACAAATAAATGAATTTAATAAGATTCTAATGGATATGAAAATTATAGATTTTAAGTTAGATGATGAAGAAACGGCTTATGGATTATGGAATAAGCTTGAGTGACTACATGAAAAAAAAAAAACTCCTATGACAAGATTATTCCTAAAGCAACTTCTTTACATGCTAAAAATGCAAGAAGGTACTCCTATTCAAGAACAAATAAAGGAACTTAATAAGATTGTAATGGATATAAAACATCTATATTTGAAGCTAGATGACGAAGACCAAGCCCTAATTGTGTTATGCTCACAATCAAGTTTGTATGAGAATTTTGTTAATTCTATGCTACATAGAAGGGAATCTATTGTTGGAGGATTTGCTCAAATCTCCTTTCGAATCTGTTTTGAGATTATTGGATAAATACAATTCAAAATGGCATCAACGATACAACAACATAATTGGAAGAACTAGAATAAGGAAAACCGAGATCTGTGTTCAACACAGTTTTCTTAAAACAGATTTGTTCCCTCCAGTACACAATGAAGCTTTGTCTCTTCCAGTACACGTGAGATTGCTAGATGTCTGTCTCCTAGGATACAACAGTTAACAGCAATGAAGAACACTTCGGAGCTTTCGGCGAACTTGAACAACTTCTTTGCTAAACACTCTCAAAACAATGCAATGCTCTTTCAAAGACAATATATCGTCTGCATGATTTCGAAATCAGTCTGTGTACTCGGGCAAAAAGAATGAAAACAGATTATAAAACCAAAAGGGAAACATTTCGGAATTAACATTACTGTTACCGAATTAAATCGGAGGTTACGATATTAAATCTACCGTTACAAGCGTTTCGAGTATAATTGTCAATTTAAATTTGCCGTTACAACCTTAAAACACTGATTAAATCAGCTGTTACAACATAACTCTATAACCAGTAGTTACGAAAAGACATATTAAATTCGCCATTAAAACAGACCCAAACGGTTTACAGACCTTGTACTTTCTGGATGCTGACCCAAAAGGTCTCCAGATCTTGGATGTTTTGGACGCTCGCAGACCCAGGAGGTTTGGTCGCTATTAGAATTAACCCATAGCTTTGAGTTGGAAAAATTAATCTATAAGGAAAAAAGTGACTTGTTGCTAAGCCTACTTTTCGGGGTTGTATTTATGTACGCAGGTCATACGCTCGTACCCAAGTTCAAGTTTGTCGGGAACCGAATTTGCACCCCCCTGCATGTGCGCGTGAGGCATAGTTCTTGTGCTTTTAACATTACTACTATAAAAGAGTGTAATCATATATAAAGCACTCCAAAGCCTTATTCCTTTCAAATGTAGGACTAATGCTTTCCACTTCCCACTTTCAACTCTTCTTGATTTCCAATGTGGGACTTTCACTTCCCACACAGGTGGGTTCTTTGAGAAACAATTTCTCATTCACCCATCCATAATTCCAACATCCATAGCTCTAGAAAATGTAAAGGCCTCATTGAACCCATGGAGATGCATATAAAATCGATGGCTTAGTTGTTAGAGGAAGGTTAAATCATCGTGATAGGCACAATAGTAATAAAGGGTGTTCAAAATCTAGATCAAATTAAGACAAAAGCAAGGTTTAGTGCTACTATTGTCTTGAATACAACATGTATTTTGTAAACCATTCTTCATCAACCGCAATTGTATGTAAGACCCAAAATGAGATATGGTAAAGTAAACCTTTTGACTATTCTATTTTGAAAGTATTTGGATGTTTTGCTTATTATCATGTAAAATTGATAAGCTTAAACTTATAGCCCAAAATTGTTTTTTCGTTGATTATGTAGATGGCGTTAAGGGATATAGTGTTTTAACCTCAATCATTGAAGTTTATAATAAGTAGAGATGTCATTTTTTATGAACGTTTTATACTTGTTTAGAGAAAGATTGTTATTGACTCTACAAATCTTCATGAGGAGAATGTTGGGAAAGAGGTAGAGTTTCATATAGACCATCAACAAAGGACATTTGAAGATGTTTCTATTCAGTTGTGAAGTGATAGTAAGTAACAAGGTTCATATTTGATCAAATATGAAGTAAAAGAAGTTAAGCAACCTTAAACCTTAGTTGTAGGGAGGGCTAAATGGAAAATTAAGCCTCCTTAAAAATATGGTTTTGCTGATTTGGTAGCATATGCTCTTACAATTACTAAAGAGCTTGATATTGAAAAACCTTATACATTTTGAGAAGCTTCCATTTGTTCCAAATCCGAGAAGTGGCTTATTACAATGATTGAAGAGATGGAATCTCTTTATAAAAATCGAACTCGGGATCTTGTGGAATTGCCTAAGGGAAAAAGAGCTGTTGGATGCAAGAGGAGCTTCAAAAGAAAGGAGGGAATTCCAAGGGTTGCAAATGAAAGATTTAAGGCATTAGCAAAATGTCTTAGTCAGAAAGAGGAAATCAATTTTAATGAACTATTCTCTCCCAACGGAAGCATAATTCCATTCATATGTTGCTCGTGTTAATGGCTCTTTATGATCTTAAATTTCAGCAACTTGATGTCAAGATCGCTTTTCTGCATAGCGAGCTTGAGGAGACAATCTATATGTCTCAACTTGAGGGATTTAGTCTTGAGGATAAAGAAGATCACGTTTGCAGATTAAAACGCTCTTTATATAGCCTAAAGTAATATGCTTGGCAATGGTACAAAAGGTTTAATAATTTTAAGTTGAGTCATGGCCACTCACGGAGTGAACAAGATAGTTGTGTGTACTTTAAAAAATTACATGATGGTTCCTTTGTTTACTTGTTTTATGTGGATGACATATAAGAGATAGATTAGTTGAAAATGCAACTTTGTAAGGAGTATGAGATGAAGGATCTTGAAGTTATCAGGAAGATACTAGGTATGGAGACTTGTAAAGACAGACAAATAGAAGTGGTACCTTTTGCATAAAAGATTTATTGAGAAAGTATTTGAGTGTTTTGGCGTGAAAAATGCAAAATCAGTAAGTACTTCTTTGGCATCTCATTTAAGGCTTTTTAGCTTCTATGTTCTAGTGCTATGGGCAATCTTATGTATGCTATGGTTTGCACACATTCAAACATTTCCTAAGTAGTTAGTAATGTGAATAGGTATATGACATATCCATGTAAAGTTCACTGGCAAGCTGTGAAATGGATTTTTCGATATATTTGTCAAATGTGGTTTTAGTTTTTGACAGAGATTGTAATATAGGACAGTCGATTGTTAGCTTTGTTGATTCTGACTATGCAAATGATCTCATTAAAAGAAGATCTTTGATAGGTTATGTTTTTACTCTTGGTGGTTACATGGTCAATTTAAGAGCAATATTGCAGGATTGATTTATCCGCCACCAAAGCAAAGTACATGGCAGCAACAGTAGTAACAAAGGAAGCTCTTTGGCTAAAACATTTGATTACAGAGCTTGGAATGAAGTAGGAGGGAGCCTCCATTATCTTTTGCAATAACCAAAGTGCGATCCAATTGACCAAAAACATGATGCATCACAAGAGAATCCCAACATATTAACATTCATCATCACTTTGTGTATGATGAGGTTGCTAAGGGTACGATTACAATTAAGAAAGTACCTACAATGGATAATTTTGCAGATATGGTGACCAAACCAATTCATTTGACCAAGTTCAAGCATTGCTTGGACTTGATTGCTGTTTTCACCATTTGAGCTCCAAAATAGAGTTAGTGGCATTTCATTCCTTGTTTCCTACGCCAAGTATGCTCACATAGGCTTAGGAGTATACGTCGTTGATTTTGTCATTTGGGGTGCCCTTACTAGTCACTATTAGTGATAAGAAAGAGAGAAATCATGTTGCTCTTGTCATAACGCTCTTCTGGAGATTTGAAGTCAATATGTAGATTTGTTGAGTTTCGACTTTCAAATTAGTTATAACGGTATTTTGGACTATACCTTTTGTTTTATAAGGTTTTTTTTTTAAGGAGGACTATAAAAGGGATATGTTGTTCAACACATTACTAACTTAAACCTCCACATTTTCTCCCTTCTTCATTTTTCCTATATTCTTGTTCGATCTTTAAATTTTTGGGGTTGTACTCTTGTAGTCATTACTAAAGATAGTATAACCCCCCTCTCTCCATGTGGTTTTCCCCTTTTTTTGGTTTCCATATACATCTTATGTCTTGTGTAATTTTGCTTTTGCTATTTGTGCTTAGATTTGTACATTTCTTGGTGTACTTGCATAGCAATGGGTGAGGCTAGGCGAGGGTCACAATTGCCTAACAATGGTGAGGTTGAGCCTTGCCTAGCCTAGGCTAACCTAGGCCGACTGTCACCCAAATTTGGGCAAGGCGTCCTTATCGGCAACTAGCAAGGGTTTTGTAGCCCTCACTTAGTGGCCGATGAACTCCCATGATACTATGGTAAAAAAGAAAGAAAAGAAGGAGGACAAAAAAAGAAAAGAAAAAATAATTAATTAATAAGAAAATTCGAAAAAATAAAATAATATTAAAAGTTGTTCACATCAACACATGTAGAACAATCAGTGTCGGCTGGCATCCACATTAGTGTTAACCATCCAAAAATAATAAAATGAACTAAATTGATACAACTACAAAATATTTTGAACTTAATTGGGCCACAAAATATGTTTATGGTAGAATTGACACAATCACATACGTTCAAAATTGCTATAGTAATTTTTTTTCAAGCATTTATGTTGTAAGCATGCTTGAAATCATCACAATATCTACATCTAGAAAAGCCAAACCAAATGAACCAAATGCACCTCAAGTAAATCAAACATGACTGGAAGGAAAATACATGCAAAATTTGAAGGAGCCTACTCATAAAAATAGGTTCTGAGTGATGACCATATTTACATTTAGGTCATTAATCAGAAAAAGAAAGTGACCCCACGCCTCGTCGATTGTCACGCATGACGGCATCAACCAAGCGACAAGGCGCACTAATCTTTGCGGCTGTTCTTTTCATCCCTGGCCACATTTCCATCCTGCGACGGTCAGTCAAACACGAAGGTCGACTTTGGCCTTTCTCAACCAAACTCTGCAATAGTAGAGCCTCGCGCCAACATGCACTCGCACAGGATCAACCCAACCGTCGAGAGACATCCCTACTTACACCCACCAAACGGTCCCCCTACAACATCAATCTCCACAGGAACGACTGATAAATCTAAACCCTAAGCTCTCCTCTCAGCCAATCCTATATATTTCAGCTACTCCTCGAACACTCTCTCATCAACACCAACTTCAAACTCTCTCTCCCTCTCTCTCTCTCTCTCCCACCAAGACACTCATCTCGAGGTCGGTGACGATATGGGGTCGGAGGCGCTCGTCCATGTCCTCTTGGTCTCGTTCCCTGGCCAGGGCCACGTCAACCCTCTCCTGAGGCTCGGCAAGCGCCTTGCCTCTAAGGGCCTGCTGGTCACCTTCACGACCCCAGAGAGCATCGGGAAGGCGATGCGCAAGGCAAGCAACATCGGTGAGGAGCTCTCCCCAGTCGGCGACGGCTTCATCCGCTTCGAGTTCTTCGAGGATGGGTGGGACGAGGACGAGCCGCGGCGCCAGGACCTTGATCAGTACCTTCCCCAGCTTGAGAAGGTCGGGAAGGTTCTCATCCCAGAGATGATCCGGCACAACGGCGAGCAAGGCCGCCCAGTCTCGTGCCTTATCAACAATCCTTTCATCCCCTGGGTCTCTGACGTCGCTGAGAGCCTTGGCCTCCCCTCGGCGATGCTTTGGGTCCAGTCCAGCGCGTGCTTCACTGCGTACTACCACTACTACCACGGCCTTGTCCCGTTCCCCTCTGAGACAGCAATGGAGATTGACGTGCAACTCCCGTCCATGCCGCTCCTGAAGCACGATGAAGTCCCGAGCTTCTTGTACCCAACGACCCCGTATCCTTTTCTTCGGAGAGCGATCATGGGGCAGTACAAGAACCTGGACAAGCCATTCTGCATCCTGATGGACACTTTCCAGGAGCTCGAGCATGAGAACATTGAGTACATGTCCAAGATCAGCCCCATCAAGACAGTCGGGCCACTCTTCAAGAACCCGAAGGCCCCAAACGCTACCGTCAAGGGTGATTTCATGAAGGCCGATGACTGCATCGGCTGGCTCGACTCAAAGCCCGCTTCCTCAGTCGTTTATGTGTCTTTCGGGAGCGTCGTGTACTTGAAGCAAGACCAGTGGGATGAGATTGCTTATGGGCTGTTGAACTCGGGGGTCAACTTCGTGTGGGTCATGAAGCCTCCACACAAGGACTCTGGCTATGAGGTGCTCAAGTTGCCTGAAGGGTTCTTGGAGAAGGCGGGTGATAAGGGCATGGTGGTCCAATGGAGCCCACAAGAGCAAGTCTTGGCTCACCCCTCGGTGGCCTGCTTCGTTACGCACTGCGGTTGGAACTCGACCATGGAGGCGTTGACCTCCGGCATGCCCGTGGTGGCATTCCCGCAGTGGGGCGACCAGGTCACTGATGCCAAGTATCTAGTCGACGTGTTCAAGATCGGGGTGAGGATGTGCCGGGGTGAGGCGGAGAACAAGCTGATCACGCGTGATGTGGTCGAGCAGTGCCTCCGTGAGGCAACCTCGGGGCCCAAGGCCGAGGAGATGAAGGCGAACGCGATGAAGTGGAGGGCGGCAGCCGAGGCCGCTGTGGCAGAGGGTGGCTCCTCGGACCGCAACATCCAGGCCTTCGTGGACGAGGTGAAGAGGAGGAGCCTGGAGGTGCTGGCCGCCAGCGGCAAGTCAACGGCCAACGGAGGGTTGGATTTGGCCGAAAAGGTGGTGCCCAATGGTGCTGTGGAGCTGGGCGAGTCAAAGGTCAACGGAGAAATGAAGGTAGTGTCATGAGGTGGAGATGAGAAATTCAGGTATGTATCGTTTGGGAGTGTAGATTGTAAGGTGTAAGCTAATTGGCTAGGCGTGGAATAACTTGGGTTTGACCAAGATGGGGTTTGTGTTTTGTATCTTTAATCTTAAATTTTTCTCTTTCTAATTGTTTTTGTTAAGCTATATAAATATATATGATCTGAGGGTCCATGGGATCCAGTGCTTCTTCTGGTTTATCCATCGAGCATTATAGCATTTTTGTCCGACTATAATTGATTATGCGTGCCAAGAACCGCCATTAAGTATTAATTACTTTCTTAAGTAAAGACAAAACTTAAGTAAAGCTTCGGCCAACTAACCATGCAACACGTTCTATTGCACTAAGAAGCACGCTAAGATCCATTCCAGTCTTATACTTAAAGAGCTTATGAACTCCACTAGTCTTTTTCACCTTGTGCCTAATCTATAGCCATGACATTCTGTATAAATTTTTATTTTATTTTTGTTGGTTCGAATACACTGATCGTCTCTCCGACAAGAGAGAACAACGAAAGAGCGAAGGGAAGGGGAGTTTGCGAATGGGATTCCATTGGGTAACTCCAATGTCAAGGAGATGTTGATCTCAATAAATCATCAGCATGGCAGTTCTTATATGCACGTACAGATCTTATCTTTCGTGACATCCCACCGAGTAATCCGTGCAATCAATGCATGTCAGCGCGTATCGCATGTCCACCGCAATTCACATAAATGTCATGAGCAATTCGGTCACCGATCAATAAAATGTCGAGTTACAAATATCATCGTCCGATCGTCTAATTTTCCCACTGTTCCCTTCACATCATTAAGTCAACACTTTCAGGTTTAATTAAGTGGAAACGATGTCATAATTGCCGTGGTCTGCTTCGTCAGGCATTCACTTGTCGGTCGAATGAAGCAGGAGAGGGGAGGGAAGACCCACTTGCGTTCCCAACAGTCATTCGCTGCTTGCCTCGACGCATCTAACCATTCATGGGAATAGGTTAAGTGCACCTAACCAACATGTAGATGTTCGAGAAGCTGATGACCAGTTCCTCTTCTTCATTTCCTTTTATTTTTCGTTCTTCTTCTCCCTTATTCATTCATTCATTCATTTTTCTTAGTGGTCCCAAGGCCAGTTGTTTTCTCCACGTTTGCGCTTCTGTCATTGGGAAGGGCAGGGCGGAGGGTGATCTTAGAGAGAAAGAGAGAGGATATGCGGAGTACTTTCGAAGATTTTAGATGATTTTCTTGATTTTATCTTAAGTAGCACTAAATATGGATTGGCATCTTCTATAATTTGAAGGCTATTCTGAGGATTTCTAATCTCATTTAATCCTATCCTATCGTAACCCAAATCCAAATGACTAAACGCAACTTAAGTGAATTTCTAGCCCAATAATGATCTCGAACTTCATTAGTTTCATGGTCTGGATGAAATGCAAGTCGTCAGGCCCTAGCTAATAGCCCGAACACAATTTTTGTGGCTACAACATGGAACTTTGGAAGACATGTTTTAGTTCATGTATGCTTTGGTTCTTTCAAAAAGTGTAGACATCAAAAGCCACACCCAACAATTCATTTCATATGTTGTTTTTGTCCTTTTAAGCTAGAAATCCATCGTATCCTTAATTCATAAATCTTTACTTCTCAACCGACTTGGAATCCATTGACCGATCAAAGTACAATGCATGTGGGTCCTTAATTTTGATGGATTTCATGTGATTTAAGAGTTGGAATGTACGGAACTCACATACAATGATCGTTTAAAACAAAATGTCTCGTTACATAAATCCAGGTCCACAAGACCTGATTGATGTATCTACTTCTCATGTGGGTTTGTGGACCCCATTAGTTGGTTCTGCAATATTAATGACTATGATCGGAATTGATCCTTGGATGTAGATTATAGCATGATTTTTCCCTAAATGAAAGTGAGAATTGTACATCTTGCAATTAGAGTACCACACATTGCTTGTGTTATTGGATTATTCTGAATTTATATTTATATAATACTATTTCACTTATCAATTTAAGATTTTGGCGAGTGAAAGTGAGGATAGTACATTCATTATTTTGAACAAATTTAATAAGAAATTCTTGACAAATTGAGCTTTACTTAACTCATTGAATAAGACCCACCAAACAGATGGGTTAGATCGGGCCATAAATGGTTCGACCTAAATTGATCCATGTAAAATTCTATAATAGTCAAAGTAAATGTAGATACTATTTTAGCTAATGAAGATGATTATTTTTCAGAAAATTTATTTTTTGAGTACCTCAATTAGAGTCATCAGATATCTACACACAGTCGCAATCTGACCCATGGATCTTCTTTTAGAACATGTGGCTATCAGTTCATGAAGCAATATGTAAAAAACATAGTTCACAAGTTTATTCTCACCTCTGAAACCATCGAATCCACCATTTCCATGAGAAAGCCTCACTGGCATATCTAAGAATTTCAATCTCCATATTTCCAAAACACTCAAAACCAGAGGGCAGAAGAATAATCCGCCAACGGCAAATAAAAAAATTGCTCGACAATATATAACCCCCGAAATTGCTCCAACAAAGGGGAAACAAGAAAAACACGCAAAGAAATCATGCAAATTGCAGAGGAACACGAAGATCACAGATCTTGAATAGGATAATAGAAGCAAACCCGACAAGGATGACAACATACTCAGCGAGATCGAGCAAAACGGTGAAAGCAAACGCCATTAAAATGAGCGAGAAGACCTCTGCGCATCGAAAGAACTAACATTGTATGAGCTTCCCAATGGGTCTGAGATATGTTGAGCAAGTTCTGGGACTCCTAAGCAAATGGGCGACGAACAGCTTTAGCCTCCACTCTGAGAGATGAAACGTTCACTTGAGCTTCTTCTCTGTCTGCAGCGCTGTGAAATTAGACCCATGAACGGGAGGGCAGGTTTTGTGAGAGAGCAGATGCAGAGAATGGAGAGCGAGAGTCAGGAAGACGAATGAGAGTGTGGGGGAGCGACGAGATTGAGCCAGAGAGATTGAGAGTGAGTTTATGAGATGCCTTGGGTTTGGATAAACTATTAATCTATTTATCACCCGTAATTTTTTTTTCTTATTTTAGTCATTCTAAATCCATTATGGCTCATTTACTAAATATGATTAACTGATGAATCAAATATGAGTCAATAAATAGATTCATGATATTTAATGACAAGTTCAGAGAATAAATCTTCTGTGTTACCCAATGGTGGGTAGCTGTGTTGGTTGAGAGCTTCTCCCTCATGGTGAGTCAATAAATATGAGGTATAAAGGTTCGATTCTTTAGTGCAATCTAGGCATGGGGGCGCGTGGTGGAGTTCTCAATTACCAAAAAAAAAGTCTTCTGCATTTATCATGCAATTCAACTAGGGTTTAAGCTTGTTATAGCATGCGGCAGTACATGGAGGGAGCATGAACTCTTGTGGACCATGTCTCATTTATGGCCGTGCTTCTTGCTCATTTATCACCGAGGTCGAAAGTTCCAAACCCGCAATTGCTAACATTTTAAGTGGGGGGCCATGGTATTTGGATGCTGTGCTATTCTCCCTGAGGTATAGAGGTTCAATCTTTTGGTGCAATCTAGGCACGGGGCGCGTGGTGGAGTCCTCAATTACCAAAAAAAAAAAAAGTCTTCTGCATTTATCATGCAATTCAACTAGGGTTTAATCTTGTTATAGCATGCGGCAGTACATGGAGGGAGCATGAGCTATTGTCGACCACGTCTCATTTATGGCCGTGCTTCTTGCTCGTTCAGATATATGAAAGGTCTCCAAAAAGAAGAACCGTCATTAGGAGAAGCATTAAGTACTCTCTTATTGCCGACAATTATAAGATTTAAATCCGATTGCTATATTTCTTTTCAACGAAAAATTATAATCGATGATAGCCTAATTACTCGACAAGCATGTTGACCATTTCATAGCTTGCTTGTTAACTGAGGGATAATGTGGAATTCAACCCAGCCAAAATCAAAGCTCGAACTTATCTCATGATTTATGGATCGCCCAAGCTAAGCTATCTAGACGCCTTCATATCTTTGCCCATAGCTCGACCCTTGAACTCCCTCATCAACTCAACGGGCCAATCCATGGAACTGTCCATTCTTCAAATGCAACAATATAGAGAGAAATTGCTATAAATAAATCCCCAGTTAGGTATGGCATGGGTCAATCATTTGGTATACAAATGATTTATGAATTTTGACCCAATATGCAATGTAATTCTTGAATTTTTAATTTGTTCAAAGTGACATATGAACTTTAGCCCAACGTCCAATGTCATCCTTGAACTTTTAAATTGTTCAATGTGATCCATTAATTTCTTTTTGGTAAATGCTCAACGCAATACCTAAACTACATGAAAATATTTAATGCTATCACATTAAATCGAATTCAAGGACAACATTAAACATTTTCATATGATATAGGGACTAAATTGAACGTATACCAAAAGGTCATGGACTACATTGAATAAATTAAAAGACTAGAGATGACATTGAGTATAAGACCAAAATTTATGAACTATATTGAAAAACTTAAACGTTTGGAGATGATATTGTACTTTGGGTCAAAAATTAGAAACTATATATGTCATTTTCCCTTTATATTGCACATAAATTGGTGAAGATAGGTTCGATGGGTCAATTTGAAGATGGCAAGATTTGAAAGTCGGTGGAATGGGGAAGAATCGTGGGTTGAGCATTAGACGATCAAGCCAAATATGTAACGCCCTCCGCCTCGCCACCGACAATATTGTCCGCTTTAGGTCCCACTAGCCCTCACGGCTTTGTTTTTCCTTAGCCTAGGAAAACGCGTTGTCGGTGGGTCAAGGGCAGCTTATCCCATATAAGCTCTCTCAGGACTCCCTCTCTAGACGATGTGGGACAGGGATGTCACATACTCCCCCCTTAATGGCACAGCATCCTCGTTGTCACCAGCGAGCGCCCACCATGGTCACCACATGCAGTCGGAAGTTGGCTCTGATACCACTTTGTAACGCCTTTCGCCTCGCCACTGACAATATTGTTCGTTTTAGGCTCCACTGGCCCTCACGGCTTTGTTTTTCCTCAGCCCAGAAAAACGCGTTGTCGGTGGGTTAAGGGCAGCTTATCCCATATAAGCTCTCCTAGGACTCCCTCCCTAGGCGATGTAAGACATGGATGTTATATAAATGTTGTTGGTAGTGGGGATGATGAGGACGTTACAAAATAGATTCATATATTTGGAAGAGGAGAAGAAGGAAAATAGTGCGTTCTCAAAAGGGAATAAAATCTCGTCCCTTTCCGTGCGGTGCTTAAATTGCTTTGTCTATATAAGTGAAAGAGGTACAGGCAATAGGAGGGGCACATTCTTCGACAAAGGCAAAAGAACGAGAGAGGTTATGAGAACCGCCATTGCCATGTCTTTGCCCCGCCGTGAATTGCTCTGACGATGACACTAGTTGAATTGCACATGACCCTCACTGCCCAAGTCATACCTGCTGCTTCTTTCGTGTTCGATCATGCCAAGCCCCCCCCCCCCCCCCCCCCCCCCCCCCCCCCTCACATTGGTGTTCTTCGCCGCCATAGCAATGTGCCTTGAGTTCCAACAGTTTCCTTATTACAATCCAGCAATTTTTCCAGCAACAACACTTGCGATTTCCCTCTCCACAAGAGAAGATCACGGCCGAATTGGGAGAGCAAAGTCAATCGAAATTCCTCCACCGCTTAGAATTTGAGAGGGTTTACGCAGCAAGGATACAAGAAGACAACTTGGTGAAGTGAACCGGGAACTTCCACCGCAACATCATTCCCATTGTGAATTTTTTTTAATGGAAATAAAAGGTTCTGAATGGATGAAACAAGCGATCCCAGTACCTATTGCCATCAACGTTGGTGCCAACAATTTTGTTAAAGCATTCGCAATCCTCACTTTAGCCGTGGGTCCTCGCCGATGTCTCCACCATCCACCCAGAGGAGCTACCGCGAGCAGTCCGACTTTAATCACCGCGTGCCATCGCCAACTGCTGACCCATAGGCGAATTGTCGTGCACCACATGTAACTATCCATCCCGATCCGCCGATCCAATTAGGAGATTGATTATCTGAATTAGGTAATTATACAAATCCAACCTTGAATTCAATATTATTTCCTAATGTGGACTAATGTCTCAAAGTGATTTAGGCATCATCCGATATGATTTTATTGACTAAATCTAATATAATCATTAATTTGATCCGCGAGACAACGAATCATTTTTTTGGATGATTTTCAATTTTGTATTCAAGTCGGGTGAGTATACTTTCAAAATTGAGATGTCCATTAATTTAAGATGCGAAATGAAAAATTATTTTTTCGGATATCGCAATCTTTTCATTCAAATCTTAATAAGTATCTTGCGTGAATTTTATTATGTTTGAATTCTTGTTTAATTTGAATTTTTTATTTTGAAAATATATAAAAAAAGAGATAGGATTTGATAGTTTTCTTAGGATTCCATTTTAGTTTAAAAAGATTTTTCGGTAGAATTGTATGTTAAAATATGTTTCCAATTTAAGCTAAGATTTGGTCTACACTATTTCCTAATTTAAACTAGATAATATCTTACTTTGGACAATTGTTATTTTCATAAATATTTAATCTAACCCTATCTTAAGAAGATACATATTTTTTGGTATTTTTCATTGAAATTCATAACTAAATATTTATAACAATTGTTTCAAAGTGAGATATTATCTTAGTTTAAATTAAGAAATGGTGTAGACCAAATCTTAACTTAAACTGGGAACCTATTTAAACATACGTCTCTACCCTGAAAATCTTATTAAACTAAGATGAAATCTTAAGGAAACTATAAAATCCTTTTTTTTTGTATTTTTAGAATTGAGATTTCAAATATAACAAAATTGTCACAAAATGCTTATTGAGATTTAAATAAATAGATTGCGATATCTGAAAAAAAAATCATCTAACGTTTCGCCTCTTAAATTAACGGATATCTCAATACTAAAAGAATAATCGCAATCTTAAAGGAATACTTACCCAACTTGCAGATAAAATCCAAAATAATCAAGAAAAATGGTCCGTTATCTCACAGGCCAAATTAGTGATTATATAAGATTTCAAACAATAAGATCCTATTGGATAATGCCTAAAAAACAATCAAGATTTATATTAGTCCAAATTATGAAATAATTTCAAATTCAAGGTTGGGGTTGGATATTTACCTAATTCGGATAAGTAACCTCCCAATCAGATCAACGACAAGAATCACGAGCAATGGCATAGGGTGGTGCGGGTGATGGTTTGACACCGAGAGGGTGATGTGCAGCCCACATTGGACTCTGGAGGATCGTGCTTCGCGAGACGCTAATTCAACTTGGATGCAATGGTTTGAGACTCGTCACACCAAGCGGTGGTGAAGGGCTGCAAGTAGGGGACAACAGAGTACGCCGAAGACAGGAATGGCGATGCCAAGTAAAGGACAGCAACGTTGGGCAACTAGGGGCAGCGAAGTTAATCGTGAGGTGGCTGCTTCATTGGAGGAGTCTGCAGCAAGGATGGAGTCATCGCGGCAAAGAAGCAAGCAATGGTGACAAGTAGCAATTATGGCTGGAGAGGCGACGAGCAGGTGATGTGAAAAGCGACAGGGGACACGATCCTGAAGGAACTCAGCTGCGGGCTCTTCTTCTCTCTACGCCTTCTTCTTTTTGTGCGTTCTTTCTAATGTTTCTAGCCCTCTGAACCTCTCTCTACGTGTGTTCTTCCCCCTCCGTTCACGAATGCCAACATCCCTGTTTTATATGCGAAAGAAAAGCCCTCTCCAAGGAAAGGAGAGGATTTCATTTCCTGTTTTATGTGATCGTGCTAATTCGACAAATCTAATCCCTTTAATTTTCCTTTTCTGCTTTCTTCAATATTGTGTGAATATGGTGAGGGAATCATACATAAACTCTTTCCTCTTTATTTGGTGCTGGCCGATTTTCCTGTTCCTGTTTTGACCAAATATTGCTCAATTTTATGGCTCTGTTCAAGACATTCCTTCCAATCATAGATAGTTGACTATTTTCCAGCACACATAATCTTGAATATCATGGGTTGCTCAGAATCACTACACTATGCAGATGCTCCTAAAAACTATATGTAATAATGTTTCTTATAAAGTAATTTTTTTCAGGGTTAAAATTCCTAATTTTCCTAATTAATTATGCATGATTAGCCAAAATTTAGGTGTCAACACATTGTAATAAATATTGATAATCTAATTATATGATCTCTGATTTTGAGCCCACAAAAACTACGAGTAGGCCCAAATGAACCAGGTTAAATGCCAATTCCTCTCTCTGGCCAATTCGAGAAACTTGACGTTCAAACATTTGCACAAACAGCTAGAAGTAAACATGGTTTGTATATGCTTTATTTAATAATGCCTTTGTTAACCATGGTTTTTATTAAGCACATACATTAGTCCACCAGGTATGGACTCAGGTTAGGTAGCGTATTTAGCCTTGTAATCACTCCACAGCTGGTCAACGGTCTTGCCCAGCAGGTCGACAAAGTAGCTGTCACTATAACCAGTCCTCATCTTCTTGTTCAGCTCAGCCACGAACCCGTTTTTGAGGCCATTGCAGTAGTCAAGAAACCGTGCCGTGACGTCGTAACCCTGGTCCCATCTATCGCCCTGGCCCGGCTGCACCCAGTGGCCTGGCACGTAACCCGCCCGGAGCCTCACGAAATCGGCGAACCCCTCAATGAGCCCGCCCGGAGCTTGCCCGGCCCCGTTCCACTGCCACACGTGCGTCATCTCGTGATACAGGACCCCTGTGAACTCACCCTTCACGTCCCCTGAGAAGCCGGCGAGGTACGTGGCGCTCACGTGGATCTCGTCGTTGCTCGTGTACGCCACGCCGTCCATGTTGTCAATGAACAAGCTCACTTTGGCAACGTCCTTTCGGTCCGCGGGATCGTTCTGCTGGAAGGTCCTCCAAATGAAATCTGTCGATTCGGTCATCTTCTGCTGGCTGTACGGGATCCCGATCTCGTTAGTAAAACGGACGCTGCCGGCACTGTTGCCGGCGTTGTTTGTCACGGTGAACTCCACCGCTTGAGATTGGATGGAACATGACAGGATCATGAGGGTGGTAAGGAAGAGCAGAGACATGGTTTGGAGTTTCCATGCCTAGTTGCCTTTTCAGTCCTTTTGATGAACTTTCTGGGCATGGAAAATGTTGTAGAACTAGTTGGGCTATTTATAGGGGACGGTAAAGGTGATGATTATTAATTTGGCAGACGCGACGAAATGTTCAACTATGAAGTGCTGGTGGATTAGTCGTCGTGTGACTGTAGTTTGATAAGGGTTTTGAGATAAGATTTACAGCGACCCACTCTAGACTAGCTAATAATAAAATATTTATGTGATTTCTTCTCATCTAATAATTTGATTTAACTTTTCAATTAGTGATATATATGTTGGCTCTGATTAGAGACACAAAGTATGCACCCCATTAGTATTATTTAGTGTTTGTCACTTGACTGGTGAAAAATAAGATGGATTAATGCAGCATTTGTTACTTAAGTGTTGGGTCTATGTTTTGCTTCTTCATGGAAATTTCAGTTACCATTAGTATTACCGTAACTGTAAGTGTGATGCATGCTAAAGGATAGTGAGGACTAAGGAAGTGCATAATTGGGAAAAAAATTTGTTCCCGATCTCGACCCAACAAAATGAGTACCTTAAAATGGTTACAGTCGCCAATTTTTGGATTTCAAGAGATCTACATGGAACCCATGTGTGATAAATGGTTATGCTCGATCCTGTTCATGACAAAATGGATTCATGCCAATTTTTCTTGTACCTTGAAAGAAGAAGGACTACGCAATGTTCTTCAATCTCTATGGATTTCTTTCGACTTTTGCATTTTTCTTCTGTTATATAGGCATGGGTTTTACATCATGTGCCGTGTGAAGCCCAAACTTTAAGTTTGAATGTGAAATTATCGTTTAGTGTCGCTCTGATGTTGATTCATTTCAAATGTGGGGGCAGTCCGTTCCTGTTTATAGTATTCCATTAGTTTCTAGAGGTTCGACCGATGACTGGATTAAATAAAGACGAACCAGTTTCCTGCCTCATTCTGTATATATTGGGTTGTCCTGAGGGAATAGGTCAAAGCATGGAAAAGATTATTCAATCAGTCCTAAATTTGTTGTACGAGTATCGATTTAGTTAAGGACTTTTTAATTTTGTTAATATGGTCTCAAATTTTGTGCAAAATTACAATATAGTTATTATCGTCAGTTTCCACTAGAAATTGCTAACGTAAGATGAACAACCATGAATTGGTAATTGTAGAATAAGTTTAGGGAAAATGTCATAAATTGTTTTTGAACTTTAACCCAACACGTGATATGATCGTTAAACTTTTAATTTGTCAATGTCATCCTTAAAACTTCAGCTCAATGTGTGATCTCATTCTTGAATTATTAACTCATTATGTGGTATTTAAATTATTGGTACATATTGAAATTGGTCCATCAACTATATGAAAATATTCAATATTATCCTTAAACTTAAATAAATATACAGACTAGTTTAAATATCTATGAGAAAGTTTAGGGACAATATTAATCAAATTAAAAATTCAAGAATTATATCGCATATTGGATTAAAATTTAGAGATTATATTGAGTAAATTAAAAGTTTAAAGGCCAGATTACATATTGCATCAAGTTTTAGTAATCATTTATGTTATTATTTTATAAATTTAAGATTGATCGAATAATTTTATCAAAAAGAGAATGCAGAAGGCTAGCAAAAGCAGAAAAACCAACAAACCAAAGCTATGCATCAGAAGACAGGGACGAGTCTCCGGGTTGACTTTGAATTGTCCTTCTGCCGACCGCGATCATCGTGGCAAATGGCGGGATTTCCGGAATTGATGATAAAATTTGGAAGCGGTCTCTTTCGACCACCATGACAAGGTCAAATGAGAAACTTAATCTAACCGACGACCTTTGAGCCGGCTACTTTTGTTTCGTACGAAATTAGCAATCTAAAAATATTTTTTTAATAATCATTTGTATGTCGTAGGTAATGATACAACATACTTTCAATATATTAGTAAAAGGATTTAGACATTGAACTTTGTCGATTATTAATGCATTCTTCATCAGACTCATTTTCTTAAATGATATAACTTACAAGAATTAAAAAAAAATTATTGATAAGATTTTCTCGGACTTCATCGTATGTTGATGCGAATGAATGTAAAAGAACTAGTGTTTTCATTACTGTCAACAGAATTGCTAATAAGTTGCGTAAAATCTTCATTCAAAATGGTTGTTCTTCAAATCTTAATTGGGCAGTCTAGTCTATGTGTTTGAAACTCACTTTTGAGTCGAATCGGAGTCGGACATCAAATTCTTTCAGTGATGGTAGTTTTCAAGTTATTTCCCAAGGATTTCAAATACCCTTTAAGTGAAGGGTATCAAACTTGCTAGACCAATGTTTGGCAAGTATGGATTTGGTCAGCTTTTTTGAAATTCGTGGTTGCCAAGAAGTAAAATTCCTCATGATCAACCCAACTAAAGAAACTTCTTTTGGCCAAAATTTCTCTAGTGAGTTCGAGTCTTTTGAGTCTGGTGACTTATCTCATGATAAAAATACTAGGTTAATGATACTCAAGGTTGAGAAACCTATGCCTCACGATAAAAACTCCTCCGGAGGACGTTGTGTTTGGAGATTCAATTAAGATAAATCCATATCCAGAGCAACATGATTTGTTGAAGGGGTTTGAGGAAGAGAAGTATGCAGCTGTGAAGATAGTTCCTAACGTAAGGATGGCGATATATGTGAAGCACTTTTATTAGTCAACCAAGCCGTAAGGTCATCCAGGCAACTCGCCGGCAGAGAATGATGGAGAACCAGACTTACAACACCGAGATCACGCTTTTGATTAAATTTTCTTATCTTCAGATTTGCTATTGTCTCCATAAGATTTAAGTTGACAATGCATTTTTCATTAATTTTTCTTTGTTGTTTATCCCTCCTACCACAAATCTCAACCGTGATTTGCTAAACTTTCGTTCCACGGATTCATTTAAATTAAGTCAAGTTATTAGTTTAATTTGATTTTTAGATACTTTAGGTCGAGAGACCAAAAGAGAGTCTCTCCCATAAAGAATGGCACATATATATTAGATGATTTGTGTTGCGACCTTTTTTAACGTGCACCACCTATGATTTGGCTAATGAATTACTAAGTTTGACTTAACTCGAGCTCTTCTAAACTCATATCAATTCACGACTTAGGTTAAGGTTCTTATCATGCAAATTTAATTTCACTTAGAGTCGCCGCAAATCTATTTTTGATGGGTCGATTAGAAACCCAAGTAAAGTATAAAGTAAATTATCGGGATAATATACTTTACTCTTACGAACCAAAAACTATGGATAAGGGGACTTGGTTACTCTAGATTACTCTAACGCCCTTTCGGTACCTTTTCTTTTATTTCGATTTTTTTTGGCAAGCCACTTGAATTGATTTTAATTAATTCCTAACGTGTATGATGATCACGTAGGTATACAAATATTTATGTAAATGCTCAATGAAACAAAATAGCAAACAAATATAATCTAACAAAGCAAGTCAAATGATTTTTATTTTTATTATTATTCTAACATGCAAATTAACTAAGTATGCATGGATGAAGTTTTAAATATTTTTTTTTTTGGATTCTCACTTTTTATACATATAATACGCTAATATGCAACGAATGTAATGAAGACTCAACCCTATATGTGACTACCTTAATATGTTATGCAATTCTAAATTAAACTAGTAAATGTGACATGTGACTAAACTAAACTAATCGAAAACATGTGATTATCTAAATGATATGCAAATGATTGATGTTTTTCCATTTATTAATAGAGATTCAAAATTAGATAAATGCCTAAATTAAACAATGCTACTAATTTAATATAAGAAGAACTTTTTACTAAATTTTAAAATAAAATGATTTAATGTGATTATGAAAACTAACCTAATATGACATGTAATTCCTAATGTGCAAACTATATGGCATGCGCATGGGTTTGATATCGACATGCATATGACATTTTTTGCATTTTTTTAAAAATTCGAAATAAATTAGTACCCTAATTTAAGCATGCAATGTCATCTAATATTCAACATAATTTAAGTATGCAATGTTATTTAGAATGCCTTTTGTTTATATGCATTCTTTTTGGTATTTTTTTTGGAAATAAGAAAATAAATCACATCAAATCATTTGGATTCATTGAACCAATTCTAATATGGAAACAACATCTAAATTTATCAAAAGATTTTACAAACAAAATCGATAAATTGATCTCAAGCTTTAAAGATCAAAATATCATCTTTAAAGATTCCCGTGCAATTAATTATTCCATCTAAAACCTTATAAGTAAAATTAAAAATTGATGTGCGGCTGCGAATTAGGAGATAAATCCTAATAGGTAATGCGTAAAAAAATCAAGATTCACATTAGTCCAAACTAAGAAATAATATCAAAATTTTAGTTGTGATAGGTAATTACCTAATATGAATAAGCAAGTCTCTCAATTGGATTGGTGGATGAAATTCACGAATTAGGAGATAAATCCTAATAGGTAATGCGTAAAAAAATCAAGATTCACATTAGTCCAAGCTAAGAAATAATATCAAAATTTTAGTTGTGATAGGTAATTACCTAATATGAATAAGCAAATCTCTCGATTGGATCGGTGGATGAAATTCACGAACGACGGATTTGCAACAGAGGGCACATCGACTTTAGATGGCTAACTGATTTTGATGGGAGATCACAATAACGAGCAAGACCTGTAACAAAGCGAAACAAAACCAGCATAGCAAGGGTTTGTCAGGAGCAATGGGGAAGTCGTTTCGACGAACGTTCACTTGGAGGCCGCAAGAACATCTCTGGGAATTCATGTGACCGCTGGGACACTGGTGCTTAGCTGAAAACTTCGTTGATGTGGCCGAGATTTGTTGGAAATTGCGCCGAGATGCTGGAAGACGGCTTGCCTCCTTCGCTTTTTTTTTGGCGATCGTCTCTCTTCTTCCCTCCTGAAAGACCCTCTTCCCTTTGTCTTTCTGACCTTTCTTTTACCTCCCTTTTTTTTTTGGGTCTCCGCTCTCACTTTTTTTTTCTCTTTTTTCAACACACGTTCCTCACTTTGCCGCCTCCTTTCTTACGTCCAGAGCCGCCCCCCGCCCCTCCCCTTTCTCATCTAATTCTCTTTTTTTTCCTCAATATTTCAGAGCCCCCTTTCTTGCAAATGGCGAGCAACCCTTTTTATAAGCAGAAGAAACAGCCCTCTCCAAGGAAATGAGAGAATTTCCTTTCCTATTTTACGTGATCGTGCCAAACAAATCTCTCAATCCCTTTAATTTTCCTTTTTTACATTCTTCAATGTTGTTAGCGGAAACTCTGTTGTGATTTTGAAGATGACAAAACTCAATAAAAAAACTCAAAGACAGACTCAGTAACGAAGATGAGAATACTCAAAAATAGACCAGGTGTTAGACTCAATAAGGTCTAAAGGTGCCGGACTCAATAAGGTCTAAAGGTATCAGACTTGGTGAAGTCTGAGGATAGTCAGACTCTGGCAACTATTTGAGTAAGATGGTATTCTTATAACTTTGATTATTGTGGATCTCAGACAGTTTGTTGATGGATTAACGGATTGATTATTCTCATCGAGACTATCAAAATTATTATGATCAGTATTCATTGGAATACTGATAAGAAACATTCCAATGAATACTGATCATTGAATTATATGAGTCTCTAATTGAGCCCACGCAAACTATGAATAGGCCCAAATGATTTAGGTTGAATGCCATCAAAATTCCTCTCTTCGACCAGAGAAACTTGGCCTTCAGATATTTGCACAAACTGCTAGAAGTAGACACAAGTTAAGAGTAAATCACAATTTTTCCAAACTTGATATGCATATGTTTTATTTATTTATACCTTTGTTAAACAAGGTTTTTACTGAGCACACACATCAGTCGACCAGGTATGGACTCAGGTTAGGTAGCGTATTTAGCCTTGTATTCACTCCACAGCTGGTCGACGGGCTTGCCCAGCAGGTCGACAAAGTAGTTATCACTATAACCAGTCCTCATCTTCTTGTTCAGCTCGGCCACGAACCCTTTTCTAAGGCCATTGCAGTAGTCAAGAAACCGCGCCGTGACATCATAACCCTTGTCCCACCTATCGCCCTGGCCCGGCTGCACCCAGTGGCCCGGCACAAAACCCGCCCGGAGCCTCACGAAATCTGCGATCCCCTCAATGAGCTCGCCCGGGGCTTGCCCGGCCCCGTTCCACTGCCAAACGTGCGTCATCTCGTGATACAGGACCCCTGTGAACTCACCCTTCACGTCCCCGGAGAAGCCCCCGAGGTACGTGGCGCTCACGTGGATCTCGTTGTTGCTCGCGTACGCCACGCCATTTTTCTTGTCGATGAACAAGCTCACTTTGGCAACGTCCTTTCGGTCCGCGGGATCGTTCTGTTGGAAGGTCCTCCAAATGAAATCTGTCGATTCGGTCATCTTCTGCTGGCTGTACGGGATCCCGATCTCGTTAGTAAAACGGACGCTGCCGGCACTGTTGCCGGCGTTGTTCGTCACTGTGTACTCCACCGCTTGGGATTGGATGGAACATGACAGGATCGCGAGGGTGGTAAGGAAAAGCAGAGACATGGTTTAGAGTTTCCTTGCCTAGTTGCCTTTTGAGTCCTTTTGATGAACTTTCTGGGCATGGAAAATGATGTTGATCTGGTTGGGCTATTTATAGGGGATGATAAAGGTGATGGTCATTAATTTAGCAGACATGATGAAATGTTTAACTTTTTATGATGAGGGTTTTTGAGATAAGATTTGCATCGATGATGGCAAATTGCGGGATTTCTTGAATTTATTGATAAAATTTGGAAGCGGTCTCTTTCGACCTTTCGTAAAAATTTAATAATATAAACATATATTTTTTTATAATCATTTATATGTCGTAGATTATGCTTACAACATACTTTTAATATATTAGTAAAAGGATTTAGACATTGAACTTTGTTGATTAATAACACATTTTTCATTAGACTCGTTTTCTTAAACGATATAACTTATGAGAATTAATTAAAAAAGATTACTGATAAGATTTTCCTTAACTTCATCGCAAGTCGATGAGAATGAATGTAAAATAAATAGTGTTTTCTATACTGTTAATAGAATTACTAATAAGGCGTGTAAGATCTTAATTCAGAACGGTTGTTCTTCAAATCTTAATTGTACATTCTAGGCAAGTGTTTGAAACTCACTTTTGAGTCGAATCGGAGTCGGACATCGAATTTCTTTCGGTGATGGTAGTTTTAGAGCTATTTCACAAGGATTTCAAATATCCTTTAAGTGAAAGGTATCAAACTTGCCCAACCAATATTTGGTAAGTTTGGACTTGGTCAACATTTTTTGAAATTTCGTTGTTGCCAAGAAGTGAAATTCCTCATGATCAACCAACTAAAGAAAATTCTTTTGGCCAAAATCTCTCGGGAAAATAGTCCAAAAAATCATAAACCTATTGAGCTTTTTCCAATTTAGATTTAAACCTTTTGAAACTTTGCCAATTTAGTTCTTCCGGTAACTTTGTTTAGAAAAGTGCCTTTATAGATGTTCAGCCACATAAGATAGATGGTGCTAACTGGACATTTACATAGGTATTTTCCATGGAAAAGTCGCTAGAAAGAATGAATTGGTAAAGTTTCAAAAGGTTTATAATTGAAATTGAATTGGTTAAATAAAAACGTTTAGGGAAGAATTGGCAAAAATGCAATAGTTTTTGGATTTTTTGGACAATTTTCCCAAAATTTCTCTGGTGAGTTTGAGTCTTTTGTGTCTGGTGACTTACCTTATGATAAAAATACTAGGGTAATTGTGCTAAGGGTTGAGAAACCTATGCCTAACGAAAAAAAACTTCTCCGGAGGATTTTGTGTTTGGAGATTTTTTTTTAGGAGATTCAATTAAGACAAATCCACTTCCAGAGCAACATGATTTGTTGGAGGGGTTTGAGGAAGCAGTATGAAGATAGTTCCTAATGTAAAGATCGCGACGTACGTGAAGCACTTGTATTAGTCGACCAAGCCATAAGGTTATCCAGGCAACTCGGTGGAGTCATGTTCTTCTTGCTGGCAGAGAATGACGGAGAACCAAACTCACAACACGTAGATCACGCTTTTGATTAAATTTTCTTATCTTCAGATTTGTTATTGTCTCCATAAGATTTAAGTTGACTATGCATTTCTCATTAAGTTTTTCTTTGTTGTTTATCCCTCCTTCCACAAATCTCAACCGTGATTTGCTAAACTTACGTCCTACATCAACCTAGCTCGGATGATTGCCTTCATCAAATTCCTCCATGGCAATATCCTTTGGCGTTGCCCCCGTAAGAGTCACTTTGTCACCCTTCGGTTGATTGTTTGCGGGGTTCTTTTGAGTGCGCATCCCACTCTTAGTTTTCTGTAGAGCTTTTGTAACGTTCGTTTAGTGTTACAAAACACAAGTATTAAACCACACCTTCACGGATCAACTCAGACATTTAGTATAATTGGCATTGTGAGGGAGGTCCTTACTTCAAATCTTGCTAATCTCCTGCTTGCCTCCCTTCAAATCCATTTCCATACTTAATCCAGATTAAACCTTAAGAGGAATGTCGTAAAATATATATATATATATATTAAACGGTAAATTCATCTAACAGTTTTAACTTTCATAGTAGTAAGGTGCGATCTCAACAAAATTTACTTCGTGGATTCTAGTTTTCAGTGCGTGTTTCAACTCCCAGTTATGGAGTGGACATTTCACTCTAGCAGGCCCCACTGGAGTGAATGGCCTCTAGTTATGGAGTGCATATTTCACTCTAGCAGGCACCTCTTGAGTGATTAATGTACTTATTTGATTGTGGATATAGTCTTTACTTACTAAAAAAGAAGACAACAATTCAGTCTTTTTATATTTTAAAAAGCGAGTTCATAGAAGGAAGCGAGTTCTAGATTATGTACGCGTCTACGTTACTTAAATGTTAACCTTATTTAAACAACGAGAGTTGTGCAAATGAAGAGAGCTCCACCTGGAACTACGTAGATAGAAGAGGGATAACAAGGCATTAAAGAAGCTTAATTTACGATAAGAAAACTTGTTGAAGGCATGTATTGAAGATTGGCGTTGGGCAAGTTGATAACAAGTTAAAATGAAATGAGTTGAAGTGGTCAATTGGGGGAAGAATCTGCTTAAGTTCTACACGTGGCAAACCATGCAAGTTCACAGAGGTAAGGGACATCACTAACCTAATGAAATTGAGGTTAAGATAGATGTCTGGCTTGGGGATGTCAAGATCCCATTCGGTTCGACTTCCCACTAGTATCCGACCCGACCTAGGTATGATGGTATACGTTTCTTTTGCTGACCCAATCCGCATAAAAACTTAATCGAAAAAAAAGGGTTTGAATAGAGTTGGGTAGGATTTTCGTTTCTTCTTTCAAGAATTGCTTAGTCATTCTGAACTTTCTCGAAACAAATCTTAGCGATGTTAATGCATACTTTAACTTTGTGCTAAGTGATTGTACCAATTTACTTTGAGGCACGATTGAAGATGTAATGATTTTCATGAAGAATTACTCCATCAAATTTATGCACTAATTGAATCACCCAAGGTGTTCTTTCCTGTTCGGGATTTCTCACTCTTTGCTAATGAACAATTATAGAATGAGATTAGGTCCAAATCATCTGTGCAGCCCACTTCACAGAGTAGTGGATGGTGAATCAATCCCATTTATCCTAACCAGTACTTTTCCTGCACAAAAATTTGCAGCAAATTGTCAGGAATCAATCAACTAGAGCAACAAACTTGAGGGCAATGGATTCAAGCGAGAAACTCGAAGCTGAAACTAGGGCTAAAGGCCTCATAAGACATAAGTCAAGAAAGCATAAAAGCCAGAGCTTGGTTCCGATTCAATTGCGAACAGGTTTCGTTGCCACATTCAAGCAAGAAACTAGAAGACGACCTAGGCTAAACCACCACCTCAAAGAACAGAACAAAACAAAAATTTTGTTTGTTTTGTAAAAAATAAGTAATTTGAAAATTATTTTTCTTACAATGATCACTTATATTAACAACAGTTTATGTCTAAATATTTTAGTAGACTATGAAAATATTTTTCGTTAATTCATTTTCGTAGGCGATACAAAAGATCAATTCAACAAAATATTTTTCAAAATATTTACTTATTTATTTTAATAAAAAAACGCACCTAGAGAGAGAAATATTTCTACTTAGCAATGGAGATTAACCAGTAAAGTCAGCTCAACCACATGATTCTTAATCTCAACCACACGATAATTTTTTTTTCCTTGAAAACCCAGTTGGTTTTTCAAGAGAAAGAAAACTAAGGCTGTGAGAGAAACTAAAGAAGATGTAGTAATTTCGTCATTTGACATTAGGTACATATGCATTTCCAGTCATATATTGTTTGACCATATTGAAGTACGAAAATTCTCTTACATGACCTTAAGGTTCTATTTGTTTGGTGAAAAATGGATGATTTGAAATATATTCTTTTAAATATGATCAATTATATTGCTTAAAATAATTAGTTAGTGAAAAATACTTTTAACTTCATATTAAGACATATTTGTGGCGATGAAAATATTTTTCGTTCATTTTTTTTTTGTAAGTAATACAATCAATCATTCTTAAGAAAACATTTTTCAACTAATTCATTTTTCACAAAACAAATGCACCTTAAGTTTTGGCCTATATATGGAAATACGCTTAACCTTCAGATAGTTCTCCATTAATTGTTGAATAATACTTCACTCTCTTAAGATGATCCTTAGCAACGAACACACGTACTTTTAACAGAAGACCATCCGCTATAAATTTTCCTCTTGGGGAACAAGAATAGCCCATCCCCTTGCACAAGATAATGATGTCTAGGGACATTATGATGGAACCAAGTGAGCCTATCTTACTGCATCCACATTCCCTTAACAATTTCCATGCAACACACTGAAAAGGCTACCTTAAACAGATAAGTCTTAATATCTGTAAAGGCTGACTAATAACCTCATGAACTTGCATTTACCCAAATGGCCAGATCCCGATACGACAATCATTTAATATTAATTTGTAAGTAGTCCAAATTTGGTTCACATATATTTTTATTTGAGAGAAATGAGAAGATAACGGCCCCGATACACTCTCGAATGGGTCACGGACCACCTCCACCTTTCATAAAATCCTCGAAACCGAATGACTTATTTATCCGGCCTCCAGAGGAACTTATTTGAAATGTTAGATAAATCTCCCTCGAGTGGAATTTACTTTGAAGTAAAACATCAAAATTCAAAATCGCGAGGGGGAAAAAAGGGAAGAAGATCACCAGTGAGAAAGTACCATCGTGATAACCATCGTCAATGCATTAATCTACCAAATTTAATCGATATCAAAATAATTTAAAATGGATACTCATCTAGTTTCCAAAAAAAAAAAAAAACAGCAACTATGGTTGTTTTCATAGTTTAACCTCAGTTATGACTCTCAGGTCCCTGACAACAACATTTGACCTTGGGGCTCTCCAAGGCGAAACTTAAGGAACGCATTGCAAATCTTCAGACCGGCTTGAACGAGGACTTAAGAACCTGAGGCATCAATAGACGGATAAGGTATTCCGATGCTTGGACCGTGGACATTGAGGCCGAGGCCACGTTAACGTGGGATGGACACTCCATGCAACATGTGCATTGTACAGCACTGAAAGAAGTCGTGCAAGAAATTGTTAAGAGAGGTTTGAAATACACAAATGTACGGATCCAATTTTACATTGCCCCAAGTTTTTAGGGCCGTTGCGAATTACCTCCCGGCATTTTAAATACTGCAATTTGCCCTCTGAATCTCACAAATCAGCTTCAATACCTCGCCGTGTTGACTCCAGTGGAATTTTGCTTCGACCTTCCACCACGTGGCAAAAATATGATGGATTACCAAGAGCAAATTGAAGTATTAAGAGAGACGTGATTTTTAAATTATCAGTTTCCTATTCTATTTAGGATTATATTTTTTATTTTTTTTGACCGATAACTCCATCACAGGCCCCTCATACCCGGACGGCGTTGAAGGGTTAGGCCCCTATATCTCAGGGGAGACTAACACATGATCTCAACATCAAGGTTCCCAAATTATATCTTTGATTATTAAAGTGTAAATATATTGAGCGTCATCAAATAAATGCAAGAAATATTCCTCTCAACACTATTTATATATAGAAAAGTGGAAGAGTAGTCTTACACGTGAGATTGTGACTAGAATCAATGTAATATTCATATCGATATATAGTAATCAAATGTACTCTTTAGGGGTACCAGTTTTCCTCACATGTAGAAATGATGAATGGCCAGTCCTCATCTTCTAGTTAAGAAACCGTGCCATGAAATCAGTGGCCCATCGAAACCTTGTGGCTGTACGGAATGCCGGTCTCCCTAGAGAAGCGGTCACCAACGGTAGTGTTGCCAGCGTTGTTCGTGATAGTGTATAGCGCCGCAGGGGATTGCAACGAAGATGAGAGTATAAATAGCGTAGTAAGGAAGAGGGCGAAAGTACCAAAAAGTCCTAAATTTATTTTACTTGTACCAATTTAGTATTGAACCTTTCCAATAGATCAATTTATGCGAAACATTTTCATTTAGATGTCAATTTACTTCATCCATCCAATTTAAGTTTGAAATTACGTTAGGTCCTACATGATACGATTAGTGCTAATGTGAACATTCTTTCAATTTGTAAATACATTGTTTGATTTTTTATCAACTTTTTCTTTTCTCTTTTCTTTTCTCTTTTCCTTCTTCTTATTTTTTTTTCTTTCCTTTATTGTTTTTCTTTTTTCCTTGTCACCTTCCGCTAATTGATTGACAACTGCTAACAACAATGAGGGGCACAATGCCTTCAACGGTCTTTAGCAAGGACCAACTTAGGGAACCTTGTCGAATCTGTCGAGCGAATCTATGGATGGGCAACCTCACCTAGCCCTCGCTAGCCTTGGCCATCAGCTGGCTAGGGCGTCTCCACCTTCACCCTCGCTAGTGGCTAGCAACCTCTCCTAGTTGGTGATGAAGAGAAATAAGAAGAAAAAAAATGAAAGGAAAGGAAAAGAAAAAAAATAAAAGGGAAAAGGTTAGAAGGAAAAGAGAGGAAAAAAAGGAGATTAATAAAACTTCACAAAAGTAGAAAATTTAATAAAAAAATTATTTTAACGCTAGTTATCCTACCAGTCACGAACGTAGGATGTGATAGGATGGCCCGCATACACATCAATAAATTTTAGTTTAAATTGATTTGATGAACTAAATTGGTAATAATGTGAAAGGATTTATGATTTGATGGTTCAAATTAAAAGGTTTATGATCAATTGGCAATATTAACTAAACTGGTAATAATGTGAAAAAGATTATGATTTAATTGATTGAATTAAAATGTATGATTTAATTAGTATAAATACAATATTTTTATAGTCTTTTCGGGTAAAGGAAGAGCGTTTGGGTTGACAGAGTTAGGTAAAACATGTCTTCTAGTACTTTTGGTCGGTGTTATGCACAAACGAATGGCTTTCCAACATTAGCCGTTTAAAAGGGAAATGAAATAAAATGTATAGTCGACAGGTAAAAGTTATGATAGGAAGACGATAATAATTTTCTCAGACGCAGACATTTTCCTATCTAGCTATCGTTTGGTGCAAGTGGATTGGTCGTTGATGATACGAGTGTCAACACTTCGATTCGGTTTTAGCAAATCCGAATTGAATGGCACTAACCATTTGGATCTGCATTAACTTTGAACAGAACCACGACTAAAATTGAAGACTAGGTTTGGTTCAGTTTTTCAATTTTTTTTTTTGTAATATTAAGAAGAAATTTAGTGAAAAATTAAGAGATTGTGTAATTTGTAATATTAAGAAGATCGACGATTTTCAGTTCGTAACCGAGTTCAACCGAACTGACACTATCTGAACTGGAATAAAAATTATTTTTATCTATTTATTATAAAAATTGAACTGAAATTGTATGAAGTTTCGGTTACTTATAGTCTTTCGGTTCAGTTCTAACATCCCTAGTCAGTGAGCGAGTCCAACATGCTTTCACTACTTACCCATGTAAACCTTTCAAACAATATAAATATTGAAATACTAATATAACCAAACATTAGTCCATTAATTTCCAAAAGTTGTGAGCCTCAATCTACTAAATCAAAGTATAGTTGCTTTGTCGTGCATATTCCGAATGGAGGAGAGATCCATTGGCTATTAACATCTCAATTAGAACTGTAGTAATAGACTGGCCTGCCTCAGACCCTCAGGTCTTGGGTAAGGCAAAAGTAGATGGGGATCATTCAAAACATTCGGCAACACGGGGAAGAGTTCGTGGTAACGTCTAAAGAAGGTCGTTTCTGTTTATTTTTGTAGCATACTAGTAATGATTTAACATGCATGTGAGTAGAAGTATGGCAAATAAATTTGTCAAAATGAGTCACAAAATCATATTTAATAATTTGAGTTGTTATATGAGTTAATTATAAATAAATTTAGAATGGAAATATATAAGTATTATATGCATGCAAAAATTGAAAGAATAACGTAAATTTAGGGAAAAAAGGTTGTTGAACACGTACATGCATAATAAATATGGGCTTTAATGGGCTTGAAATGAGTGCATATTGGTTTTATAGCTTAAAATGGATCAAAATGGTTAAATGAGCCTATTTTGATCTGACCGATTTCGATATGATCAAAACCCAACTTATCCCCCATTTGACAGCCCTAATCTTAGGGAAATTTAATATGTTAGTTGCCTCTACTCGAACTTTATGTGGTCAGATAATATGTTTGATAGGAGGAAGAAGAGTGATTTCGTATTCCATATAAAACATATTTGTATAACAAGCACCATCTTCGAAATTACTATACAAAAAACGCCAAGAAATACGTAGAATCAAACTTATCATTTTAAAGAGGGTACTTACCATGCTAACAAAAAGAAATACATGATATTAACTGTAAATATACATTTGTTATAAAGATTAAACAAGGAAGACGGTATAAAAGTTGCATAACAGATATACTATCTGAAACAAACAAGAAGACCGTGGTCTGACTATGACTAAAAGTAAGAAAAAGCGTCTGCTCAATAGGATTGGCCCGAAAACAAGCGTCTCCTCATGCAAATATTAAAGATGTACTATTCATTTATAATGTTAGAAAGAAGTGTAAAGTTTGGAGGAGCAGCATATTGATCATAAATAGAACAGCATATCCAGAATAGTGTGTGATAATATTCGTTTTATTTGGTGAAAACGCGAGGCGTATCTAATTCTAGATTCTAATATCACTTCTTATTCAGATAGATGGATAGATAGATATTTCTATGTGGGTGTACATCATAAGTGCAGTTCATGGCCGGCTAATTTCCGTACTTGGCCTTGTACTCGCTCCATAGCTGATCAACCGTCTTCCCCAGTAACTGCACAAAGAAGTCATTACTATAATCGTCTCTCATCTTCTTGTTGAGCTCAGCGACGAACCCGCCTTTCAAGGTCTCGCAGTAGTCTAAGAAGTAGGCCGTGACCGCGTAACCCTCGTCCCAATTGGTCCCTGATCCTCGCTTCGGCCAGCTCGCTGGTGCGTAGTTGGCCTTTAAGCGCACGAAATCCGCGACCCCCTCCACCAATCTCCCGGCTTTTCCCTTCCCGTCCCATTGCCATATGTGCGTCATCTCGTGGTACAGCACCCCGTTGAAATCCTCCTTGATGTCTCCCTTGATGTTCTTGAGGTAGTTCGGGGCGCCCATGTGGATCTCGTTGTTGCTCGCGTACGCGATCCCGTCGTAGTTGTCGATCACTAGGGTCACACGGGCCACGCTCTAGCGGTCGGCCTCGGAGGTCTGTTGGAACAGCTGCCATATGAAGTCGGTAGCGGAGATCATGGTTTGCCGCGCGTAGGCGTCGCCAAGCTCCTTCGCAAAGCGAGCCCCGCCTTCAGTGTTGGGCACCGTGTTGGAGACTACGAACTCCACGGCATGGATCCCGTGGAGGGCTGATGAAGCTAGTAGGACAGATAGGAGGAAGGAGAGATAAGCCATGTCCTGACGTCTGGTTCTTCTGTGCAGCTCTGCTTTGTGGGGATGTACTCTTTCCACTCTTATATAGAAAGGGTGTCTGTAATGTTTGTACTGCGGTCCAGATTTTGAACTGTCAAAGTGAAGGTCGGTCGACACTCATGTATCACTTTTCAGGCAGTCTACTTCATCACGACAAGACGCGTATGCGCTTGGCTTTTGATTTCTGTCCAAATTCTAGAAGTTGGAAAAGAGCTTTGCTCAAAGGGAATGCCGTGCACCTGCCGTAAATGATACGGGAGCCCCGTGCCGCCCCAAAGTGATTTTGATTACAACTATAGATTACTCCACCGTGATTGACGCGAAGCTTTCGGAGACAGACATTTGAACAGTTCAGCACGTCTTACGATCGTGTTCATTCAGTTTAGGAGAACCCGTGTAAACCAATCTATAAAGGAGTCACAATAGTAAGATCCATATAATCTGATATATCATATCTACTGGACTCATATGAAGACGGATCACTCGTAATATTGGATGAATCATGATGAGTTCGAGTTTAGAGCGCGTCAAGCGCTTTTAAATTCGATTCTGGAGAGAGACATTTTTTAGATCCACGTAGAAGTCAAGAAAGATGGAGTCAGAATGCAGTCCAACAAAGATAGTTATTGGGTGAGCTAATTATGCGCGTATAAGTTCGTCATTTTTCAGGTATAATAGTGTAATATAACTTGAGTTTACCATGAAGGTGAAATAATATCAATTGTCTGATGTCTTTCCATTATAGAAAAGAGGAGGAAATGAATCCTTCGAATTTTTAGTGGTAGCTTAGTAATATACGGACCAAAAAGAAGTCACCTCACTATTCAAAATCTAGATCGTCGTTTTGGCTTAACTTAGACCACGTCGGGCACATGTCAGTTCCTTTTGCCTGTCATTATACACCTGAGCTTCCTCCAAAAACCAAAATATCAAAAAAATTGTATAGAAAGAGTCCCTCATGCTTTTGATGGAACTACGTTTATTTTGCATATTATTCGTACATGGAGAAAGAAAATCAAACGATGCACGACTTCATATTTTCATTTGGAAGCTGCGAGATTTTCATCTTTCACTCTGCTTCAAATAGAGTGATCCGTCTGTGCAATGCTAAATGTCCTACGCTGATAAAGAGTGTTATTCAGAACTTGATCTCTATCAGACTATTGATGGAGCACTTGATGAAGTTGAGAATGATTCAACTTCTATTCCAGTGGGGCATAGAAAATTGGAGCAAAGCATTATTGATGAAGAAGAAAGTTCACATTTTCCCATTTTCCCCCACTGCTAGAGCAAAGCATATCCACTTTCCCACCGTGCCGGAGTAAAGCATCCCAACATAAAAACATAGCAAACGACCAAGAGAGTTCACATTACGGTCTCCAACAAAACCAATGGAGTTGGGACGAAGATGAGCCCAGACGCACAAACCCAAGAAAGAGTAATGGGCTTGTGCGAAACTCATATTAGGTTGCATTTGTAAGTCACGAAGATTGCATCCTAAATCTCCATAACCAGAATCTCTAACATAATGATAGAGAAAAAAGATTTTGTGCACTTGGGGATATTGACTATTCTAGATATAAGTACTTCTCCTTCGTTACCTTCTATATCACTAGCTCAATAAGAAAATCCATCATGATTAATCTTAGTAATTACTCGTTATATGAGGCTGTTTATACATAATAGTTAGATAAGAAATTTGATCATTATTTATAATTTTTTAGTCAAAGACCCGCTCATCACGACCACTCTCATATTAAACTAATTAAGTATCTTTATATCTCATTTCATTAGATCAATATCGTAAACTGGTAAATTCCAATCTCAACTAATTTAGCATGCATAACCCTTACAATCCCCACTTGGACTATGTCATTTGAAACTTAATTGTATCTACGCTTATGTTAGTTTAGAGCTTATTCTTAATAGTCAATCCAATCTCATATGGTCTCAAATATTGAATTACAACAGTAGCATGAATGCACGCAAAGCCCTCCATAATTACGAGTGTTTTTAACTCCACTAATATAGATTGGATATGGTAATGTGACAAATTGATAACATATTATGGAGAGCGATATCTTATGCATTATCCCCTTTATCAATCTACATTATCTCTTTTAAGTGTCATAAAATCTCATGTATCACTAAAGATTTTTTTTTATGATTCAGTGAACCTACATATATCTTATCATTACATTAACTTAACTTATGAGTAACAATACGTACTTTTGAAGCTAATAGCTGAATGTCCCTAGCATTTTTCTCAAGATTTACACAATACCTTGATATTTTAATTAGATATATATATTTATATTCATTAAGATAACAATACATTCATGAGCACATTATTGAATGCAAAGGAGTTGATACATCTCAAAATGTTACAATATATAATAAACATAGATGTTAACTTTACTAGAATAAAAAAAGGCTCACACTAAACAGCATCTCATGATGCTTTTAAGCCCACAATAATGACATGTTATTCAAATATTGCAATGTCACCATTCTAAATTGTTACCTTTATAGTAAAAAACTTGACCTTCAAATGCTTAGACTCCTTAAGATGTCTATTGTTATTGATAAGCAACATTGTAGACTTTCTTGTGATAATGTGACTATATGAGTTTATCCAGTCAAATATGGTTAGCACGCTAATGAGGTTCTAAAGCCAATGGCCTCAATAATGGTCAAAAAGCACACTACAAAATTCTGCTTGCTTGGTAAATGATAATATAGATTTCTATTTCTTATTTTTCTATGATACTGCACCTCCTATTATATAAACAAATATCACGTTAATGACTTCATGTCATCCCAAAATAACAAACTTTGCATTCACTAACCTTACTACCTACATGTTTGAACATGTCTATAAATCAATGTATACTTTCTTATCATCTTTAAGTACCTCAAAATCTTCTTAGTAGCAATCCAATAATTTTGTCCTGGATTTGACAAGTATCAGCCTAGAAGTCTTATCATAAAAGCATTGTTACAAAAGCAATGTCTAATTCAGTTCAAATTTAAGCATACATGATATTTTTAAGGGCACTAGCATAGGTAGAGCCTTCATTTGAGCTTTTGTCAATATCTGAATGAGGACATAATGACAAACTTAGTTTATTACCCTTCCGGACAAGAGCAATTCTTGAATTGCCATATTACATACTGAATATCTCTAAAATTCAATCAACATATGTCCTTTTAAATAAATCTAACACATTGACCCCTATGGATCTACATGCTAAAGACAAGAGACGTCTCACCAAAGTCTTTCATGCCATAATTTTTTGACAAAAACTCTTTACCTCATGAGTAAATCAAGATCACTGTTTGCAAGTAAAATATTGTCTACAGTTAGAATGAGAAAAATAGATTTTCTCCCACTGAACTTGTATCATATGCACTAATCCATTTTATTCTCAATAAAATTGAATGAAGTGACAACACTATGAAATTACGAAGCCATTCTCTAGAGGCTTGCTTGCAACATAATTGACTTTTCAAATTTGCGCATAAGCTTACCTAAAGCATCTACTGCAAAGCGTTCGAGTTGTGTCATATATAACTCATCATCAAAAGTTCCATTATGAAATACAATTTTAACATTTATGTAGTGTAACTAATGTCATTAAATGAAAATAAGCTACTAATATCATACATACTCTAAAAGAATCTCTAGAAGATACTAGGGAAAATTTGATTTATGATCTATTCATTCTCTCTAAGTGAAATCATTGGCTACCTATATGGTTTAAGCTTATTAACATTTTCTTTGAAGCCTTTTTTAGTCTTATACACCTAATTACAATTGATGGCCTTGTAACCTCAAGCAATTCAACAAGTGTCCTAACATCATTATATTTTAAAAATTACATCTCATCTTGCATCGCATCCAACCACAAATCTAACTTATGACAAGAAACAATATCAATGCAAGTCATTAGATCAACCACACAATTGATATCATAGTCATACTTGTTCAGATATACAGTATAGTTTCATGATATAGTTGATCATCTTTACCTTATAGATTTTCTAAATGAAGCTACCATAGCCTCATCCTAAAACTAAGGGGCTTGAGGGATTGGATTAGGAGCTACCTTGACAATAGGACCTAGACCTCAACATAGTCAGATTGTAGTGTAGGAGGCTCCATAATTATTTGCATAGCTAGAGAAAAAGGCATAATGGTCTTCACCATACTATTATACTTTAGAGTCTGCAATCAGATACCCTCTTTGGCCACATCAGATTCTAAAAACTTTGCTATCTATGATCTCACAATTCTTGTGTCTTCATTGAGATTATAAATTTGATATCCCTTTGATTGATCTAGATAAGATATAAATTAACACTAAGTGGTTCAAAATTCTAAATTTCTTAATATTGGATTACATAACATCACTTACGTAGGGCATCCTTAAACTCTAAAATAATTCAAGCTGGGTTTACATCCAATCCATCACTCAAAATAAGTCAATAAAATAGTTTTGGTAGGAACACGATTTAGGATGTAAAGATGTGTTCCCAAAATGTCATCCTACAAAATCGGGTAAATTGGTCTTTACTAATTATATTCCTCTTATTTTCTGAAAGGGTACAATTATGTCGACAATACTATTTTGTTCAAGATTGGGCATAGTAAATTGATCTACCATCTTAAAATCCTCCAAAATATTTGGCAAAAGGCTTTTTACGTTGTCTAGCATCATCATGTCTATGAAAGTAGTCGCTGTTTTACGGTTTCAATATGAAAAAATTTGAACTTGTCAAAGACTTAGATTTTTCCTTAAGTAAGTACATGTAACCATATAGAGAATAGCCATTAGTAATGTGATTAAATAAAAACTTAGACATAAGATTGTCCTATAGGTTCCACTAATATTAGTGGGAAGGACCTCCAATAGGTCAAAGTTATGGATTGCAATTTAGTTTATTGTTTTAATTATCTTACCTCTACAGTAGTTTATGCAAGTCTCTGAATAATTTTAAAGAGCAATCAAGACATCGGCCTTTCCACCTTTTCCTAAGAGATGTGACCAAGTTGTTTATGCTATAAAGTGTAAGAATATTCTTTAGGTAGAGATCTTTTGGAAATAACATTTTTAGTTGTATAAACAACATATATTTCATTAGGAGTTAAACACAATTTGTACAATTCTTTCGACATGTGCAGCACCCAATCTTATTTGAGTTAAAGAACATGGTAATGATATTGTCCTTTATTTTAAAAGAAAATCTACATATTTAGGCATAATATGGAAACTAATTTTCGTCTAAAGGAAGATACATAAAATGTGTTTCTTAACATCAAACTAAAATCAAAATCTAAAGTTAAAATGATATGTCTCACATACTTAATGTCGACTTCAAATCTTTCAAGACTTAAGCTAGTCTATGTGTGAGGGAGAGTATTGAAATATATAAATATATAGCCGCCCTCATTTAGTGATACTTATTGTTGGAGTAGTTGTGTGCCATCTCATAAAATTTTACACGCTTGAACTTTGTTTTTGAGTGCTCGTTCCACTCTTAAATTTTGAGTGTGTGTTCCACTCCGGCAGGCACGTCTTTGGTGTATAATGTACTTGTTTGATGTCAATATAGTACTTGTTTGCTAATAATTAAAATAATTAGACAATTTTCTCATGTATTACAAAATGCGAATCTACAAAAGGATTTCCACATTAAACTTTAGCCCAAAAGTTTGGCGAAAATTGGTACGTCATATTATATGGTAGGACAACCTATGATTGTGTTGGTACTCAATTTTATCACATGATTTTAATTAGGGAAAGTGACACTAATAATTCGTAAAATTTGATCTCGTATGTAATATCAACATTGGATGTTTAATTGGTTCAACGTAGTCCTTGAATTATTCTTAGATATTCCCAAATATACCATCTAGTCCTTAATTTTCAATTTTTTTCAAACAAGTCTCTCAAATTTTTAATTAATTCAAATCCATCATTCAATACTAGTCACAGATTGAACGGATTAAAAACTCAAGGATGATATTACATATTAAACTATATTTTGGGGATTATTTGTGCCAATTTACCAAAGAAATTGGGTCTGTCCACTTTGGCCATGTGGTGATTCAATTGCAAGAGAGTTCAACCTCAGATTAACATGGTCCGTTTAATGATGGTACCCCATTTTACACATGTATTCCATTCAGGCATTTCACCTAATGTCGTATGTCTACTTGAATCAATTCTCAACTTTATTAGAACAGTGAAAGCAAATTTGCCGCTGTAAAGTGCTCAACCTAGAACTATGTAGATCGGTGAGGGGGGCACCGGGCATGTAGATTTGTGCTGGGCAAGTCGATAACATGTAAAAATGAAATGACTTGATGTGGTCGATGGGTGAGGGATCCGTTAAAGTTCTAAACGTGGCGAATCATGCAAGTTAACAAAGGTTATGGAGACTACTAGGCTAATGAAATCGACGTCGAGATCGACGAGCGGCCTAAGGGTATCAACTGCCACTTCGGTTCAAAGTTTCCACTGGAATCCGATCCGATCTGAATATAAAGGGCGTACGTTTCTTTTGCGACCGACCTTCAATAGAGTCGGGTCGCATTTTTATTTCATCTTCTGAAGAATTTCTTAGTCATCCGCAATTATCCTGATCCAAATTTTAGTGAGGTTAATGCATTCTTTAGCTGCGTGCTAAGTGCTTATACCAATCTATTACGAGGCACGATCGAAGATGTAATGATTCTCTTGAAGAGTAACTCCGTCAAATTTATGCACTAATTTGAATCATGCGGGCGGCGTTCTTTCTGCTTTCACATTCACTTTCTTCGCTCTTGCTAGGCCATGACCATATTCTTAAATGGAATGAGGACCCAAACAACTGATCAACCCACTTCACAGGATAGTGGCTGGTGAATCACCCTCCATTTATCCCCCATGTATCCGAACCAACACTTTCGCAGCATATTTTCCGAAATCAATCAACATGAGCAAGAAACTTGAAGCTGGAACTGATGCTAAAAGCCTCACGTGAAACGAGTCAAGAAAGCATAAAGGCCACAGCTTGAAGCTCCGATTCAATTACAAACAGGCTTCTTTGCCATATTCAAGGAAGAAATTAGAAAACAACCCGGGTTTTGTTTGTTACACAAAAAATAAATGATTTGGAAAGCATTATCCTGAAATGATCACTTGAAATAATTTGTCGATGAATAATTTTTTCATCATTGATAATGATCTATATGTAGACATTTTAATGGATAGTGAAAATATTCTATTGATTTATTTTTATTAGTGATACAAATTATCATTTTAAAGAAAATAATTTATAAAGTATTTATTTTGTCCTGAAGTAAATGTACCGAAGTAAGATATATTCCTCTATAGCATAAGCAATTAGCAAGCGGGGTCAGCTCAAGCGCACGATTCTTAACCTTATCCACAAATTAAGTTTTGAGATTTCTTGAAAGCTAAGTGAGTTTTCAGGAAAGAGTAAATGAAGGCTGTGACAGGAAGTGATTAAGATGCCCAGATATTTCCAATTACGTATTGCTTGACCAAATTGAAGTGCGAAAATTCACTCACACAGAAAGTGACTTCTAAGTGTTTAGCCGGTGGAAATGCAATTAACCTTCGAAGAGTTCTTTGTTAAATGTTGAAAAGGAATTAATTCTCTTGAGATGATCCTTCGTACAGAACACACGAACTTTTTACGGAAGACCATCCGCTATATAAAAGATTCTTTACGTTGATCATGAATAGCCCACCATATGCACAAGACAATTGTATCTAGGGACATTACAATGTAACCAAATGAGCCTATGTGATTGCATTTCCTTAACATTTCTTCAGCAAGTAAATAGGTAAATTATCTGAATTAACCTATTATTTGGCAGTTAATTTAGACTTAAATATTTTGATTGTGTCAAGTTAGTCCTAAACAATTTGAAAATTCAATTATAAACATTTCAATTATGCTAATTTAGTTCTAAACTTATAAAGATATGTCAATTAAGTTATACACCTTTTCACGAATTACCAATATAGTTCTTAGGGCTTATTTTGGCTAGAATTGCTAATTTGATGGTCTAGTTAGCACTAGCTATCCAACATGGTAGGGCCAACGTTGATGTATATAATTTTTATTTAAAAAAATCCATCTTTTTATTAGTTTTTATTTTATTATATTTTCCATCACATGGCCATGGGGCTGCTGACCTTTGTCGGCCACTAAGCAAGGGTTGATGACCCCCACTAGCCCTTGGGTGAGGGCTACAAAGCCACTACCGGTCGTGGGAGGCTAGCTAGCGATGGCTTCGTGGCCTTGACCTAATGGTCAGTGGGGCCATTTGCCTTGTGAAGAAAAGAAGAAAAAAACAAATTGAAAAAACTCAATGACGTTACTAAAAATTTGAGTTTTTTTAAAACTTTAAAATAGGCCGTGCCACATCAACTTCGCCATGTAGAACGGATAATGTTAACTGGACTATTATGTTCGTAATTTTCTATCAAAATTAAGTAGAACAACTACATTGGCAATGATTATAATGACGTAAATAGTTCAATTTTTTCCCATATGCAATATGTTCACTAGATTTTTAATTAGTTCAATATGATATCTGAACTTTAACTCAATATGCAATATTTTTCATAAAATTTTGATTTATTCAATGTGTTCCCTACATTATCATTTCATTAATATAAATTTAAGGACAACATTTAACAATTTCATACAATTTAGGATTTTTTCTAATAATCGAGATGTCCGAGCCAGCTTACGTGCACCTCGACTATTTCTCGAGGGAGACTAGCACAGCAACCCACCTCCATGGGCCCCCACTTAAATCACAGGTGCTTCCCTGAGGAATCGAACCCAAGACCTCAACTAAGTCAGAGTTTGGTCTAACCAGCTGGGCTACTCATAGGTGGGTTAATTTAGGAATTAGATTGCATATATAGCAAAACTCCAAGAATCATATTGAATAAATTAAAAATCTATGGATGATGTTGCACATTAAACTAAAGTTTAAGGATCATATTGAACAAATCATGTTGTACCTTAGGTTAAATATCATTAACCATTTGTATTGAGTTCACTTGGCAATTTGTTAAGAAGTTTATGACTAAACTACAAATCATCAAAACATTTAGTACTCAATTGGTACAACCAAATTATTTAGAATTGAGTTGACAACTGGCTTGTCGTACAATAAGTTTAGAATTTTTTGAATGATTTTTCAATAAGTATATCCCACACAAGTACGGTTTGTTTGGACAAAGAAAAGTACATCCCATGGGTAGCCTAGCTAGTTAGGGTGAAATTGGACTTCGTTGAAGTCTTGGATTTGATTCCTTAGGGAAATACCTGTGATTTAAGTGATGGACTATGACGGTGGGTTGCTGTGCTAGTTTCTCCTGAGAAATAATCGAGGTGCGCCCAAGCTGGCCTGAACACCTCAGTTATCAAAAAAATAAAAAATAAAATATAATGTCTCAAAATTTGAAAATCACGAAGAAAATGGAAGAATCACTAGTACCAAAGTATTACCGCAAGAAAGATTCTCAACACGATGCCACAATGAAGATCGGTCATTACGGACTTGAACCTTGGGGACTAGCTCAAATTACGACTTAAGAAGCCAAGACAGCAATAAATGGATAGGGCATTCCGAAGCTTGGATCCTACACCTTGTGACTGAACCCAAGTTAATAATGTGGAACATAAATGAGACCACAAGGCCTAGACCCAATGAGTATACTTATCAAAACGTCGTAATTTTTATATTTTATTGAAGTTGGGATGAAGTTCCATTATTAAGGATCAAACGGTTCACAATGCTTTCTTCCAAGCACGTACTTAGCCTTGTAGTCCTTCCAGAGCTGGTCAACGTTCTTGCCCCGCAGGTCGACAAAGAAGTCATCACTGTAACCAGTCCTCATCTTCTTGTTCAGCTCGGCCACGAACCCGTTTCCGAGGCCATTACAGTAGTCAAGAAACCGGGCCGTGATGTCGTACCCCTGATCCCACCTGTCGCCCTTGCCTGGCACCACCCAGTGGCCCGGCACGTAACCTGACCGGAGCCTCACGAAGTCAGCGATCCCTTCGATGAGCCCGCCGGGGGCCTGACCGTCCCCGTTCCACTGCCAGACGTGCGCCATCTCGTGGTACAGGACCCCGGTGAACTCCCGCTTCACGTCACCGGAGAAGCCCCCCAGGTACGTGGCGCTCACGTGGATCTCGTCGTTGCTCTCGTACGCCACGCCGTCCATGTTCTCTATGAACAAGCTCACTTTCCCGACGCTCTTGCGATCCCCGGGGGCGTACTGATGGAAGACACTCCATATGAAACCGGTGGCCACTGTCATGGTCCTGCGGCTGTAGGGAATGCCGATCTCGTTGGAGAAGCGGGCGCCGCCGGTAGTGTTGCCGGCATTGTCCGTCACGGTGTATTGCACTGCGCTGGATTGCATGCAAGACGAGAGGACTACTAGCGAAGCAAGGAAGAGCATTTGGGTTGACATTGCGTAGGTTAGACGAAGTTTTTTTTCTAGTACTTTTGGTTTGCGCAAACATAATGTTGTCCAGCATCGGCTCATGTATAGAGGAATCCTAGATACAATGCATGGGGCAAGTAGGTTAAGTTTCTTGTGAGAAAGCGATGATAGTTTGAATTTTTATATCTGGATATTGTTTAGTGTAAGTGGATTAATCTTTTCAGAGTGAGTCAAAACCTGCTTTTTCCCTACTTAATCTGCTATAATATGGAATTGAACAGATCCTCGTGGCTTTCTCGGATACAGTTTTGAGTTTTTTTGGTCGGTGGCTCAAAATTCATTAGGGCTTTTTGAAATATAATGTGATTTTTCGTGCATCGCTCACAATATAATTGAATTGATAGTATATTGGATGCTTCATAAGATCCATAGAGTAGTATCAATCTAATTCTATTTTTAAATGTCACTTTTTAATAGATTTATTGCATGTATTTTCAATATTAATATTTTAGTATGAGCCCGATCCTCTTGTTCTAGAAATGAAATGCAAAATAAAGATATTAAAACATAATAGAGTGAAATATATTTTCATCGCAAACATTATTATTAACATTTTTTATTAACAAATTAATGCAAATGATATTAAGGATCATTTTAAGAAGAAATAGTTCACCAAATCATTCATTTTCGAGAAACAGAACAAGCCTTCACATGGCATTCATTCAAATTTCATTTCTTCTAAGGCTCCGTTCGTTTCACGGAAAATATTCTTCTGGAAAATATTTTCCGAAAATTGTGGTGTTCGGGAGGCAGAAACCAAGATAGTCAAGATGGAAGAAACATCTTCAAAAGTAGAGAAAATGTTTTCTTTTTTTTTAAGTGAAAAATATTTTCCATCTTCTTTGCTTACCTTTAAATATCGTAACCTCTAATAGTATTTCTCGACCTCACTCAAGGTCAATGAATAAGACCTTTGACAAATGAACATCGTAAAATATTATCATTTTTCAGGAAAATATTTTCTAAATTACTATATTTTCTGTGAAACGAACGGAGTCTAAATATGATTATCGCTGTCCAAGACCTCATCTTGCAGCCAATCAAAACACCTTCCTCGAGATATGAAGCGATCCACTAGCTACACACTTCACATACAAGTCTACCAAGCTTGCATAGTAGTACACCCACGTCCAAAGCCAATCCAGACCGTAAAACTCGGGTATGGGAATTGCATCAGAGGGGATAGTAACTCCGACCACGAACATGCCGACGAAACAGTTGCAAGCGTAAAGCTATCAGGCAATGACCTCCTCACCAGCATAGCCTGAAACGAATCGACAGCTTTCTGTGGACAACCCAGCTGAGCAGATCTGGTCATCCTCACAAGTCCAAGCAACCACGTTCCCCTCGGGCATTTTCTCTAACACCTTGCGCGCTGAAACCAGACCAGCAGTACCCTTTGTAAGCGAGTCAATCAATGCATACCCAACACACACATCAGAAGTATTAGGGAAAAGCCGAACTTCCAGCATATGAACAGCAGTATCGAGTGCTTCAAACCCATGTGGTTATCAGCACAGCAAAGAGATCATGGAACTCCAAGAAACCAAGTCCCGGAAAATCCTCTACCCCTCAGCCCAGTCAATGAACTTTTGAGTAGGGACAGATGGGCGCGTTGAGCATCACTGGTTCGGGCTCCAGATGGGACCGAGCGAGCGCACGATGGACGGGCCAACGCACGGGACCAAATGCAGGGCATGAGGAGGAGAGAGAAGGTGAGGCGATCGGGATGGGACCCATAACGGTACATGAGGTCGAGGTGGGATGTTGCTCCGGGGAGGTGGGTGATCAGTCGGCGGTCGAGATCGAGGGTGAGAGGTTTTCGCGAGAAGGAGAGAGCTTGGTACAGAAGGGCGGAGAGAAGAGAGACAGACTCATTCCTCCATGCAAGACGAACTTGGTCTGTCACATCGAAAGAACACTCAGAGAAACAAGTAATGTAACGATGAGGCAATTTTCCCACAAAATACCGGAATTAACAATCGCCAAAGCATCTAGTTTTACCAATTACACGGCCAGTTTCTCCTCTAGAACTCCATTTATTTTACAAATTACTCATACTAAAAGAAGAGAAAATCATACTATGCCCAATTCCATCATCCTATTGTCACTATGAACTTGGCTTCCATCATAAATTATTGAAGCAATTGATGAAGTGGAGAATGATTCAATTTCTATCCCAGTGCTGACATCATCGACTGGTTTCTCGGGCGGAAACAGAAGCAGCTTCGAGGGCAGTCTCAATTTGTCGATATCTCCTTCAAGCATTTCTAGGACTCTGCTCATTGATGGCCGATCATTTGGGATTAATTGTATACACCAAAGGGCAACTATGGCCATCTTCTTAGCTATCTCTCTTTCCTCTTCATCTTCTACCATGTCAACCTCATTTCCTTTGTTGAGTTGATCGTAGATCCACAAAGGGAAGTAAGATTGACTAAAATTGGCTGCATCTGCATTTACATTTCTTCTTCTTCCGGCCATTTCCATCAACAACATACCAAAACTATATACATCGGATTTATAAGAGACACCACCAATGTCCTTGTAGAATAGCTCTGGAGCCATATATCCTAAAGTTCCTCTTGCAATAGTCAATGATACGATGTTGTGCTTTGTAGGATAAAGTTTTGCAAGTCCAAAGTCGGAAACTTTCGGAATGAAATTTTGATCTAAAAGAATATTGTGAGGCTTGATATCAAAATGTAGAATTTGCATGTCACATCCTCGATGTAGATATTCTATCCCCCTAGCCACACCAAGAGATATCTCATATATTCTCTCATAATCGAGAGAGTAGTTGGCATCTTTAGAGAAAAGGTGCTTATCCAAAGATCCGTTCGACATGAAATTGTACACAAGAGCAAGCTTAGAGTTGTCAAAGCAAAAACCAACAAGTTGAACCACATTAACATGGTGGATCCTTCCAATAGTAGCCACTTCACTTATAAAATCTTGGCCATTAGATTTTGGTTTGTTCAAAATCTTGACAGCAACTTCATTGCCACTTCTAAGTATTCCCTTATACACACAACCAAATCCTCCTTCTCCTAATTTGCGTTCGAAATTTCTTGTAATTTTCTTGATATTTGAGTAAGAGTACCTTATCGGCAAAAAGTTGTTATGAGCTTGTAGGAATTCTTCAATATTTCTGTCCATTGCTAGGTGTCTTCTCCTCCACTTATAGACTAAAAATATTAACAAACATGGAGCTCCGAGTATGAATTTTGCTGCAACAAAGTGGCCTACAGAGAAATTTTGTCATAGATTAGTGTAGTGTCACTAATATATATATATATATATACACACGCGAAGTTTTTTTATCTGTCAAAATGCTGCCAGAGACCTTCAAATTTGCATGGGGAAAAAAAATAGTCGTACCCAAGGCAATGGCGATTTTCGGACCTGCATATACCGCAACTTTACGCATGGTATTCCACTTAGAAACTGTGAAAGAAGAGAGGAGAAAGTTCATTCCGGATGACTGAGAACGATTAGAAAATGAACTGAATCTATCATTGTAACAGTTAAATATAAGAGTAAGTTCTGTTAAGCTATAAAGGAAGTCAAAGATAAATTCATACAATCACTTCAAAGTGCAGAACACGCATTTGCTCATTGAGAGTTGCAAGTGGAGAAGCATGGAAAAAAGTAGAGTGAATGTGTTTCCCTCTCTCGGATGCCACTCAGATCCAAATTTGTTTTGTTCACTCGTGGAATCCATGTTACCTTAGCATGATCATGACGAGCCCTAGCGAAAGTTCATTCTCCCACATAAAAGAAGTTTCCAAAAACATCATCAACTAATCGAATAAACCATGCAAGGGACACGAGCTTCTATCAAATCAACAAAAAGTATCAGTGTCAAGTTCCCCCCAAACCCAACTCCCCCCCCCCCCCCCCCGGGACCCCAATCCCAAAAAAAAAAAAAATCATTGCGTGCGTCCTTTATATTATAAAATCCAATTGAATTTGGCCACGTTCCTTTGCGTGTAAATTTGAGCAAACATTTATGAAAAGAAAAGGAGGAGGAAGAGGAGAAAGAATGAAAAGCTTCACGAGAAGTCACTTACAGGAGTAATAGCTATGGCACCCGTATACGAAACCGAAATAGCAAATACGAGATATTGATGCCATCCTCCCTCCTGTATAGAATAGATCGAATCCCTCGGTCATCGCGTTGTGGATGTTCTCATATGTTGACCTCACGCGATTATACGGATACCCTCTTCTCTCCCATATAGATTCCGATGCGGATGACATCATGGTTATGGTGCAAAAATCCTTCATTTTCCTTGCTAAGGGATACTTCAAAAGTAGAGCATACGAGTACACTTCCGTTTGGGAAACAACAGGAGGCGTGTCGGCAGAGTGTGCTCCCTCGATACATGGTTTGGTATCGACATATGACTTAGAAGTTACCGGCTGTGAGCACTTGACGAAGGCCACTGACGGTATGAATCGAACAAGAAGATCGTATGGATCGAAAGAGCTGAAGTTGGAGCCCGTTAATGAGTAACGAGGGAGCGACGAGCAATTACCCTTTTGAAGTCCATCGTCGACTACTGTGATGTAACCAAAGAAGTTGTCTTCATCATAATAACCATTGTACCGGATCGACCTGACGTAATAACGGCCGGCATATAAATATAAAACGGTACGGTTATTTTCACAAGCTAGCTCAAATGCGGGGCGGCCACAACCTTTTGGATCGCTCTTCAATCGAAAAGGATAGCTTATATTACGGATTTCGCCGCAAGATGAAGCGGGGCACGAGCGATACATCTTCGCACCACGGGCCGCCCCTAGCAATAGAGCAAGCAATACGAGGTGGAAAACAGGGTACATAAATGTGGAGCTGGGAGAGCGGATCATCTCTCCGCTGTTTGATCTGATGCAAGGAAAGTTTGAGCGAATTAGTAATGGGATGGAGGCTCAATAAATGGGATGCGCATTACGATTGAAAAGACTTGGAGTCGTCGGTCAACGAAATTTCCAAGTCAACCAAGGCCAGCGAAGGAAAACAAAGAAGTGTGGACCAGCAGCCACAGCTTTACTATATTAGTGGCAATTATGAAGAAGACTTCCCGGCAGTTTCTAGATTTAACATGTTGTGGCAAATGACTATTCTCTAGGAATCAATTTAATATCATATAAATGAATCAATGTGAATATTTTGTCCTGTAATTGAATCAAAATCCTTTCAAGACCAGTCTCCTTATGAAATTTCAACACGAAATGAAAAAAAAAATATTGCATATATAGTAAATTGATGATAATAAAGCTTAGTTCGTCAAACTTGTAATAACGGTTTTATTTAAGCTGATATTCCTTCCCTCAATAGATCTATCAAATCTGGCATGAATTAATTTTTTAAATTTAAGTTGATTTTTAAAATTAATTTTTAATTTATTAATTTTTTTAATTTTATAATAACAGAAATATATATTTTATTAAAAAAAATTTCGAAATCTCTTTCATTTTTTAATTTTAATAATAGAAAAATATTTTATTTTATTTTACTTCACTATAATTTTTTTTTAAATAAAGGACTTCGGACCCTAATAGTGCGGATAGGGCCTACAAATTGGGACAAAATAAGGCCCAATCCAGTTTTAAAAAATGGTTTGAAACTAAATTAAAAGAGCCCAAAACTAAAATAGGCCCAAAAAAAGAAACGAATTTTATATAAAAAAAGCACAACACTAAAAGGCCCAAAGACTGGCTGAACCCATCCGAAACCTCTAGCCCACCGTAAAAAGACTCCACATTTCTTTTCTTTTCTTTTTTTAATTTCCTTTTTCTTCATCTTCCCCCGATCCAATCATCATCCTTCAATGAAACTCTCCTACGCCACTCGCCTTCAAAGAAATTCTAACAACGAGAAGACCTCCAAACACAAAAAATCACTCATATCGGAACACACAAAAACACAAATCTAAAAATATAAAATAATAACAATAAATAATATTTCACTTAGGCATTTCATCGAACATTTGACTAGTACCCGTAGACATAGGAGCTGAAACGAAATCAAAGCCAAGCCTATGATGTAGCAAACGGGACTCACAAGCAAAGACAAGTACAATGGGAGCCCGGAAACCAGTCGGACATACCATCACTCATTCCGGCCAAGAAGCGCAGCCAAAAAAGCAAACAAGGAAGGGAGTCACAGGACGAAGGAATAACAACGGAAAAAAAACAACAGTCCCTACACGGTCCGGGTAGGGCAATGAACGGGCGCGCACGAAGAAGCTTGAGCCAAGCCATCGTTCGCCCATGGAGTTTCCCGTCCGTGATCCTCGGGAGTTTGGCCGAACCAAGTGAGGCGTGGCCGTGATCGAAACTTACCGGTGAAAAGGGAAAGACGCGAAGAAGGTGGTGGACGAGGCGCCGGGGACGGAGGTCTCGGATGCACAATGAACTCGGGTCCTCTCTCTCCCTCTCTCTCTCTGTATCTCCTTTTCGTTCTTTTTTACCGAACTCCCTCTTACATAAGATCGAGAGTCGGGGCCGAAGAAGCCCCCTCGTCCCTTCGTCCCCTTCCCTTTTGCTTTTTCTCTTTCCTTTTGTTTCTTTTTGTTTTTTTTTTGTTTTTTGTTTTTTGTTTTTTTGCTCCCTCCTTCCGACTCTCTGCCGAAGCAAATCTCTCTCTCCTCTCTACCCATCCATCTCCTCTTTCCACCTTTCTTTCTTTTGTTTGACTTTTCTTCCCCTTTTCCCCTTCGTTTTTTTTTTCCTTCCTTCCCAAGATTTTTGTCATCTTCCCTATTTTTCTCTCACTTTTGCCAGACTCCTTCCCCCCCCGGCCGCGCCCCCGCGGGGGCCCTACGCCTCCTTATCCCTTCTCATATCTAGTCAAAGTCATATATCTTCATTTTCGTTTTCATTTTTTAATTTTAATTTTAGTTTTAAGTCAATTAATAATTCTTTTGTTTTTTTATTTATAAAATAAAATTAATTCCAAATTAACTAAAGTTAACTTGCCGGATCGGCAAAAATTAGACGTCAACAGATTAGAAACATATTCTACATTCATTTACATAAATTACGGTGATCATTCCTATTAGGCTAACTCCACTCAGCCCTATATGACTCCATGATTTTTTTTTCTTTTTACAGCCAATCCCCAACAATTTATATTGTCTTAGTCAAGATTCTACACTTTGATTTTTAGTCTTAGCCTGATAAAAAAAACTCTAGCAAATCGTCCAACCATGGAAATTGAGGGGCGCGCGCGACACTAAGCGATCATTTTCTATTCATCGGTAAAGGCAAAATAGTCACCCTGCCTTGTCTTTCATTCAACATAATTTATCAAACATCTTCTATTAGAACCGATATCTAAAGTCCTACACAGTCCCATTTAGTCGGGTGAAAAGCATTCAACCTACAAGGCATATAGATTTACAAGTTGCAACTCATGACATGATTTTAATATATGAAAGCAATTTTCTATAAAACATTATAGTTGTAATCAAATCAGATTTCTTGAAAGTACATGTAACAATCGCCCATTCGACCAAATCTAATTGGTATATGATCTTAGGGTCGAGTTATTCAACGGGGTTTCTCCAGATGCATCAGATTTTTAGCAGTTTATTGAATGATATCTCATCAGACTTAAGTTTAATAAAATGATAGAGTAACGAACATGATATGCGGATTTCTGTACTAATTATGATATTATGACAACTAATCTTAAATAAAGAGGGATTCATACCACACTAATCGGTCGCTTGGCATTCCCTATGCTCAAATTTTGCTTTGCCATTTCTATTGTGAAAGTACATAAATATAAATCCATTCCTTCACCTAACAGCTTAAATTTTTTGGACCTTTGGCTGTAGTCTTACAAAAATTTCACATGATATCAGAGGAGGAGGTTTTGAGTTCAAATCTTCTTAGACCCCTATTCTGCCTCCCAAAAAAATATTTTTGCAACAGGCGTCATTGTGCTTGCCCAGGTATGCTGCCCTTGCGGTGAGCCTCTCGCTCGAACCTGTAGGGGCTGCCTGTTAGGACAATCACGATGAAACCTGAGAATCAGAGTTCTCGGAGAGGATCGCGCGAATCCAGAAGCTGCATTTCCTAGGAGCTTTTACCAGGCTAGGAAGAAGATGAACGGGAGATTAAGGAAACATGGAGAGAGCTTTCGGGAAGACTAGACTAAGTGTGAAGGGGAGTGTGAGAGTACATAAATATAAATCAACGCCTTCACCTAATGGCTTAAGCTTTTAGGATAGTTGGTTGTGGTCCTACAAAAACTTCACAGCTATTCCCTCAAAACAAGTAATTAATACCGCAAAATGATGATTTTCCAGAATCAAAAAGCGAGGAATTCACTTACTTTGAAGAAAAAATGAGCAATATAAGCTCCTATTTATGAGAGATTTTTGCGTTTGAAGGGAGAAGGGCTAGAAGGAGCACAAACTCACATCAAAAGTAAAGCTTAGCCCTTCGAAAAGCTAATGGGGCATTTTGAACTTGACCGATATTATTCAAACAAATTTTGGCTTTTGGTGCTATTATGAGAATTCGTCTCTCTCTGATCGAGCCAAATATTTGATGCATCAAAAGCTCATGACTTGAACTCTACAAAATACAATATGATTTCTCACAAAGTGTAGAGATCATTGATTCCATTGAAATGAGTCATCTTAAATCATGTCTCGAATTTAAATTAACTAATCTACACAAAAGAGAAAACAAAATTAAAGGAAGTTTCCTCGCATGAGAATTATCACGCCCAGATTTCTTTTGCTAAAAAAAGAAAAGAAACGTGGGGCATGGATCAATAAAACAAAACAAGGAAATAAGGGTTCTTCCTTGCATGGTCAACAAGTCAACAATCACTGCAGATTTGTTTTTTCAAAAGGCCGTGGGTCCATGATGAGAAAGAGGAAAGAAAGGGTTTTATCCGTGGGCTATTAAAGGAGCCGCACGCAAGGTCAAAGCAGCCGCACACATAGCCACGACGCACAGAAGAGCCGCACTGCGGAGCATGGAGGGGGCTTCTTCGTGGGTTTCCTTCGTGTGGCCGTGCATTCCAAACAAATTTGTGAGTTTATTTATTTATTCAATTGAATTATTTATTATAAATAGTTAAAATTTGATATAATCTAGGTACAGAAAATATGAACATATTAAATGATTATAATTTGATTCTTCAATTATAATGGATTATTTATTGCCGACTTTTTTCGTAGACGTAACTACCGATACTCGGACCGAACAGCGTAAATTTCTGGTATCCTTATTATTTCTGGTTTACTTCTCTATCGATTTCGCGTTGACGTAAATTACAAGATCTTGTTTAATTTTTCGCATTAATTTATAACAAGCCATACGAGTGATTGAGAGAAAAAGCGATGATATCTCTATTAGGAGAAGTCTCACCAAAGAGATTTTCAAGGAGTTATAAAATTTATGAAATTCTTGATCGTTACCTACTCTATGACAACCGCAATTTTTTGGACTTATTCGAAATAGGACAAACATTTATTAAAGTTGCAATTTATGGTGATCCGACAATTCAATTTGGCCAAACTAATCACGATTGGAAGTCTCTAACAAAGCATAATCAAATGGTATCCTTCATTCAAAAATTTGACGAGGTTGACTTTAGGCCAAATTTTAGTCAAACGCTAGTAAATCATTAGGTGTGTAGAACATCCATGTAAAATGTCACCCTTGCAAATGCACCAAATTTTGTAGTAGGGCCACCTCGGCGGGTGTCACTAGGACAGTGCTCCCGAACCTCTAGAAGGTTTTTATGGTTTGAACCCGTATTTTCTTAATAGTTTTCGCTTGGACCCATGAATAATTAATAAGTGGCGTTAGGATTTTTTTTTTTTGTGCTGCATATATACGTAACATCTTTCTCTTGTAATTGAGAATTATAAAAAAGTGGTGAGATGTGCTAATTATAGTAGAATCATCTACTTGATGTAACCCTAATTTAAGAGTGAATCGAGATAAATCTTATATCTTGATTTCCTTTTCTCGTCTTTTATTTTTCATGTCATTGTGTTTGTGTGCCGAATCTTAACAAAATATATTCTTTCACCAATTTTTCACTTCGGCCATTGACACGTGCATCTGCATTGTCTGGCACAAAAGTCTTTATTGTGTGTCTCTCTGGTCAATTATTCCACCCTAAATTCCTGCTTTTAAATTTGTGAATGTCGTCCTAACATGTTATAATGTTGACATTGTCGCAACCTCCCCGAAGGTGCACCACCTAAGGGTTCGGCTAATGGATTGCTAAGTTTAACTTAACTCGAGCTCTCCCAAGCTCACATCAATTCGGGACTCAGGTTTAAGTTCTTAAAATGCGAAATTGATTTCAAAAGGAGTCGCCACTAATCTATTTATGGTGGGTCGATTAGAAATCCATGTAAAGCACTGGGAGCTGTATTTTATCCCTACAAATCAGAGAGTAGGAATTCGAGGACTTGAAAACCATTTTCTTATATTTCAAAAATAATTTGAAGGTAGTTTGAATTGATGTTAACTTTATTCCCTAACATACATGATGATCACGCGGGTGCATAAACATTTATTTAAAAGCTCAAAGAAACATAATAATAAGCAAAGCAATAAACCAAGATGAGACAAATCAACAAAAGTATCTTTTTTGGTTTTTTTTTTTATGTGTATGCGATGCATGTAATGATAAACTAATCCTATATGCAACTATTCTAATGCAACCCTAAATGCAATTTTTATGAATTATTAAATGAGACTAATTGTCTATATTTAAATAACATCTAATCTAAATTAGAAACTAAAGACTAATTGTCTATATTTAAATAACATCTAATCTAAATTAGGAACTAAATTACGTTAATAGCTAATTTGTACCAAAATCTTATCTTAACTACGGATAATTAAATACGAAAACTACACCAATATGCAAGTGCATGAAAGCCTAAACCTAATGACATGACCTAACATGGCTTATAACATGCAACTCATAAATTAACTTGGGCTAAATGACATGCTATTTAACTAAATGAATTAGATTACATACAAAAGGGTATTTTTTTTAGGCATTTTCTTATTTATTTAATGAAATTCGAAATTAATTAAACTAATTAATTATGAAAAGCTAACCTAACACAATTCCTAGGTTTCTAAATGCGATGATATGAAATCCTATATTATGACATGATGTTTGATGCAACTAATCTAAACAATAAATAAAACCTAATAATGCAAACTAATATGGAAAGGCATGCATGTGATTTTTCTTGATTTTATTGGATTGGAAATAAAATAAAAGCCTAATTTAAACATGCAATAGCTAAAATGCAATCTAATCATGCAATATGACACTAACTAATGTGAATCTATCCTAAACATGAAAATGTAATTTAATCTAACATGCAATTCAAATAAAACAAGACTCATCAATTGGAAATATCAATTGGAAATAACATGAAAACAAAGAATTTTCGCAGATAGAATCAACAAATTGATCTTAAGCCTTAAAGATCAAAATATCAATTCTACTACCACACAATTAATTATTCCGTCTAAAACCTTATAGACGAAAAAAAAAATCGATATTGCGGTTGCAAATTGGAAAATAAATTTCAGTTAATAAACTTATTACTTAAAGCACGCAAATTAGACAAGAAATATTACAAACCAAATATTCAAGTCAAATCAGGATAAGATATTTACTTAATCTTACGTATCAAACTTTCCAAGCTTGAATCCTTGGGCTTCGCAGGCTCACAGTGATGATTCTGAACGACAGGCAAATGAACACGTTCATCAATGATGAATCGGAAAGGGAGGAAGAAACTTACCGGTAACTTTCGCCAATGGACCGAGCCTGCGCCTTAGGGTCTAGCTAGAGTACGCCCAGCCAATGGGGGGTTGTCATTTGCAAGTAACATATGAATGGATTAGGGGTGGTCATTGATGCTAGGGACTCGATTAAGGACCCTATGGAGACAGTATTCCTATTTTTGGTATAGGGGGTAGACTCATTGGGATATTCCAATATCTCACTCTACCATCACTAATCCCCTTTTCAAGTGCCGAGCATGAAAATCCCGGATGCAGACCCACCCATCCCAGAGTAACCCACTGATAGCGGGTGGGTAATTGATAGAGTCGAGGCCAAGCACGAAATCATCTTTGAAAAGCACGAGAAGATCTTATGGGAGTTTAATTACCTTTTGTGGTGTTGCGTGCCCCACTGGTATTGGCTAATGTACATAGGAAAGAGAGGTGGTCCATTAGTGTTTTATCAAAAATACCATGAACAACCATGGGGAGGATATGAGGATTGGCTATTAGACATGTGGAAGGACGATCTCCCTTTTGGTAGTATGGTGGACCCTTAGGGTATGTTCTCATTGGCTATTTACAATGGTAAGCTTAAATGGAAGATTCGGTCTGTAAATTTATACTGGAATGAGTAATGGAAAGAATGAATCTTAATAGTATGGTACTGGCGGGTTGTAGTTTATTTATTTAATTATTTATCTCGCTTTGGTCTGCGTTGTCTCTGATTGTTGAAGAAGGCCCGCGACCTATCTAGAACATCGCTTTTGGTCGCAATAAGAAAAAGAGAAAAATCGGGGTTTGCCGCAAGCTCAGGTAGCTAGGCGTGACAAGAATTCACTTACTTTGAAGAAAAATGAGCAATATAAGCTCTTATTTATGAGAGATTTTTGCATTTGATGGAAGAAGGGCTAGAAGAAGCACAAACTCCCTCCAAAAGTAAAGCTTAGCCCTTCGAAAAGCTAAAAGGGCATTTTGAACTTGAATGCTACCATTTCTTTCAAATAAAATTTGGCTTTTGTAACTATTATGAGAATTCATCTCTCTCCAATCGGACCACATATTTTCTGGATGGAGAGCTCGCGTTGTACCGTCCCAAAGTGCAATCTAATTTCTCACAAATTGTCGATTCCATTGAAATGAACCGTACAAGAGGTTGAAAGAAAAAAGCGATGATATCTCGCGTAGGAGAACTCCCTCCAAAGTGATCTTCAAGGAGTTATAAAATTTACGGCAAGTGTTCTTGATTGGTACCTACTCTATGACGACCGCAATTTTTTGGACAAGTTTGAGATGGGACAAATAGTGTTAAAATTGCAATTTATGGTGATTCAACAGTCCAATTTGGCCAAAATAATCACGATTGGAGAGCTAATAAATGATATAGGATTTTCTAATGCCGCATATACATGTAATATCTTTCTCTTGTAATTGAGAATTATAATAGAATGGTGAGATGTGCTAATTATAGGAGAATCATCTACTTGACGTAATACTAATTTAAGAGTGAATCTAATAAATCTTGTATCTTGATTTCCTTTTCTCGTCTTTTACTCTCCATGTCATTGTTTTGTGCGATGAATCTTTACAAAATATGGTTTTTCACCAATTTTTCACTTCGCTTATTAACGCTTGCATTTGCAATGTCTACCATAAAAGTCTTTATCGTGTCTCTCTAGTCAATTATTCCACCCTAAATTCCTCCTCTCCTAACACGTTGTAATGTTGCCATGTTTTTTATTTACTTAATTTGGACATGAAATGTTATAAACACTAATTAATCTTAGTGAATACAAGTCATTTTTACTATATCTGACTAAATCATATATCTGTCACAAAATTAACCAAATTATATATTTTCATTGTCCGTAAAAATGTTTATATATAAATTTCTATTAATGATCAAATATTATTTATTAATTAATTATTTCAAACGAATACGAGCAATCGTTATAGGGAATAGGTTTTTCAAATCATTCATTTTTTAAGAAACAAAATGAACTTTCATGTCACATTCATTGGATTTCCCTTTCTCGTCGATGTGATAATCAATATCCAAGACCAAGTCTAGCACCCGATGAAAACATCTTTTGCGAATCATGAAGCCAATGCGGACCATTTAACTCGGGAGTGGAATTGCGTCCAAAGGATAATAAATCCGACTCCAAGCATGATGACGAAAAGGCTGCGAGTGTAACTCTATCTATTAAAGGCCCACTCACCGCATCGCCTAAAGCAAATCAGCAGCGTTCTTTGGACAGCCCGACTGAGAAGATCTGGTCATCGTCATAAGTCCAAGGGACCACGTTCCTACGGGGCATTTTCTCAAACACCTTACGAGCTGAAACCCACAATCATCACTGCCCTTTACAAACATGTCAATCAATGCATACCCAACACACACATCAGTATCAAGGTAGCCGCTTTTGGTTGTAAATCCGAAAGCCGCATCACCAATTGATACATTCTCTGGAATCGAGCAAGCCCGAGCAATGGTCACGAAGCCATAAAGATTAGGGAAAAGCCGATCTTCAAGCATATGAACGGAAGTATCGACTGCTTCATAACCCATGGGATTATTGGCATAGCAAATAGATCATGGAACTCCAAGAACCAAGTCCCCTCATTATCCATGTCCCTAAAAATCCTCTCCGCCTCAATTCAGTCATTGGTTTTTGAGGAGGGACTGATGGGCGAGTTGAGAATCACCGAGTCGGGCTCCAGATGGGACCGAGCAAGCACATGATGGACAGGCCAACACGCGAGAAAAAATGCAGGACTTGAGGAGGAAACAGAAGGTAAGTAGTTCGGGATGAAACCATAACGGCACAAGAGGTCGAGGTGGCATGTTGCACCACGGAGGCGGCTGCCATTGAGGTGGGTATTCAAGTGGCGGCCAAAGGTCTAGGGTGAGAGGTTTTGGCGAGAAGGAGAGAGCTTGATATAAGAGGGCAGAGAGGAGAGACAGATTTATTACAACATAAAAGATGAGCTTGGTGTGCCATGTCAAACAAACACTCGGGAAGCAAGTCAAGTAACCACGAGGCCTATTCTTCTACCAAACATGGGAATTAACAGACGCTAAAAGCATCTAGTTTCATCAACTACACGGCATGTTACGCTGTGGAACTATGCCTATTTTACATATCACCCATACTAGGAGAATAGAAAATCATGTCATGCCCAATTCATTAATCTCACTGCTATTCTAAACTTGGCCTCCTTCATAAATTGTTAGAGCACACGATGAAGTGGAGAATGATTCAAGTTCAATTTCCGTTTCGGCATCAACAGCAGGGGTCTCGGACGGATACAAAAGCGGCTTTGATGGCAGTCTCAATTTGTCGATATCTCCTTCAAGCATTTCTAGGACTCTGCTCATTGATGGCCGATCATTTGGGATTAATTGTATACACCAAAGGCCAACTATTGCCATCTTCCTAGCTATCTCTCTTTCCTCTTCATCTTCTACCATGTCAACCTCATTTTCTTTGTTGAGTTGATTGTAGACCCACAAAGGGAAGTAAATTTGACTTGAACGGTCTGCATCTGCATTTACATTTCTTCTTCTACCGGCCATTTCCATCAACAACATACCAAAACTGTAAACATCAGATTTATGAGATACTCCACCAATATCCTTGTAGAACAGCTCTGGAGCTATATATCCCAGAGTTCCTCTTGCATTAGTCAATGACACAATATTGTGGTTTGTAGGATAAAGCTTTGCAAGTCCGAAATCAGAAACTTTGGGAGTGAAATTTTGATCTAGAAGAATATTGTGAGGTTTGATATCAAAATGTAGAATTTGCATGTCGCATCCTCGATGAAGATATTCTATCCCCCTAGCCACACCAAGAGATATCTCATATATTCTCTTATAATCAAGAGAGTAGTTGCCATCTTTAGAGAAAATGTGCTTATCCAAAGACCCATTTAACATGAAATCATACACAAGAGCAAGCTTAGACTCGTCGAAGCAAAAACCAACAAGTTGAACCACATTAACATGATGGATCCTTCCAATAGTGGCCACTTCGCTTATAAAATCTTGGCCATTAGATTTTGGTTTGTTCAAAATCTTGACGGCAACTTCACTACCACTTCTAAGTATTCCCTTGTACACAGAGCCATATCCTCCTTCTCCTAATTTGTGTTTGAAATTTCTTGTGATTTTCTTGATATGTGAGTAAGAGTATCTTATCGGCAAAAAGTTGTTATGAGCTTGTAGGAATTCTTCAATATTTCCATCCATTGCTAGGTGCCTTCTCCTCCACTTAAAGACTAAAAATACTAACACAAATGGAGCTCCGAGTAGGAATTTTGCTGCGACGAAGTGGCCTACAGAGAAATTTGGTCATGGATTAGTGTAGTGTCGCATTTTTTTTTAATATAAGTACGAAGGTTTTTATCTGTCAAAATGCTCCCGGAGACCTTCATATTTGTGAGGGAAAAAGGACTAGTCGTACCCGAGAGAAAGGCGATATTTGGACCTGCGTTTAGCGCAACATTAAGCCTGACGGTCCACGTAGAATTGCCTGTGAAAAAAAGGAGGAGAAACTTCATTCAAGATAACTGAGAACGAAAAAAAAAATGAACTGAATCTATCATTTTCACAATTAAAAGAAGTCAAAGACAAATTCATACAATCATTTCAAAGTGTAGAGACACGCATTTGTTCATTGAGAGTTGCAAGTGGAGATGCATAGAATAACGAAGAGTGAATGAGTTTTCCTCTCTCGGATGCCACTCAGATCCAACTTGATTGTGTTCCCTCGTGGAACCATGTTACCTTAGCATGATCATAATGAGTTCAAGAGCCACTAGTAATTCGTAATTTTCAAACATCCTCCAGGACGGGTGAAGTTCATTCACCCTTTTGAATAAAAGAATTTTCCTAAAACATCATCAGCTGTTCGAATAAACTATGCAAGGGACACGAGCTTCTATCGAATCAAACATATTTCCCCAAACCAATATAAAGTCCCACAAAAAAAAAAAAATTCCACGGTTTGTTAGTAAAAAAGAAAAAAAGAAAAGAGCAATGCTACTGAATCTACTAAGAAATCTTATCAAACTTTTTTACGTGGCAATTTTTTTTACTGGATATTTAAAGAAAGTGATCAATCATTGTGCCGTCCTTCGTATTATAAAATCCAATCGAAACTTGACGCGTTACTTTGCGTGTAAATTTGAGCAAACATTTACGAGAGGAGGAAGAGGAGGAAGAAGAAAGAATGAAAAGCTTCAATAAAAGTCGCTTACTGGAGTTATAGTGGTGGCACCCATCCCTTCGGTAATCGAAACCTAAAAAGCAAAATCCAAATCTTCTATCTGGCGAATAGATTGGCCTATAATGGAGAATGAATCCCTCAGCCATCTCCTTGTGGACGTCCTCATATGTTGACCTCGCGCGATTAAACTGATCCCCTCTTGCCTCCTCTATATATTCCCATGCATATGACATCATGGTTATGGTGCAAGAATCCTTAATATCCCCTGCTCTGGGATTATCCGAAAGTAGAGCGTACGAGTACACTTCCGTTTGGGAAACATCAGGAGGCGTGTCGGCGGAGTGTGCTCCCTCGATACATGGTTTGCTATCGACATATGAAGTAGAAGCAACCGGCTGTGAGCACTTCACGAAGGCCACTGACGGTACAGATCCAACAAAAAATTCGTATGGATCGACCGAACTGAAGTTGGAGACCGCTAATGAGTAACGAGGGAGCGACGAGCAATTACCCTTTTGAAGTCCATCGTCGACTATTGCAATGGACCCAGAGAAGCCTTCTTCACTATCATAGAATGCATAGCTTATCGACCTGACGTAATATCGGCCCGCATATAAATATAGAACGGTGCGGTTATTTTCACAAGCTAGCTCGTATTTTGGGAGGCCGCAACTTTTTGGATCGCCCTTCAATCGAAAAGGGTAGCTTATATTACGGACTTCGCCGCAAGAGGAAGCGGGGCACAAGTGATGCTTCTTCGCACCACAACTCACGCCTAGCAGCAGAGCATGCAATACGAGGTGGAAAACACGGTACACAAACGTGGAGCTGGGAGAATGAATCATCTCTTTACTGTTTGATCTGATGCAAGGAAAGTTTTAGCTAATTAGCGATGCGATGGAGGCTCAATAAATGGGATGCACATCATGATTGAAAAGACTTGGAGTCGTCGGTCATCGAAATGTCCAAGTCAACCAAGTCCAGCGAAAGAAAACAAAGTAGTGTGGACCAGCAGCCACAACTGTACTATATTAGTGGCAATTATGAAGAGTACTTCCCGGCAGTTTCTAGATTTAACGTGTTGTGGCAAATGACTATCCACTAGGAATCAATTTAATATCGTATAAATGAGTCAATTTGAATATTTTGTCCTCTAATTGAATCCAAATCCTTTGAAGACCACTCTCCTTGTAAAATTTCAACACGAAATGAAAAAAAAAATTGCATATATAGTAAATTGATGATAATAAAACTTAATTCGTCAAACTTGTAATAACGGTCCTATCTTGTCTTTTACTCATCGTCCTTATCTGTTGATGTGCATGTGTACAACTCATTATATCAATGTTTAATTCTGGTCGTAATACGCATGCCATCATATATAGGTCAGAAACATATTCCACATTGATTTTTTTTTTTTTTTTTACAGTCAATCCCCAACAACTAATATTGTCTTAGTCAAGATTCTACACTTTGATTTTTAGTCCAGTCATTCATTTAATGCAGCATAGTCCTAGTGAATTAAGGATAAAACTTTACAAAAGTTAGACTAGAAGGAACATCGGTCTACCGTCACCTAGTTTAAGTACACCATAGTTGCAATCATTACTATCATGTAAAAATGACTCTACTAGCATAAATTCAAATAATCTAACATTAGAATTCAACTACGAATAAGCATCAAATTATGACCGGCCTAATCATAACTCTAGATATCAATGTACGAATCTAAATTAGACATGCAATTAGATCGCGGAACAAAAACAAACATGGACTAAATGATGCCAATTCTTTGGATATTTTTACATAAAAGGAGGATGTCAAATGGTTAATAAAGGCTAATTTTAAAGTTAGAAATTGATTTTCCAAGTAAAATTGGCATTTCTAAACCAAACTTTAAAATTTTGATTTTCGAAATATTTTATTTAACTTTTTTAAGAAATAATTTTTTTATTTTTAGTTAATTTTTTATTAATTTTTTTAATTTTATAATAACAGAAATATATATTTTTTACTAAAATATTTTTTCGAATCTCTTTCATTTTTTAATTTTAATAATAGGAAAATATTTTATTTTATTTTACTTCATTATATATTTTTTGAAATAAAGGACTTCGGACCCTAATAGTCCGGGTCTGGCCTACAAATTGGGCCAAAATGAGGCCCAATCCAGTTTAAAAAATGGTTTGAAACTAAATTAGAAGAGCCTAAAACTAAAAAAAGCCCAAAACAAAAATACGCCCAAAAAAAGAAACGAATTTTATAAAAAAAGCAGCCCAACACTAAAAGGCCCAAAGACTGGCTGAACCCATCCAAAACCTCTAGCCCACCGTAAAAAGACTCAACATTTCGATTTTTTCTTCTTCTTTTTTTTTTATTTCCTTTTTCTTCTCTGCACTTCATCTTCCTCCCGATGCAATCATCTTCCTTCAAAGAAACTCTCCTACGCCACTCTCCTTCAAAGAAATTCTAACAATGAGAAGACCTCCAAACACGAAAAATCACTCATACCGGAACACACAAAAACAAAAACCTAAAAAAAAAATAACAATAATAATACTTCACTTAGGCATTTCATCGAGCATTCAACTGGTATCGATAGACAGAGGAGCCGAAACAAAATCAAATCCAAGCCATCGCTCATTCCGGCCAAGAAGCGCAGCAAAAAAAAAAGCAAACATGGAAGGGAGTCACAGGAAGGAAGAAGGAATAACAACACAAAAAAGATAACAGGTCCCTACACGGTCCGGGTAGGGCAATGAACGGGCGCGCACGAAGAAGCTTGAGCCAAGCCATCGTTCGCCCATGGAGTTTCCCGTCCGTGATCATCGGGAGTTTGGCCGAACCAAGTGAGGCGTGGCCGTGATCGAAGCTTACCGGTGGAAAGGGAAAGACGAAAAGAAGGTCGTGGACGAGGCGCCGGGGACGGAGGTCTTGGATGCACGATGAACTCGGGTCTTCTCTTCCTCTCTCTCTCTGTATCTCCTTTTCGTTCTTTTTTACCGAACTCCCTCTTACATAAGATCGAGAGTCGGGGCCGAAGAAGCCCCCTCGTCCCTTCGTCCCCTCCCCTTTTGGCTTTTCTTTCCTTTTGTTTCTTTTTGTTTTGTTTTTTGCTCCCTCCTTCTGACTCTCTGCCGAAGCAAGTCTCTCTCTGCTCTCTACTTTTGTCCCATCCATCTCCTCTCTTTCCACCTTTCTTTCTTTTGTTTGACTTTTCTTCCCCTTTTTCCCCTTTCGTTTTTTTTTTCTTCATTCCTAAGATTTTTGTCATCTCTCTCTCACAGTTTTGGCTGACTCCCCCCAGCCCTACGTCCCCTTATCCCTTCTCATGTCTAGTCAAAGTCATATCTCTTCTTTTTTCATTTTCATTTTTTAATTTTAATTTTAGTTTTAATTAATAATTCTTTTAATTTTTTATTTATAAAATAAAATTAATTCCACATTAACTAAAGTTAACTGGAAAGAAAGCGAAGCATCAGTGAAGCAACGAAGGAAGATTGAGAATTTTATGTATATTCTTTCTTGAATGAATTGTACAATTATGATAGTTATCTATATAATACATGAATTGTATGAAATAAAAGAAAGAATTAAATATAATAAAATCATATCTTGTCTTCCCTAAATTACAACATGCATATCTGTCAACACTCCTCCTCAAGCTAATGGCTTATATATGTCCAAGACATTTAGCTTGTTTAGAAGATATGTATGTTGCCGCGAACATTAAGCCTTCGTAAACATGTCTGCAGGTTGTTCCACGGTGCTAATTCCTCTTGTCTTAATTATTCCTTTCTGAATCTTCTCACGAGTAAAATGATAATCCACATCAATATGTTTCGTTCTCTCGTGTTGAATAGGATTTGCTGCAAGTTTAAGGCCGCTTCATTATCGCAAAATAAGATGGTAGGCCTCTTAATTCGTATGCCAAGATCAGACAGAAGTCCTCATAGCCAAATAATCTCACACGTGATTTTAGCCATAGCACGATATTCTGCTTCAGCTGAGGACAAAGAGACTGTTCCTTGCTTCTTGGTTTTCCAGGATAAAAGTCAATCTCCTAATTTGATGTAAAAACCAGTTACTGATCTTCGATTCATCGACCATGTGGCCCAATCCGAGTCACAATAAGCTCTCATCTCCATATCACATGTTTTAGAAAGAAAAATCCCCAACCTTGGACATTGTTTTAAATACTTGACAACTTTCAAGGCAGCTGTCATATGAGAATACTTAGGTCAATGCATGAATTGGCTAAGTGTCTGTACCGCAAAACAAATGTCTGGTCTAGTCATGGTAAGATAAATCAATTTACCTACTAGCCTTTGATAACCGGAGGGATCCTCAAGCAGTGGATCTTCAGTTTCTGGAGGTATCCTGACATCATGTTCTACTGTAGTGAGCTTGAGGTTCTATTTGATTGGAACAACTGCAGGTTTGCATCCCGATAATCCTGCTTCTGGGATGATTTCTAAAATGAATTTCCTTTGACTTAGGGAAATGCCCAAATTGGAACAGGCAATATCAACTCCTAGGAAAAACTTGCGTTCTCCCAAATCTTTGATGTGAAAAGTGGAATGAAGATAAGACTTCAAATCATCAATGACAATCTTGTCGTCTCCCATGATCAATATATCACCCACATAGATCATTAAATAAATATGCGATGTACCTTTAACTCGAGTGAACAAGGCATAATTATGCTTTGATTGTTTGAAACCAGCCCTGATAAGAGCATTAGTGAACTTTGCATTCCATTGCCGTGATGCTTGTTTAAGACCATATAGGGACTTACGGAGACGACATACCATAGACTTCCCTTGTTGCCGAAGACTCGATGGGAGCTCCATGTAGATTTCTTCATTAAGATCACCATGAAGGAATGCATTGTGAACATCCATTTGATGAAGGTTTCAATCTCGGCAGATAGCAATTGCTAAGAAAGAGCGAACGGTCACATCTTTCGTGACCGGAGAAAAGGTCTTGTGGTAATCAAAGCTTTCATGTTGAGTAAACCCTTTGGCCACTAGCCGTGCCTTGAATTGCTCAATTGATCCATTTGCCTTATATTTAATCTTGCAAACCCATTTGCATTCGACTGGTTTATGGTGTAACGAAAGAGAGACAATGTCCCATGTACCATTCGCAATTAAGGCCTTGAGTTCATCCTCCATGGCTTGCTGCCACTGAGTGTCCAACATAGCCTCATGATATATGGAAGGCTCATGTGCCTCTGAAATGTGACTGACGCAGCATCGATATGCCGGAGAGAGTCGATCAAAAAAGATGAATGATGAGATAGGATGAGATATACCTTGATAAATACGAGTGTTGCAAATATAATCATTAGTCTAGGTTGGTGGTCTGGTGGCACGACTCGAACAATGAGGCACGGTTGGTTCAGTATGTGGTGGAGAAGGCTTTGGCTCAAAAGGCAGGACAGCCGATGGATGCATGAATTCTAATTCATGTGAAGAGGAAGAATCATCATCAGGGGAAGTAGGAGACGTAACCTCGAGAGGAGGAACACCATGTGGTGCGGCAGGAGGTGGAACCGTGGACATCTCCATGAGAGGAAAATCAGCATCAGTATTTGGAGGCCAAACTGATGACCATGATAACTTTGATGTCGGCTGCATATCCTTGAAAGAATATATTTCTTCATGAAAGACAACATCCCTGCTTACTAGGAAATCCCCAGTCTAAGGATCATAAATTCGATATCCCTTCTGTAGCATAGGAGATCCCATAAATATGCCTCTTTGGTCACGTGGATCCATCTTTGATCGAGTGCCAACAGTAGTCACATAGTAAAGGCAACCAAAGACCCGAAGATGATCCAGAGCAGGTTTTTTTCGAAAAAGGAGTTCAAAAGGACTCTTACCATCCAAAACTCTACTAGGCATGCGGTTAATAAGATAAGCAGCTGTGATCACACAATCACCCCAGTAAGTCTAAGGAATAGATGCTTGAAATCTAAGAGCACGAGCAACTTCAAGGATGTGACGATGTTTTCTTTCAACAATACCATTCTATTGTGGAGCGTAAGGACAAGTGCTCTCATGGATAATGCCAAGCGAAGAGAAGAAACTATTGCTTTCACGATTGAAGAATTCAGTCTCATTATCTGTTCGGATTTTTTGAACAGATTCTCTAAATTGATTTTGAGATAGGGAGACAAAAGCTTTTAAGTTTGATAAGGCTTGGCTTTTGGACTGCATTAGGAATAACCATGTTGCTCGAGAATAAATATCTACAATGGTTAAGAAAAATTGAGATCCATCACGCTGTGGTGTATGGTATGGACCCCAAACATCAACATGAAGTAAAGCCAAGGGATTAGTAGCACGAGTGACACTTGTCGGAAAAGGAACGCGAGATTGCTTAGCTAAAGGACACACAGAACAATCATGATAAGGAATTATAGTGCTGTGGCCAAGCCGTTGATGTAGAATGGAAATTTTATTCCTTGAATTGGCATTACATAAAGATGGTCCTTTAGGAGAAATCAAGGTAGAATCTAGATTATTTGGAAAGCTAGTCCAAAAATAAGGCCCTTGAGAAGCATTACCCAGTCCCATCAGTTTGCCAGTCGAATAGGCCTGAAAGAGACATTTGTTAGCTTGAAATTCGACATGACAAGAATTGTCCTCATAGACTTTGGAAACTAAAATGAGATTGAAACAAAATTGAGGAACAAATAGGATATGTTTGAGTGTGATTTCAGGAGTAAGTTTCACAGTCCCTATTTTACTCATAGATGTGACACTCCCATTTGGAAGCTGCACAGTTCTTGAGAAATTGGGCATTTCTATGGTCATGGAATAAAGACTTTCATCGCAAGTAATATGATCACTAGCTCCTAAATCTATAACATATGTCGTATTAGAAATAGAGTTTGATAAACAGTGAGATGTACCTGTAAAACTTGCTCCTTTTCCATTGAGGTCCATTTGTTCCAAGACCCTCATGAGTTGTTGGCACTGTTCTTGAGATACGGTCTGATGTAGACTAGCAACTTAATGGGCTTGCACGTCCCTTCATTTTTTCCCTTGATCATTGGGCTTTCCATGCAATTTCCAACATGTTTCTTTTGTATGATGTGGACACTTGCAAAAATCACAATAAAGTCTTGTTCTTATTTTTTTCAGATGGGCCGAACCTACCTGACAAGCCTTCTGCGTGAAATTTCTAATCCGTGAGTCAAGATGCGGAATTGAGGAATGGGCTGCTGCTTGGAGCCCATTGTCCGCTGCTCAAATTGAGGAATGGGCCGCCGCTTGGAGCCCATTGTCTGCTGCTCAACCCAATGTCTCCTCGTCTAGTCGCAAGGTTAAAAGAGCCATCGGGCCAAGAAGAATACGGCCCATCTCCTTTATTCATTTCTTCCAGCCCATCCAAACCCCTAGGGTTTCTGTCGCCTCCTCCATTCCCTCAATCAATCTGCCTCTCTCCTTCGCCTGTCAAACTAGCTCTCTTGGCCTATGTTCGTCGTCGTCCCTGTGCTGCGAGGATGAGGCCATCCTTTGCTCTCCCATGGTCCTGAGTAGTGGTAAGTCTATGGCTCTCTTCTTGGACAACGAGTTGATATATTCTGCCAAGTGGGCGCGAGGAATCCATCGCAAGGATCTGCATTCTGAAGCTGAGGTAGTCGTCGTTGAGGATGAGCAAAAAGCATGTAGCTTTCTGCTGTTCTTTGATGGCTTGATATTGTTTCAATACGTGATCCAGTGCGTCTAATTTTTCTTCCACCGTTTCTAATTCATTCCAGAGAGCTGCGAGTTTGTTGTAACAAACCCTAATGGAGGAATTGCCTTGTTTTAGTTCCACAATTTGCTGCTCAATCGCAAATATTCTAGTGTGATCAAGCCTCTTGTACATTTCCTTTATATTTTCCCACATCAATTTGGGATCTTCAGTCGGGGTAGACTTGTGGCGACCTCTTGACTAATTGTGTTTCCTATCCACATTCTCACCAACCGATTGCACTTGTGCCAGAGATGCTGCATTCGCTCATTGCTTGGCATAGATATGGTGCCATCTATGAAGCCCTCTTTATCCTTCGTTCCAAGGGCGTGTCGAAATTTTGTTACCCATCCATCGTAGTTCTCTAGGCTGTTGAGGATCTGTTTGATAAGCCGGAGCTTCGATCTATCTCCAGCGGTCATGAATAAGGGATCGCCTGGTTCTAAGCGGCCGGTGATGATGGGGAGCTGAAACGGTGTAAAATCAGGTAGGGATCTAGTGGCAGCATTTGACGGGGTTGAGGAACCAGGCTAGGATCCGATCCTTGGCCTGGGCTCCCTGGTCCAGATGTTTGACCCTGAAATCTCCCTGACCCGAGTTGTTGAAAGGCATCGTCTGAGGCTATTCTTGTGCATGCTCTTTGGGTTTGTGATGCGAGCCCCCTAGTATAATACCAGGGTGGAAGTCCATACATCCAAAAAGGTAATTGAGAGGTTCCCCAAGGAGCCTGCATTGGTTATGCCTGCATTGGTTTGTGATGCAGCTCATTGGTTGAGTCTGCGTTTGTAGGTCTTGGCCTACCGACGAAGTTCTACTTCGTTCTTCTATCTCCGAGGGAAAATTTTCCTGTGATGAGTCGATATTCGTCTCCGAGTATTGGTTTTCCTCATTGGTAGATTCGTTCTTCGTCATGGCAAGAGGTAAGTGTTTGGTTTCTTTCTATTCGTATGATTTTATTCTACTGATTTGTAGGTTCAGCAGCAACAAGGAAACATAAGATAACCAAGAAAGATGAAGCGGAAGTGAGTTTGGATCGATGCTCTGATATCATGAAAGAAAGCGAAGCAACAGTGAAGCAACGAAGGAAGACTGGGAATTTTCTGTATATTCTTTCTTGAATGAATTGTACAACTATGATAGTTATCTATATAATACATGAATTGTATAAAATAAAAGAAAGAATCAAATATAATAAAATCATATCTTGTCTTCCCTAAATTACAACATGCATATCTGTCAACATAACTTGCTGGAACGGTAAAATTTAGGTATAGATTAGAAACATATTCCACATTCATGTACATCGACTATGATGATCAACACTATTGGGCTAACTCCACTCATCCCTATATGACTCCATGATTTTTTTTTTCTATTGACAGTCAATCCCAACAATTTATATTGTCATAGTCAAGATTCTACACTTTGATTTTTAGTCTTAGCCTCATAAAAAAAAACTCTAGCAGAATCATCCAGCCATGGAAATTGAGGGACATGCACGACACCAAGCGATCATTTTATGTTCATCGGTAAAGGCAAAATAGTCACCCAGCCTTGTCTTTCATTCAACATAATTTATCAAATATCTTCTATTAGAACCAATATCTAAAGTCCAACACAGTCCCATTTAGTAATGTGAAAAGCATTCAACCCACAAGGCATACAGATTTACAAGTTGCAACTCATGACATGATTTTAATATATGAAAGCAATTTTTATGGAACATAATAGTTGTAATCAGATCAGATTTCCTGAAAGTACATGAATCAATAGCCTATTTGACCTAATCTAATTGGTATATGATCTTAGGGTTGGGTTATTCAACGGGGTTTCTCCAGATGCATTGGATTTTTAGCAGAGTATTGAATTATATCTCATCAGACTTAAGTTTAATACAGTGATAGACTAACGAGCATGATATGTGGATTTCTGTACTAATCTGACATTATGACAACTAATCTTAAATAAAGAGGGGTTCAGACCATACTAATCGGTCACTTGACATTCCCTATGCTTAGATTTTGCTTTGCCATTGCTATTCCCTAAAAACAAGTTATTAATACCGCAAAATGATGATTTTCAAGAATCGAAAAGCGAGGAATTCACTTATTTTGAAGAAAAAAATGAGCAATATAAGCTCCTATTTATGAGAGATTTTTGCGTTCCAAGGGAGAAGGGCTAGAAGGAGCACAAACTCGCATCAAAAGTAAAGCTTAGCCCTTTGAAAAGCTAAACGGGTATTTTGAACTTAACCGCTACGATATTTTTCAAATAAATTTTGGCTTTTGGCACTATTATGGAAATTCGTCTCTCTCTGATCGAGCCACAGATTCGATGCATCGAAAGCTCATGGCTTGGGCTTTACAAAAGTGCAATATGATTTCTCACAAAGTGTAGAGATCATCGATTTCATTGAAATGAGCTACACGAGCGATTGAGAGAAAAAGTGATGATATCTCTCTAAGGAGAAGTCTCACCAAAGAGATCTTCAAGGAGTTATAAAATTTACGACAGAAGTTCTTGATTGTTACCTACTCTATGACAACTGCAATTTTTTGGACTTGTTAGAAATATGACAAACATTTATTAAAGTTGCAATTTATGGTGATTCGACAATTCAATTTGGCCAACTAATCACGATTGGAAATCTCTAACAAAGCATAATCAAATGGTATCCTTCGTTCAAAAATTTGACGAGGTTGACTTTAGGCCAAATTTTAGTCAAATGCTAGTAAATCATTAGGTGTCTACAACATCCATGTAATATGTCACCCTTACAAACGCACCAAATTTTGTAGTGGGGCCACCTCAACGGGGGTCACTGGGACAGTGCTCCTGAACCTCTAGAAGGTTTTTACGGTTTGAACCTGTATTTTCTCAATAGCTTGCGTTTAAGCCCATGAATAATTAATAAGTGGTGTTAGAATTTTTTTGTGCTGCATATATACGTAATATTTTTCTCTTGTAGTTGAGAATTATAATAGAGTGGTGGGAAGTGCTAATTATAGTAGAATCATCTACTTGATGTAATCCTAATTTAAGAGTGAATCGGGATAAATCTTATATCTTGATTTCCTTTTCTCTTATTTTATTTTTCATGTCATTGTGTTTGTGTGTTGAATCTTAACAAAATATAGTCTTTCACCAATTTTTCACTTCGGCCATTGACGCGTGCATCTGCATTGTCTACCACAAAAGTCTCTATCGTGTGTCTCTCTAGTCAATTATTCCACCCTAAATTCCTCCTTTTAAATTTGTGAATGCTGTCCTAACACGTTGTAATGTTGCCATGTTTTCGATTTCATTAATTTGCTCATGGAATGTTATAATTACCAATTGATCTTAATGAATACAAGTAAGTTTTACTATATTTGACTAAAACATATATCACTCTTTCTCATTTTTAACAGTCAATGTAAACACAATTTTTTCAGAGAGAAGAAAACTTGGTCAATGTTAAGACAAGATACACGCCATATGAAAAGGAAACAGAAAAATACACATTATTTTAGCTGGAAATTGGATAAAATCTTGTCATTTAGGCTCCCTTTATTTCGCAAAAAAATAATTATTTAGAAAGCATTTTCTTAAAGATTAATGCTTGGAGTAAAAAAGTTAAGTGCATACCGTACGTCAGGTTTAAGACTGATTAGTTAATTTTCCCGTCCAATTATAGAGGACATAAAGGTGATGATATAATTCTGGTCAACACCTTGAATTGTTCAGCATATAATGGTGGGTTGGTCGTCGCTTAACAACAACTTGATGGCGATTTTCTAGATAAGGTTACCTTGACCAACAGTATTAGAACTGATAATAACAAGATAATTTTTCCAACCTCTTCTATCTGATGATTGGATATATATTTGGCTCAGTGACGTATCTGTTGTGTCTGATTGGAATGATAAAGTTCTTTACGCGTTTAGTATTATTTAGTTTTGTCTCTTGACTAGTGAGTGCAAGTTTCTGTTGACTTTGAATATGGACCTGTCGTTATGCCAACGATGATTGTGTTGGAAACTACGGGATTGTCCTAATTAACAATATTATATGGAACCGGTTTGTTGCAATTACCATGAGCAGCTTCATTCGAGAGAAGAGCTACTAGCATGAATTTTTCAGAGGCAAACCACCAAAGAAAAGCTAATGAATTACTCAACTAATATTAATGGTTATTTAGAGAGAGATGTGCCATCACTTAATAACGAGCTCTTTCAAACTGATACCAATTGCAACTATAAGGTTTGAAATAGATATCTTAAATGTGCAAATCAATTCATGTAGGAATTATCTTTAATCTATTACAGATCTATTATAATCTTAAGAAAAATGCAGAAGAAAATTTCGTCTTTGTGAACTAGAGATTTCATGAACACACATCATTCATTACACTAGATAAATTGGAAAACTACCAAATTCTTAAACGTACTGTATTCGAGCTAATTGAGTTATGAACAATTGAATTTAGCTAATACAATTCTAAACATTATGACATTTTATCAATTTAGTCATTTCAATTAGTTTTAGCCAGGAATCATTGACGTTAACACATGCTGTGTCACATAGGATAACCAATGTTGATGCGGATAATTTTTATAAATTTTTAGACTTTTTATTAATTCTATGAATTTTTAATATTTATATCATTTTTATTTTTATTTTTATTTAGTTTCCTTCTTTTCATTTTTTTTCCTGATGAAGTTTGTCAAGGTTGTTGGCCAACGCTCACTAATCCTAAGTGAGGGCTAGCAACCTTGTCAATCACTAGGCAAGGATTATGAAGCGCTTCCCAGTAATGCATAGGGTCGCAGCCTTTGCCCAAACGATCATTGGGCAAGGGCTGTGACCCTTACCTTCAGTCAACAAGGCCTTCACAGTCCTCACTATTATGAAAATCGCCAATTTGGTGATCGTTGGAAAATTCTTTATATTATTTTGATGATGACGAAGACAATAAAATGATATCAATATGTATCCTAGTTGAATTGTACAAACTTGATGCATAAGGCAAAATGCAACTGTCGCCACAAATAACACCAAAAGATTCAGATATGAGGAGTGTTTAGCCACTTTCTTGAGTGCTTGCTTATATCCAAGGTGAACAAGATATTGGATGATAAAGATGTCTACAAGTTGGAAGGATTTTCAAATAAGGTGAATGTTTGGAAGGACTTGATCAATGATGAATAAGCCAAGCAGACCGGGAATGTTCGATGGCTTGGGGGTACAAAGATCGAGTGAATAGTTGGATGAACCTAGTAATGGTGAACACACTTAGAACAAGGATACTTGGTAAATCTTTGAAGGATCTTGAAGATGAACAATTTGATAGAGTAGAAATTGCCAATATGCTTAAAAGAAAAAAAAAAGATCAACATCGTTATTGGGGGCAACAAATTATTTGCAAAGAGCAACTAATTTATACAAATGAGGTGGAAGACTCTAACAACACCAGTGATTCTTGTGAGATTGGTGAAGATGAGAAAACAGCGTGTGTATGAGGTGTTTTTAGAGATTTTTTGACGCTGACTTAGTCAAATCAGTGAAGATGAGGAATATGCGAGGATGCTCATATCCTTGGAGACTTTTGGAAACTGATATAGTCAATCAATGAAGACAAGGAGTCAACGAGGATGCTGACATACTTGGAACTCTTTGTGTGTTGAAGAAGTCAACTGGATCATTAGATGATTGACCGCACATCATTCCACACGGTTTGTAGTGAACATCATCAAGAAACTAAGGCGCGCATGATTGAAATTCCATCTAGAAATATATCTAATTCTCGATAGAATTAGATTTTTCTGATTTTGTTCCAGAATGAGTTCTGAATAAAGAAACGCGTTTGAGGCGAACAAATAATTTCTATTCCATAACTAAAAATCTGTTTGATATGGTAAAAAAATTATATTTTTGTTTATGATTCTATTTTTGTTTCATTTGAATTGTTTTTAAATTTCTTACATTGCAAGATGTTTATTCCAATAAAAATCAAATATTTATTATTTAGCCCAAAAAATTGACAAATTTAATCACATTTTCTATTGTAACCGAACTCTAAATTCATTTTAGTTGCATAAATCATAGTATATGATAATTTTCAAAAAACTAGGGGAGAGGAGGATACCCAATGTTGAGGTAAGGAATTTTTCCAATGGGTTTTGTTTGGCCAATCCGGGAAACTGATAGTATTCACCCGCATTTTTATAATGTTAGAAATTGATTTTTCCAAGAAAATTTGGGATTTCCAAATTAAAAATTTGATATTTTTTTTAATTTTTTAATTTTTTAATAATATAAAAATAATTTTTTTTATCATTTTATCATTTTTACTGCTTTTTTAATTTTTCCTATAATTTCTGAATCATCTGGATTTTTTTTTTCGAGTTTTAAATAATTTTTAGGTTTTTTTATTAACTTATTAACTTTTCATTTTTAATTCGAAAAAAGACTTCGAACTACGTCGGGGCACGTTCAAAGAGAGGAGGGAGAGAGCAATCGGATTAGGGCAAAAAATGAAGAAATATGGCTAAAAGAGAATGGATTCTTAAATAGTACCCGAGAATGAGAAATGAAAAAATTTGCAATTTTCATCCTTGCCTTAAAACTAATTCTGGAATAGAAATCTATTCTAAAATTGGTTTTCCAAAATGTTTTTACCAAATGCTATTATGTTCCAGAATAAGTTTTTTTTGTTCCAGAACTCATTCTGGAACAAAATTGGGTGCAAATCATGCGCGCCCTAAGACAAATCTTCACATCTTGATTATGGGTGAGGGATCATGTTGATGTTTACTCATGAAAGGTGCTAGTCACTTAATCAACTATTTAGAACAAGGAGCATTATAATGGAAAACCCGCCAGAAGAAACTGGTGGCCGCTGTGAAAGTCCTGCAGCTGTATGGAATGTCGATCTTGCTAGAGAAGCGAGAACGACTGGAAGATGAGAGGACGACTAGTTTAGTAAGGCATCATGTTTGGGTTGACATCATCTAGGTTGAATAAGCTATTCTCTAGTATTTCTTGTATGCACAATCCAACCTATCACATGCAATTGAACAGATTTTCATGGCTTTTTCAGGTATAATTTAAATTTTCTTTTCTTTTCCTGACATCTCAAAATTCTTCAATTCTTTTTGGGGTACAGTGTAGTTTTTCATGCATCTTTCACTATCTAATTTTAATTAAAGCGATTGTACATTGAACACTTCATTAGATCCAAACAGAAGGATCGATATAATTCTATTTTATTTCAATCAGTAATTGGTTAAATATGTAACTTTATTGTTTCGACTTTCATTTACTACATATTTACTGCGATTTTATGTATTCTAAAGGTTTTAACACGAGCTTGGATCCTCTACATATCATGATCCTTATGGGCATATTTACTACGATTTTATGTTTTCAGGGAATTATGAATTATTAAAAAAAATATTTTTTTAAAAAGTAACAGGTTATATCTCTCAAAAAATTGATAAAAATATATATTCTCGTCGTCTGTAAAATTATTCAGATATAAATTTCTCTCATTAATAAAACTATTTTTTCTTAAGTAATTATTTCAAATGAACACAAATAATATGGAAAAGGCTTTTCAAATAATTTATTTTTCAACAAAATGAACTTTCATGTGACATTCATTCAATTTTTCGTTTCTCATCGATTCGATAATCACTATCCAATACCAAGTCTAGCACCCGATGAAAACAGCTTTTGATCTAAGTTGGGAATGGAATTGCGTCCACGAGGCCAATAACGCCGACCCCAAGCATGCTGACGAAAAGGCTGCGACTGTAACTCTATCTAATAAAGGCCCACTCACCGCATAGCCTCAAACAAATCAGCAACGTTCCTAATAAGAGGGCGGAGAGAAGAGCTGAAACACCATACGAGCTGAAACCCACAATCAGCACTGCCCTTTGCGAACATGTCAATCAATGCACACCCAACACACACATCGGAATCAATACAGCCGCTTTTAGTTGTAAACCCGGAAGCCGCAACACCAATTGATACATTCTCTGGAAGCAAACAAGCCTGAATAATGGTCACGAAGCCATAAAGATTAGGGAAAAGCCCATCTTCGAGTATATGAACGGAAGTATCGACTGCTTCATAACCCATGGGATTATTGGCATAGTAAATAGATCATGGAACTCCAAGAACCAAGTCCCCTTTATTATTTATGTCCCTAAAAATCCTCTCCGCCTCAGTTCAGTCATTGGTTTTTGAGGCGGCCGCCATTGAGGAGGGTAATCGAGCGGCGGTCGAGGTCTAGGGTGAGAGGCTTTGGCGAGAAGGAGAGAGCTTGATATAAGAGGGCGGAGAGAAGAGAGACAGTCTCGTTACTCCATACAAGCCGAGCTTGGTCTGTCATATCAAACAAACACTCAAGAAACAAGTAACGTAACCACGAGACCTATTCTTCTAATAAACATGGGAATTAACAGACGCTGAAAGCATCTAGTTTCATCAATTATGAAAGTGCTAGTGCAACACCTAGAAGGGGGTTGAATAGGTGTTCTTGCAGTAAAGTGCGGAATTTAAATTTTGCAAGAACAATAACCCACCAGTTGAAATAAAGAGAGTAGGTAGAAAGAATCAAACGCAAGAATTATAGTGGTTCGGCTTTATGTCAAGCCTACGTCCACTCTTGGTCTAACAGCCAACAAGCTGGAATTCACTAAGTGTTTGACAAGAGTACAATTTGTAGAGCAGTTTTTCTAGGTATGTAGTAACTCTTGTGTATCACTTGGTGTGGAGATGTGAGACTTGTTCTTGGAATTTTTCTCGTACAGCTCTATCTCGTATCACCATAGGATCAATCCTTAAATACTACTTCGGGCCAAGCTGACCGTTGTCACTTTGCCGTAGTGATCCTTCCAATCTTCCCGTTTGGACAGAATCAATCTCGGAGATCTCATGCTGGCTTCGGAAATAGAGAAGAGAGGGTGTTGATGGTGACCGCCCATACAGTCACTGTCGTTACCTTCCAAAAGAAGCCTTTCTTCAAAGTCTTTCGACTTTCGAATGATCAGAGCTTTCCATACTTGTTTCATGAAAGGACGGACCAAGTTCCAAGAAATTAGATAGCAGAGTCGCTTTAGAGTATCTTCATGAAAGGGTGAGCGAAAACTCTTTAGTGTAGAGACCTAGCAATGTTTCAGACAATGGTACCACACATCGTTTATCGGACCATACAACGTTTATCGAAATAGGCAGTCCACCTACTGTCTATCCATATTGCCAGGTACAGTCGGAGCATACATCGTCTATTGGTGTACGCCTAATTAGATGAAGTACAATGTCTATCGATATAAGCCTAAACAGACGAAACACATCGTCTAACGATATAAGCCTAAACAGACGAAACACATCGTCTATCGATGTAAGCCTAAACAGACGAAACACATCGTCTATCGATGTAAGTAAACAGACGAAACACATCGTCTATCGATGTAAGTAAACAGACGAAACACATCGTCTATCGATATAATTTAACCAAGTGTTCCGGCTTTTTATCCCACTGTTTTGTCAGCTTTCAAGCGATTCATAGAACGTCTATTTATATAGACGGAACAATCTTTGTAAACATTTGTCAGCTTCAAAACTAAAAGGAAATGCTTCAACAATCTCCCCCTTTTTGAAGATGACAAAACACCCTGCAGTTTTTGATAGATTGAACTAAATTTCCTGCAACAGATGTATTAATAGAGCAAAAATCTCCCCCTGGATAAGAGCTTCAATAGTTAAACTTCTAGGAGATAAAACAGAGGAAAAGCAGAGTAAATTCACAGATCAATTTCACATTCATAGAAAAAAACATATGAAATGTTTAAAAGTTTAAACTGCACACAACTCTCCCCCTTTTTGTCATCGAGAAAAAGGTTTAAGGGGGGAAAGAGTGACTTTGAAAGAAGTAAAAGATTTAACAGTGTCCTCTAAGCTCTTGATCTTTTGTAGAAGCTCATCTTGAACAGCCCTCAGATCTCTTGTCATTTCAGTCTGTAGAGATGCGATAGCCTTTTTGAGATTTGAATTTTCGTTGGAGAGCTCAGAGAGTTTATTTAGGATAAGAGAAAGACTACTTGAATCAGTGGTGCCAGCAGCACCAGATGATGACGGATGAGAGACAGACGGAGGAGTGGTAGAGGGAAGTTCTGGAGGAGGAATAGACGGAGTAGGAGATGGTATGGTAGATGGAAGAGGAATTGATAAAACCACTGGTGGAGTAACTTCAGAGGTAGGAGAAGGATCAGGAATGGTGAGAACCGCTGGAGAAGAGACGGTGGTTGGAGTGATGGTCGGGCTGGGAATAGAATCAAGTGACGCAGGAATGTCTCCCCCTGTGGTCAATCCAGTCGACATAACTGGTGAGGACGGTGTTTGCTCAGTCACTTCAGGTGGCTCAAATTCCGTAACTTGATGGTCTATTGACAAACCATCTACCCCATCATTAGAGCCAACCATGTGTTCTTCGGGAGAACACTGTTCCACTGCTCTTTCTTCTTCTTCAGGAAGGTACTCATCAATGTCTTTGCTTAACCTGTCGTCTTCTTCTTCCTGTGGCAGCTCCTCAGTGCTGCTAGGTTCATCTTCCAGCAGGTTCTTCCCTTTTTTCTTTGGAGGCTCAACCAGAGGAGCCTTTTCTTTTCTCTTTGGAGCACTCTTGGAAGTAGGGGACTCAGAGGGACCAACCAGCAACTCAGTCATTTTCATTTTGGTGATTGAGATTTTTCCAATGACTGTGGCAGTCATTTTCTTGTGACGAAGTTGTTGGGGCACTGAAATTTTAAAGTGCTCAAAGATTTTGGTGACAAGCCCAGCATAGGGCAACTGCCTTTTTCCTTTCTACGCTGCCCTGTACATTTGATAGATGATAATGTATGGCAGATTGATCAACCGGGAATGCACCATCCCAAACATTATCTTCATCTCTGTCCTGGAGACATCTATCCGAGATACAGCCTTGGGCCTCAGGCAGTTGATCAAGATTTTATGCAAAATGACATACTCTGGCTTCATCGTGGAGTAGGTCAGATCTTCTTCCTCATGACCCTCTTTTGACAGAAGAGCAATCGCCTCTCTTTCCGAGACAGAAATAGGTAAAAAACGAGGTTTGGGTAAACCTATAATTGTGGCCAGATCATCAACATCTAGAACATAGTCCTTGTCTCGGACAGAAAACTTCAGTGAGTGCTTATTGGGAAAAGACAAGGAGGAGTAGAAATAAGCTGTGAGTTCCGGATAGGCATCATGAGATGAGGAAAGGAATTCCTCAAGTTTCAGCACCTTGAACACCAATCGAAGCTTGATCTTGATGGTGTCCAGAAAATCAAAATCCACAGTGCGAGGGTTCATCACCCCTCTGGATAGTCGCTTATTATACACATCCTTATGTTCCTTAGATCGAAACAACTTTGAAGAGTCTCCAGGTGTATTATCAATCACACCTGACAGAGGCTTGAATGAAATGTACATTTGTTCATCTTCATCCCAGCAATCAAACTCCTCAGGGTGACTAATATTGGGGTCCAAAGGAAAGGTTTTCCTAGCCTCATCAACAGCTTCGGGGGGTGCTATGCCAAAAGTTACCATATGGGTCAGAAAGTGATGTTCATTGGCAAAACCCGCTCCTTTCAGATATTTGGTGACTAGGTTCATGGGAGTGCTGGTGTCCTTAAGTTCCTTATAGGAAGCATATATGGCCTTAAGATCCTAGCTTTTAAGAGGAGGAGTGGACAGTACCTCCGATACAACCAAGGGCAGTTCTGACGGCGAAGGAGAATCTGGTTCGTCTTCTGTGAGATCAAAATGCGTCGGTCCTTTTGAAGACCCAAAACTTTGCTGTGCGATCCTTGCAGATTTCCTTGGAGGAGTCATTTTAGGTGTGGTTTGGAGAAAAACACGAAGAATAGAGTGAAAAAGGTGAAGACTTTGTGAAGATTACGCTGATTTCAGAGAGGAAAACAAAGATTTCTGAGAGCAAGAGCTTGAAGAATAGGGTTTCTCTGAGTTTTGACGGAAATGAAGGATTTCTTAGAAAGTGAGGAGTTTGGACTGATACACATAAATGCACGTTTTATCCAAAACTGTCAAAGAAACCGTACACATTTCAAATATTAAATGATAAAAGATAAATACCTGGAAGGCGGGAACGGTTTATCTAGCACGTGCTGAAGAGACGTCTATAGAGACAGTCTATTGATGCATCGTCTATAAAGGCATTGTCTGTAGAAGCATCGTCTATAGAGGCAACGTCTATAGAGGCAACGTCTATAGACATCGTCTATAGAGACATCGTCTATAGAGGCATTGTCTATAGAAGCATCATCTATTCAACAATTTTTAAATAGACAGAATATTCAATGAGCTTCTAAGATCTTCGAATAATCGTCTATCCAGAGGCTTGGTAAAAATATCAGCAAGTTGATTCTTTGAATCAACAAATGTTATTCGAACATCATTCTTTTGAACATGATCCCGAATGAAATGATGTCTGATTTCAATGTGCTTTGCCCTTGAGTGCATAATAGGATTTTTGGTGAGGTCGATGGCACTTGTACTGTCACATCGAATTTCCACACAGTTTTTCTTGATTTCAAAGTCTTGCAATTGTTGTCTTAGCCAAAGAATCTGAGAGCAACAACTTCCAAGAGCGATATACTCAGATTCAGCCAAGAGCGATATACTCAGATTCAGCCGTAGATAGAGAAACAGTGTGCTGCTTTCTCGAAAGCCAAGAGATTAAGCAATTTCCAAGAAATTGACAAGTTTCAGATGTACTCTTTCGATTAATTTTGCAACCTACATGGTTAGCATCCGAATATCCCAATAGAGTAAAGTTGCTATCCTTGGGATACCAAAGTCCGGATTTGGATGTATTAGCGATATAACGTATTATACGTTTGACCGCTGAGATATGTGATTCCTTGGGATTTGACTGAAACCTGGCACATAAGCAGACACTATATAATATGTCAGGACGAGAAGCTGTGAGATAGAGAAGTGACCCGATCATGCTTCGATAAAGTTTTTGATCGACTTCTTTTCCTTCATCATCCTTCTCTAATTTGGTTGTTGTTGCCATAGGAGTGTCAGTCTTCTTGCAATTTTCCAAGCCAAACTTTTTGACTAAGTCCTTGGCATACTTCTCTTGATGAACAAATGTGCCTTCATTCATTTGCTTGATTTGAAGTCCGAGGAAGAATGTGAGCTCTCCCATCATACTCATTTCGAATTCATTCTGCATGATGCTTGAGAAATCTTGGCAAAGTTTTTTGTTAGATGATCCAAAGATTATATCATCGACATATATTTGAACCAATAATAAATCTTCACCTTCCTTTTTGATAAATAGTGTGGTGTCAACCTTTCCTTTCTCAAAATCATTCTGTAAAAGGAATGAGCTTAATCTTTCATACCATGCTCGAGGTGCTTGCTTTAGGCCATATAAGGCTTTCCTTAACTTGTAAACATGGTTAGGATGTTTTGGATCTTCAAATCCTGGTGGTTGTTCAACATAGACTTCTTCTTGGATAACTCCATTTAGAAATGCACTTTTCACGTCCATTTGAAACAACCTGAAATTGTTAGCGCATGCAAAGGCAAGTAATAATCTTATGGCTTCTAACCTGGCAACAGGTGCATAAGTCTCATCATAGTCTATTCCCTCTTCTTGCGTATATCCTTGTGCTACAAGCCGTGCTTTGTTTCTGATCACTTCACCTTCTTCGTTCATTTTGTTTCTGAATATCCACTTTATGCCAATGACGGTCTTTTCTTTTGGCTTAGAAACCAGTTCCCAGACATCATTGATAGCAAATTGCCGCAGTTCTTCTTGCATTGCTTCTATCCAGCTATCGTCTGTTAGTGCTTCGTCTACCTTTTTTGGTTCAACTTCAGAGATTAAGGCTACAACACTTGATTCCTCATGATTTTCAGGGATTGAGAATCGTTTTGATCTTGTCCGAATACCATCTTCAAGATTTCCTATGATCAGATTGGTAGGATGACTTGATTTGTGTTTCCAATTTCTTAGTACCAGAGAACTTGATGTTCTCCTTTCACCAGAACGATCTGACAGGTCATGCTGAGTAGATGGAACATCATCTATATGTTCTGAGACGGCAGAAGGAGTATCTTCTGAAGCGTCAGATTCTATATTTGTTCTAACAATCTGAGTTGAGGAGGTTGAAGCAATCATTCCTTCATCGAACTTTACATTGATTGATTCTTCAACTTTTTGAGATCTCTTATTGTAAACTCTGTAGGCTTTGCTGGTAGTTGAATATCCTAGAAAGAATCCCTCATCCGATCTTTCTTCAAATTTTCCAACATTGTCAGAGCTATTTTTGAGAATAAAACACTTGCAACCAAACACATGAAAGTAAGATACAATGGGTTTCTTTCCTTTGAAGAGTTCATATGGAGTTCTTTGAAGTATTTTTCTCAGAATAACTCTGTTTATAATATAGCAAACAGTTGAGACAGCTTCAGCCCAAAAGCAATGAGAGATGTCACCTTCTATGAGCATTGTTCTTGCCATTTCTTGAAGAGACCTATTTTTCCTTTCCACTATTCCATTCTGTTGTGGAGTATATGGAGAAGAAAAGATATGTTGAATACCAAGGTCATCACAGAGACTGGAGAATTCTTTGTTCTCAAATTCTTTTCCGTGATCTGAATGAATCTTGGAAATATGATAGCCTTTTTCATTTTGAATGAGTTTAGCAAACTTATAGAAGCATTGAAAAGTATCAGACTTACTTGACAAGAAGTGAACCCACGTATACCGTGAGTAGTCATCCATAATTACCAAGCAATAAGATTTTCCTCCCAAACTTTGAGTTCTTGTTGGTCCAAATAGATCCATGTGTAATAATTGTAGAGCACGATCAGTGGACACATAATCTATAGTTTGAAAAGAGCTTCTTACTTGTTTTCCCAAAATGCAAGGAGTGCAAGAGTTTGTCTTCTTAAATGATACTTTGGGAAGTCCACGAACAAGTTTCTTGGAAGCGATTTTTGCAAGTTGTTTGAAATTTGTATGTCCCAACCTCCTATGCCAGAGATCGACTTCTTCCTTATTTGAGAAAAGGCACATTGAGTCATTCATGTTCAAAAGATAGATGTTACCATGTCGTATGCCTGTGAACGACTGAAGACTGTCCTTGCTTGTTCCAGAACATTTGTCTTCCTGAAATTGAATTTTGTAACCTGTGTCGCAAAGTTGACTAATACTCAACAAATTGTATTTGAGTCCCTTCACGAGTGAGACATTGTTTATAGTCAGATTTCCAATATTGACAGTTCCAAGTCCTATGATCTTTCCCTTTCCATCACCTCCGAAAGAAACTTTTCCACCATCAATACTGACAATGTTAGTGAGGCACTTTGAGTCTCCGGTCATATGTCTAGAATAGCCACTGTCTAGATACCATTTGTTTTTGTTGGAGACCTGCAATCAACAAAGAAGCTTACTTTTTCTTTGGTACCCAAATCTTTTTGGGTCCTACTGAGTTAGCATGAAAGGGAAATCTGAAGGTACAGTCCTTCGGCTCAGAAGGCTTTGAGCTCAGTTTGGGTTGAGTTTGACCCATAGGTTTGACAAAGACTTTTTCAAAATGATTTTTGTATAACTTTTTCGGAATCCTGTTTTTTATTCTTTCCTTAACTTTAGGAAAGTCAATCAAGATTTTGGTTTCCAAGGTCATTCCTAAACCAGCTTTGTTGAGATACGGTTTTTGAATGGAAAGAATTTTGTCAAGTTTTTCTGACCCATTTGAAAATTTCTTAGATATATTGGTAAAGTCCGTTTTTAAGCAAAGGTTTTCTTTTTCAAGATCCTCTGATTTTTCTTTCAGAGAGCTTAGAGTCTTTTCAGAAACCTTGGCTTTTTCTTCCCAAACTTCTCCCTGTTGTTTGAGTTTTAGGTTCTCCCTTTTTAGCTCAGAAATTCTTTTGAGAGAAGATTTTAGGCTTAAACATAAGTCATTGATATAATTTGAGACTTTAGTAGGAACTCTTACTTGATCGTGTTCTGAATCCGAATCTGAGTTTAGACTTGAATCAGTGTCTGAGTCGAAGTTTGCCATAAAGCAGATTTGAGTTTCCTCATCACTTTCTTCACATTCTGTGTCACTCCAAGCTTCTGCTTTTAAAGCTTTCTTATACTTCTCACTTCTTCCTTTGGTTCCTTTAAGTTGAGGGCAGTTCGGCTTTATGTGTCCTTTCTTATGGCAGTTGAAGCAAATAAGCTCATCGGTGGCTTCTTTGTCATCATTTCTTCTTTTCTGAAGGTTTGAGCTTCTGAACTTCCTTCCCTTCCTGTTTAGTCTTCTAAATCTCTTAATGAAGAGAGTCATTTCTTCATCATCTAAGCAGTCGTCTGATTCTGCATCATCAGAATCAGTATTAGTCTTTAAAGCAATTGTTTTCTTACCTTTCACATCCTCCACTTCATCGATTCTTTCAGCTTCATAGGATTGGAGAGTGCCAACAAGTTCATCCACAGAGAGAGGTTGGATTCTTTGAGTCTCCCTTATGGAGGTCTTGATGTAGTCCCATTCTTTGGGTAGAGCACGCAGCAGTTTGTTGATTTTCATAGGTTCTGGAATAGGCTGCTTCTGATATGCTAAGCCCTTTACAAGTTCTGTAAACCAACTAAACATGTCAGGGATTGATTCTCCAGTCTTCATTTTGAAGGCTTCATATTGACCAAGGAGGATGTTGATTCTGGTTTCTCGGACACGGTCAGTTCCTTCGTAGGTAACGTTGAGTCTATCCCAGACTTCTTTAGCTGTTTCACAAGAGGAAATTCGATTATATTCTATAGGTGATAAAGCACAATATAAAGAATAAATAGCTCGAGCATCAAGAGCTTGTCTCTTTGATAGTTCAATTTGAGGCATTTCTCTTTCTTCGGAGCCAGCTTCATTTGTGGGAGTAATCCCTCTATCAACCACGTCCCATTCCAGAGGATCCTTGGATCGAAGGAAAGCTTTCATCTTGTTTTTCCATATGTTGTAATCCTTTCCATCAAAATAGGGAGGTCTTGTATGACTCTGTCCTTCCATCAGCAGAGGAGTAGCTGCACTAGCCATAGATCGTTTAGCTCTGCAGAATACACTTCAATAAACAAGCAACCGAGCTCTGATACCAATTGAAAGTGCTAGTGCAACACCTAGAAGGGGGTTGAATAGGTGTTCTTGCAGTAAAGTGCGGAATTTAAATTTTGCAAGAACAATAACCCAACAGTTGAAATAAAGAGAGTAGGTAGAAAGAATCAAACGCAAGAATTATAGTGGTTCGGCTTTATGTCAAGCCTACGTCCACTCTTGGTCTAACAGCCAACAAGCTGGAATTCGCTAAGTGTTTGACAAGAGTACAATTTGTAGAGCAGTTTTTCTAGGTATGTAGTAACTCTTGTGTATCACTTGGTGTGGAGATGTGAGACTTGTTCTTGGAATTTTTCTCGTACAGCTCTATCTCGTATCATCATAGGATCAATCCTTAAATACTACTTCGGGCCAAGCTGACCGTTGTCACTTTGCCGTAGTGATCCTTCCAATCTTCCCGTTTGGACAGAATCAATCTCGGAGATCTCCTGCTGGCTTCGGAAATAGAGAAGAGAGGGTGTTGATGGTGACCGCCCATACAGTCACTGTCGTTACCTTCCAAAAGAAGCCTTTCTTCAAAGTCTTTCGACTTTCGAATGATCAGAGCTTTCCATTCTTGTTTCATGAAAGGACGGACCAAGTTCCAAGAAATTAGATAGCAGAGTCGCTTTAGAGTATCTTCATGAAAGGGTGAGCGAAAACTCTTTAGTGTAGAGACCTAGCAATGTTTCAGACAATGGTACCACACATCGTTTATCGGACCATACAACGTTTATCGAAATAGGCAGTCCACCTACTGTCTATCCATATTGCCAGGTACAGTCGGAGCATACATCGTCTATTGGTCTACGCCTAATTAGATGAAGTACAATGTCTATCGATATAAGCCTAAACAGACGAAACACATCGTCTAACGATATAAGCCTAAACAGACGAAACACATCGTCTATCGATGTAAGCCTAAACAGACGAAACACATCGTCTATCGATGTAAGTAAACAGACGAAACACATCGTCTATCGATGTAAGTAAACAGACGAAACACATCGTCTATCGATATAATTTAACCAAGTGTTCCGGCTTTTTATCCCACTGTTTTGTCAGCTTTCAAGCGATTCATAGAACGTCTATTTATATAGACGGAACAATCTTTGTAAACATTTGTCAGCTTCAAAACTAAAAGGAAATGCTTCAACAAATTACACGGCCTTTTACGCTCTGGAACTATGCTTATCTTACATATCACCCACACTAGGAGAATAGAAAATCATAGCATGCCCAATTCCATACTCTCACTGTTATTCTGAACTTGGCCTCCTTCAGAAATTGTTAGAGCACATGATGAAGTGGAGAATGATTCAAGTTCAGTTTCAGTTTCGATATCGTCAATTGGTGTCTGGGACGGATACAGAAGCGGCCTTGATGGCAGTCTCAATTTGTCGATATCTCCTTCAAGCATTTCTAGGACTTTGCTCATTGATGGCCAATCATTTGGGATTAATTGTATACATCAAAGGGCAACTATTGCCATCTTCCTAGCTATCCCTCTTTCCTCTTCATCTTCTACCAAGTCAACCTCATTTTCTTTGTTGAGTTGATTGTAGACCAACAAAGGGAAGTAAGTTTGACTTGAATGGTCTGCATCTGCATTTACATTTCTTCTTCTACTGGCCATTTCCATCAACAACATACCAAAACTGTAAACATCGGATTTATAAGATACTCCACCAATGTCCTTGTAGAATAGCTTTGGAGCCATATATCCCAGAGTTCCTCTTGCAATAGTCAATGATACAATGTTGTGGTTTGTAGGATAAAGTTTTGCAAGTCCGAAGTCATAAACTTTGGGAGTAAAATTTTGATCTAGAAGAATAATGTGAGGCTTGATATCAAAATGTAGAATTTGCATGTCACATCCTCGATGTAGATATTCTATCCCCCTAACCACACCAAGAGATAACTCATATATTCTCTTATAATCAAGAGAGTGGTTACCATCTTTAGAAAAAATGTGCTTATCCAAAGACATGTTCGACATAAAATCATACACAAGAGCAAGCTTAGACTCATCAAAGCAAAAACCATCAAGTTGAACCACATTAACATGGTGGATCCTTCCGATAGTAGCCACTTCGCTTATAAAGTCTTGGCCATTAGATTTTGGTTTTTTCAAAATCTTGACAGCAACTTCACTGCCACTTCTAAGTATTCCCTTGTACACAGAACCGTATCCTCCTTCTCCTAATTTGTGTTTGAAATTTCTTGTAATATTTTTGATATTTGAGTAAGAGTACCTTATGGGCAAAAAGTTGTTATGAGCTTGTAGGAATTCTTCAATGTTTCCGTCCATTGCTAGGTGCCTTCTCCTCCACTTATAGGCTAAAAATGTTAGCACAAATGGAGCTCTGCGTATGAATTTTGCCGCAACGATGTGGCCTACAGAGAAATTTTGTCATAGATCAGTGTAGTGTCGCAGTGTTTTTTTTTTTTATATGAGTATGAATTTTTTTATTTGTCAAAATGCTGCCGAAGACCTTCATATTTGTGAGGGGAAAAGGATTAGTCGTACCCCAGAGAAAGGCGATATTCGAACCTGCATTTAGCGTAACATTACTCGTGGCACTCCGCATAGAATTACATGTGAAAAAAAGAAGGAGAAACTTCATTCAAGATAACTGAGAACAGAAAAAAAAAATGAAATGAATCTTATATTTTAACAGTTAAAAATGAAAGGAAGTTCCGTTAAGCTATTAAAGAAGTCAAAGATAGATTCATACAATCACTTCAAAGTGCAGAGACGCAATTGGTCATTGAGCGTTGCAAGGTGGAGATGAATAGAAGAACGAAGAGTGAACGGGTTTTCCTCTCTCGGATGTCACTCAGATCCAACTTTATTTTGTTCCTTCGTGGAATCCATGTTACCTTAGCATGATCGTGATGAGTTCACGAGCCACTCATAATTCTTAATTTACAAACATCATCCAGGGCGGGCGAAGGTACCCACATAAACGAAGTTTCTAAAAACATCATCAGCTATTTGCCCAGGTCTCGCCCTTCCTGGCCAAAGGGCGGTGAGCCCTGGCTGGCATCGACGAGGGATCTGCCGCCCTCTGGTAGTGGCGAGGGTGAGGCTTGGCAAAAAATATAGTTTGGGGTAAAAGAGAAAAACCATTTTTTTTTGGAAAAACCAAAAAAAAAGAAAAAAATATAATTTGAAATAAATGTGTCACAAAAATAGTTCGGATTTTTTGTGTCACAAAATTTTTTTAGGATAAATGTCTCGTAGTAGGTAAAATTTGGAACTTCTCGTGATATTAATTCTAAAAGGAAAGAAGAAAAAAAGAAAAGAGCAATTCTACCGAATCTACTAAGGAATCTTGTCGAACTTTATATATGGGTTGATGTGGCAATTTTTCTACTGGATATTTAAAGAAAGTGATGAATCGTTGTGTGCGTCCTTTGTATTACAAAATCCAATCGAAACTTGACACCTTACTTTGCGTGTACATTTGAGCAAACATTTACGAGAGGAGGAGGAGGAAGAAGAAGAAGAAGGAGGAATGAAAAGCTTCACGAAAACTCGCTTACTGAGATAATTGGGATGGCACCCATATCTTTGGTATCCGAAACCTAAAAAGCAAAATCCAATCTTATTTTTAGCGAATAGATTGGCATATAGAAGAGATTGAATCCCTCGGCCATCCCGCTGTGGAGGTCCTCATATGGTGAGCTCGCGCGATTATACCGTTCCCATCTTCCCTCCCATATAAATTCCGATGCGGGTGACATCATGGTTATGGTGCAAAAATCCTCAATTTCCCCTGCTGTGGGAAACATCAGGAGGCTTGTCGACGGAGTGTGCTCCCTCGATACATGGTTTGGTATCGACATATGAAGTAGAAGCAACCGGCAGTGAGCACTTCACGAAGGCCCCTATCGATCCAGCAGGAGGAATGCATGGATTGAAGATATGGAAGTCGGGGGCCGCTGATGAGTAACGAGGGAGCGATGAGCAATTACCCTTTTTAAGTCCATCGTCGACTATTTTGATGTAACTGCTGAAGTCTTCTTCACCATATTAAGAACCGTCCGTCACCGGGTATTGCACTGCACTTGATTGCATGCAAGACGAGAGGACTACTAGCGAAGCGAGGAAGAGCAATTGGGTAGACATCGCTTAGGTTAGGCAAAGTTGTTTTTCTAGTACTTTTGGTTTGCGCAAATATGTTGTAGTCCAACATGCATCGGCTTATTTATAGAGGAGCCCGAGATGCAATGCATGGGGCTAGTAGGTTTAATTTCTTGTAGGAAAGCGATGATATTTTGAATTTTTATATCTGGATATTTTTTAGTACAAGTGGATTAATCTTTTCGGAGTGAGTCAAACCTGCTTTCCCTACTTAATTTGCTATAATATGGAATTGAACAAATTCTCGTGGCTTTCTCGTATACAATTTGAATTTTTTTCGTCAACGGCTCAAAATTCATTGGGGATTTTTGGAATATAGTGTGATTTTTTGTGCATCACTCACAATATAATTGAATTGATAGTATATTGGATGCTTCATAAGGTCCATAGAGTAGTATCAATCTAATTCTATTTGTAAATATGTCACTTTTTGATAGATTTATTGCATGTGTTTTCAATATTTTAATATGAGCCCGATCCTCTTCTTCTAAAAATGAAATGCAAAATAAAGATATTAAAACATAATACAGTGAAATATATTTTCATAGCAAACATTAATTTTTGTTGATGATTAACATATTTTATTAACTAATTAATGCAAATGATATTAGTGATCGTTTAAAGAACAAATAATTCACTAAATCATTCATTTTCGAGAAACAGAGCAAGCCTTCGCATGGCATTCATACAAATTTCATTTCTTCTAAATGTGATTATCGCTGTCCAAGACCTCATCTTGCAGCCGATCAAAACACCTTCCTCGAGACATGAAGCGATATACTTGCTACACACTTCACATACAAGTCTACCAAGTTTGCATAGAACACCCACGTCCAAAGCCAATCCAGACCGTATAACTCTGGTATGGGAAATGCATCACAAGGGATAGTAACTCCGACCCCGAACATGCCGACGAAACAGCTGCAAGCGTAAAGCTATCAGGCAAAGACCTCCTCACCAGCATAGCCTGAAACGAATCGACAGCTTTCTGTGGACAACCCAGCTGAGCAGATCTGGTCATCGTCATAAGTCCAAGCAACCACGTTCCCATCGGGCATTTTCTCGAACACCTTACGCGCTGAAACCAGACCAGCAGTACCCTTTGCAAGCGAGTCAATCAATGCATGCCCAACACACACATCAGAATAATTAGGGAAAAGCCCATCTTCAGCAGTATCGAGTGCTTCAAACCCATGTGATTGTTGGCACAGCAAAGAGATCATGGAACTCCAAGAAACTAAGTCCCGGAAAATCCTCTCCACCTCAGCCCAGTCAATGAATTTTTGAGTAGGGACAGATGGCGGCTCCAGATGAGACCGAGTGAGAGCACGATGGACGGGCCAACACACAGGAGCAAATGCAGGGCATGAGGAGGAGAGAGAAGGTGAGGCGTTCGGAATGGGACCCATAACGGGACATGAGGTCGAGGTGGGATGTTGCTCCGGGGAGGTGGGTGATCAGTCCGCCGTCGAGGTCGAGGGTGAGAGGTTTTCGCGAGAAGGAGAGAGCTTGATACAGAAGGGCGGCGAGAAGAGAGACAGACTCATTACTCCATGCCAGACGAACTTGGTCTGTCACATCGAAAGAACACTCAAGAGAAACAAGTAATGTAACGATGAGGCAATTTTCCTACAAAATAACGGAATTAACAATCGCTAAAGCATCTGGTTTCACCAATTACACGGCCAGTTTATCCTCTAGAACTACATTTATTTTACAAACTACTTATACTAAAAGAAGAGAAAATCATACTATGCCCAATTCCATCATCCTATTATCATTATGAACTTGGCTTCCATCAGAAATTATCGAAGCAATTGATGAAGTGGAGAATGATTCAAGTTCTATCCCAGTGCTGACATCATCGACTGGCTTCTCGGACGGATATAGAAGCGGCTTCAAGGGCAGTCTCAATTTGTCGATATCTCCTTCAAGCATCTCTAGGACTCTACTCATTGATGGCCGTTCAGTTGGGATTAATTGTATACACCAAAAGGCAACTATTGCAATCTTCCTAGCTATCTCTCTTTCCTCTTCTACTACTTCCAATTCAACCTCATTTTCTTTGTTGAGTTGATCATAAACCCACAAAGGGAAGTGAATTTGACTTGAATGGTTAGCCTCTGCGTTGATATTTCTTCTTCTGCTTGCCATTTCCATCAACAACATACCAAAACTGTATATATCGGATTTATAAGAGACACCACCAATGTCCTTGTAGAATAGCTCTGGAGCCATATATCCCAAAGTTCCTCTTACCATGGTCAAGGATACAATGTTGTGGTTTGTAGGATAAAGCTTTGCAAGTCCAAAGTCAGAAACTTTGGGAGTGAAATTTTCATCTAGAAGAATGTTATGAGGCTTTATATCAAAATGTAGAATTTGCATGTCGCATCCTCGATGTAAATATTCTATGCCCCTAGCCACACCAAGAGATATCTCATATATTCTCTTATAATTGAGAGAGTAGTTGGCATCTTTAGAGAAAAGGTGCTTATCCAAAGACCTATTCGACATGAAATTGTACACAAGAGCAAGCTTACAGTTGTCAAAGCAAAAACCAACAAGTTGAACCACATTAACATGGTGGATCCTTCCAATAGTAGCCACGTCATTTACAAAATCTTGGCCATTAGATTTTGGTTTGTTCAAAATCTTGACAGCAACTTCATTGCCACTTCTAAGTATTCCCTTGTACACCAAACCATATCCTCCTTCTCCTAATTTGTGTTTGAAATTTCGTGTGGTTTTCTTGATATCTGAGTAAGAGTACCTTATGGGCAAAAAGTTGTTATGAGCTTGTAGAAATTCTTCGATGTCTCCATCCATCGCTAGATGCCTTCTCCTCCACTTATAGACTAAAAATATCAACACACATGGAGCTCCGAGTATGAATTTTGCTAGGACGTAGTGGCCTGCAGAGAGATTTGGCCATAGATTAGTGTAGTATACTCGGTTCTCTTATTGTCAAACTGCTACTTGAGACCTTCATATTTGTGAGGAGAAAAGGACTTGTCATACCTAGGACGAAGGCGACATTCGGAACTTCATTTAGCGCAACATTATAGCTGGTACTCCGCCTAGTTTTATCTGTAGAAAAAAAAGGGAATTCATCCGATATGACTGGGAATGATTAATGAGAACCAACGACCAATCAATGAAGAACTAAATCAATCACTTCGACGGTTGAATAAAAAGAAGTTACGTTAAGCTATAATCCAAGTCAAAGATAATTTCGTACAATCACTGCGAAGTGCAAAGACACTCTTTTGATCATTGAGAGTTGCCAGTGGGAAAGTCTGGAAAAGAAGAGTGGATGAGTTTCCTCTCCTAGATGGCGCTCGTATCCAACTTTATTCTATTCACTTGTGGAATCCATGGTACCTGATCATGATAATGAGTTCGCGAGCCACTCGCTCGTAGTTCTAGTTTTACGAACTTCATCCAATCTATGCAAAGTCTATTCTCCCACATAATAGGAATGTCTTCAAAAATATTATCAGCTACTCGAATAAAGGGTGGAACGAAGCTAGTTACAGATCAAACTAAAATGTATGCAAGGCACACGGGCTTGTGTCAGATCAAACATTTTTTGCCCAGAATAATATAAAGGAATCGTCTCAAATCCAGAAAAGCTTCACGTTCTGTTCAGATAAAAAAAAAAGGAAAAAGAAAAAGAGCAATGCTACTGAATCTACGAAGAAACCTTACTTAACATTTTTCGCACAAGTGATGTGTCAATTTTTTGTATTGGATATTTAAAGAAACTAATAAATCAACGTATGCAACCCACATGATACGGAATATGATTGAAAGTAGCCACATTACTTCGTAAGTAAACTTGGGTAAAGACTAATCATTTAAGAAGGAGAAGGAAGGAAGAAAAGCTCCACGAAAAGTCGCTTACAGGAGAAATAGTAACGACATCCCTTCCTTCCGTATCTATAACCTAAGAAGCAAAATGAGAATCTTTTAAATTCCACATGGGGCCCCACGTAGAGGAGGGTGAATCCCTCGGCCATCACGTTGTGGATGTCCTCGCATAGTGAGCTCACGCGATTATACTGATCCCCTTCTCGCCTCAAAGTATGATGCGATGCCAATGACATCATGGTTATGGTGCAAGAATCTTCAATGTCCCCTGCTTGTATATCATGCCCAATTAGGGCATATGAGTACCTTTTCATTTGGGAGACATTAGGAGGCGTGTCGGCAGTGTGCGCTCCCTCGATACATGGTCTGGTGTCCACATACGAAGTAGAAGTAACAGGTTGTGAGCACTTCATGAAGGCCACCGTCGCTCCTAAGATAATAACGTGAGGAGTGTATGGACTGGGGACGTCCCAGAAGTTGGAGGACGTTAATGAGTAACGAGGGAGTGATGAGGAATTACTCTTTTGAAGTCCATCGTCAACCACCGTGATGAAACCGTCATACACTTTTCCGTCGTCAACACTGGAGTAACTAATCGACTTCACATAATATTGGCCAGCAAATAGATATAAGATTGTTTGATTATTTTCACATACCAGCTCATATTTTGGGTGGCCGCAGCCTTCTGGATCGCCCTTCAATCGAAAAGGGTAGCTTATATTACGGATTTTGCCACAAGATGAAGCAAGGCACAAGTGATACTTTGTCGCACCACAAGTCGCCCCTAGCTTTAGAACTTGCAATACGAGGTGAAAAACACGGCACACTAATGTGCAGCTGGGAGAATGAGTCATCTCTCCGCCGTTTGATATGATGCGAGGAAAGTTTTAGCTAATTAGCAATGCGATGGAGGCTCAATAAATGGGATGCACATTATGATTCAAAAGACTTGGAGTCATCGGTAGTCGAAATGTCCAAAGTCAACCGATAAAACCAAGTCCAGCGCGAAAGAAAACGAAGAAGCGTGGACCAGCCACAGCATTACCATATTAGTGGCAATTATGAAGAAGACTTCCTGGCAGTTTCTAGATTTAACGTGTTGTGGCAAATGACTATTCTCTAGGAATCAATTTAATATCGTATAAATGATTCAATTTGATATTTTTGTCCCCTAAATTTAATTAAAATCCTTTCAAGCCCAGTCACCATGTGAACATGCAACACGAAATGAAAAAAAAAAAAATATATATATATATATAGTAAGTTGATGATAAAAAAACTTAGTTCATCAAACTTCTTATAACGGTTTTATGTAAGCCAATAATTCCTTCTCTCAATAGATCTAGCAAGCCTGGCATATCATCATCACCCCATCTATTATAATTTCTTTGAAGTTTATAAGTTATTAATCTCGCATACTATCTATTAAAAAATTTTGTCCAATCTTGTCTTTTACTCATCATTTTTTATTTGTCGATGTGCATGTGTACAACTCATTATCCCCATATTGAATGCTAGTCCTAATACACATCCCTCTAATTCTACTATTAGTCGAGCCGGGAATTCAAACGGCCGGTCGAAAATCCGAGCTGTCAATGGGGTGCGTTGACATTTTAGACAGATGGTGGCCAGTTCAACATTCTCTGTAGGTAATAACTGGACTTCCTTAAATTTCCCCCCCAAAAAAGGCTAAAAAATTAATAAAGTATATAAAAAGAAAAAGAAAGTCGGACATCGGGGGTTGAAGTCAACGGCCTCTGTCTCTGTTCATTGCACCAGAACATATGAAAGGGCCCAATAAAAGAAAGTTAAAATAAAAGAAAAAATCAGAGAAAATAAGAGATGGGAGAGTTGTCAAATCTCACTCGTTACCACCGTTCTCGCTCCCACATGATCATGTCTTGAGTAGAGGTGACAAAATGGGTCATAAATCTATATTTTAACCAATATTTAATAATATGAATAATAAATGAGTTAGCTTAAAAAGTTATATGAATCTTAAATAGGTCATTTAATAATCTCATGGACTTTAAATATGTTTTAAACAGGTCATAAATGAGTTATCTAATTAATTTTGATTATTATTAATAAATTATTCTGAATATTATTAACAAGTCAGTTTTAAACTATGAAAATTTCGATATTTTAATTCATTTATTTTTTAAAAATAAAAATTTATTATTATTATTTTTTCTTTCCTTTTATTTTTTTTTTATTTTTTCTATATTTCTAAGTTGGTCGCCGAACAAGAGACGAGAGATGAGCTCAATAGACTCCGGTGACAACAAGACAAAAAAAGCAAAATATTTAAAATAAAATAATCAAAATTTAGAAAAAAATAAAAAATAGAAATTTTATGAAATGCATAAAATTATTTCAACAATACATTTTTTTTTTAAATCATCAAGTAATTTTTTCTGAACTTGGTTAAATATGAAAGTGTTTTAACAATATGAGTGAGTTAGGTCAGATATGAGTCACCAAAACTATATTACATAAAAATGGGTTAAATAGATCAATATGGGTTGGACCATTTTTTACCCTACCCAAACCTGATCCGACCCACCCATTTGACACCCCTAATCCTGAGGAGGATCAAATCTTCCCATGAACTTGTTAGAGAAGGAGGAGAAGGAGAAGCAGCAGCAGCTCTTCTTCCTTGGTTGACCCTAATATTGAAAACATATTCCACATTTAGGTACATTGCCTAGGATAGGGGTCATTGGAATAGTGCTCCCGAACTGCTAAAGGATTTTTATGGTTATCAGTAGCTTACTTTTGGGCCCATAAATAGCTAATAAGTGATGTAGGATTTTCTAATGTCGCGTATAAATGTAATATATTTCTCTTGTAATTGAGAATTATAATAGAGTGGTGAGATGTGTTAATTATAGGAGAATCATTTACTTGATGTAACCCTAATTTAAGAGTGAATCAAGATAAATATTGTATATTGATTTGTTTTTCTCGTCTTTTACTCTTCATGTCATTGTGTTTGTGCGTTGAATCTTAGCAAAAATTTTGGCCTTTCCCCAATTGACGTTTTGCCCATTGACGCTTGCATTTGCAATGTCTACCATAAAAGTCTTTAACATGTGTCTCTCTAGTCAATTAATCCACCCTCAATTCCTCCTTTCAAATTTGTGAATACCCTCCTAACACGTTATAATGTTGCCATGCTTTTCATTTCATTAATTTGCACATGCAATGTTATAAATACCAATTAATCTTAATAAATACAAGTCATTTTTTTATATATCTAACTAAATCATATATCACTCTTTTGTTTTTAACAGTTGATGCAGACAATTTTTTTCGAGAGAAGAAAACTCGGTCGATGTTAATACAAGATTCACGCAATATGAAAAGGAAACATAAAATACACATTATTTTAGCAAGAAATTGGATAAAATCTTGTCATTTAGGTTCCATTTTTTTTTTTGTGTTCCAATAAATCCACCATGAGTCCCCCGTACTTGAACGGTACCAAAGGACTGGGCCCCTATATCTCGGGGAGACTAGCACAAGACCCCAATACTATGACCTTCCATTTAAGAAGCTAACAACTACGGGTTTCGAACCCTCGACCTCGGCAATAAGAGAGAAACTCTCAACCAAAATAATTACCCACTATTGGGTCATTTAGGTTCCATTTGTTTTGCATAAAATGTTATTTAGAAAATATTTTCTTAAAGATGATTGCTTGGAGCAAAAAATTTAAACGTATGGACATATGTACGTTAGGTTTAAGACTGATTGGTTAATCTTCCCATCCAATTGTAGAGGGCATAAAGGTGATGACAGTTAATTTGGTCAACACCCTAGCTTGCTCAGCATATAGTTTTCATGATGGCGGTTTGGTCGTCGCTTGACTACAACTGGATGTAATTTTTAGATAAGATTACCTTGACCAACATTATTAGAACAGCTAATAAGAAGATAAGTTTTGTAATTCTTCTTTCTAATGATTGGATATATATTTTGCTCAGTGAAATATCTGTCGGGTCTTATTGGAATCATAAAGTTCTTTACGCGTTTAGTATTATTTATTTTTGTTTCTGTTGACTTTGAATATGGACCTGTACTTATGCCAACCATGATTGTGCTGGAAAACTACAGGATTGTCCTAATTAACGGTCTCTTGCAATTACCGTGAAGAGCTTCATTCGAGAGAAGAACTATTAGCATGACCTTTTGATAGGCAAACCACCAAAGAAAAACTAATGAATTACTCAATGGATATAGAGAGATGTGCCATCACTTAATAGGGAACTCTTTCAAACTAATACCAATTGCAACTATGAGGTTTGAATTAGATATCTTAATTGTGCAAATCATCATTAATCTATTACAGTTCGATTATAATTTTAAGAAAAATGTAGAAGAACAATTTACTTTTTTGAACTAAAGATTTCATGAATACAGAACATTGATTACACTAGTTAAATTGGAAAATTACCAAAAAATTCCCAAATGTATTGTATTTGAGCTTATTGAGTTATAAACATTTCAATTTTGCTAATATAGCTCTAAAACTTTCGATAATTTATCAATTTAATCATTTCGATTAATTTTGGCCCGAAAACACTAAAGTTGAAACATGTAGTGTCACGTAGGATAACCCATATTGATGTGAAGAATTTTTATAATTTTTTATATTTATTTGATTTTATTTTTACTTATATTTTGTTTCCTTCTTTTCCTTTTTTTCTGATGAAGTTCGCCAAGGATATCTGGCTCACCTTTATTGATCTCAAGCGAGGGTTGGTAACCTTGTTGGCCACTAGGCGATGTTTACAAAGCCCTTGCCGACATTGGGCAACCCTTGCCCAAATGGCCACTAGGAGGGGACTAGACCCTCACCTTCGGCCAACGAGGACTTTCGTGGCCCTCGCTATTACGGAAATCACCAATTTTGTGACTGTTAGAAAATCTTTATATTGTTCTGACGATGACGAAGACAATCAAATGATATTAATGTGTATACTAGTGGATTAGTCCCAAGCAGATGCATGAGCCAAAATGCAAATGTTGCCATAAATAGCACCAGAAGATTCTAATATGATGAGTGTTTTGCCACTTTCTCAGATGCTTTGCCGATATCTATGGCGAACGATATATTGGATGATGGAGCTGTCTACAAGTTGGAAGGATTTTCAAATAAGGTGATCATTTGGAAGGACCTTGATCAATGGTGAATAAGCCGAAAATACCGGGGATGTTGATAATGGATTGGAGGTACAAAAGTCGAGTGAACAGTCAGATAGACCTAGTAATTGTGAACAAGGATGCCGGGTAAAGTTTTGAAGGACCGTGAAGATGAACAGCTTGATAGAGTCGAAATTGTCAATTGCTTAAAGAAAGATCAAAATATTTATTGGGTGCATCAGATTATTTACAAAGAGCAGCTGGTTTATAACTTGTGAATTTCGTGAAGATGAGAAAACAGCGTATATAGGTCGTGTCTTTGGAGATCTTTGGACGCTAACTTAGTCAAACGAGTTTCTATGAGGAATATGCAGGATGCTTATATCATTGGAGACTTTTGGAAACTGATAATGTCAATCATCAAAGACGAGTGAAAAAACGAGGATGCTGATATCTTGGGAAGTCTTTGTGTGATGAAAATGTCAATTGGATCATTGGATGATTGATCACACATCATTCCACATGGTTTATCAGTGGACAATATCAATAGACTAGTATAAACCTGCACACCTTGATTATGGGTAAGGGATCAGGTTGATATTTAGTCCTGAAAGGTACTAATCACTTAATCAACTGTTTAAAACAATGAACATTCTGATGGAAGACCTGCCATGTGAAACAGGTTGCCGCAGGGAAAGTCCTGCAGCTGTACGGATTGCCGATCTCGCTAGAGAAGCGGGCACGGCCGGAAGTGTTACTCGCGTTGTTGGTCATGGTGTAGTGAACTGCACGGGATTGCATGGAAGATGGGAGGAGGACTAGGGTAGCAAGGCAGAGCATTCGGGTTGACATCGTCTAGCTTGGATAAGCTACTCTCTCGTGCTTCTGGTGTGCGCAAATCCAGCCAATCATATGCAATTCAACAGATTCTCATGGCTTTTTTCTGGTACAATTTGAGGTTTTTCATTTTATTTTCCGGGCAGCTCAAAATTCTTCATTGCTTTTTGGGGTACAGTGTAGTTTTTCATGCATCTTTCACATTCTATTTTAATTGACGTGATCGTACATTGGACACTTCATTATATCCAAAGAGTAGTATCGATCTAATTCTATTTTATTTCAATTGTTTATCGGTTAACTATGTCACTTTATTATTTCAACTTCTTCATTTTCTACAAATTCATTACAATTTTGGGTATTTGAAATGTTCTAACACGAGCTTGGTTCCTCTAAATATCATTATTCATTGTGCAATTGGTGAAGCTTTTACATGATTTTCATATAGCGATAGTGCTTTCTCGCATAATCCTTATGTGCATATTTTTTAAATGACTACTACTCCACTTTGTTCTTGAAATTATGAATGATTTGAAAGTTTTTTTTTTTAAATGATCGATTGTGTTATTTATAAAATGAACAAGGAAATATATTTTCATGAGTCCACAAAATGTTCATACATAAATTGCCATTATTATTTCAACTTCTTCATTTTCTACAAATTCATTACAATTTTGGGTATTTGAAATGTTCTAACACGAGCTTGGTTCCTCTAAATATCATTATTCATTGTGCAATTGGTGAAGCTTTTACATGATTTTCATATAGCGATAGTGCTTTCTCGCATAATCCTTATGTGCATATTTTTTAAATGACTACTACTCCACTTTGTTTTTTGAAATTATGAATGATTTGAAAGTTTTTTTTTTAAATGATCGATTGTGTTATTTATAAAATGAACAAGGAAATATATTTTCATGAGTCCACAAAATGTTCATACATAAATTGCCATTGATAAATAATGAAAACATTTTCCATTGACTAATTATTTAATTGATATAAGCAATTGTTTTAGAAAAGATTTTTCTTTTCAAATTATTTATTTTTTGAAAAACAAAACGAGCTTTTATATGACATCCATTCAATTTTCCTTTCTTGTCAATGTGGCTATCACTATCTGAAACCTCATCTTGTATCCCATGAAAACATCTTTTGCGAATCGTGAAACAATCCATTGGCTACACATTTCACATACGTGTCCACCAAGCTTCATCCAACGCCGGAATCCATCCTAATGAAACAGCTGACTGTAAATCTATCTGGCGAATGCCCCATCACCATTCACCAGCAAAGCCAAAAACAATCAACAGCTTTCTTTGGACTAACCAGCTGAGTTGATCCGGTCATCGTCATAAGTCCAAGCAACCACGTTTCTGTGGGGCATTTTCTCAAACACCTTACGATCAGCGCTTGCAAACATGTCAATCAATGCACACCCAACACACACATCGAATTCACACAAGTTATGCATTATCTGGAATCGAACAAGACCCGATAACAGTTGCAACGCCATAACCATTAGGGAAAAGCCCATCTTCAAGCATATGAAAGTGTCGACTGCCTCATAACCCATATGATCACTGGCATAGAAAAGAGATCGTGGAACTCCAAGAAACCAAGTCCCCTTATTTATTATTCATGTCCCTGAAAATCCTCTTGGCCTTAGTTTAGTCATTGGTTTTTGAGGAAGGACTGATGGGCGAGTTGAGAATCACCGAGTCGGGCTCCAGATGGGACCGAGCGAGCGCATGATGGACAGGACATCACGTGAGAGCAAATGCAGGACTTGAGGAGGAGAGAGAAGGTGAGTAGATCGGGATGGGACGATAATGGGACATGAGGTCGAGGCGGCACGTTGCTCCATAGAGGCGGCCGCCATTGATAATCAAGCGGCGGTCGAGGTCTAAGGTAAGAGGTTTTGGCGAGAAGGAGAGAGCTTGATATAGGAGGGTGGAGAGAAGAGAGACAGGCTCATCACTCCATACAAAGCGAGCTTGGTCTGTCATATCAAACAAACACTGGGCAAACAAGTAACGTAACCACGAGGCCTATTCTTCTACAAAACATTAGAATCAACATACGCTAAAAGCGTCTAGTTTCATCAATTACACGGCCTGTTACACCTGCAACTATGCTTATTTTACATATCATTCTCACTAGGAGAACATAAAATCATATGATGCCCAATTCCATTTCACATATCACTCGAACTAGGAGAATAGAAAATCATTTCAGCCCAATTCCGTAATCTCACTGTTATTCTGAACTTGGCCTCCTTCAGAAATTGTTAGAGCACATGATGAAGTGGAGAATGATTCAAGTTCAATTTCAGTTTCGACATCATCAGCTAGGTTCTCAGACGGATACAGAAGCAGCTTTGATGGCAATCTCAATTTGTAGATATCTCCATCAAGCATTTCTAGGACTCTGCTCATTGATGGCCTATCAGTTGGGATTAATTGTATACACCAAAGGGCAACTATAGCCATCTTCCTAGCTATCTCTCTTTCCTCTTCATCTTCTACCATGTGAATCTCACTTTCTTTGTTGAGTTGATCGTAGACCCACAAAGGGAAGTAAATTTGACTTGAACGGTCTACATTTGCATTTACATTTCTTCTTCTACCTGCCAGTTCCATCAACAACATACCAAAACTGTAAACATCGGATTTATAAGATCCTCCACCAATGTCCTTGTAGAATAGCTCTGGATCCATATATCCCAAAGTTCCTCTTGCAATAGTCAATGATACGATGTTGTGGTTTGTAGGATAAAGTTTTGCAAGTCCGAAGTCAGAAACTTTGGGAGTGAAATTTTCATCTAGAAGAATATTATGAGGCTTGATATCAAAATGTAGAATTTGCATGTAACATCCTCCATGTAGATATTCTATCACCCTAGCCAAACAAAGAGATATCTCATACATTCTCTTATAATTGAGAGAGTAATTGCCATCTTTAGAGAAATGTGCTTATCCAAAGACCCGTTCGGCATGAAATCATACACAAGAGCAAGCTTAGAGTTGTCGAAGTAAAAACCAACAAGTTGAACAACATTAACATGATGAATCCTTCCAATTGTAGCCACTTCGCTTATAAAATCTTGGCCATTAAATTTTGGTTTGTTCAAAATCTTGACAGCAACTTCAATCCCACTTTTAAGTATTCCCTTGTACACAGAACCATATCCTCCTTCTCCTAATTTGTGATTGAAATTTCTTGTAATTTTCTTGATATTTGAGTAAGAGTACCTTATGGGCAAAAAGTTGTTATGAGCTTGTAGGAATTCTTCAATGTTTCCATCCATCGCTAGGTGCCTTCTCCTCCGCTTATAGATTAAAAATATCAACACACATGGAGCTCCGAGTATGAATTTTGGTGCGACGAAGTGGCCTACAGAAAAATTTGGCCATAGATTATTTTAGTGTTGCTGTTTTTTTTTTTTAAGTACGGAGTTTTTTATCTGTCAAAATGTTGCCGGAGACCTTCAGATTTGTGAGGGGAAAAGGACTAGTCGTACCCAAGACAAAGGCGATAGTCGGACCTGCATTTAGTGCAACATTACGCATGGCACTCCGCGGAGAATTATCTGTGAAAAAAAGGGAGAAAATCCATTCGAGATAACTGAGAACGACAACAAAAATGAACTGAATCTATCATTAAACAGTTAAATACAAAAGGAAGTTCCGTTAAGCTATAAAAAGTCAAAGATAAATTCATACAATCACTTCAAAGTGCAGAGACACGCATTTGTTCATTGAGAGTTGCATGTGGAGAAGCATGAAAAAACGAAGAGTGAACGGGTTTTCCTCTCTCGGATGCCACTCAGATCCAACATGATTTTGTTCCATCGTGGAATCCATGTTACCTTAGCATGATCATGATGAGTTCACCTGCCACTTGTAATTCGTAACTTACAAACATCATCCAGGACGTGCGAAGTTCATTCACCCACATAAAAGAAGTTCCCAAAAACATCATTAGCTATTCCAATAAAACAGGCTTCTGTCGAATCGAACATGTTTACCCAACCCAATATAAAGTAACTGGGTCAAGTCCCAAAAAAAAAAAAAAAAACTCCATGGTTTGTTACTAAAAAGAAAAAAAAGAGAAAAGAAAAGAGCAATGCTGCCTAATCTACGAAGAAATCTTATCGAACTTTTTTACATGGGTGATGTGGCAATTTTTTCTACTGGAAATTTAAAGAAAGTGACGAATCATGGTGTGCGTCTCTCGTATTACAAAATCCAGTTGAAACTTGCCACGTTCCTTTGCGTGTTAATTTGAGCAAACACTTATGAGAGGAGGAGGAGGAGAAGGAAGAAGAAGGAGAAAGAATGAAAAGCGTCACAAAAAGTCGCTTACTGGAGTTATAGTGGTGGCACCCATCCCTTCGGCATCCGAAACCTAAAAAGCAAAATCCAAATCTTCTTTCTAGCGAAGAGCCTGGCTTGTAGAGGAGAATGAATCCCTCGGCCATTGCGTTGTGGAGGTCCTCATATGGTGAGCTCGCGCGATTATACTGGTCCCCTCTTCCCTCCCATATAGATTCCGATGTGAATGACATAATGGTTATGGTGCAAGAATCCTTAATGTCCCCTGCTGTGGGATAATACGAAAGTAGAGCATACGAGTACATTTTTGTTTGGGAAACATTAGGAGGCGTGTCAGCGAAGTGTGCTCCCTCAATACACGGTTTGGTATCGACATATGAAGTAGAAGCAACGGCTGTGAGCACTTCATGAAGGCCACTGAAGTTTTATAATCACCAGAAAAACGGAATGGATCCACGGAACTGAAGTTGGAGGACGCTAATGAGTAACGAGGGAGTGATGAGTAGTTACCATTTTAAAGTCCATCATCCGCTATTGTGATGTAACCATAGAAGCTGTCTTCATGATCATAGGAATCATAACGGATCGATTTGACATAATATCGGCTGGCATATAAATATAGAGTGGTTCGGTTAATTTCACAAGTTAGTTCATAATCATGATGGCCACAATGTTTTGGATCATCTTTTAATCGAAAATGATAACTTATATTAAGAACCTCACCGCAAGATGAAGGGGGACACAAGCGATTATTCTTCGTACCACAGCTCGTCCTTAATCGCAAAGCGTACAGTATGAGGAGGGAAACACGGTACACAAATATGGAGCTGGGGGAGTGAATCATCTCTCAGCTGTTTGATCTGATGCAAGGAAAGCTTTAGCTAATTAGCAATGCGATGGAGGCTCAATAAATGGGATGCACATTATGATTGAAAAGACTTGTGAGTCGTCAGTCATCGAAATGTCCAAGTCAACCGATAAAACCAAGTCCACCGGAGGAAAACTAAGAAGAGTGGACCAGCCACAGCTTTACTATATTAGTGGCCATTATGAAGAAAGCTTCCTAGCAGTTTCTAGATTTAACGTTTTTTGGCAAATGACTATTCTCTATGGATCAATGGAATATCGTATAAATGAATCAATTTGAAATTTTTTCCCCTAAATTGAATCAAAATCCTTTCAAGACTGCTCACCTTGTGAAATTTCAACACAACACGAAAACAAAATTATATATATAGTAACTTGATGATAATAAAACTTAGTTCGTCAAACTTCTAATAACGATTTTATTTAAGCCAAAATTTTCTTCCCTCAATAGATCTAGCAAACCTGGCATGAAAGTCAAACATGTTATCATTACCCATCTTGTCTCTTCAAAGTTTATAAGTTATTAATCTCGCATACCATCTATTCAAAAATCTCGTCCAATCTTGTCCTTTACTCATCATTTTTATCTGTTGATGTGCATGTGTACAACTCATTATACCAATATTGAATTCTAGTCCTAATACGCATGCCATGACTAATGGGTTAGAAACATATTCCACATTCATGTATATCGCCTTTGGTGATCAACACTATAGGGCTAACTCCACTCAGCCTTATCAGTTCCATGTTTTTTTTTTCCTTTTTACAGTCAATCCCCAACAATTTATATTGTCTTGGTCAAGATTCTACGCTTTGATATTTAGTATTAACCTGATAAAAAAATTGTAGCAGAATCTTCCAACCATGGAAATTGAAGGGGGCGCGTGACACCAGGCGTTCAATTTCTATTCATTAGTAAAGGCAAAAAAGTCCACCTGCCTTTTCTTTCATCCAACATAATTTATCAAACATCTTCTATTAGAACCGATATCTAAAATCCAACACGGTCCCATTTAGTCGGCTGAAAAGCATTCAACCTGCAAGGCATACAGATTTACAAGTTGCAACTCATGACATGATTCTAATATATGAATGCAATTTTCCATAGAACAGAATTGTTTTCATCAAATCAGATTTCTTGAAAGTACACGTAAAAATGGTCCACTCGACCTAATCTAATTGGCATATAATCTTGGGGTCGGGTTATTCAACGGGTTTTCTCCATATGCATGAAATGTTTAGTAGAGTATTGAATTATATTCATCAAACTTATGTTTACTAATACGATAGGGTAACGAGCATGATATATGGATTTATGTGCTAATTCTGACATTATGACAACTAATCTTAAATGAAAAGGGATTCAGACCACACTAATGGGTCGCCCGGCATTCCCTATGCTCCTCAGGTTTTGCTTTACCCATTGTTATTCCCCAAGAGAAAACAGATTATTAAAAGCGCAAAATTAGGATTTCAAGAATGACAAAGAGACTTTGCAGAAAAATGAGCAATATAAGCTCCTATTTGTGAGAAATTTTTGCGTTCAAAGGGAGAAGGGTTAGAAGGAGCACAAACTCCCTTCAAAAGTAAAGCTTAGCCCTTCGAAAGGCTAACCGGGCATTTTGAACTTGACCGCTACCATTTTTTGCATATAAAATTTGGCTATTTATGAGAATTAGTCTCACTCCGATTGAGCCACAAATTTCATGGATGGAAAGCTCACGACTTGAACTGTCCAAAAGTGCAATCAGATTTCTCACAAATAGGAGTGTCAATTGGGTGGGTCGGATTAGGTTTGGGTCTGGTAAAAAATGATCCGACTCATATGACCCATTTAACCCGTTTTGGCCCATTTTCATATAATATAATTTTAATGACCCATACATGACTCAACCCGACCTATGTTGTTAAAACACTTCCATATTTAACTAAGTCTAGGAAAATATACTTAATTATATTTTTTAAAAATATATTGTTAAAATAATTTTATACTATACGATTTATTTGAATTTATTTGAAATTTTTAATTTAATTTTTTTTATTCTTCCAATTGCTAGAGACTAGTGAGCTCATCAATCATCTCTGGATCGATGACCAACTTAGAAAGAGGGAAAAAAGAGAAAAAGGAAAAAAAAGGCGAAAATTAAAATGATCAATTTATTATTTTTTAAGATTTAATTGACTAGATATCGAGCTTTCCCAGGGCCCGTTCACACTCGAGAGAAAGTGTACCCTTAATTAAATAATTAAAATTAAAATTTTTTATAATCTAAAAACGATTTGTTATTAACATTTTAAATGATTTGTTAATGAGAGTAAGAATTTGAAAGTGCTAGTGCGTACACCTAGAAGACGTATTGAATAGGCGTTCTTGCAAAAGTATGCGGAAATTGAATTTGCAAAATCAACTATAGAGAAAGTAAGAACAGAGAGCTTAGGTAAGAATATCAAACACAATATTTATAGTGGTTCGGCTTTGATTAAGCTTACGCCCACTCTCGATCTAGCAACCAATGGGCTGGAATTCACTATGTTTCAAAAGAGATTATAATATGAGGAATAGGCTTCTCAAAGCAGTATGATTTCTCTCTTTTGAGTATATGATATGCATAATGACAAGTAGAGTAAATAGCTCAGACTATGGAATTTTTCTCGTGCTACTCATCTCCTTTCTACCAAGAGATAAGTCCCTTAAATACATCTTCATTCCAATACGATCGTTGGCACTTTCCAAAGTTATTCTTCCAATCTACCCGTTGGACAGAATCAATCAATGGATCTCGAGCTGTTTTAGAAACCAAGAAGAGAAGGTGTGGATCCTGATTGCCCATACAATCAGTATCACTACCTTCTAAGTATAAAAGCTTTCTCAAAATACTCGTCTTCCAATCGATCAAAACATTCCATAAATGATAAGATATACGACTAAAGAATTAGCCCATCAAACCATCCAAATATATCTCACTTTGTGAATATATGTTTAAGCAAATATACTCCGTAGATATGACCGTTAGAAAATATCCATCATATATCAATAAGATCGTCATTTAGATTTGGCTATCAATATTTCAGACAAATGATGTTCTACCAGACGGTGTATGTTCTGCCACAGTCCAAAAGATGCAATAGTCTGTCTTTTTCAGCGAATAACACTTACACATAAACATTTGTTTTGTTCTCACGATGCATATTCTGACGTCTTCCAGACGGTATAGTTTGTGTCTTCCCAGACTATGCAAATAACTCATCCAGAATATGCACGTTCTGACAATCTCTCCTTTTTTATGATGTCCGAGTTTTGTCATCTTCAAAACAATAATAGAATGTTCTCTAACAATCTCTCCCTTTTTGATGATGACAAAACCATCCTGCAAATTTTAAGATATATTCTGCAACACAAAACATTAGCAGTATACAAAAACTCTTAAGTGAATCTGCATCCGTAAGACAAAGATTTAGTCTTGACAAATAATTACGATCAAACTTCAGAAACAATCAAACAACGATTAAGTCATTCAGTTAAGATAGATCAAACATATCACAACCAGAAAATCTGCACTTTCTCTCCCTTTTTGTCATAATCAAAAAGATAAGAATAAATGAATCTAGGTAACGCAAACAAGTTGAAGAACTTTCATGGACAATACAATCTGCTTCCTTTGTTGAATGCTGAAGAACTCTTGAGCATGATAATTGAACAAGAACTCCCCCTGTCTTTAAGCCTTTAGGTGGCGAAGGTTCTTCACCGACACCTACTCCCCCTGTTTCTAAGCCTTCACGAGGAAGTGAACAAAATGTTCAAGAACAACTTCTTCAACAACTAGTGTAAGCTTTCTATCCTCAGAATCTTTAATTTCCTTCTCCTTCTTCTCCTTTATCTCCTTCTTCTTCTTTTTCTTCTTCTAAGCACAAGCGAGAAATCGAAAAGAGAGGATTTCGAACGATTTTAAGAAAAAGAAATTCTTTTTGACATTTCAAAAAGAAAATTAACTTTGGAAGATAAAATTTTCTAAAATAAAATGATTCATTTAATATTCAAACAATCAAGTAGAGAATCAAACAATATTATGACAAGCAAATATAGCAAGTAATATCTTAAATCATATAGTAGGTAACCGACGTTTCCTAAAATGTGCCTTAACTTACTTAAAATAAAATATCATGATACAAGTTACCTTATGAGAGAGATTCGGAAAAATTTTGATGTGAAAAACCCTTAATTTAGAGTCTGCATCTAGCATTGCTGAGGTGGAGGCAGAGTAGAGCTTAGATGTTGTGATGTCCGAGACTTTGTTAAGTCTGGTCATGTCGAATTGAGTCTGAGTTTGAGCTTGTTTCTGCTTCAGAATCAGAATGTTTTGAGTTTGAGCTTGCTTCTGATTTAGAATCAGAATGTGATATCAGGCATATGGTTGCATACTCGTCATTACTATCCTCCTTTAGATCTTCCTCCTCATTGATTTTTTCAACTTCATAGGATTGAAGAGTTCCAACAAATTCATCAATAGAGAGAGGCTTGATCCTCTGTGTTTCTCTAATTGAAGTCTTCACATGATTATACTCATTGGATAATCCACGTAATAGCTTGTTGACCTTCATAGATCCAGAGATAGGTTGGCCATGATATGCTAGTCCGTTTACTATTTCAGTAAATCGGTTCAACATGTTAGAAATGCTCTCTCCATGTTCCATCTTGAATGCTTCATATTGACCGAGTAGAGTGTTGATCGTTGTCTCCTTTACACGGTCGGTTTCTTCATAGGTGACATTCAATGTGTCCCATATTTCCTTTGTTGTTTCACATAAAGAAATGCTATTATACTCAATAGGAGATAAAGCACAATACCACTAATACAAAGCCCTAGCATCAAGAGCTTGTCTCCTAGTCAGTTCGGTTTGTGACATCTCCACATCTTGAACAGCATCTCTTTCTCTTCCCGAAATCAATGTGACTTTAGGATTGATTCCTTTCTCTACCACATCCCACTCCAGAAGATCTTTCGATCTTAGGAATGCCCTCATTTTGTTCTTCCAGGCATTGTAATCATATCCGTCAAAGTAAGGAGGTCTGAAATAACTCTGTCCTTGCATCAATACTAGAGCAAATGCACTAGCCATAGATCTTTAAGCTTAGAAGTAAAAATACTTCAATAAACAAGCTACCAAGCTCTGATACAAATTGAAAGTGCTAGTGCGTACACCTAGAAGACGTATAGAATAAGAGTTCTTGCAAAAGTATGCGGAAATTGAATTTGCAAGATCAACTATAGAGAAAGTAAGAACAGAGAGTTTAGGGAAGAATATCAAACACAATATTTATAGTGGTTTGGCTTTGATTAATCCTATGTCCACTCTCGATCTAGTAGCCAATAGGTTGGAATTCACTATGTTTCAAAAGAGATTACAATATGAGGAATAGGCTTCTCAAAGCAGTATGATTTCTCTCTTTTGAGTATACGATATGCACAATGACAAGTAGAGTAAATAGCTCAGACTTTGGAATTTTTCTCGTGCTACTCGTCTCCTTTCCACCAAGAGATAAGTCCCTTAAATATACTTTCATGCCAATACGACCGTTGGCACTTTTCAAAGGTATTCTTCCAATCTACCCATTGGACAGAATCAATTAAGGGATTTCGAGCTGTTTTAGAAACCAAGAAGAAAGAGTGTGGGTCCTGATCGCCCATACAATCAGTATCACTACCTTCCAAGTATAAAATTTTTCTCAAAATACTTCTCTTCCAGTTGATCAAAGCATTCCTTAAATGATAAGATATACGACCAAAGAATGAGCCTATCAAACCATCCAAATATATCTTACTTTGTAAATATATCTTTAAGCCATTATACTCTGTAGATATTACCGTTAGAAAATATCCATCATATATAAGTAAGACCGTCATTTAGATTTGGCTATCAATATTTCAAACGAATGATGTTCTACCAGACGGTGTATGTTCTGCCATCTACCAGACGGTATATGTTTTACCAGGCGGTGAATGTTCTGCCATGGTCTAGAAGATGCAATAGTTTGTTTTCTTCAGCAAATAGCACTTACACATAATTCTTTGTTTTGTTCTCACGATGCATATTCTGACGTCTTTCAGACGGCACAGTTTGTGTCTTCCTAGACTATGCAAATGACTTATCCAAATATGCACATTCTGACAATCTCTCCTTTTTGATGATGTCCGAGTTTTGGCATCTTCAAAACAATAATAGAGTGTTCTCTAACAGAATTGAACCATCCTCAACATGGTTTGAAGTCTACTGTGAAAAGTGGAATTCCAATAAAGTTGTGGCCAAAGTGTTCATCTCTTGAACAGAAGCCCCAAACTTCTTATTCCAAATATGTCTCCTAAAAAAGCTTGGAATGGATGAAGGTCATGGTTGATAACTTTAAAATTTTTGGATGTATTGCATATGCCCACATTCTAGATCAAAAAGGAAAAAACTCGACTATAAGGAAGTAAGATGTGTCTTTATTGGTATAAATGATCAAACAAAAGCTTAAAAATTTTATGATCCTATGACCAAGAAGATTATAATTAGTCTTGATGTAATATTTAATTAAGAAATGTTTTGGCCTTAAAATGATCAAGCTAAATGTGTTGCACCAATTGCAACTGATTTTGAAGAAATTGGCGAGGATGACCAATAACACATTTCAACCTCTACTTGTAACAATTTTTACCCTATTGAAGAGGAAGAGCAATGACCCAGTTCCTAAGCTACATGCAAGCCTCTACTGTCACTGACAAAGGCCAGCATGGATATGATATTATGAGGTATCCGGAGTTGATCAAAGTGAAGACCCATTAGCTCATTTTTCTTTGTTCGCAAATGGGGATCCAAATACTTTTGATGAATCAATAGAACATCAAAAGTAGAAAGATGCAATGGATGTTGAAATCGAAGCAATTGAGAAAAACAACACTTGGGAACTATAAATCTTCTCAAAGGCCACAGCACTATTGGTGTCAAGTGAATCTACAAGACAAAGCTAATAAAAAATGGTGGCATTGGCAAATATAATGTGCTTTTGGTGGCAAAAGGTTACAAGAAAAAAAGTTGAAGTGGACTACAAAGGGTTGTTCGTGGTAGGTACAAAGCTCAATACAATTCGATTGTTGATCGCATCAGTAGCACTAAAATCTTGCCTATCCATCAGTTAGATGCAAAGTCTGCCTTTTTACATAGTGATATCCAAGAACGAGTATTTATTGACTAACCTCTTGGATATGCGAAGCATGACTGTGAGTATAAAGTATGCCAATTGAAGAATACTTTATCTAGATTAAAGTAAGCTCCTTGAGCTTCGTACAATAGAATTTAAGATTTTTTTTTTTTGAAGGAAAGGTTTATCAAGTGTCCTTATGAACATACTTTGTTTATTAAGGTTGGTCATGGTGGAAAACTATCTTTTGTATGCTTGTATGTAGATGATCTTATTTACATAGAAAATGATGGTGTTATGATGGAGAAATTTAAGCAATCTCTTATACATGCATTTGAAATGACATATCTTGGGTTAATGAACTATTTCTTAGGTATTGAAGTTAATCAATATGTTGTTGGAGAAGTTTCACTTGAAGGATTACGATTTAGTTGTCACACCAATAGAGGTTGGATTTAAGCTCACCAAAGATCCTAGAGAAAGGAAAGTGAATAGCACCATGTATAAGCAGATCATGGAGAAAGGAAAGTGAATAGCACCATGTACAAGCAAATTGTGAGGAGTCTCATGTACTTAATAGTAACAAGACCAAACATCATGCATGGTGTTAGTCTCATTAGTAGATACATGAAGAGTCTCACCGACAAATACCTTCGGGTTGTTAAGGGTGCGCATGATAGCAATTTTATCCAGAAATCTAATTCTGGATAGAATTAAATTTTTATGATTCTGTTATAGAATGAGTTTCTGAAGAAAGAAACACGTTTAATACGGTTAAAGAATTTCTATAGTAGAATGAGAAATCTATTTGATATGGTAAAAAGATTCTGTTTCCGATTCTATTTCTATTTCATTTATTTTTTAGATTGGAAGATATTCAATCCACTAAAAATCATATACTTATTATTTAGCCCAAAAAATTAACAATTTTTTTCACATTTTCTATTATAATTGAACTCCGAGTTCACTGTAGTTGCATAAATTATAGTATGTAATAATTCCCAAAGAATTAGGAGAGAGAAGGATACCTAATATTGAGGTAAGACATTTTTCCTAAAAGTTTTACCTGACCAATCCGCGATCATATTGGCCAGAGTTAAATTGGTAAATTAATGATATTTACTAGTATTTTTTTAATATTCAAAATTTAATTTTGCAAGAAAATTTGGGATTTCTAAATAAAAATTTAATTTCTTTTTAATTTTTAATAATATAAATATATGTTTTTTAAGTTTTAATAATATAATATATGTTTTTTAAAATTTTTAATACTTTTTAAAAATTTTTATAATTTCTGAATTATCTGAATTTTTTTAATATAATTTTTACGTTTTTTTATTAGTTTATTAATTTTTTATTTTTAATTCGAAAAAGGACTTCAGATAAGCTCGGGGTACGTTCGACGGAAAGGAGGGCGAGAGCAATTTGATTAGGACAAAAAATGAAGAAAGATTGCTAAAGGACAATGGACTCTCAAATAGTGCCCGAGAATGAGAAATGAAAATATTTACATTTCTCATTCTTGCCCTAAAATCAATTATGGAATAGAAATTTATTCCATAATTAGTTTTTTGATAATTTCCTACCAAATAGATTTCTCATCAATAATGAGTTTTTTTATTTCAGAACTCATTCTGGATGAGAAATAGGTGTCTGTCATGCGCACCCTCAGCGTATTTTATACTATTTGAGAGGGACCACATCTCTTGGGTTGTTTCACAAGAAAAGAGAGAGTTCGAATTTGCTTAGCTTTATAGATAGTGATTATGCAGGTGATATTGAGGACCGAAAAAGCACCTCAACAGTTGTCTCGTGGTTTTCAAAGAACAACCCTTAGTCACTCTTTCAATTACAGAAGTCGAATTTGTGGTTGTCACATCAAGTGTTAGTCAAGCTATTTGGTTGAGAATAATTCTTGGACAACTTCAATTTGAACAGCATGAGGCAACAATAAATTTTTGTGACAACAATTCAACCATTAGATTGTCAAAGAATCCAATTATATATGGGAGAAGCAAGCATACAGTTATGAATATCATTTCTTGAGGGATCTTTCAAAAGATGGTGTGATTGATCTTGTTTTTTGCAGAAGTAAAGATCAAGTTGCTGATTTGTTCGCAAAAACACCTCAACATTGCCACATTTCATAAGTTAAGAATCTTCTTGGTGTTTCTTCATTGGATGCTCCAAATGAAGGGAGGGTTATTTCTTGTTCCTTTAAACCAATTTTTCTACAACATTAGTTTATGGGAGGGTGTTGAATGAGTCAATATTTCAGTTTGTCAATGTTCAACTAGTCATTAAGCTGGAAAATGGTTTTGTTGCTATTTTTCAAGGGTTTGTGGCAGCACTTTGTTGCACATTAGTGAGTCTCTTCTATTCCTATTTTTTTTTGCTATGTTTTAGCTATTTTCATTGATGTTCTATTTATATAAAGAACTTGTCTCATATGAAGTCTTGAGTTAAATAAAAAGACAATAAAACATTTGTTTTCTCCTTTATTTATTTACTATGAGTGTTGTGGTTCTTATTTTAACATATACAACATCTATATAAAATGTTACCCTTGCAAATTCTAATTCAAAACTGACAAAATCACAATTGGTTGAAATTGAAACTTCATTGTTGACACATAAAGATGTTGGAGTGTGGTTCATAGTCGTCATCAATAGAAAAGCACTGGGTTTTTGCTCTATGATGAGTGGGTGGAAATCGGGGGGTGTTTGTGCAGGGGATAATTGCCAAATAAGTCCTAAATCTTTTGCTACTCTGTCGATTTAGTCCTAAACCTTTTTTTTTATGCCAAATAAGTCCTAAACCTTTTGCAACTTTGCCGGTTAAGTCCTTCCGGCGGATTTTAGCCGGAAAATGCCCACATGGTGATGAAGTGGCTCGCCGAACCTCGCCGGTGACGATGTGGCGACGACGTGACACTGACCGGACCCAAAATATTTTTTTTTTCCTTCATTTTCTTAGAAAACTAAGGAAGCCGGTGAGCTTCGGCGGCCAGCGGAACTCGCCGGCGACTCCAAAGGGCGAGGGCGGGGGAGGCCGCTCGCGGCTAACAAGGGAGCTCCTTCCTCGCCCAGATCTGCAGCGAGGGAGTCCTCCCTCGCTGCCCAAACTGTAGCGAGGGAGGAGCTCCTCCCTCGCTGCAGATCTGTGAGGGAGAGTCTCCCTCTCTACCACAACGAGGGAGTTGAACTCCCTCGCTGATCTGGGCTGCGAGGGAGACTCCCTCGTTGCACTGTAGACTGCAACGACTCCCTCGCTACACTGAGATGAAGGAGCAGCGAGGGAGACTCCCTCACTGCACTGTGATGTGGGAGCTCCTCCCTTGCTATAGTGCAGATCTACAGCGAGGGAGTGCTCCCTCGCAGCCTAGATTTGCAGCACCCAAATCTAGGCTAGGGAGGGCGAGGCGGCCCTTGCTGACCGCCGGCCGGGGCTCCCCCAGCCCTAGGCGAGGGCCGCCTCGCCGACCGCAGCCCTTTGGAGTGGCCGGCCAGGGGTTTTTCTTAGAAAAAACAAGAGAAAAAAGAAAAGAAAAAACGAATAAAAAAAATTTGCCACGTCATCGCTGGCAACGGCCAGTTGTGCCACGTCGTCGACACATAAGTATTTTCTGGTCAAAGTTCGCCAAAAGGACTTAATCGGCAAAGTTGCAAAAGATTTAGGACTCATTTGGCATAAAAAAAGGTTTATGACTCAATCGGCAAAGTAGCAAAAGGTTTAGGACTTAAATGGCAATTCTCCCATTTGTGCTGGTCTGTAGTTGGGTTGACATCATCTAGATTGGACAAGTTTTTTCATATAAATTATGGTTTGTGCAATCGAACCTATCATATGCAATTGATCAGATTCTCACGGCTTTTTCAGGCATAATTAGAATTTTCTTTCTTTTTCTGGCGCTCAGAATTCTTCATTGGTTCTGGGGTACCATGTTATTTTTCATGCATCTCTCACCATCTAATTTTACTTGAAGTGATTGTACATTGACGCTTCATTAGATCCAAAGAGTAGTATCGATCTACTTCTATACATCGATTATCAGTTAAATACGTCACTTTATCATTTTAACTTCTTTATTTACTACAGGTTTATTCTAATTTTATGTATTTAAATTGTTTTAACACAAGCCTAAATCCTCTATTGAAGAAATGAAATGAAATATAAATATAATGCTATCAACATGTATCATTATTCATTGTGTAATATGTGAAGCTTTAACATGATTTTTGTATAGCAATAGTGGCAGAGTCCTTACGGGCATATTTTTTTTAAATAACAATAATGCTTTGCTTGTTTCGTGGAATTATGAATAATTCAAATAATATTAAAAAAATATTGATTGATTGTATCACTTAGAAAATGAGCAAAGAAATATATATTCATCGTCTGTAAAAATGCTCAAATATCAATTTTTATTGATAATAAAAATACTTTTCATTAGTTAATTATTTCAAACGAATGCAAGCAATCATTTAAAAAAAAGGCTTTTGAATTCTTTCTGTTTTCTAGAAACAAAATGAACTTTAATATCGCATTCATTCAATCTTCCTTTCTTGTCAATGTGATTATCACTGTCCAAAACCTCATCTTGCGTCCGATCGAGACTTCTTTTGCGAATCGTGAACCAATCCATTGGCTACACACTTACACGCACATGTTCCACCAAGCGGCATCCAACGCCGACGTCCATCCAAAGCCAATCCAGACCACATAACTCGGCAACGGAATTGCGTCGCATTCGATATTAACTCCAACTCCGAGCATGCTAACGAAACAGCTGTGAGTTGTAAATCTATCGAGCAAATGCGCCATCACTAGCATAGCCAAAAACAAATCTTACAGTTTTCTTTGGGCAACCCAGCTAATCATAGTCATAATCAAGGCAACCACATTTCTTGGGGGCATTTTCTTAAAACATCTTACGAGCTGAAGCCCGCGATGAGCACTACCCATTGCAAACATGTCAATCAATGCACACCCAACACACGCATCAGAATCAAGATAGCGGCTTTTGATTAAAAACCCAAAAGCCGCATCACCAATTGATGCATTTTCGGATCCGAACAAGGCCAAACAACAGTCGCAACGCCATAATCATTAGGGAAAAGCCCATGTTCAAGCATATATATGAACGGAAGTATCGACTGCTTCATAACCCATATGATTATTGGCATAGTAAAGAGATCATGGAACTCCAAGAACCGAGTCCCTTTATTGTCCATGTCCCTACAAATCCTCTCTGCCTAAGTCCAGTCATTAGTTTTTGAGGAGGAACTCATGTGCGAGTTGAGAATCACTGAGTCGGGCTCCAGATAGGACCGAGCGAGCCCATGATGGATAGGCCAACACGCGAGAGCAAATGCAGGACTTAAGGAGGAGAGAGAAGGTGAGTAGTTCGGGATGGGACCATAACGGGACATGAGGTCGAGGTGGCATGTTGCTACACGGAGGCAGTCGCCGTCGGGGTGGGTAATCAGGCCGTAGTCGAGGTTGAGGGTGAGAAGTTTTGGCGGAAAGGAGAGAGACAAACTTATTACTCCATACAAGCGGAGCTTGGTGTGCCATATCAAACAAACACTCGGAAAACAAGTACCGTAACCACGAGGCCACCCTATTCTTCTACAAAACATGGGAAATAAAAGACGCTAAAAGCATCTGGATTCATCAATTAAACGGCCTGTTACGCTCTGGAACTATGCTTATATTACATATCACCCATCCTAGGAGAATCGAAAATCATATCGTGCCGAATTCCCTAATCTCACTATTATTCTGAACTTGGCCTCCTTCAGAAATTGTTAGAGCACAAGATGGAGTAGAAAATGATTCAAGTTCAATTTCAGTTTCAACATCATCAATTGGCGTCTCGCATGGATACAAAAGCAGCTTCGAGGGCAGCCTCAGTTTGTCGATGTCTCCTTCAAGCATTTCTAAGACTCTGCTCATTGATGGCCGGTCATTTGGGATTAATTGTATACACCAAAGGGCAACTATTGCCATCTTCCTAGCTATCTCTCGTTCCTCTTCATCTTCTACCATGTCAACCTCATTTTCTTTGTTGAGTTGATTGTAGACCCACAAAGGGAAGTAAGTTTGACTTGAATGGTCTGCATCTGCATTTACATTTCTTCTTCTACCGGCCATTTCCATCAACAACATACCAAAACTGTAAACATCAGATTTATAAGATACTCCACCGATGTCCTTGTAAAATAGCTCTGGAGCCATATATCCCAGAGTTCCTCTTGCAATAGTCAATGATACGATGTTGTGGTTTGTAGGATAAAGTCTTGCAAGTCCGAAGTCAGAAACTTTGGGAGTGAAATTTTGATCTAGAAGAATATTGTGAGGCTTGATATCAAAATGTAGAATTTGCATGTCACATCCTCGATGTAGATATTCTATCCCCCTAGCCACACCAAGAGATATCTCATATATTCTCTTATAATCAAGAGAGTGGTTGCCATCTTTAGAAAATATGTGCTTATCCAAAGACCCGTTCGACATAATGTCATACACAAGAGCAAGCTTAGACTCATCGAAGCAAAAAAAATAAGTTGAACCACATTAACATGGTGGATCCTTCCGATAGTAGCCACTTCGCTTATAAAATCTTGGCCATTAGATTTTGGTTTGTTCAAAATCTTGACAGCAACTTCATTGCCACTTCTAAGTATTCCCTTGTACACAGAACCATATCCTCCTTCTCCTAATTTGTGTTTGAAATTTCTTGTATTTTTCTTGATATTTGAGTAAGAGTACCTTATCGGCAAAAAGTTGTTATGAGCTTGTAGGAATTCTTCAATGTTTCCATCCATCGCTAGGTGCCTTCTCCTCCACTTATAGACTAAAAATATCAACACACATGGAGCTCCGAGTATGAATTTTGCTGCAACGAAGTGGCCTACAGAGAAATTTGGCCATAGATAAGTGTAGTGTCGCATTTTTTTTTATTATAAGTACGAATTTTTTTATCTCTCAAAATGCTGCCGGAGACCTTCATATTTGTGAGGGGAGAAGGACTAGTCGTACCTGAGAGAAAAGCGATATTCGGACCTGCATTTAGCGCAACATTAAGCATGGCACTCCACGTAGAATTACCTGTGAAAAAAAAAACGAAGATACTTCATTATTTTGTTCCCTCGTGGAGATGAATAGAATAACGAAGGGTGAACGAGTTTTCCTCTCTTGGATGCCACTCAGATCCAACTTTATTTTGTTCCCTCGTGGAATCCATGTTACCTTAGCATGATCGTCATGAGTTCACGAGCCACTCATAATTCTTAATTTACAAACATCATCCAGGGCGTGCGAAGGTATTCATCCACATAAAAGAAATTTCCAAAAACATCATCCCTATTCGAATAAACCATTCAAGGCACACAAGCTTTATCAAATCAAACATTTTTCCCCCAACCAATATAAAGTAACAGGGTCAAGTCCCACAAAAAAAAAATCCATGGTTTGTTAGTAAAAAAGAAAAAAAGAAAAAGAAAAGAACAATGCTACCGAATCCACTAAGGAATCTTATCGAACTTTTTTACATTACTGATGTGGCAATTTTTTTACCGGATATTTAAAGAAAGTGATGAATCATTGTGTGCGTCCTTCGTATTACAAAATCCAATTGAAACTCATCACGTTACTTTGGATGTAAATTTGAGCAAACATTTACGAGGAGAGGAGGAGGAAGAAGAAAGAATGAAAAGCTTCACGAAAAGTCGCTTACTGAGGTAATAGTGATGGCACCAATGTCTACTGTATCCGGATCCTATAAAGCAAAATCCAAATCTTTCTAGCGAAGGGAGTGGCCAATATTGGAGCTCGAATCCCTCGGCCATCGCGTTGTGGAGGTCCTCATATGTTGAGCTCGCGCGATTATACTGATCCCCTCTTCCCTCCCATATAGATTCCGATGCGACGGACATCATGGTTATGGTGCAAGAATCCTCGATATCCGCTGTTGCGGAATAATCTAGAAGTAGACCGTATGAGAACACTTCCGTTTGGGAAACATCAGGAGGTGTGTCGGCGGAGTGTGCTCACTCGATACATGGTTTGGTATCGACATATGAAGTAGAAGCAACCGGCTGTGAGCACTTCACGAAGACTACAGACGGTACGGATCCACTAGGAAGATAGTATGGATCAACGGGACTGAAGTTGAAGGACGCTAATGAGTAACAAGGGAGCGACGAGCAATTATCCTTTTGAAGTCCATCATCGACTATTTTGATGTAACTGGAGAAGCCTTGTTCATCATTATAAAACTCGTATCTGATCGACCTGACATAATATCGACCGGTATATAAATACAGAATGGTGCGGTTATTTTCACAAGCTAGCTCGTATTCAGGGTGGCCGCAACCTTCTGGATCGCCCTTCAATCGAAAAGGGTTGCTTATATTACGGATTTCGCCGCAAGATGAAGCGGGGCACAAGTGACGCTTCTTCGCACCACAACTCACGCCTAGCAGCAGAGCATGCAATACGAGGTGGAAAACACGGTACACAAATGTGGAGTTGGGAGAATGAATCATCTCTCCACTGTTTGATCTGATGCGAGGAAAGTATTAGCTAATTAGCAATGCGATGGAGGCTCAATGAATGGGATGGACGTTATGATTGAAAAGACTTGGAGTCGTCGGTCATCGAAATGTCCAAGTCAACCGATAAAACCAAGTCCATCAAAGGAAAAATAAGAAAGTGTGGACCGGCAGCCCAGCTGTACTATATTAGTGGCAATTATGAAGAAGACTTCCCGGCAGTTTCTAGATTTAACGTGTTTTGGCAAATGACTGTTCTCTAGGAATCAATTAATGTTGTAAAAGTGAATCAATTTGAATATTACTTCCCCTAAATTGAATCAAAATCCTTTCAAGGTCAGTAACCTTGTGAAATTGCAACACGAAATGAAAAAAAATATATATAGTAAATTGATGATGATACAACTTAGTTCGTAAAACTTCTAATGATGGTTTTATTTAAACCAATATTTCCTTTCCTCAATAGATCTAGCAAACCTGGCATGAAAGTCAAACATGTCGTTATGACCCATCTATTTTCTTCGAAGTTTACAAGTTATTAATCTCGCATACCATCTATTAAAAAATCTCGTCCAATCTTGTCTTTTACTCATCATTTTTTATCTGTCAATATGCATGTGTACAACTCATTATCCCAATATTGAATGCTGCTTCTAATACGCATCCCTCCAATTCTACTATTACTCGAGTTGGGAATTCAAACGGCCGGTCGAAAATCGGAGTTGTCAATGGCGCGCGTTGACATTTTAGACAAACGGTGGCCAGTTCAACATTCTCTGTAGGTAATAACTGGACTTCCTTATATTTCCCCCAAAAAGGGCTAAAAAATTAATAAGTATATAAAAAGAAAAATAAGTCGGAAATCGGGGGTTGAAGTCAACGTCCTCTGTTTCTCTCTGTTCATTGCACCAGAACTTATGATTTTTAGTCTTAGCCTGATAAAAAAATTCTAGCAGAATCTTATAACCATGGAAATTGGTGGGGGTGGGTGTGGGCACACCAAGCATTCAATTTCTATTCATGGGTAAAGGCAAAATAGTTACCACGCCTTGTCTTTTATTCAACATAATATATCAAATATCTTCTATGAGATCCGATATCTAAAATCCAACAGTCCCATTTAGTCGGGTGAAAAGCATTCAAACTTCAAGGCATAACAGATTTACAAGTTGCAACTCAAGACATGATTTTAATATATGGATGCAATTTTCCATAGAACAAAATTGTTTTCATCAAATCTGATTTTTTTTCTTGAAATTACATGTAAAAATAGTCCATTCGACATAATCTAATTGGTATATGATCTTAGGGTCGGGTTATTCAATGGGGTTTCTCCATATGCTTAAAATTTTAAGCAGAGTACCGAATTATATTTTGTCAGACTTAAGTTTACTAAAATGATAGAGTAACGAGTATAATATGCAGATTTATGTGCTAATTCTGACATTATGACAACTAATCTTAAATAAAGAGGGATTTCTAGCACACTAATCGGTCGCTTGGCATTCCCTATGCTCCTCCGATTTTGCTTTGCCTATTGCTATCCCCTAAGAGAAAACAAGTTATTAAAAGCGCAAAATGATAATTATCAAGAATGCGAAAGAGATGAACTCACTTAGGCTCTGTTCGTTTCACGGAAAATATTCTTCCGGAAAATATTTTCTGGAAATTGTGGTGTTCGGGGTGGCGGAAAACAAGACAGTCAAGGAAAATATTTTTCACCAATTGAAGAAACACCTTCAAAAATGGGGAAAATGTTTTTCTTTTCTTGAAAGTGGAAAACATTTACCCTCTTTTTTGCTTACCTTTAAATATTGTAGCATCTAATACTATTTCTCGACATCGCTCAAGGCCGTTGAGCCAGCAGCCTTTGACAAACGAACACCGAAAAATATTATCATTTTCTAGGAAAATGATTTCCTAGAAAATATTTTTCAAATTACTATATTTTCCTTGAAACGAACGGAGCCTTACTTTATGAGCAATATAAGCTCTGATTCATGAGAGATTATTGCATTCGAAGGAAGAAGGGCCAGAAGGAGCACAAACTCCCTTCGATAGTAAAGCTTAGCCCTTCAAAAATCTAAAAAAACATTTTGAACTTAACTGCTACCATTTTTTTCAAATAAAATTTGGCTTTTGGCACTATTATGAGAATTCTCTCTCTCTGATCGAGCCACAGATTTCATGGTTGGAAAGCTCGAGACTTGAACTATCCAAAAGTGCAATATGATTTCTCACAAAGTGTAGGGATCATCGATGCCATTGAAATGAGCCATGCGAGTAGCTGAGAGAAAGAGCGATAATATCTCTCTTAGGAGAACTCAACCAAAGTGATCTTTAATAAGTTATAAAATTTACGACAGATGTTCTTGATCGGCTACTCTATGACAACCGCAATTTTTTGGACAAGATCGAAATCGGACCAATATTGTTAAAGTTGCATTTTTGGTGATGGCAGTTCAATTTGGCCAAACTATTACGATTCGACAGCTCTAACAAAGCATAATCCAATGGTATCCTTCATTCAAAATTTTGACGACATTGACTTTGGGCCAAGATTTATTCAAACGCTAATAAATCATTAGGTGTGTACAAACATCCATGTAAAATGTCACCCTTAGAAATGCACCAAATTTTGTAAGGAGACCACCTCGGCGGGGATCATCAGGATAGTGCTCCTGAACTGCTAGACGGTTTTTTACTGTTTAAGCCTGTATTTTACTTGTAGCTTGCACTTGGGCCCATGAAGAACTAATGAGTGGCGTAGGATTTTCTTGTGCTGCATATATATGTAATATCTTTCTCTTGTAATTGAGAATTATAATAGAGTTGTGAGATTTGCTAATTAAAGTGAAATCATATACTTAATGTCACCCTAATTTAAGAGTGACTCAGGATAAATCTTGTATATTGATTTCCCTTTCTTGTCTTTTATTTTTCAAGTCATTGTGTTTGTGCACTGAATCTTAACAAAATATAGTCTTTCACCAATTTTTCACTTTGCCGATTGACACTTGCATTTGCTTGTCTACGACAAAATTCTTTATCATGTGTCTCTCTGGTCAATTATTCCACCCTAAATTCCTCCTTTCAAATTTGTGAATGCCCTCCTAACATGATGTAATGTTGCCACGTGTTCCAAATTTCATTTATTTGCATATAAAATGTTATAATCACAATTAATCTTAATAATTACAAGTAATTTTTGCTCTATCTAACTAAATCATATATCATTCTTTTGTTTTTAAAATTCAATGTAAACACAATTTTTTTTCAGAGAGAAGAAAACTTAGTCAATGTTTGTACAAGATTCAGGCGATATGAAAAGGAAACAGAAAAATACACATTATTTTAGCAACAAATTGGATAAAATCTTGTCATTTAGGCTCCATTTGTTTTTTACAAAATGAAATATTTAGAAAGTATTTTCTTAAAAATGATTGGTTGGAGTAAAAAATTTAAATGCATTGACATATGTAGGTTATGTTTAAGACAGATTGGTTTATTTTCCTGTCCAATTATAGAGGACATAAAGGTGATGCCAATGAATTTGGTCAACACCCTGAATTCTTCACATGTAGTTTTCATGATGGTGAGTTGGTCGTCGCTTGACTACAACTTGATGGCGATTTTCTAGATAAGATTACCTTGACCAGCATTATTATAACATGTAATAACAATATAATTTTCCAATCTCTTCTATCTAATAATTGGATGTACATTTTTCTTTAGTGACATATCTGTCAGGTCTTATTGGAATGATAAAGTTCTTCATGCCTTTAGCTTTATTTAGTTTTGTCTGTTGACTTGTGAGTACTAGTTTCTGTTGACTTTGAATTTGGACCTGTCCAAATGCCAACCATGATTATATTGGAAATCTACCAGATTATCGTAATTAACAATAATAGATAGAACCGGTCTTTTGCAACTAATATGAGCAGCTTCATTCGAGAGAAGAGCTACTAGCATGACTTTTTCAGAGGCAACCCACCAAAGAAAAGCTAATGAACTACTCAATGGATATCAATGGTTATTTATAGAGAGATGTGCCATCACTTAATAGTGAACTCTTTCAAATTGATACCAATTGTAACTATGAGGTTTGAATTAGATATCTCAAATGTGCAAATCTATTAATGTAGGAATCATCTTTAATCTATCACATATTGATTATAATCTAAAGAAAAATATAGAAGAACAATTTATTTTTGTGAACTAGAGATTTCTTGGATACACAACATTGATTACACCATACAAATTGGAAAATTACCAAATTCTTAAACGTATTATATTCAAGCTGATTGAGTTATGAACATTTCAATTTCTCTAAATCAGTTCTAAACATTTTGACAATATATCAAGTTAGTCATTTTGATCAATTTTGGTCATAAAATATTAATGTTAACGCATGCAGTGTCACATAGGATAACCCATGTTAATATGGAGAATTTCTATAAATTTTTAGACTTTTTTATTTTATGAATTTTTAATATATGTATTTCATTTTTATTTATATTTCAATTTTTTTTGTTTCCTTCATTTTCTTTTTTCTGATGAAGTTCATCTAGAATTGTTGACTTTATCCCAAGTGAGGGTTGGCAACCTTGTTGGCCACTAGGTGAGGGTTATGAAGCCCTTGCTAGTAGTGTGCAAGGGTTGCAGCCAAATGACCACTGGGGAAGGGCTATGACCCTTGCCTTGGGCAAACGAGGGCTTCGTGGCCCTCACTATTATGGAAATCACCAATTTGGGAATTGTTGGAAAATTCTCTATATTGTTTTGACGATGAAGAAGACAATCAAATGATATTAGTGTGTATACTAGGTTGAATATTATCAAGTAGTGTGTATACCGGTGATTCTTGCGAGTGTGGTGAAGATGAGAAACCGGCATGTGTATGTGGTGTCCTTAGAGACTTTTAGACACTGACTTAGTCCAATCAGTGAAGATGAGGAATGTGCGAGGATGCTTATATCCTCGGTGACTTTTGGAAACTGATATTGGTAAACCAGTGAAGACAAGGAATCGACGAGGATGCTGCTTGAAGTTTTTGTGTGTTGAAGAAGTCAACTGGATCATTGGATGATTGACCGCACATTATTACACACCGTTTGTCAGTGGACACCATCAAGAGACTAACATAAATTTTCACATCTTGATTATGGGTGAGGGATCGTGTTGATGTTTAGTCCTGAAAGGTGCTGATCACTTAAATCAACTATTTAGAACAATGAGCATTATGATGGAAAACCCGCCAGATGAAACTGGTGGCCGATGTGAAAGTCCTGCAGCTGTATGGAATGTCGATCTTGCTAGAGAAGCGAGAACGGCTGGAAGATGAGAGGACGACTAGTTTAGTAAGGCATCGTGTTTGGGTTGACATCGTCTAGGTTGATTAAGCTATTCTCTAGTACTTCTGGTATGCACAATCCAACCTATCACATGCAATTCAACAGATTCTCATGGCTTTTTCAGGTATAATTTTCTTTTATTTTCTTTTCCCAACATCTCAAAATTCTTCATTTCTTTTTGGGGTACAGTGCAGTTTTCATACATCTTTCACTATCTAATTTTAATTAAAGCGATTGTACATTGGACACTTCTTTAGATCCAAATAGAAGGATCAATATAATTCTATTTTATTTCAATCAGTTATTGGTTAAATATGTAACTTTATTGTTTCAACTTTCATTTACTACATATTTACTGCGATTTTATGTATATTAAAGGTTTTAACACGAGCTTGGCTCCTCTACATATCATTATCCTTATGGGCATATTTACTGGGATTTTATGTTTTCATGGAATTATGAATTATTTAAAATATATATTTCTTAAAAAGTAACAGGTTATATCTCTCACAAAATTGATAAAAATATATATTTTCGTCATCCGTAAAAGTATTTAGATATAAATTTCTATCAGTAATAAAAATATTTTTTATTAAGTAATTATTTCAAACGAACACTAGTAATATGGAAAAGGCTTTTCAAATCATTTATTTTTCAATAAAATGAACTTTCATGTGACGTTCATTCAATTTTCGTTTCTCGTCGATTTGATAATCACTATCCAATACCAAGAATATCACCCGTTGAAAACAGCTTCTGAGAATCATGAAGCCAATGCAGACCATTTAACTCGGGAATGGAATTGCGTCCACGAGGCCAATAACGCCGACCCCAAGCATGCGGACGAGAAGGCTGCGACTGTAACTCTATCTAATAAAGGCCCACTCACCGCATAGCCTCAAACAAATCAGCAGCGTTCTTTGGACAACCTGGCTGAGTTGACCTGGTCATCGCCATAAGTCCAGGCGACCACGTTCCCATGGGGCATTTTCTCAAACACCATACGAGCTGAAACCCTCAATCAGCACTGCTCTTTGCGAACATGTCAATCAATGCACACCCAACACACACATCGGAATCAAGACAGCCACTTTTGGTTGTAAACCCGGAAGCCGCAACACCAATTGATACATTCTCTGGAATCAAACAAGCCTGAATAATGGTCACGAAGCCATAATGATTAGGGAAAAGCCCATCTTCGAGCATATGAACGGAAGTATCGACTGCTTCATAACCCAAAGGATTATTGGCATATTAAAGAGATCATGGAACTCCAAGAACCAAGTCCCCTTATTATTCATGTACCTAAAAATCCTCTCCGCCTCAGTTCAGTCATTGGTTTTTGAGGAGGGACCGATGGGCGAGTTGAGAATCACCGAGTTGGGCTCCAGATGGGACCGAGCAAGCACATGATAAACAGGCCAACATGCGAAAGCAAATGCACGACTTGAGGAGGAGAGAGAAGGTGAGTAGTTCGGGATGAGACCATAACGGGACATGAGGTCGAGATGGCATGTTGCTCCATGGAGGCGGCCGCGATCAAACGGCGGTTGAAGTCTAGGGTGAGAGGTTTTGGCGAGAAGGAGAAGTTTAATATAAGAGGGTGGAGAGAAGAGAGACAGACTCATTACTCCATACAAGCTGAGCTTGGTCTATCATATCAAACAAGCACTCGGAAAACAAGTAACGTAACCACGAGGCCTTTTCTTCTACAAAACATGGGAATTAACAGACGCTAAAAGCATCTAGTTTCATTAATTACACGGCCTTTTACGCTCTGGAACTTTGCTTATCTTACATATCACCCATGCTAGGAGAATAGAAAATCATGTCATGCTCACTTCCATAATCTCACTATTATTTTGAACTTGACCTCCTTCAGCAATTAGCACATGAGGAAGTGGAGAATGATTCAAGTTCAATTTCAGTTTCGACATCGTCAATTGGTGTCTCAGATGGATACAGAAGCGGCTTCGAGGGTAGCCTCAATTTGTCGATATCTCCTTCAAGCATTTCTAGGACTCTGCTCATTGATGGCCGATCATTTGGGATTAATTGTATACACCAAAGGGCAACTATTGCCATCTTCCTAACTATCCCTCTTTCCTCTTCATCTTCTACCATGTCAACCTCATTTTCTTTGTTGAGTTGATTGTAGACCCACAAAGGGAAGTAAGTTTGACTTGAATGGTCTGCATTTGCATTTACATTTCTTCTTCTACCGGCCATTTCCATCAACAACATACCAAAACTGTAAACATCATATTTATAAGATACTCCACCGATGTCCCTGTAGAATAGCTCTGGAGCCATATATCCCAGAGTTCCTCTTGCAATAGTCAATGATACGATGTTGTGGTTTGTAGGATAAAGTCTTGCAAGTCCGAAGTCAGAAACTTTGGGAGTGAAATTTTGATCTAGAAGAATATTGTGAGGCTTGATATCAAAATGTAGAATTTGCATTTCACATCCTCGATGTAGATATGCTATCCCCCTAGCCACACCAAGAGATATCTCATATATTCTCTTATAATCGAGAGGGTAGTTGCCATCTTTAGAGAAAATGTGCTTATCCAAAGACCCATTCGACATAAATTCATACACAAGAGCAAGCTTAGACTCGTCAAAACAAAAACCAACAAGTTGAACCACATTAACATGGTGGATCCTTCCGATAGTAGCCACTTCGCTTATAAAATCTTGGCCATTAGATTTTGGTTTGTTCAATATCTTGACAGCAACTTCAATGCCACTTTTAAGTATTCCCTTGTACACTAAACCAAATCCTCCTTCTCCTAATTTGTGTTTGAAATTTCTTGTGATTTTCTTGATATTTGAGTAAGAGTACCTTATCGGCAAAAAGTTGTTATGAGCTTGTAGGAATTCTTCGATGTTTTCATCCATCTCTAGGTGCCTTCTCCTCCACTTATAGACTAAAAATATCAACACACATGGAGCTCCGAGAATGAATTTTGCTGCGACGAAGTGGCCTAAATAGAAATTTGGCCATAGATTAGTGTAGTGTCGTAGTTTCTTTTTAGTTATAAGTACGAAGCTTTGTATCGGTCAAAATGCTGTCGGAGACCTTCATATTTGTTAGGGTAGAAGGACTAGTCGTACCCGAGATAAAGGCGATATTCGGACCTGCATTTAGCGCAACATTAAGCATGGCACTCCGCGTAGAATTTCCTGTGAAAGAAAAAACGGAGAAACTTCATTCGAGATAACTGAGAGCGAAAATAAAAATGAACTGAATCTAATCATTTTAACAGCTAAAAAGGAAGTTCCGTTAAGCTATAAAAGAAGTTACAGATAAATTCGTACAATCACTTCAAAGTGCAGAGACACGCATTTGTTCGTTGAGAGTTGCAAGTGGAGAAGCATAGAACAAAGAAGAGTGAATGAGTTTCCCTCTCTTGGATGCCACTCAGGTCCAACTTGATTTTGTTCCCTCGTGGAATCCATGTTTCCTTAGCATGATCATGATGAGTGCACGAGCCAACCGTAATTCCTACATGAAAGAAGCTTCCAAAAACATCATCAGCTAATTGAACAAACCATGCAAGGGACACGAGCTTCTATCGAATCAAACATATTTCCCCAAACCAATGTAAAGTAACAGGGTCAAGTCCCACAAAAAAAACTCCATGGCTTGTTAGTAAAAGAAAAAAAGAAAAGTGCGATGCTACCTAATCTACTAAGGAATCTTAGCGAACCTTTTTACATGGGTGACGTGGCAATTTTGTTTTACCGGATATTTAAAGAAAGTGATGAGTCATTGGGTGCGTCCTTCGTATTACAAAATCCAATCGACACTTGACGCGTTACTTTGCGTGTAAATTTGAGCAAACATTTACAAGAAGAAGAAGAAGAATGAAAAGCTTCACGAAATGTCGCTTACTGAGGTAATAGTGATGGCACCCATCCCTTCGGTATCCGAATCCTAAAAAGCAAAATCCAAATCTTCTTTCTGGCGAATAGATTGGCCCAAAGGGGAGCTCGAATCCCTCGGCCATCCTGTTGTGGAGGTCCTCATATGGTGAGCTCGCGTGATTATACTGATCCCCTCTTCCCTCCAATATAGAATACGATGCGGATGACATCATCGTTATAGTGCAAGAATCCTTAATGTCCCATGCTCTGGGATTACCTGAAAGTTGAGCGTACGAGTACACTTTCGTTTGGGAAACATCAGGAGGCGTGTCGGCGGAGTGTGCTCCCTCGATACATGGTTTGGTATCGACATATGAAGTAGAAGCAACCGGCTGTGAGCACTTCACGAAGGCCACTACCAGTTCAGGAGGAAAATAGTATGGATTGTCCAAACTGAAGTTGGAGGCCACTAATGAGTAACGAGGGAGCGACGAGCAATTACTCTTTTGAAGTCCATTGTCGACTATTGTGATGTCACTATAGAAACCATATCTGATGAACCTCACGTGATATCAGCCGGCATATAAATATAAAACGGTGCGGTTATTTTCACATGCCAGCTCGTATTCAAGGTGGCCGCAACCTTCTGGATCGCCCTTCAATCGAAAAGAGTAGCTTATATTATGAATTTCGCCGCAAGATGAAGCGGGGCACAAGTGATGCTTCTTCGCACCACAACTCACCTTAAGCAGCAGAGCATGTAATACGAGGTGGAAAACACGGTACAAAAATGTGGAGCTGAGAGAATGAATCATCTCTCCACTGTTTGATCTGATGCGAGGAAAGTTTTAACTAATTAGCAATGCGATGGAGGCTCAATAAATGGGATGCACGTTATGATTTAAAAGACTTGGAGTCGTCGGTCATCGAATTGTCCAAGTCAACAGATAAAAACCAAGTCCAGCGAAGGAAAACTAAGAAGTGTGGACCGGCAGCCACAGCTTTACTATATTAGTGGCAATTATGAAGAAGACTTCCCCGCAGTTTCTAGATTTAACGTGTTGTGGCAAATGTCTATTCGCTAGGAATCAATTTAATATCGTATAAATGAATCAATTTGAATATTACGTCCCCCAAATTGAATCAAAATCCTTTCAAGGCCGCTCACCTTGTGAAATTTCAATACAAAATGAAATATATATATATAGTAAGTTGATGATAAAAAGAAAACTTAGTTCGTCAAACTTCTAATAATGATTTTATTTAAGTCAATATTTTCTACCCTCAATAGATCTAGCAAACCAGGTGTGAAAGTCAAACATGTCATTATCACCCATCTATTATCTTCGAAGTTTACAAGTTATTCTCGCATCCCATCTATTAAAAAATCTCGACCAATCTTATCTTTTACTCATCATTTTTTATCTGTCGATGTGCACGTGTACAACTCATTATCCCAATATTGAGTGCTGGTCCTAATACGCATCCCTCTAATTCGTCTATTCGCGCGCCTCTTGCGTAACGGGGGGGCACTTTTGTCATTGGCGTGCGTTGACAGTTTAGACAGACGGTGGCCAGTTCAACATTTCCTGCAGGTAATAACTGGACTTCCTTATTTTTCCCCAAATCGGGGAAATCGGGGGTTCAAGTCAACGCCCTCTGTTTCTCTCTGTTCATTGCACCAGAACATATAGAATTTGGCTTTTGGCGCTACTATAGAATTCGTCTCTCTCCGATCGAGCTGCAGATTTCATGCATGGAGAGCTCGCGACTTGAACTTTCCAAAAGTACAATCTGATTTCTCACAAAGTGTAGGGATCATCGATTCCATTGAAATGGGCCATACGAGCGGGTGAGACAAAAAGCTATGATATCTCTCTTAGGAGAACTCCCATCAAGGAGTTATAAAATTTACAATAAATGTTCTTGATTGGTACCTACTCTATGACAACCACAGTTTTTTGGACATGTTCGAAATTGGACAAATATTGTTAAAGTTGCAATTTCTGGTGATCCAACAGTTCAATTTGGCCAAACTAATCATGATTGGAAAGCTCTAACAAAGCATAATCCAATGATATCCTTCATTCAAAATTTTGACGAGGTTGCCTTTATACCAAAATTTAGTCAAATGCTAATAAATCATTAGGTGTGTACAACATCCATGTAAAATGTCACCCTTACAAATGCATCAAATTCTGTTGAGAGGCCAACGGATTACCAAGAAAGTGCTCCCGAACCTATAGAGGGTTTTTACGGTTTGATCCCGTATTTTATTAGTAGCTTGCGCTTAGGCCCAGGAATAGCTAATAAGTGGCATAGGATTTTCTTCTGCTGCATATATATGTAATATATTTCTCTTGTAATTGAGAATTATAATAGAGTGGTGAGATGTGCTAATTATAGTAGAATCATCTACTCAATGTAACCCTATTTTAAGAGTGAATTAGGATAAATCTTGTATCTCGATTTCCTGTTCTCTTCATGTCATTGTGTTTGTGCTCCAAATCTTAACATAATATAGTCTTTCACCAATTTTTCACTTTGCCGATTGACGCTTGCATTAGCATTGTCTACCATAAAAGTCTTTATCGTGCGTCTCTCTGGTCAATTATTTCACCCTAAATTCCTCCTTACAAATTTGTGAATGCCCTCCTAACACGTTTTAATGTTGCCATGTTTTTTATTTCATTAATTTGCACATGGAATGCTATAATTACCAATTATCTTGATTGACACAAGTAATTTTTACTATATCTGACTAAATCATGTATCACTCTTTTGTTTAAAAAAGTAAATGTAAACACAATTTTTCCAAAGAGAAGAAAATTTTGTCAATGCTAATACAAGATTTACGCGATATGAAAAGGAAACAAAAAAATGCACATTATTTTAGCATGAAATTGGTTAAAATCGTGACATTTAAGCTTTATTCATTTCGCACAATATATATTATTTAGAAAATATTTTCTTAAAGATGATTGCTTGGAGTAAAAATATTTTCTTCCTGTCCAATTATAGAGGACATAAAGGTGATAACAATTAATCTGGTCAACACCTTGAATTGTTCAGCATATAGTATTCATGATGGTGGGTAAGTCGTGGCTTGACTACAACTTCATGGCGATTTTCTAAATAAGATTACCTTGACCAACATAATTAGAACAACTAATAACAATATATTTTTTCTGTAACGGCCGAGTCGGTCCGCGATTTTAGCCTACTGGGACTTTAGGGAAAATTGGCAATTTCCCTTTTTATTTAGCGAAAATTTGGAAAGGCTTGGAAATTAATGAAAATTTAAGTTTGAATTTATTTTGGGCCCAAAATGTCATGAAATTCGATATTTGATTTTTCGGGATTTTTCCTGAATTTTTAGGAAATTTTAAAGCATTTTTCCGATTTTCGGAAATTAAAATATATTATTTTATTAAAAGTCCCAGACCGGCCAGCGAACCGGCCGGCCAGACCGTGCGAACCGCCGGTCCGACCGGGTCGGACCGGACGGCACGTGCACAGCACGCGCACGAGCTCTCCCCCTCTCCCTCTCTCCTCTCTCTCTCGGGCTTTCTGTCGAGCAGGTAGAATGCACTGTGCATTCCACCGCTCGACGTCGCCTCAGCCACGCCACGCCCTGCAGCCACCCACCCCTGACTTGGAAGTGACCGTCGGAGGGGATGGTGGCCACGGGGGAGGCGCCGCGTGGCCTGGGAAGCCGAGTTCTCGGCCTCCCCCACCTGCTCCCACTCGGTATAAACCGAGTGGGCAAGGGTTTTGAGGGGGGTTTTTCTCGGAGCTCCGGCCTCCTCTTCGTGCGTTCTTGGTGTCCCCGCGTAGCTTGAGTCGCCCCCTTCCCGAAGCCGTTGTCAGCTAGCCAAGACTCGCCGTGGTCTGTCACCGGCAGTCAGTTGCAGGGAGCTTCGCGGCCAGCCTTGGAACCCAGAAAACCGCAGCCAAAAACCACCCCATTCCTTCCTACCCCGACCTCCTCAGCTCACTTCTCACCCACCAATCGGTTCCCTCACTCCCTAGTTTCCTTTTCCGGTGGTTCCCCCTTCCGATTTGGCCTGTGGACGCCGAATCGAAGCTTTGAAACTTGAAAACCACTTCGGAGGCTTAGGAGGAAGCCGCGACTTCGTGGCCGTTTTCCCGTCGATTCCGGCCACCTCCGACGAAGCCACAACCACCAATCGACGCGTCGTGAGCTCAGCTTCCTTCTCCGACCGGTCCCAAGCTCCGACGCGCACCGCCGACGACAAACAGAGACGGAACCCGAACACCCCTCGCGACCCGGCGCTCGACCCGGTTCCCCGACCCGGAAGCCGAGCTAGCCGGAGAAGAAGACCGGCGCCGGAGGAGCCAGCAGCCGCCGGCCAAGTCCAGCTTGCGGGCCAGCCCAGCCCAGTCAGCCGGCCCAGTCAACGGCCCAGCCGACCCGGCCCAGTCGGCCAGTCAATCAGCCGACCGACCCAAGCCCAGTCAGCCGGCCCGGCCCAGGTCCAGCTTGCGCGGCCCGAAAAAAAAAAAAAAAGAGTAAAAGAGGAAAATTCTAAAATTTTCTTGGGTTCAACCAGGAGTACAGCAAGGGGGATTTAGCCAGGCAAACTCACAAGTGAGTGGATTCTAAACTTTTATTAGGCGCATTTGCTGTTTTAGTAGGAAACGGGTAGAAATGGCTAGGGCGAGTAGAACGGCTAGGACTCCTTATTTATTCGTAAAATTCATTGATTAGTTAGATTGGTTAGCCGTATTGGACAATGGTAGATTGTTGACCACTTAGGTGGTGTAGTTCGACTTGTGTCGACCTAGGGACTGGCATCCCACGTTTTACGAGAAATGCCCTCGTACGTTTGCTTGTGCTCGAGCGTGGTCAGAGTTGGGACCCCTCGAGGAGAAAGAAGGGTCGGATTGACACCTCTGTTAAAATCTTCGAATTGTTTATTTCGTCTATTTCTACAATTTAATTTAATCAGTCATGTATCATTAATGTTCGTCCGCATAGCATTTGATTAAATTAGTTAAGAACCCTATTTGCTTTTTAATTGCATTAAATTATTATTATAATTTGGCGATTCAAGTACTACTTTGTGCGTTTAATTTTGCGCCGCTTTAATTTAATCAGTTATGCCTAGACAAATTCCTTATAACCGCAATTAGGGTCTTGTTAGTAGACCTGCCCCACCCTGTAAGTTGCTTAGACCCCCATGACGTTCGATAGTCTACCTTTAGTTTAGAGATCTAGAGGTGGGGAGTTCTTCGTTTTGGGTTAGTAATGAGTGTTTCTGCGCGAAGCTTGGGGACCTTGGGATGAGAGACTTACAGCTAGGCTTGCCTAGAGTCGACTGACAGACCATCGGAAGCCGAGAGTTGGGAGGGTCGATTTAGGGACCCTAGGGCAGGGGTGTTCCTAATTTAGGATTAGGGTTCGTTCACTGGGATACCAAGTATCTCATTCCACCACCCCACCATCCCAGGACCCCCGTATGGACCCGGTTCAGGACCTATCAGACTTGGAGGACCAGTCAGAGGAAGAGGAGCTTATGGAGGAGGACCCTCACGAGGAGGAAGCTTGGGATCTACGGGAGCTGGAACCTCTGGATCCGGAGGACTGGGAGCAGCAGCTGGAGCTGGAGCTGGAGTGGGATCTTCAGGAGGAGGAGGATCAGGAGGAGGGGATCTGGAGCCGGATATCCCCTTCAACTTGGATGAAGAAGAAGAGGAAGACGAAGGGAACGGTATGGCGGCAGCCCCCGCTCCCCCTAGAGACATGGGAGAGGTCATAGACATAGAAGTAAAGGAAGATGGATTAATCCAAGAATCCCACAGCACGACAGGTTGGATTTGGAGCGCCACGAAGCACATCTGGTACCCACATCAACACATTTGCGTGTATACGGGTTTCCATGAGGCCGAACTAGAGTTATTGGTCGAGGAGTGCAAGGTACCTCAGGGAGGCTACGAGTCCGGCTTCGAAGACCCTGATGGGGCAGATGACTCAGAGGATGGCACCGTGGATAACCCGAAGCCTTCGTGCGTGCGAGATTGGCCCAGGCCAATGGAGGCAGCTAGGGATTAGTACTCTCCCTTCTCTTTTCCCCGCGACTTTTGATTGTATAGCTGTGCGGCGACCGTGACTCTAGACTTTTGTTATGTCTCCTCCTGTTTTCTTCCCCTTTTTGTATTTTGACCTGACTTATCCTTGTATCTATGGGAAGTAAGTTTCTTGATCAAAGTGGATTGTGGTGTTACCTTGGGAACAAATTTGACTAAGAACTAGATTCGTTTGTAAAACTTAGCGTGAGGTAGGATCCTGGAATTAGTGCTACGACCCCGAGGAACCGGGGCGTGACATTTTCTAATCTCTTTCTATCTAATGATTGGATATACAATTTTTCTCAGTTACATATCTATTGGGTGTTATTGGAATGATAAAGTTCTTTACGCATTTAGGCTCCGTTCGTTTCATGGAAAATATTCTTCCAGAAAATATTTTCTAGAAATTGTGGTGTTCGGGGGGCGAAAACAAGATAGTGAAGGAAAATATTTTCCGCCAATGGAAGAAACACGTTCAAAAATTGGGAAAATATTTTCCTTTTTTTAAAAGTATAAAACATTTTCCATCTTCTTTGCTTACCTTTAAATATCACAACCTTTAACAGTGTGCATTGACATTGCTTGAGGCCAGTGAGTTAGCAGGATGTAATAAACGAACACCAGAAAATATTATCATTTTTCAGGAAAAAGATTTCCTGGAAAATATTTTCTAAATTGCTACATTTTCCGTAAAATGAACAGAGCATTAGTATTATTTATTTTTGTCTCTTGACTAGTGAGTGCAAATTTCTGTTGACTTTGAATATGGACCTGTACTTTTGCCAACCATGATTGTGCTGGAAATCTACGGGATTGTCCTAATTAACGGTCTCTTGCAGTTACCGTGAAGAGCTTCATTTGAGAGAAGAACTATTAGCATGACCTTTTGAGAGGTAAACCACCCAAGAAAAACTAATGAATTACTTAATGGATATTAGAGAGATGTGCCATCACTTAATAGGGAACTCTTTCAAACTAATTGCAACTATGAGGTTTGAATTAGACATATTAAATGTACAAATCATCGTTAATCTATGACAGATCAATTATAATATTAAGAAAAATGTAGAAGAACAATTTATTTTTTTGAACTAGAGATTTCATGGATACACAACATTGATTATACTAGTTAAATTGTAAATTACAAAAAAAAAATCCCAAACGTATTGTATTTGAGCTTATTGAGTTATAAACATTGTAATTTTGCTAATATAGTTCTAAACCTTTTGATAATTTATCAATTTTGTCATTTCAGTTCATTTGGCCCAAAAACACTAAAGTTGAAACATACAGTGTCACGTAGGATAATCCATGTTGATGTGGAGAATTTTTATAATTTTTTATATATTTATTTGATTTTAATTTTACTATATATTTTGTTTCCTTCTTTTCTTTTCTTTTCTTTTGATGAAGTTCTCCAAGGATTTCTGGCTAACATTCACTGATCTCAAGCGAAAATTGGCAACCTTGTTGACCACTAGGCAATGGTTACGAAGCCCTTGCCAGCATCGAGCAAGGATCATAGCCTTTGCCAAAATGGCCACTAGAAGGGGACTAGACCCTCACCTTTGGCCAACGAGGGCTTTCGTGGCCCTCGCTATTACGGAAATCACCAATTTTGTGATTGTTAGAAAATTCTTTATATTGTTATGACGATGACGAGGACAATCAAATGATAGTAATGCATATACTAGTTGATAAGTACCAAGCAGATGAATGAGCCAAATTGCAAATGTTGCCATAAATAGCATCGGAAGATTCTAACATGACGAGTGTTTTGCCGCTTTCTCAGATGCTTTGCCGATATCTAAGTTGAACGATATATTGACATCGTCTAGCTTGGAGATTATGTTTTAAAATTCTCTCGTGTCTAATCGCTAAGTTTCTAGAAAGGTGAAGGATTTGATTTTTAATGAAAGAGATAAAGATTTTGTCGTTAAATCAGGAAAAATGTAACAAAATTTTATCTGGAAGAATATCCCATAGGCTTGATCTCTTCAGTTTTTGAAAAATGTGAAGTGAACTCCATCCCTCTATAAATAGATGGACTTGTGGGCATTTAGAGGGGGGCTGAAAGTCGAGTCTTTTCGGTGGTGTCTCTCGTTCAGAAAAAATAGAGATTGAGGGAAACACGAGGGGGTCTGGGAAGGACGAGCAAAGAAAGTCAAAGAGAGAAAGAAAGATCTTGGGTTGGGGAAGTCTTCCACGAGCAAAAAAAGAGAGAAAGAAAGTCTGGGTTGTTGAAAAATCGTAGAGCAAAAGAAGACAAAAGAGAGGTGTGTGTGAGAAAGTGGGGGCTGCACCTTGCTTGTTGAAGGGATTTTCTTGTGCAAAAAGAGAAAGCCACAAAGCGAAGAGGTTCTTGAAGACATTTATGTTCGACGCCAGAATTGTCCCTGACAAGCGTGACCGGCAATTTGGCATTCCTTCAGAGCAACCCCAGCAGATCTCCAATAAAGCACATGCGATTTAAAGTTTTCTTTGCACGTGTCATGGTCTTGCATAGAGGACTCACTCATATTGCCACCGTTTCAGAGCACTTTGACGTGAAGGAGGATTACAAGTGGAACCCGAAGAGCTTCCGTACGTGAGTTTGTTACCGTCGAGCAAAGCCGCATACGAGTTCATCAAAGAAATCATCACGGTTTGCCTCGATCCACCAAGTGCAAGTAAATATATTATCCTAATGTGATTTGAATATTTGATTAGATAAGATTTCTCATGTCTAGCTTGATTTGCTTTGGGGGATAGGTATTTTCAATTGGAATTAATTTTTCAATTCGCAACCGCATTATCAGTTTTTTTAATTCCGTCTATAAGGCTTTAGATGGAATAATCAATTTTGCGGGAATAAAATTGATATTTTGATCTTTAAGGCTTAAGATCAATTTATCGATTCTATCTGCGAAATTCTTTGTTGAGTTTTGATGTAATTTCCATTTGATGAGTCTTGTTTTATATTGAATTGCATGTTAGTTAAAATTACATTTTCATGTTTAGATTAAATCACATTTTGATAGTATTGCATAGCATGATTATATTGTTTTTTTAAGATATGGTTTGCATGTTAAAATTAGGGTTTCATATTTATTTCAAGTTCAATAAAAATAAAAAAGCTCACATGCATAGAAATTCATAGCATGAACCTTTCTTTTCATTTTAGGTTGCATCATTAGTCATTGCATCACATTTACATTAGAATTAAAGTCACTTGATGCATGTCATATTAGATTTAGGTTCATGTTAGTACAAGTTCATTTAATTTTACTTTTTTTATACTTCCATATTAGGATAGCAATATGTTTAATTTGTGCATTTGTTTAATTTCAAATTTCATTTAATAAATAAAGAAAATACCCTAAAAAATACCTTTTTTGCATGTCATTTAATTAACAGCATATCATGTAGTCTAGATAAGTTTAGGATTGCATATTTTAGAGCATGTTAGGTAAACACATTTCATTACATGCATTGCAATTAGAATAGTTTGCCTTTAAAAGTGAAAATCCTAAAAAATCATTTGTTTTGCTTATTATTCTGTTTCTTTTAGCATTTAAATAATTTTTTGCGCACCCGCGTGATCACCGTGCATGTTAGGGAATAAACTTAAAATCAATTCAAGATGCCTGCAAGTTATTTTTGAAAATAAAAGAAAATAGGTCCTCAAGTCCCCGAATTCAAAATCTCTGGTTTGTAAAGGTAAAATGTAACTTCCAGTATTTTACATGGGTTTCTAATCGACCCATCATAAATAGATTAGTGGCGACTCCCTTTTGAAATTGACTTTGCATGTTAAAAAGTAAAACCTAAATCGTGAAATGGTATGAGTTTGGGAGAACTCGAATTAAGTAATACTTAGCAATCCATTAACCGAACCTTAGGTGGTGCACCTTTGGAATGATCACGACAATGATGACGAAGACGATCAAATGATACTAATGTATATACTAGTTGATAAGTACCAAGCAGATGCATGAGCCAAAATGCAAATGTTGCCATAATTATCACCAGAAGATTCTAATATGATGAGTGTTTTGCCACTTTCTCATATGCTTTGCCGATATCTAAGGAGAACGATATATTGGATGATGGAGCTGTCTACAAGTTAAAAGGATTTTCAAATAAGGTGAACATTGGGAAGGATCTTGATCAATGGTGAATAAGCTGAAAATACCGGGGATGTTCATGATGGCTTGGAGGTACAAAGGTCGAGTGAACAGTCAGATGGACCTAGTAATTGTGAACAAGGATGCCCGGTAAAGTTTGAAAGACCATGAAGATGAACAGCTTGATAGAATCGAAATTGTCAATATGCATAAAGAAAGATCAACATCTTTATTGGGTGCAGCAGATCATTTAGAAAGAGCATCTGGTTTATATAAATGAGATGGAAGACTGTGACAATACCGATAATCCTTGTGAGTTTGGTGAAGGTGAGAAACCAGCGTGGGTAGGTGGTGTCCTTGGAGATCTTTGGACGCTAACTTAGACAAATGAGTTAATATGAGGAATATGCAGGATGCTTATATCGTTGGAGACTTTTGGAAACTGATAATGTCAATCATCAAAGACGAGTAAAAAAACGAGGATGCTGATATCTTGGGAAGTCTTTGTGTGATGAACATGTTAATTGGATCGTTGGATGATTGATCGCACCTCATTCCACACAGTTTATCAGTGGACAATAACAATAGACTAATATAAACCTGCATGTCCTGATTATGGGTAAGTAAGGGCATCAAATGGGTGGGTTGGATTGGGTTTGTATCGGGTCAAATATGGGTCGACCCATATTTGACTCATTTAACCCATTTTGACTCATATTCATATAGAATAAATATAATGACTCATGCCCGACCCGACCCGACCCATACCCGATCCGATCCATATTTCTAAAATGCACTAATATTCTCAAAAACCCATATCTACTTAAAATGTATCGTTAAAATAATATTATACAATATGATTTATTTGATAATTTTTAGTTTTCTATTTTTTTTTGAAAATTTAGTTATCTATATAATTCTTAAAATTTTATTTTATATTTTTTTTCTTTTTTCTCTTTCAGTTTACAACAGGGCTCCATCTTGCCAGATTACGATGAGCTCAAGGCGAGACTAAAGCTAACCTAGGGCGAGCTTGAGCTTATCAACCTCAACGAGGTTGAGCCAGCCAATTTGGCGAGGTCTTGAGCTTGATCAGTACTAAATTTTCTATGAGTAGATGATTCAAGACACGGAATATAGGTAATAACTCTAATTGAAGGAGCAAATCATGCCAATGGCCATATTAAGCTAGAAATTCGATAAAATTGCTGAAGTACATGGGAAGCAAAAACACGGAAAATCGCACTTCAGGTTGGGGGGTTGTGAAGGCAAAGCGGCAGTGCCTATGTTGGTCATGGCAAACTTGGAGGGGAAACTTGGAGACATTGTACAACGAGAGCATGCAAAATGAAGTATGACCAGACGAGGATGGTGAACATTCATCAATTTTTTACAAAATCCTACCAAATCCTCTCGTGTTATCATCGTTATCAAACGCAAGAAAAAGAAAGAAAGAAAGGAAATTGTTTTACAGTCGATCGATTCGACTCCTTCTCTCTGTATTTGTCCAATTTAGCCACCCTAGAAGATCAAAGAGAAAAGAATAGCAGCAACTTGAGCCGATGTAGTTCGAATCCCGACGGAGCCATGATGACTCACAACACGGCCATTGCCATTGACGACCTGTCGAAACTGCTCCGGATCGGTCTCTCCCTTGTTTGCTTCTTCTTCTTCGTCGCCTTCATCTTCAACCCTCTATTGATCTCTTCATCCCTCAGCTCACTCGTTTTCGTGAACCGAGCGACCCCCGACGCTTGCCTGTTTGCAACTTCAGCGAAACGGGAGAGAGAGGAACAAGCTGTGAAGTTCGGCGACGCAAGGAAGAGATGGGAGATTTGCAGCTATCAGAGATTCAAATGGCAAAGTGAGCGAGGGCTTGATTCGTTCCTTCGTGGCATGTTGTACGTGTGGTAAAAAGTGGATTAAAATATGGGTCATTAGAGTTATCTATATTTTAACTCATTTTTGGGCTTTAATTTTTCAAAACCCATCATAACCTCTTTTTTATATATAAAAAAACGAGTTACCCAAATAACCTTTGGCCTTTTAAAAGTGGGTTAGAAAATGGGTCAATGACCCATTTTGCCAGCCCTATGCGTAAGGGATTATGTTAATATTTAGTCCTGAATGGTGCTAATCACTATGCGTAAGGGATCATGTTAATATTTAGTCCTTAATCAACTGTTTAAAACAATGAACATTCGGATGGAAGACCTGCCATGTGAAACAGGTGGCCACCGGGAAAGCCCGGCGGCTGTACAGAATGCCGATCTCGCGTTGTTGGTCATGGTGTAGTGAACTGCACGGAATGGCATGGAAGATGAGAGGACGACTAGCGAAGCAAGGCAGAGCATTCGGATTGACATCGTCTAGCTTGGATAAGCTACTTCTCGTGCTTCTGGTGTGCGCAATCCAGCCTATCATATGCAATTCAACAGATTCTTCTGGCTTTTTTCTGGTACAATTTGAGGTTTTTATTTTATTTTATTTTCCTGGCAGCTCCAAATTCTTCATTACTTTTTACAGTGTAATATTTTATGGATCGTTCACATAATAATTTTAATTGAAGTGATCGTGCATTGGACACTTCATTAGATCTAAAGAGTAGTATCGATCTAATGCTATTTTATTTCAATCAATTATTGGTTAGATATGTCACTTTATTGTTTCAACTTCTTCATTTACTACAAATTCTTGCAATTTTAGGTACTTAAAATGTTTTAACATGAGTTTGGTTCCTCTATACATGATTATTCATTGTGAAATTAGTGAAGCTTTTACGTGATTTTCATATAGCGATAGTGCTTTCTCACATATACTTATGGGCATATTTTTTAAATGACAAGAATACTCCGCTTCATTTGTGGAATTATGAATGATTTGAAAAAAAAATTAAAATGATTTATTGTATTATTTATAAAATGAACAAAGAAATATATCTTCATAAGTTATATATACGATATCAACAATCGTTTTAGAAAAGAAAACTTTTCAATGTATTCATTTTTTAAGAAACAAAACGAGCTTTTATACTACATTCATCCAATTTTCCTTTCTAGTCGACATGACCATCACTATCTGTAACCTCATCTTGTATCCTTTCAAAACATCTTTTGCGAATCGTGAAGCAATACATTGGCTACACACTTCACATACGTGACCACCAAGCTTCATCCAACGCCGACATCCAACGAAGTGTCGACTGCCTCATGACCCATATGATCACTGCCATAGTAAAGAGATCGAGGAACTCCGAAAATCCAAGTAACCTTTATTATCCATGTCCCTGAAAATCCTCTGCGCCTCAGTTCAGTCGTAGGTTTTTAAGGAGGGACTGATGGGCGAGTTGAGAATCACCGAGTCGGGCTCCGGATGGGACCGAGCGAGGGCATGATGGACAGGCCAACACCCGAAAGCAAATACAGGACTTGAGGAGAAGAGAAAAGGCGAGTAGTTCGGGATGGGACCATAACGTGAATTGAGGTTGAGGTGGCATGTTGCTCCGCAGAGGCGGCCGCCAATGAGGTGGGTAATCAAGCGGCGGTCGAGGTCTAGGGTGAGAGGTTTTGGCGAGAAGGAGAGAGCTGGAAATAGGAGGGTGGAAAGAAGAGAGACAGACTCGTTACTCCATAGAAGACGAGCTTGGTCTGTCATTATCAAACGAACGCTCGGGAAACAAGTAATGTAACCACGAGGCCTATTCTTCCACAAAACATGGGAATTAACAGACACTAAAAGCATCTAGTTTCATTAATTACACTGCCTTTTACGCTCTGGAACTATGCTTATCTTACATATCACCCATAGTATGAGAATAGAAAATCATATCATGCCCAATTCCATAATCTCATTGTTTTTCTGAACTTGGCCTCCTTCAAAAATTGTTAGAGCACATGATGAAGTGGAGAATGATTCGAGTTCAGTTTCAGTTTCAACATCTTCAACTGGCGTCTCGGATGGATACAGAAGTGGCTTTGAGGGCAACCTTAATTTGTCGATATCTCCTTCAAGTATTTCTAGGACTCTGCTCATTGATGGCCGATCATTTGGGATTAATTGTATACACCAAAGGGCAACTATTGCCATCTTCCTAGCTATCTCTCTTTCCTCTTCTATTACTTCCATATCAACTTCATTTTCTTTGTTGAGTTGATCATAAACCCACAAAGGGAAGTAAATTTGACTTGAATGGTCTGCATTTGCATTTACATTTCTTCTTCTACCAGCCATTTCCATCAACAACATACCGAAACTGTAAACATCAGATTTATAAGATACACCACCAATGTCCTTGTAGAATAGCTCTGGAGCCATATATCCCAGAGTTCCTCTTGCAATAGTCAATGATACGATGTTATGGTTTGTAGGATAAAGCTTTGCAAGTCCGAAGTCAGAAACTTTGGGAGTGAAATTTTGATCTAGAAGAATATTGTGAGGCTTGATATCAAAATGTAGAATTTGCATGTCACATCCTCGATGTAGATATTCTATCCCCCTAGCCACACCAAGAGATATCTCATATATTCTCTTATAATTGAAAGAGTAGTTGCCATCTTTAGAGAAAATGTGCTTATCCAAAGACCCGTTCGACATAAATTCATACACAAGAGCAAGTTTTGACTCATCGAAACAAAAACCAACAAGTTGAACCACATTAACATGGTGGATCCTTCCGATAGTAGCCACTTCGCTTATAAAATCTTGGCCATCAGATTTTGGTTTGTTCAAAATCTTGACAGCAACTTCAATGCCACTTCGAAGTATTCCCTTGTACACATAACCATATCCTCCTTCTCCTAATTTGTGTTTGAAATTTCTTGTGATTTTCTTGATATTTGAGTAAGAGTACCTTATCGGCAAAAAGTTGTTATGAGCTTGTAGGAATTCTTCGATGTTTCCATCCATCGCTAGGTGCCTTCTCCTCCACTTATAGACTAAAAATATCAACACACATGGAGCTCCGAGTATGAATTTTGCTGCGACCAAGTGGCCTACAGAGAAATTTGACCATAGGTTAGTGCAGTGTCGCAGTTTTTTCTTATAAGGAACGAAGTTTTTTATCTGTCAAAACGCTGCCGGAGACCTTCATATTTGTGAGGGGAAAAGGACTAGACGTACCCAAGACAAAGGCGATATTCGGGCCTGCATTTAGCGCAACATCATGCATATTCCACGTAGAATTATCTGGGAAAAAAAAGGAGAGAATTCATTCGAGATAACTCAGAACGATAAGAAAATGAACTGAATCTATCATTATAACAGTTAAACAGAAAAGGAAGTTCCGTTAAGCTATGAAAGAAGTCAAAGATATATTCATACAACCACTTCAAGGTGCAGAGACACACATTTGTTCATTGGGAGTTGCAAGTGGAGAAGCATACAATATAGAAGAGTGAATGAGTTCCCCTCTCTTGGATGCCACTCAGATCCAAGTTTGTTTTGTTCACTCGTAGAATCCATGTTACCTTAGCATGATCATGACGAGTTTACGAGCCACTCGTAACCCCTAGTGAAGTTCATTCTTCCACATAAAAGAAGTTTCCAAAAACATCTTCAGTTAATCAAATAAACGATGCAAGGGACACGAGCTTTTATAAATAAAAATAAATAAATATCTCTATGGTTTGCTAGTAAAAAGAAAGAGCAATACTACCGAATCTACTCAGAAATCTTATCGAACTTTTTTACATGGATGATGTGGCAATTTTTTTCTATTAGATATTTAAAGAAAGTGAGGAATCATTGCGTGCGTCCTTCATTTTACAAATCCAATTGAAACTTGCCACATCACCCATGTAAAATTTAAGTAAACATTTATGAAAAGAGGAGGAGGAGGAGGAATGAAAAGCTTCACGACAAGTCGCTTACAGGAGATATAGTTTTGGCACGCTCCGTATACGAAACCGAAATAGCAAAATCCAAATATTCTTCCTGGCGAATAGCCTGGCCTGTAGAAGAGACTGAATCCCTCGGTCATCGCGTTGTGGAGGTCCTCATATGGTGATCTCGCGCGATTATATTGATCCCCTCTTCCCTCCCATACAGATTTCGATGCGGATGACATCATGGTTATGGTGCAAAAATCCTTAATGTCCCCTGCTGTAGTATAATCTGAAAGTAGAGCGTACGAGTACACTTCCATTTGGGAAACGTTAGGAGGCGTGTCGGCGGAGTTTGCTCCCTCAATACACGGTTTGGTATCGACATATGAAGTAGAAGCAACCGGCTGTGAGCACTTCATGAAGACCACTGGCGACATGAGCCCACTAATAGGATCGTATGAATCGACTAAACTGAAGTTGGAGAACGCTAATGAGTAACGAGGAAGTGACGAGCAATTACCATTTTGAAGTCCATCATCCACTATTGTGATGAAACCATTGAAGTCGTTTGCATTATTATAGAACTTATATAGAATTGACCTGACGTAATATCTGCCGGCATATAAATATAGAACAGCGCGGTTATCTTCACAAGTAAGCTCGTACTTATGATGGCCGCAATGTTTTGGATCATCTTTCAATCGAAAAGGATAACTTATATTACGAACCTCGCCGCAAGATGAAGTAGGACACAAGTGATCTTTCTTCGCACCGCAGCTCGTCCTTACAAGCAAAGCGTGCAGCATGAGGAGGGAAACGCGGGACACAAATATGGAGCTGGTGGAGTGAATCATCTCTCCACTGCTTGATTTGACGCAAAGGAAGTTTTGGTTGATTACTATTGCGACGCTGGCTTTATAGAGGGTTGCAAATTATGATTGAAAAGAGTTAAGAGTCGGTCATTGTAATGTCCAAGTCAACCAATAAAACAAAAGTCAAGCGTAGGAAAAGTAAATACTGTGGACCAGCTACAGCTTTATTACATTCGTGGCAATTGTGAACGAAACTTCCCCGCAGTTTCTAGATTCAACGGTTTTTGGCAAATGGATTCTCTCTAGGAATCAATTTAATATCGTGTGAATGAATGAATTTGAATATTTGGTACCCCTAAATTGAATCAAAGTCCTTTCAAGGCCAATATTTGGTGAAAGTCCCTTTGTAATAAAACTTTGTTTATGGTTTTATTTAAGCCTTTACTTCCTTGCTTCAGTAGATCTAGCGAACCTGGCATGAAAGTTAAGCATGTCATCATTGCCACAAATTTAGATTCAATTCTAATTCTAATTGCAAAATTTAAAGGTTTAGGACTAAATTGGCGTAAGTGCAATAGGTTTAAGACTTTTTAAACAATTTCTCCTCTAGTATCCATCTATTCAAAAATATTGCCTAATATTGTTTAATCTTGTCTAGTGCTCATCCACTTTTTTCTATAGATATGCATTTCGACAACTCAATGTACTAATGTTGCAACCGGTCCTAATGTGCATGCCATTACTAATAGTTCAAAACATACTCCAAATTCATATATGTCACATCTCTTGATCAACAATATTGGGCTGATTCCGCGTAATTTCTTGATAATTTTAGTCTACCCCAACGATTTATGTTGTCTTAGTCAACATCCTATACTTTGATTTTTAGTCTCTGTCCGATAAAAAAATTATAGCACTGTCTTCCAACCATAGAAATTGAGGGCTGCGTGACACCAAGTGTTCAATTCATTCATCAGCAAAGGCAAAATAGTCAGCCTGCTTTTTCTTTCATTCAACATAAGTTTTTAACCATCTTCCATTAGAATCAATATTTAAAATCAAACACAGTCACATTCAGCCGGCGTGCAAAGCATTCAATGTGCGAGGCATACAGATTTATAGTTTACGACTCATGACATGATTTTAATATGTGAATGCAAATTCCGAAACAATGGAAACCACTTTTACCAAATTGATTGTTTTTTATTTGTTTATAAAAATACATGTGAAAATAGACACATACATGGGGCCTCGACTCATGGAGTGATAGCACACAGGGGACTTTCCTCTCTAATCCATTCGACCGAATTTATTTCCTATACAATCCTAGGGTCGGGTTATTCAATGGGGTTTCTTGGTAACTCCTCATTATCACTAAGCTCAAAACTTTTTATCAATTCTATCTTTGGGCTTAACCCAGCTCAATGAAAGCTCAAAACCCATTCCTATTCACCCATGTACTTTTCAGCTAGTGTGCATAGTGGGCTTGGCCTAACTTTGCTTCACTCATGGGCCCAATCGAGATGTTTTACTAAATAATTTAGGCGTCGACGCAGATTAATGACACCTACTAGGATGACAACGGTTTTAGAACTTGCTTGAATCAACGTGCTTGGAGACGACGGGGACTGGTTTTAGCGTTGGGAGTGTCGAGTAGCAGCTGCATGGCAAGGCATGAGGTCGAGGCGCGCCGGGAGACAACCGCAAGAGGACTCACTTCTCTGGACGCTCTCTTTACATTGAGAGTCTTTTGTCGTGAACATCTCTTATGTGTTGAGCATCTTGAGTGAGAATGGAGGCGTTGAATGTTTAAGGGAAGTGAATGTGTCTGCCCGTGTCCCTGAAAAGTGAGCTGAAATCCCTCTATAAGAGCCCAATGACAGAAGAACATATTCCCTTTCTTCAATTGAGGAAATTCGGTCCTTGAATTGTGGAGATTGTGAGGTCGTTCCCAAGAGAAGAGTTCCTTCCGAAAGTCCAACTTTCTTCCCTTTGTTTGTCACGATTCACTCAATCTCATAATGTTGTTTCCCGAGTATTCTCCTGCGAGGGTTGACCAAACGCATGGACATGAGTATATATACTTATGGGTACGTTTGGTAACGTTTCCGTTATGGGGAATAGTTTTTTCAAAAAACAATTCTTTTCTATTTTTACTTCCCGGAATAATTTTTGAATAAAATAGGCGTTTAGTAATTTCTGTTCTTGGAATAGAAATGTATTTAGTACGATTCACAATTTTTTTTTCTTTTCTTTTTTTCTTCTTATTCATGGACAATTGTTGCTTGTTGATGCCCCTGTTGCCACCCAACCACCATTGCCCACAGCCCACTAGCCGGCGACGGAGGTCAAACAACGACAGTTGCCAACGGGCAGGTGGCAAGGGCAGTGGTCACCCATGGGTGGTGGTGGCAGTCAAGCGATTGCGGCGGCCAACACTCGGCGGCAGCTCTGGGCGGTCGAAGGTGGTCACAGCAAAAGAGAGGAACATAAGAAAAAAAAAGGGTTTCTTACAAAGTGTTCAAAAAATAAGAAATAAGTTTTTTCTATTTCTTGTTTTTGTTCTAAATCGAAACAAATGTGTTTTTAATTTTTTATTGATCCCTAGAAAAAATGTAAGAAAAATTATTTCAAGAACATAAATAAAATTTGTCGGACAGGCCCCTAGCCGCGACTTTCCTCTTGCTAGGACAAATATTGCAGGATCCTGAGTTCAACTTTCATGATTGTCTTTCCTCCACTGTCTTTTCAACTCAAAAGGATGTTGCGCGTCGGGTCAATTCGAAACACAAGATGATTTATGATTGGACCACCTTAAATGCAATTTATGTGAATATTTATCACTAAATGTTCTTCATATGCATATAGCAAGTTTGTTTAGGTGCTGAGATCAATTCTTAGCTTCTCATGTGATATAACTGTATTAATTAAAAGTTTATCCCTCGTCACTAAGGTTAAGGATTTGAAACCTGTAATAACGAGAATCTTAAGTGGAGGTCATGGTATTGGATTCCTGTGCTAGTCTCCTTCAAGATATAGGGGACTGTTCCTTTGATGCCATCCGGGCACGAGAGCCCATGGTGAAGTCATCGGTTACAAAAAAAAAAAAACTACCAAATGAGGTTGTTGAAATTGAGGTGGTAGCACTAGATAGCTCACGTGTTTCCTTTAAAATCAGCAATTTAAAAAATATTTTCGCAATTTTGATAGCAATTTGAGAGATTTGTCATTCAAACATATTCATGAATGTCCAAAAGTAGATGCTAAAAACAGCAAGTCACAAACAATCCAAATTTGATTTATATACGTTTTATTTCATATTGCCCTTGTCAACCATGCTTTTGATCAAGCACATACATCTATAGAGCAGGGATCGACTCTAGTCAGGTAGCGTACTTAGCCTTGTACTCCTTCCAGAGCTGGTCGACGCTCTTGCCTAGCAGGTCAACAAAGAAGTCATCACTATAACCAGTCCTCATCTTCTTGTTCAGCTCGGCCACGAACCCTTTTCTGAGGCCACTGCAATAGTCAAGAAACCGCGCCGTGACATCGTATCCCTGGTCCCAACTATCACCCCGGCCCGGCTGCACCCAGTGGCCAGGCACATAACCAGACTGGAGCCTCACGAAGTCTGCGATCCCCTCGATGAGCCCGCCTCGGGCCTGCCCGTTCCCATTCCACTGCCACACGTGCGTCATCTCATGGTACAGGACCCCTGTGAACTCTCTCTTCACATCGCCCGAGAAGTCCCCGAGGTACGTGGCGCTCACGTGGATGTCGTCGTTGCTCGTGTACGCCACCCCGTCCATGTTCTCTATGATCAAGGTTACTCTGGCGACGGCCTTACGATCCCCGGGGACATTCTGGTGGAAGACCCTCCATATGAAGTCAGTGGCTTCTGTCAAAGTCTTGCGGCTGTACGACATGCCAATCTCCTTAGAGAAGCGGACACCGCCGGTAGTGTTGCCGGCGGTTTTTATCACAGTGTACTCAACCGCATGGGATTGCAAGGTAGATGAGAGGATGACCAGCGTAGCAAGGAAGAGCATTTGGGTTGACATGTTTCAGGTCAGACAGTTGCTTTCTAGGACTTCTGGTTTGTGTTATGTGCAAGGACATCGTCTTCCAACATTGGCTATTTATAGAGGAAGCTGAACTCCAAAGCATGGTCCGGTAGGTCAAATTTGTGATGCGAAGGCGATGATGACTTGGTCAGACGCGGAAGCTCTCGGCTCGGTGCAGGTGGATCGGTGGCCGTCTGTGAGTAAGTCTAACCTGCTTCCCCTACTAACTCATCTGAACCTTCCAAACAAATATAGACATAAAAAATATGAATGCTGCAATGATAACATAAACATTTTCATACGATTAAACTTCAAAGGAAGACAGCGTACGTAGACTAGCGTCAGTCCGTGAATTGCCATGTGCGATCTTCAATCCGATAAATCAAAGTAGAGCTTATCGCTCTGCATCTGTTTGTATAATATGTCATGATAGAATAGGTCAAAGCACCGAAGGAGGGGGGGGGGGGGGGCGCGAGGGGGGAGGGCAAGCAAGCGGGACAAAGTCTTCGTTGACTTTGAATGCGGACTTTGTCCTTTTGCCGACCTTTAATATCGGGCTCTGTTGTGGAAAGCGCCGGCGCTTTATGTTAATGTACTGGGACAAAATGACACAAATAATTATTAAATTTAGATTAAATAAGTAATGTGATCTCTAGATTTTTTAATCTATTCAATCCAGTGTGCAATTTAGTAATTGAATTTTCGATCTATTCAATATGATATCTAAAGTTTAGGTACATATTTAATTTTGTTCCTTAAATTATATGAATTTAATATGGTTCATGAACTTAAATTAATGAAATGACGATATTGAATATTTTCATATAGTTTATGGACTAATTTGAACATGTACTGAAAGTTCAGCGATCAAATTAAATAAATCAAAAATTCATAAATCACATTGCACATTAGGTTAAAGTTCAGGTATCACATTGAAAAATTGAAAGTTCATGAACCACATTATTTCGTACACCAGTTATTGGAATCGTTTTCTTTCGGGTACTGGCACTTTCTTACTTTTGTAGCTGAAGCCGTTGGCATGTGGTAAAGAGATTGTTGTGTTCCACTAAATAATGAGGTCGGTTCACAATATGAGATTTAAAATGTATCAACACTTTTTTTGTGTGCACGACCAAGATTTTCGTGGTCTTCCTTTATGGATCTCATCTGAGAATGATCCGTGCTATTTACGGCCTTACCTCTATGATATTGACAATGAGCTGCAAAATAGGTTGAGGATCCTGAAGGATGTTGACATCAGTAGGTTAACGCATACTGATGTTGATGTTGTCCAAGACTCCATATGTCAAAGTACCGAGCCAAAAGATGTTCCATTGCCTGTATGTAAAGTTTGAAAAAGAAGATTAGTTTGTCAAATTATTTTATCTATCATTCTATGAGCATGCCGTGAACTGAGTATGATCTAATTATGCACTGAAAAACATAAATCTATGCATAAAATAATCAAACATGGAAAAATAACATGAATCTTAACTGACCTGTAGCCATTGATTAAGCTCGATTGGAAGTGGATTAGCAGAGCTTTTATAGGATAAAATTGACATTACTGATACAATATATACTCACAAACAGATCATGTGTTTTCCTTATGAGAGAGCTTGGCTTAGACTTGTTTCTCATAGCCCACTCGAGGGAAGGGCGACAAGGCTGCTTTGTCGCCGCGTCAAAATTGGAGGTTGCCTAGTGGGGATAAGCAAGGATAGAGCATTGACATACGACGGCAGGAGCCATTGGCAACGACGTGAGGGAAGTCGGCCAGAGGTCCTTCTTCTCTATGCTCTTCCTTGTGTTTCTCTAGTGTATTCTCTCTCTTGTGACTAACCCAAATTTTCTTGCCGTCCTCTCAATTGTGAAGACCTAATGTATATATAAAGCTAAAGCCTAGGTTTAATTCCATTATACGGGCTTAATTGCAACCTTATTAAAATATCAATTTTCCCCAATAATATTAAGCTCCAAGCCTTTTATCTATTCCATCTCTCATGGGCGTAACCCAGCCCAATGAGTGCTCAGAATCCGTACCTATTCACCCATGTGATTTTCGGCCAGTGTGTGTAATGGGCTTGGCCTAACTTTGCTTCCCTTATAGGCCTAATCTAGATGATTTAATTAAGCTCAGAACCTTTGTTTAAGTCCACCTACCGCTGGTTTAATTTAAACGCAATGGATGAGCTTATTAATGCAAGATACTCATAATAACTATATGCCATTTAATTAACTAATTTTGCTTAAGGTCGAGGTCGATCTCTAATTTTTTATATAATCAATGACAAAGAATTCCTCAAAGTTTATGTATCAACAACGATTATTGGCGGCACCAAGCTGCCAAGGACGACAACAGCTTCAGAACTTGCTGAGATAAACGTGAAGCTGCTGGTACTTCTGCTTAGAGATGACGGGGACCGGTTCGGATCATTGGAGCATCAAGTAGTAGCAGCGTGACATGAGGTTGAAGTGCGGCAAGGTGCGGCATGGACATCAAGCGCCACGGGACAAGAACGGCAACTGTAAAAAGAGAGGACTCGCTTCTCCGGACGCTCTCTTTATTTGGAGTCTTTTCTTGTGAATGTTCACTAAATGTTGCCTCTCTCTTGTGTTTAGAGCATCATGAGTGTGAATGGACGCGAGGCTGTAAGGGGGAGGAGAATGTATCTGGCCGCGTCCCTTAAGTGTGAGCCAAAATCCCTTTTTATAAGAGTCCCATGACAGAAGAACGTATTCCCTTAAACTTGAGGAAATCCGGTACCTAAATTGTCGAGATTGTGAGGTCGCTCCCAAGACAAGATTTCCCCCTGAGAGTCGTAACTTTCTTCCCTTTGTTTCTCGCGATCCACTCAATCTTGTTGACTGAGTATTCTCTTTGGAGTGTTGACCAGACACGACTAAGATTTTTTTTTTGTGTTTGTAATTTTGATCGCAATTTGAGAGAATTGTCGTTCAGACATCTGAACAAATGGCTATGACTAAGATGCCATTTCGGAGTAGGTGGCAAACACTCCAAATTTGATTTGCGAAATGTTTTTTATTTCATAATGCGATTGTTAACCGTGCTTTTTATCAAGCACACAGATCTATAGAGATCCTCTAGTCAGGTAGCGTACTTAGCCTTGTAGTCCTTCCAGAGCTGGTCGACGTTCTTGCCCAGCAGGTCAACAAAGAAGTCGTCACTATAACCAGTCCTCATCTTCTCGTTCAGCTCGGCCACGAACCCTTTTCTAAGGCCACTGCAATAGTCAAGGAACCGCGCCGTGACGTCGTAACCCTTGTCCCACTTATCGCCCTGGCCCGGGTGCACCCAGTGGCCAGGCACATACCCTGACCGGAGCCTCACGAAATCTGCGATCCCCTCGATGAGCCCGCCTGGGGTCCGCCCTTTCCCGTCCCACTGCCACACGTGCGTCAACTCATGGTACAGGACCCCTGTGAACTCTCTCTTCACGTCGCCCGAGAAGCCCCCGAGGTACGTGGCGCTCGCGTGGATCTCGTCGTTGCTCGTGTACGCCACGCCGTCCATGTTCTCTATGATCAAGCTTACTTTTGCAACGCTCTTCCGAGCCCCGGCGACATTCTGATGGAAGACCTTCCATATGAAGTTGGTGGCCCCCGTCAAAGTCTTGCGACTGTAGGGAATGCCGATCTCCTTGGAGAAGCGGACACTGCCGGTAGTGTTGCCGGCGATGTTCTTCACGGTGTATTGCACTGCATGGGATTGCATGGAAGCTGACAGGATGACCAGCGTAGCGAGAAAGAGCATTTGGGTCGACATAGTTCAGGTCAGATAGTTGTTTTCTAGTACTTTTGGCTTAGTTCTCCAACGTTGTCTATTTATAGAGGAAACTGAAACATGATGCCATGGTCCGGGAGGTCAAATTTGTGATGCGAAGGCAATGATAATCGGTCAGATCCGGAAGTTTTCAGATATGGTTATTGTGCAAGTGGATTTGGTGTATAAGGGAGTCCCACTTCCTTTCCCTACCTAGTCATCTAAAGCTTTCAAACGATATAAATATTGAAATCATAACATAATCTATGCTATTATAGTTCAGGAAAAATATGTTCGTTTCAGCTTCTATTCTATCGAATGTGACAAGGACAGCGTAGGTAGACAAACAGACTGAGCCAAGTGTCAGTCCGTTAATTTTCATGTGGGCTCCTCAATCTGCTGAATCAAAGTAAAGCTTTTCTGTTTGTATGTGCTTGTAAGATACGTCGGGATCGGAATATGTCAAAGCGCGAAAAAACAGTGCAGAAGAGGCAGGCAAGCAGGACAATGACTTCGTCAACTTAAATATGGACCGTGCCCTTTTGCCAACCATTAAAGTCTGAATTTCTTGCGGAAAGCCGGGGTGCTCTGTGTTAATGTATTGTAGCGGTCTCTTTCTGCCACCGTATCTCGCGGCGCCTTTTCGGTTTTATTTCTACTTTTTCTCTACTACCGACACCGCTGGCAAATGGTTAAGAGATTGCTGTTTTTCAAGAAACCATGGGTTCGATTCATTTCCCAAAATTTCGAAGAGGTGTTTACAATATTTCGTTCGCAGAGCACAGCTCATCCCGGTCTTCCATTGGTTCCGTTTGAGAATGATCCACGCTATCTGCAGATTTATGAAACCGACAATGAGTTTGCGAAATAGGTTGAGGATAATGAAGGATGTTGGCATCAGTGACTGATGTCGATATTGCCCAAGACTCATAAGCCAAAGCACCATGCCGATTAGGAGATGTTCCAGATGCCTGGATGTGAAGCTTGAATACGAAGAGATGCGAAGCTAGACCAGAGAGTCTACGACACTCCTGTTGCAGAACAACTTGCTGCATTTTGGGTGGAACGTAATGACTCTAATGCGTCACAGGAAAGTCACGTAGTTGCTCCTGCACACTCACCGGGTCGGGCATTACTATGGTTGCTATGATCACAATGCAACAACCTATTGTACTTCCTCGTGGTGCAGTTGGTCGGTATCAAGGAGTGATGAAGCGTAATGAGGCCGACCGGCTTTGATATCAGTTTGTCAAACTTTCTCAACTAGCATTCTTTGTGCGTACAGACGATATGATAGGTATGACTAAGGAAATTCTGCTGGTAATATAAAATCGTAATAGTAAGTGAGATGTCCACACAGATGTAATTGGAGTTCCTGTTGGAGTTGAACCAATAATTGGATTCACGATAATTGGACCTGGCAAACCCGTTCCGAAGAGTATAATCATTCTGTCAAATGGGACCCATGGTTGATCCCCTAATCTTTGTTGCTCGCTGTTTTTTGCTACAATATATCTCGACTAACGTTCTTTGTGATGGAATATTCAAATATCAAATCACACCTCAATCTAACATCTTAAGTTTTTTAATATTATGAGATAACATATGTCAACATATCCATTGTAACACAAATACCCCCATTTTTTATATGATCAAAATCACTAAACTTACCCATTGGACACCAATACCTCAAAAAAAAAATTGTTCAATAAAAAATTTTAAACTTATATCAATATGACAAATATACCTTGAATGGAACTATAATAAAGGGAATATGTGTCATTATGTATAAATACGAGTTCTTACAGGATACAAAAAAATTGAGAGTATTTATGTTATAATGGTCAAGTTTAGGATTTTTGTTAACACGAAAAATTTGAGAATATTTGGATCATAGTGGGTATAAGTTAAAATATCTAGTGGTACTTTCCCTAATATTGTTGCATTGTAATCCTAGACTTTCCAAAATAGAATTCAATTTCTCTCTCCTCAACTGAATAAGGGTTCTCGTCCTCAAGCAAGCACCAATTTGAGGTTTCCTAAGGTTGGCGACCTTGAATCTACGGTTGGTCCAGGCCTTAAATCAGTACGCGAGATAAGGAAAGGGGTTGGGGGTTTATGGTGGTGTCCAAGTCAATACTAATAAGTAAATGAGTGGTTTCAGGAAGGGAGTTTGTGACACCCTCAAATGATCACCATCTTTTGTTGTTAGTTTAGGGTATTTCTTTCGAAAGTTTGGCCCAAGTGAACGGATAACATCGTTATAAACCTCTGCATTGTCGCTCCTCGACCTTGACGTGGCTACCTATCGCCATATCAAAGAGGTTCTCTGTCTCTCTCTGGTAGCTGAATGGGGAGATTCTTGACCTCAGGCGACCGCATTCAATAAGATAGTCATTCGCGTTCATAAAGTTAGTCGAGGGATTTACCATTCTTCGTACGAGGAAAAGAGCTAAGGCCAGTCGGCAAAAGACGAGGCAACTGAAACTGCACCAGAAGGGCCAGGAGACAAAAGAGACGTTATTCTTCAAATCCATGATTTATTTGACCATGGAGGGTGCATGTTTCTCATTATCAACCATCTCTCGTGATAGAACAAGCTTTAGAAAATGCACTACATTACTTAGCTGCCCCTCCAAACCATCAGATCTCTGGCTAAATTTGATTATAAGAACTACATTGACGAATCATCAAAAGTTTTAAAACTAAATTGTCCAAATTGAAAATTTGATATCCACACAATATATTTGACTTTTTTTATGATTGTCCCGAAGATATCTTATCATATATGTATACCTGAACTCATATATACCTAAGCCCTTAAATTAAATGGACCGTGTATGTTTTGACGATATCAGAAGTTGCGAATAAGGCTGCTCAAAATGAACATATTGCATCTATGCTGTTAGTGGGAAATAATGCGAGTCTTTAGATTGGAGTAAAAATTTAGGACAATGTTCCCGTCAATCTTGTTATTGTCTTACTGGTAGGTGTTTCACTAAAAATGATGAAATATAGATGGATCGATATGAATCAACAAAGGCTGTGAAGTGTCATTTGTTGAGTTTAGACAGAAAAATAAATAATGAGGAATCTAAAGATAATGAGACTGAGACAACAATCGTGTTATTAGAAAGTTCCTAATAAACAATGATTACTGAATCTAAAATACCAAAAACTTCCTAATTCTATCTACAGTATTATCAAGCATTGCCTATTTACAAGAAGTTATTTATCCAAAAACATTGCTATTTGGTGGTTACATGATATGTCGATGACTTCATTCCCATGAAGACTCCCTTGAATAACTGATGTTTGTCGCCAATAATTTTATTAAAAAGTTGTCGATTCTTCAAGTCATCCACTCAGTTTGGCACTTGTTGATAGTAATCAAAACTTAGTCATTTTTTAGTGTCAATAGTTAATTACATTTAACCTATTCCTGTCCAATGCGCGATATCGATATAAAACGCACATGTCAGAGTAAAGGAAAAAAAATCAACCCCAATATTGGAGATGTGTGTAGCTTTCGAGTTCAGAGATTATGAGGGCATATTGAAATGTTGAGGAAACCTCGACATCTGCCCCACCTCCTTATGGCATCGAAGGTGCGAATGGATTTAGACTGAGAATATGTCGCCGAAGAGATGGAAGTCACGAGCAGCAACCCCGATATGAACTGAAGCTGTCAAGTGCACTGGGCTTTGACTAGGGCTGATCGGTTTCCGAACGGTTCCCAGTTCCGCTAGGAACCGGTTTGCTATTATTTGGAACTGGGAACCGGACCAGAATGGACCGGACCAGAATGGACCAGTCCGGTCCGATTCCCGTCTGATCCGATTCGGTTCTTGGATGGGTAATTAGCCTTTTCGTTGAAGACTCTAATCTTCTGGATCAGGAGATGTGTGGACGATTGTGAGTCCTACGATGCATTCGCCAGAGGTCGTGGTGGGCAGTGCCACTACCCAGCTCAACTTCGTGGCTCGTACAGTGCTCCCTCACAGACCTAAACAAGGTCCAACTACCACAAAAGCGTCCAAGATTGAGTAAAACAAAGACCCGACTCTAGACTTAGAACGAGTATTATGACAAACACACGGTGCACGGGAGAGAAACGAGGGGTTTTGGGACTAAGCGAGGCAAGGGGATGGAACGTGGGTATACGAGTACTCCCTATGCGGTTCATGGGTGTGGTCGGTGGACACCCTCAAGAGACTTCGAGCCAAATTATGGCCGGTCCACGGATGCCCCCAAACACAATCGTCGGGAGGAAATAGAATAGGATACGGCTGCTTACCAGGCAACGGCGAGGAACTGGTTGAAGGCGCCGCGCATGCGATGTTGTGGGTTGGGGGTCTTGGCGTAGAGAGGTTTCACGGGGCATCTTCGATCTTTTCTTTTCCCCCGCTCTCTTTTTTTCTTTTTCTTTTCTTCCCCTGTTCCTCCCTCTTTTTCCTAACAGTTCCATGGTTCCCTCCTCTATCTCCTCCCTCTACCTCTCTCACCACCACCAAGCCAGCCCTTTCCCTTCTCTGACCCATAGGCCCACCTTTGCTCGCTTCCTTCCTCACCCTCGAACCAAAACCAGAACGCATCTTCTGTTGTAAACCCTACACTCAATACTAGAATTAGAAACGAGACCCTGACCCAAAATCGGAACCACCGGCAAGAAATCATTCGCCATCGCCACCAGCGAGCTCTTCCTCGGCGTCACTTCGCAGATGATCAAGAGCGGCAACAACAAGAGGGAAGCGAGTGCCGGGTCGAAGATCGGCTTCTTCAGGGACGGTCCCAATGGGATGAGTGTCAATGGTGGAGGAACGAGCGCGAGGTCCAATAGGAAGGAGAGCATTGGCATCGTGATCGAGGACGAGATAGAGCCTGACATGATATGGGAGCAAAGAATTAAGGATGTGGAGGCTGTTGGGGAGAACTGGTCAACAATTCACCAAGAACTATGCAAAATCCAGGATCAAAATCTTCCCCAAACTAAATCCAGTAATAACCAGCAAATACAACCTTGTAATATATGAATATAATGAGTGATAAAGCAATAAAGCCAGTAGATAACACCAAGTTTTTACGTGGAAAACCTAATGAGGGAAAAACCATGGACATCCCAAAAAATTCCACTAATCACCAAGAATAGTCGAATACACAAAGTGTTTCTTCTCTAGTCACACACTAGAGGCTCAACATCACCAAGGCAATAATATTTCCTCAATATCAATTAAGCAAGAAAATCCAAACCGCAATCAGAAACTTCCAAGGAGATTCTCAATGAACAAGACCATCAACTTGTAGAGCTTGATCTCATGAACAACATACTGAAATTTGAGCCAATTCCGTCACCATTTGGCCTTCGAATCGAAACCCCCAAAATGCGTCCCTCTTGTCTCCTCTCTCTTGCTCGCGGCCTCCGTTTTGCTTCTGCATGCGGAACATCACCCTTAAGAGGAACTGATGGAGAAAGATTTATCAAGTCCACTGTCGTTCTCATTGCTTCACCCCAGAATGACTTAGGTAACTTCGCATGAGAAAGCATACATCGAATCTGATCATTAATTGTCCGGTTCATTCTCTCCGCTACTCCATTCTGTTACGGAGTCTTCAGAACAGTCTTCTTAGGCTTGATACCATAATCTCTACAATACTATTCAAGCGGGCCTTTATATTCACCACTGTTGTCAGCTCGAACACATTTCAGCTTCTTTCTAGTTTCTCTTTCCACGTTGACATGAATTGTTTGAACACAACAAGCACCTGGTCTTTAAATTTCAAAGCAAAAGCCCACACTTTTCGAGAGCAGTCATCAATAAACGTCACAAAGCATAATGCACCACCAAGTGTTCTAGCATCCATGCAACAAACATCAGGGTGAACTAAATCAAGTACATATGATTTTGTGTGTGGAGATGAACTATGAAATGAGAATCTAAGTTGCTTACTAGTAAGACAGTGAGTGCGTTCCTTCAAGTTTCTCTCCTTCAATGGTAAAAGATTCTTTCTAGCAAGAGTTTCAAGCCCCTTCTTGCTGAGATGGCCAAGTCTCATATGCCATAGGTCAACTGAGAAATCTTCCACTACATTTATCTCTTTTCTGATCAACTTGGCTTCCATGGTGTAAAGAGTGCATGTCTTCTTGCCCTTAGCCAATATCATGGAACCTTTTGTCAATTTCCATTTTCCATCACTGAAAGAATTACAGTAACCATCTTCATCTAAGGCACCTGTAGAAATCAAGTGAAGTCGAATATCTGGAACATGTCTCACATCTTTCAGAAGCATGTTACATCCAACATTAGTCTCCAAATAAACATCTCCCATGCCCATCACCTTGGAAACACCATTGTTCCCCATCCTAACACAACCAAAATCATCGCTGCGATAGAAAGTGAAGTAGTCATGCAGTGAGGTGACATGAAAAGAAGCTGCAGAATCAATAACCCAGCTGGAGTCTTGATAAGTAAGATTCACATAAGCATCGCCACAGATAAACACAATGTCACCATCAGATGCAACTGCCGTTATAGCCTGTTTCTCTTCTTTATTTCGATCTTCGTTTCTATGATGAGATCTATCTCTCTTTGGTAACCTGCACTCTTTGGCATAATGTCCCATCTTTCCGCAATTATAACATTTCACACTTTTCCTGGCCTTGATTTTGACCTTCTTCTTGACTTGCCCCTGTAGTTATTACTTTGAAAATTTCTAAATTGACTTCTCCCCCTATTTTCAATAACAAGAGCCTCTGATCTGGAAGCATAATTCAGGCCTTTTCTTCTTGTTTCTTCATTGAACAAGCTTTCTTTAACCATACTCATAGAAAGCAAGCCAAAAGGAGCCGAATTGTTTAATACCAAAACCAAGGTATCCCAACTATCAGGAAGTGTACCAAGTAATAAGCATGACTGCAATTCATCACCAAGGTCAATCTCAAGATTTGTCAATTGATTAACAACATCTTGAAATTCACTCAAGTGTTCCGACATGTTACCTCCCTCCTTGTATCTCAAGTTCACAAGTCTTTTAACTAACAAAGCTTTATTTTGTGGAGTTCGTCTCTCATAGAGTTCTTGCAATTTCTTCCCCAAAGTATCCGCTTTCGTTTCTTGGGCAACATGATGAAATACGCTATCATCAATCCATTGTCGAATAAACCCAACCGTCTTTCAATTCATTCGTTCCCATTCTTTATCCTCCTTATTTCCTTTAGCCTCATCACCATCAATGGGGTCAAACAAATCTTTACAATATAACATATCCTCCATCTGAGGCTTCCAAATAGAGTAATTCGAGGCATTCAGTTTAAATATTATACTACTGGTTTCCTCCATAACCTGGCTCTGATACCACTTTGTTGGGGGAGAACTGGTCAACAATTCACCAAGAACTATGCGAAATCCAGGATCAAAATCTTCCCCAAACTAAATCCAGTAATAACTAGCAAATACAACCTTGTAATATGTGAATATAATGAGGAGTGATAAAGCAATAAAGCCAGTAGACAACACCAAGTTTTTACGTGGAAAACCCAATGAGGGAAAAACCACGGATGTCCCAAAAAATTCCACTAATCACCAATAATAGTCGAATACACAAAGTGTTTTTCTTTAGTCACACACTAGAGGCTCAACATCATCAAGGCAATAATATTTCCTCAATATCAATTAAGCAAGAAAATCCAAACTGCAATCAGAAACTTCAGAGGAGATTCTCAACGAACAAGACCATCAACTTGTAGAGCTTGATCTCACGAACAACATACTGAAATTTGAGCCAATTCCGTCACCATTTGGCCTTCGAATCGGAACCCCCAAAATGTGTCCCTCTTGTCTCCTCTCTCTTGCTCGTGGCCGCCGTTTTGCTTCTGCACGTAGGGTTTCTTCACACGCACACACTGCAGCAACTTTTTTTTCTTTTTCTTTTTTTTTTACTTTTTTATTTTCTTTTTTAATATACTAGCTGGGCCCCACAATGAGGTGGACCCAGCCAACAGAGGCAGAGTATGAGAGCAGCAAATTAAGGATTTTGTCCGAAGCTTATCTCTTTTTTACATTTTATTTTTTTAATGAATAAAAAGAATTTCGGTCTGGTCCGGGTGGGCGATTTTACCCCGGAACCAGACTATTCTGGACCGATCGGTTCAGGATGGTTCCTAAGTGGGCGGTTTGCGATGCTCACCCCTAACTTTGATAGGAAGCTCTTTGAGACCGTTCCCTGTTAAAAACGACTTTATCACATCTTGTCATTGTCCTTGCAAGAAAAATAGTCCAAAATTGATTATACAACAAATAATTCAGTGGTAAACCTTTTAATTATTTTAATTAAATTTTAAATTTATTATACGATAATTAATCATTTATAAATATTTCAATTATTTTAATTAATTCTTAAACCTTTTGACTTTTATAGATTTGCCAATCTAGTGCTTTGGCGATTTTCAATCAAAATTATTCGGAATGACTATATTGACAAATTGTTAAAATTTTTAGAACTACAATAGCAAATTATCAAAAATTTTATAATTACAGTGGGCACAGTTAAAATGTTTAAGACTAAATTGACTGTAAATTAGCATACTCAAAATGTTTCTAACTAAATTGATCATCGTAAAATAAATTTAGGGCTTTCTCGACATGTATTCCTATCACCATAGTCATTCGTCATATGTGAATATATGTATACTCATAAGATTGGAGAAACTGTTGTGAGCTCGAGTTTGACACGCATCAAGTACTTCTAGATTCACGTTTGGTGAGAGACGGGTCCACGTAAGAGTCAAGAAAGACTTGACTCGCAATAGTCGTCTTTTGTTGGAGACGGAAACTCACCACTTGATACTATCCAGGGAAGATATTTCTAAGTTAAATAAATTTATGTTTCACGCAAGTCCGAGGGAGAGGGCCCATATTAGGTGCAAATCTTGATAGACTTTTATGATGGCGAAAGGGCCACGAAAGCACTAGACCATGCATCCCATATTGGGATTACCAATAAGCAGTAGAAAACAATCCCAACGAGCACGGTAATGGTTTAAGTGGGGAAGTTTGTGACACCCTAAGTGCTATGGCCATTGTGTGAAGTCCTGTGATGTTATTCATAAAATGAGATTTATCTGCAAATGGTCACTGCTTTATCTTGTTACTTGGATAAGTCCTTTCGAAATCTTGACCTACCTTAAAACGGCCGCATTGTTGCAAACCTATGCATCGTCCCCCCCTTGACCCCCAATTTCGCCACTCATCATTATATCACAAGTCCCCATCTCTTCCTGTTCCTGTGCGCAAGCGCGTTTGCACCTCAAGCAAGCACCCCAATTCGTGTTTGGCAGAGGTCGAGGACCTTCAATTTGGAAGTCATTCGCATTCATAAATTATGCTCACGTAAATGGTAAAATGGTAAGGTTATCGTTACAGCCTAGGAGACGAGAGAAATTTTATTCTTAATTTATCGCTCAAATCCATGATTTATTTGACCTATCAAGGTTTTGTTCTCATGGATGGTCCACAGAACAAGGTTTAGAAGCAGCAACCCGCCTACTTAGCCCCCCCCCTCCAAACTGGGCCTTGTACTCGCTAAACAGTTGATCGACCGACCTTCCTAGCAACTGCATGAAGAAGTCGTCGCTGTAGCCATCTCTCATCTTCTTGTTGAGCTCCGCCACGAACCCGCTCCTCTGACTCTCGCAGTAATCCAAGAAATAGGCCGTCACGGCGGAGCTCTCGTCCCAACTGTTCCCGGCCCCTCGCCTGGGCCACGTCGCTGGGGCGTGATTCGCCTTCAGCCTCATGAAATCGGCGATTCCCTCGATTACTTTTCTTGCGCTCTGGCTTCTTCTTCCATCCCACTGCCACACATGCGTCATCTCGTGGTACATTACGCCGGTGAACTCTTCCTTGTCGCCTGTATTTGAAAAAAGTTTCATTTCATCTTCGATATAGAGAGGCTAAAAGAACTTTAGTGTTTTGCACCAACGATGCAGAAACTGATGTTATTAATTAACATTATCTAGATGCAAGAAATCGCCATCATCAAATGAATACTAAGAGGAAAATGCGAAATATCCTTGCAATATGGAATTTATATGTGATTACTGTAATCGAACATGGCTCTTGTTATTCAAGCACACCAAAAGTCACTGAGTCTTTTGAATTCGTTTCTCTTTATCTCATCACTCTTTACCTTGAATTTTGCTGAGATAGTCAGCACTGAAATAGATTATGTTGCCGCCTGTGGCCGCGACACCTTCTGAGTTATTGATGATCAAGCTCACCCTAGCCACATCTTTCCGGTCAGCGGCGGTCGCTTGCCGAAAGACCTGCCATATGAAGTCCGTGGCCGCAATCATCGTCTGCCGAGCGTACGCGACTCCGATCCGGTCTGCAAAGATTGTGCCGCCTTTTGTGTTTGGGACGGTGTTGGAGACAGTGTAATCGACAGCCCCGATTTTACTCAGAGATGCAACGGTTAGGACGAAAGAGAGCAAGAAACAAGATGAAAGGGCCATCCTTTAGATTTTCTTGTGGGGTGTTCTCTTTCTCACATTGTGGATGCTCCCTTAGCCTTTTAAAGACGAGAAGTTTCCCGACAGCTCACGTCAAAGGTCAATGAAGCTTAATTCTCCAAGGAGAAGAAGTTCATGACCCGTGGGCCTTCTACCTTCCCGCGGCATTGCTCCATTCGGTTTTCACCCATTGCGGAAAATTCTCCACCGACTTTTTGGATTCACAAAACAAATATCTCGTATTAACTCCCCCTATAAATAATTTGATAGGCAGAAATAAAGTTAGTTTAAAACCCTACATACATCAGAAATTAATTTTGCCAGGAGGTCTAGCGTTGATATATATCACGATCTTTCATATGTGAAATTGACTTGAACTTGTAGGCTAAACCTAGACAACATCTTATGGACTTTGTGCCCGTTGGTGAATGTAAATTTATAATCAAATGTACTTGTCGATTGCTTCGTATCTTCCTTCATCTATGACTAGAGGGAAATCCTTATCATTGATAGGTTATAAATATGGACATCTTTCATTAAATTAGTAAGTGAGTGATAGTCATATTCAAATTTCACCAATTAGAGATAGGTAGATAAACAAGACCCTAAATAATCAATTTCGCAAATAGATCGGTGACCGTATACAGCGGCATTAAATTACTCGTATCTACGGTATACCTCAGCAGTCAGCACAAGACGGAAAGGATATTCAATCAAAACCGGGCCTGTGGTGCCATGTACCCCTAACATATCTCGGTGCATTCCAAGCCTTGTTGTCATGTTATCAGGGATTCTATCAAGTGCTCCGGTCTTTTATCCCACGTCCAACGAGGAAGTCTTTGCGTTTGCTTGTTGGTGGACTCTCACGATCCACCCCTCACAAGAGACGTGTGATCTCTGATGAGACGTGTAGAAAAAGTCCTAGTTTGAATTGTCTCCCGTCGACAAGTTCGTGAGCATATCCGAGGAATATCAAAACGTCTGGTAACTGTAGCTTGGAAATTTCAACGAGGGAGTTTGTTGGCATCTAAATTTTAATATTTTATTTAAAATTACAGATGATAGATTTTGTAAGGAAAAATATTGAGCAGATTTGTGTCAAATCTATAAAGTTTATCGCTATGCACAAACGATAAGGTCTAATGAAAACAAAACTCGGCCAAATCTTTTTAGTCACCAAGCTTTATTCGGTCAAAACACACGCACAGGGAGACACAGAGAGTTCTGGAGACTTTTAGGGAGAAGACTTGGCTTTTAGCAAAAAGGCACACATACACACAGGGGTTCCTTCGAGAACTTTTTCTGGAAAAAAGGCATATACACGCACGGGGGGAGAGAGAACGTGAGAGAGAGGGAGAGACACGGAGGAGAAGAGGCCACGCAGGAGGAAGAAGAAGTTTCGGTCGATCCTTCATCTGGTGTTTTTCCTTGCTTTCCTCTGTTCGTAGGTAAGCTGTGATGACAATGCTTTCCCTTTTGAATGATTTGTTCTCGGATTGAAGGGGTTTGCCGGTTTAATCCATGCCAAAGCTTGCTGTGATCTTAAGCTTCCTAGTTTTGCACTGTTTCGCTGCATTTTAGGGTTAGATCTTGTTTGCTTTTAACCGTGTAATCGAGTCCCCTTTACTGCGTTGCATCTACACCGATTATTCCTCGCGAAATCATCTTTTTTTCTGTGTAATCTTTGCTGCTCGTGTGGATTTTGTGATGTTGGGGAGTCGCTGGAGAATCTGTCTCCTTTGATTTGCCTCGGCGCCATCCGCCGCAGCTCCGCCGCGAGCAAGACTTTGTCAAGTTCAAGTCGCAATTTGTCCATGGCGTTGCATCTCGGACGCTCGGCGAGGAAGAAGATGAACAGGGGGAGGGGCAGGCTGGATGGGCCGAGACAGAAGCATGGAGGCCAAGGCGCGAAAGAAAAGACCAGGGAGAAGAAAGAAAAGTGGACTGGGCCGTGAGCCCAGTCCAGCTCCTTCCTCCCTTCGCGGGAGGGCCCTCCCAAGAGGGTTCGCGCGGGTTGGACAGGCCGAACCGACCCGTTTCTTTCCTTTCTTGTTTTATTTTATTCTGTTATTTATTTTAATTGTAAAAAAAATAAAAAATAGAAAATTTCTGCAATAAAAAATCTTTTATTATGTCAATTTGTTTGCTTTTTTCATATTGGTTTTTGGTTAATTAGTTTGATTTAGGCAATAGGTTTATCAATTGGAATTGATTTTCCAATTCGCAACCGCATTATCAATTTTTTTATTTCGTCTATAAGGCTTTAGACGAGGTAATAAATTGAGCGGGTTTGGAATTGATATTTTTATCTTTAAGGCTTAAGATCAATTTATTGATTCTATATGCGAGAATTGCTTTGTTTTGATGTTATTTTCCTTTTAATGATTTTTGTTTATTTGGATTGCATGTTGAATTACATTTTCATGTTTAGATTAAATCACATTTAGATTATATTGCATAGCATAATTAGGTTTCATTTTAAATATAATTTGCATAGTTGAATTAGGATTTTGTGTTTATTTCAAAGTCAATAAAAATAAAAACAAAACTCATATTATAGCATGAATCTTTCTTTTCTTTTTAGGTTGCATTAATAGACATGCATGACATTTAGTTTAGGCACATTAAATCTCATGTTAATTAGGAAGATTGCATATCATCCATGCATGTCACTTAGGAATTGTATTTTTGGTCATGTTATAATAATAGGTCACATTTACATTAGAATTAAAGTCACTTGATGCATATCATATTAGATTTAGGTTCATGTTAGTACAAGTTCATTTAATTTTTTGATGTTTCCATATTAGGTTAATAACATGTTTAGTTTGTGCATTTATTTAATTTCGAATTTCCATTGATAAAACTCAAAATAAATAAATAAAAATTCATGCATCATTTAGATAGTTACATGTAGTTAATAAATTTAGTTAAATGTCATTACATGTCCATTTATACCATGATAGAATAATTCATTTAGAAAATTAGAAGTCATGCTAGATTAAAATTTCACATTTAATTAGTCTAATTAATTTCGAATTTCATTTAAATAAATAAAGAAAATGTCTAAAAAACACTTTTTTGCATGTCATTTAATTCTTTTAGTTGAATAGCATGTCATTTAGTCCAATTTAATCTAGGATTTGCATGTTATAAGTCATGTAGTCTAGGTCATGTCATGTCATTAGGATTAGACTTTCATGCATTTGCATATTAGTTTAGTTTTCATGTTTTAAGATATTATCCGTAGTTAAAATAATGTTTTAGTTTAAATTAGGGATTAATTTATTTAATCTAGAATTGCATTAGGATAATTGCATATAGAATTAATTTGTCATTACATGCATTGCATGCACATTAAAAAACCAAAAAAAGAATAGTTTTCTTGTTGATTGATTTCATTAGGTCATTTTTGTTTATTGTCTTATTTCATTAAGTATTTCCATTAATGTCTGTGCATTCGCATGATTACCGTGCATGTTAGGGATTAAGTTTAAAATCAATTCAAGCTGCCTGCAAACTATTTTGAAAATAGAAGAAATAGGTTCTCAAGTCCCCGAATTCATGATCTCTGGTTCGTAGGGATAAAATACGACTCGCAATATTTTACATGGGTTTCTAATCGACCCACCATAAATAGATTAGTGGCGACTCCAATTAAATTGATTTTGTGTTTAAAAAGTGAAACATAAGTCATGAATTGGTATGAGATTGAAAGAGCTCGAGCTAAATTAGGTTTAGCAATCCATTAGCCGAACCCCTAGGTGGTGCACCTTCGGGGAGGTCGCGACAGAGTTATTACACAATTTTGGGATAGTCTAAATTATTTTTAAGGTAACAGAAACTGACATCTACAATTCATATCTTTTGACCGGTTTCAATTTATCAAATTCAAGAGCAAGATGTGTCATCTCTTTTTTCCGCTCCCTTTATTTTTGTCTCTTTATTTTACTCGTTTTTCCCCTCTTCCCTTGTCTCCTTTGTTCTTTTCCCCATTGAGAGAGAGAGAGAGAGAGAGAATGATGGATGGTGGCAAGCGATGGTCAGCCACAGCAAGGTGCTGAGGCGAGTTGACGTCGATGAGGGCGATAGGCACTACGACAGGGAGAGTGGCGGCGGAGCTAGAGCCGGAGATGGAGGAGTGGAGAGAACAGGGGAGAACATTTGGGTTCTAAAGATTTGCCCATTAGTACTCATTAATTATAGGAGAAGAGCCCCACCCTCATATAAACTGTCGTATATGAGATGCATTGCTCGATTCCGAGCTTGCAGCGCTATCTCGAACCACTAGTTCATAGCTCCTGCTTCCCTAGTTGGGTGCACACCTGATCCATTTCGGCCTATTATGTAGAAAAGGGATGGTCGCAAAACCTTTCATTCTCTAACCTTTCTCTTCATATTGAATACACTCCTTACATTTTGAAACCCATACTTCGCATCTCCCAAACTTAAAAAGCCCATTTGCCCTGATGAACAGCGAAGTTCTATAGCCAAAACCCTCTCCCACTCTTTTCATATGGCCTTCTCTCTCTCTACATGCAACAGCAAAACACCACAGATCGAGACTCCCATAGCATCAAGCTGATGCTCGAAGCCACGGCCCAACACAAGCTGTAATTTATTCCATGTATGGCTTGGGCAACCTATCCGAATTCCTGTTCACGCCTCAATTTCATCACAAGTTTAATTAAGTATTGTTAGAGAAGGTTTATAGAAAATCAGATATTGGAAGCGCGGACAAAACGACAGTACATGAATAGCATGTAAAAACACTTACAATTTAAGTGACTATCAACAAACCAATAACAACAGCGAAGAAGAAAGAAGCGAAATAGAACCTGACTTCGGGAATGGAGAAATGATTAAAAGAGCAAATTTGATTCGAGCCCGACAATTTAATGTCGTGTCCTTAAGACAAATTTGCCCACCTTTAAACGTACCTAAGCCGTTGGACAATTGTCTCCCAGGATAGAACGAATCTCTATCTCTCTCTTGCGGGACTTCAAGGAGAGACTCGGCGAACGCAACGTGTATCAGACTTAATTGCACAGAATGTAGTGATGTAATGAGCTAGTATGTTCGGGTCGGTTAATTCCCGAATTTATATGACAAGAGTGGCGCCTCTTCATGAAGGAACATGTCGGATGCAAATGATGCGAGGTGAAATGGCGCCTCTTGGGTGAACAGTCACCAAGATCGAAGAGTCACAAATTGAGTCCAGAAAAAAAAAAGAGCTGAAATAAATAAATATTATATTCGGGCCCGATCCGAGCCGGCCGGACGGCGCGCGCGTGTGGTGGTTCACCACAAGCAAGCCTATGTCCTCTCCCTTCCACAAAAGTGGGGTACCCCTTGGGGCCCAACCCTCTTTGGAAGGCTTTCACTAATAAGCCCTTACTCTCCCCCACATTTGTTCTATGTGGGACTCCTTAGCTCACACTTCTCATTCACAAAGGACAAAATAGAGGAAATAAGTCCAAGTCAAGGGATCAAATCCCAACAAGTATATTATAGGCCTAGTGTTTATCTATTATAAATTGAGTTTTCTCATCATTAAAAAGAAATAAAAACACGCACACAATTTGGTGAGTGTTGTACATGTTGATGTTAAATCATAAACATATTATTAATCAAAAACAAATCGGATCGACGTAGATGAATGTAAAACGCCAATTTTGTATACATAACGGAATTAGATACATACTTGTTTGAGCCATTGCTACTCCAACGTAATATAGATCAATCCGACTTCAAGTGTGTGATCGGTGATCTACCAAAATGCCAGATCTTCTATTCTATGGCCTATTTCTGAATAGTAGCTTTCAATGGGATAAAATGACGAATAGGTTATACCTATCCTTTTCTAGGCTAGAGAGGTGATCTAGCTCTACTGGGCCCTTCCCATTACAAGCTTCAATTAAATACAATTGCCTATACTTTGCTACCGTTATGAATAGATGCCAAAACCCAATTTAAAGCAATCACTCGGGGTCTTATATATATTGAAATATCCATTAACCCGATTAATTTAAAATAAAAAATTGATTAATTAATGTAAGCCCATATTATAAAAATATTTCCAACATTCTCCCACTTGGGCTACATTAATTAACTTATTTTTATTTTGAAAACGATTTTCTTTTGAAAACAATACTATCAGGTTAACAAATGAAAACTTGTTTTTCGTGGCCACAATTTAAAAAATAATATTCCAATAACGACATCTCAAAACCAATCCAATCCAATATAACCTCAATAAAGGACTATGGCGATCAATGTTAAGAAATATTGCAACACGCGGCCTTCCATAATCACATATAATAAGTATCATATTTTCATAGATAATGGTCCTAGTAGTGTAGTAAGAAACAGTGCCAACATGTGATCCAAATACACTATGCCTTATCAGTCATCAATGCAATTTCTCAACGACATGAAACTGCATTAGTGCAATTTCTAAACAATAATTGCCATAGTGCAATTTCTCAACGATTTGAAATTGCATTAGTACAATTTCTAAATAATATGAAATTGTCACAGTGCGATTTCTAAACGACATGAAATTGCACAACTATGTCACAAACCAACATGAGATCTCACAATTAGTGACATCCAGTCGTCTTTAAACTAAAATTTGTCTAAAGATACTGTTTTATACCTCTATTTCTCAGTCAACAAGAGAAAAGATAAATCAACAATGATAATCACCAAAACATTATCAATTTGCATATAACCATTATATCCAGAAACACAAACTACATATAAAATAAATCAAAAGACTCTAAAACACACATATTCTTTACATGTTCTTTAAACAAAATGGGTCGTAAGCCTTTTGTTAGAGGATTAACCAACATTGACTCAGTTCTAATATTCTTGATCACGACGTCTCTATTTTTTTACCAAGTCTTTGACAATATAATATTTTATCTCCATATGTTTGGACGCATCGCTGATTTTGTCATTCTTAGAATAAAACATAGCTACAGTGTTGTCACAGTAGATCTCCATAGGTCTAGCAACGGAGTCCACAATACACAATTTTGAGACCAAATTTCTTAACACATTGATTGCCATAGCCCTATATCAAAACCCAAACGAAACCCGAGAGGTGACATTAAGGCTCCATTTGTTTGTTAAAAATAAATAATTTAAGATATTTTTTAAATGACTGCTTGTATCATTTACAAAGATGGCCAAAGGAAAAACATATTTAATGGTTGAGCAAAACATAATTGGTCAAAACATGAAAACGGGAAGGGATTTCAATTGTTGCTCTTATAGGCTTCCAATGAAATTGGTAAGGCATCAATTCTTTTAGATTGATGGATATAAATCTTCAAAGATACAGACTTTCAAAAGCCCTGATTACTCAAGAACGGAGTAGAAACTTTTTTAGATTTTTAAGGGTATGAACTCTTAACGCCCAAGGCAATTTCATTCATCCAATCAAATATGCTTTCTACATAATATTGATTGCTTTTAAAGCAAAACATATGGTAATGAAAAGACTCAAATCAGACGTAGAAATTAGGACCAAATAAAAACAGAATATGTCCTATGATTCATCAAGCCTAGGAATTGGGAGCTAATAAAGACAGAATATCAAACCAAATATCTCTTATATAAGGGAAATGACAAAGTCAATAATAAGAGTCTTGTTGGTTATGGACTTGTTGAGAAGACTGATGAGCTTGAATGCGAGTTGATATTTTTGGCTGATTCTACATTGTGGAACTTGTCAATAACAAGCCTATTTGAGAGAGATATGGTGATGCGGGCTGCATCACACCCCTTCTTAACTGCTCAGACCATTCACAGACAAATGGGGAGACTCGTGGGCAAAGGGCTTCGCCTCTGGTGTGAGAGGCGACCGAATGGTGCGGTGTTCAGCGGCTATAGCCACAAGGGACGAAAGAGAGAGATGGCAGAGCAGTGACAAAAGCAGAAATGAAAAGGAGAAAAAAGAAGAAGAAGAAGAATGAGGAAAATGAACGGAAAAGAAGGGGACAAAAAAAACTATTTGGGATGAAAAGGCGACTTATATGGCTTTGAAAGCTCTCTACCAGCAATTATTTGGCCAATCGGTGTGCTCGGATCTTATTGAATTTGGCCACTTCAAATTTTGACTTCAAACACCCTCCACTCTAAGCTCTCTCTTTTTAGGAAATGGTGTTAGTTCGGATTTTTATAAAATTTTCAAAAAAAAAACTATAATTAATCTTTTTAATTATAATAGGTAATTGATTCTCCTAGGAATAGGAGGGTCCAACGGAATTGGGGAATTGATTCATCCATCTTCTCTTGATATATTTTGGTACTTTTAGGGAGTTGGCCATTGTTTTGGCCTTTTTATTTTTCTTTGATAGCCTTTACCTAGGCTTTTGGTTGCCATTGTTCAGGCATTTTTACCTTTTAGTTGGCCTTTTTTTAGGCCTCTTTTGGCTCTCACATTAGATCTTCAGTACCCTTATACTCACAACCCTTTTGCAGTGTTGAGTGCAAGTTTTGTGGTACCGGACCCTGATGCCTTGTATATTTTGCATGGTTAAAGATCAATATAACTTTTACTTTACCAAAAAAAAATAATTTTTTTAAATATATTGATTTATGAAGAGTTTTGTATGCAATATCCAGGCCGCATCAAGCACCGTTCGATCCGTTCCAGTGGGGAAGATGTTCGCCTCAAGGTTCCAAAATGACAAACAATATGTAGCTGAGAATGCAAAGCCAACAAAGGACAACTTTTTTGCATGAATCTTGCCGACATTTAGGCAATTGACCACTTTGGGCGCCTCGCAAATATTGTAGGATTTGATGTTTCTTCATAATCGTTTTCGTCAATACAATTCTTTAGCAAGATCCTTCGTCCGGGTACCTATTATAAATTGACCAGCTCCTAAATCTTAAACTCGCAAGGAAAAAATGTCTCCAACTCATTTCTTGGCCGTCACCCTCCTTTTCCTAGCCGCCTTCACGCCGGCTCACGGGGTGAAGTACCTGGTTCGAGATGAGACTGACGACATAATCGGATGCAACCGGTTCAAGACCGAAATCGGATCCTTCTACACTAGGTAGCTAATGAAAGCCGCCTCCAGCTTCATTTGGCGGACCTTCACTGAGTCAATCGGGGATAGGAAGGACTACGACCAGGTGACGCTGGTCATCAGTGAAATCCGTCCACCCGGAAGCAAGATAGTCTCAACTACTTACAAAAGCACCATCTTGATCAACGCCGAGCACATCCAGAACTACTCCGGCGACGCAAGAATGGAGTTCTCGGGAATCTTGTTCCACGAGATGACCCGTGTGTGGCAACGAGATGGGAACAGGAAGGCCCCTCGAGCCCTGGTCAACGGCATCGCCGACTACATAAGGCTCAGGGCTGGGTTGGCACCTAAGGAATGGACTCAAAGAAGGGGCTCGGGTTCACGCTGGGACGAGGGTTACGCCGTCACGGCCTATTTTCTCGAGTATTGCGAGAGCCTCAAGAACGGTTTCATCGCCGAGCTTAATAAGTTGATGAGGGATGATTACAGCGACGAGTTTTTCCCACTGGTGCTCGGCAAGACTGTTGATGAACTTTGGATGGACTACAAAACAGGGTTTGACTTCCAGGTGGGGCACGCGAAGGCTGAATAGATGATCAATCTCAAATACTTCGTTTGAGCAAATAAGCGTGGGAATAAGAGTTTGTAGTATATGTTGTTCTCATAAGTTGACAAAATGGCTCAAACCGAGATATTTTCGTGTTGATCGGTTTCATTTATGGAATATTTTAAAATCTATCCACACAGTTTGTAAGAGAGACCATGTGCATCCGACGGTTGTACTATGCAAAGTAAATTTCGAACTGTTGGAAATGTCCCTAAAAGATTTGGATGATAATAGAACTAACTTCAAAGATTTAATGATTTAGGGGCTAAGTTCTGACTTTATGAGCTTATGAGTCAAATTTCACTAAGTCTAGGGACCTACAAAAAGAAGGGTGTCGAGCCAAATACTTGTTCCTATGAAACAGTCTGAACTGTCAACAGGTATTTTCCATAAGGTGAATTTGTTGAGAATTGACGTTCCTAATATGACGACCTAGCTCATAGTAATATGAAATTCTGTGATCATTCATGAAAAACTTACAGACAATTCCCTCAATAGATTGATGAGATAATGTGATAATAGAAGATCCGATTGACCCCCTAGATTGGAGCAAGTTTCTACACGTATTGGTCGAGGAATTTTGCCGGAATTCTTAACAAAGAATTATGTGAACATAGCGTCTGGATGATCCAACAGCAACATGCGTTCGGATTTGGAGCACTATAAATTGGAGAAAACTCGGCCATAAATTACATAGTTGAGAAGTACAAAAGCAAGAGAATTGGGGCATTATTAAGGTGATTTTGAGAATCTGTCTTCAATCTTTTAATAATCTTTTAAGAATTGTTCCTAAGTAATAGATACACGAGAAAAGTGGCGGTACTTTAGTAATAGATACACGAGAAAAGTGGTGGTACTTTGAGTGAGGACGTTTAGTTTAGGCGAGAGACAATGTATGAGAAGGATTCTTTGCAAATACTTAGACTCTGTTCATTTCACAAAAAATAATTTTTAGGAAAATATTTTCTACATTTTCTAATGTTGATTTCATAAGCTAGTTAAAAAAACATATCAATAGAAAAATGATACCTTCAAAAATAGGAAAATGTATTATGTTTTGTGATAAGCAAAAAAAAATTCCGTTCTCTTTTTTTTTTTTTTAACCAAGATGAAGCAATTCTCTTTTGCGCATTCAGTTTTTGCTATTTTTTATCTTTTAATTTGTCTTCTTCTTTTTTGCCTTTTTTACCTTCTTCGGTGACCTACCACAAGCGTGGGAACGAGTTCAACGAAGGTCAGTGAGGCCGAGGCTCCAACCTGACCAGTGAGCTTGGGTGTGGCCAATCTATCAAGACTGAAGCTTGCCAAGCAAGGTAAAGATCAGATTAAAATTAAACATATTTTTAATTAAAATTATTAAAAATCAGATTTTCCATACCAAATGGAAAAGAGTATTTTCTAGTTTCATTTTTAAATTCAGTTGAACTTCGAAAAATATTATCATTTACTTGAAAAATGACTTTTCTTAGAAAATATATTTTAAAACCGTCACGAAAAATAAAATGGGGCCTTAAAGATCTGTGTGGCTTACAATTTGGGGGGACGATCTATTGTACTATGCTTATACGGTGTGAGAACGACTATAAGATGGTTCAATAGTTTCTTAGTTTATAACTTGATTATTACAGAAGGAAGTCAGGTTCTGCACAACAGTGGGTTCTATATATACTTGTAACAAGGTATTATTTGTTATTCTTGACACAATTACTCCTTTTATTCTATAGCAATGGAAAATAATTATTTACTGGAGATAATGTGTTATGGAAAAGTAGTGGCATACGGTTCTCATAATATACTTTTTTAGGATGTGTTTTGTAGAAAGTCAAGTAATAATTTAACTTACTTATCATATCTCCGTTTACATGTTTTATTTGGCTTATTTTCATAGGATAATGTTGGCTTAGTTTTAATTTAAAGGCGGTGAGGTTCTTGTTACATATCATTATTTTATTCATAACTTTCAAATTAGTTCATATTGAAAGACTTCTTGTTGCTGAGAACAAGAAAGAACTTGATTTGCCACCTTGTCATTCTCAAGAAAATAAAATTTGTTAGACTATTGGGCTTATATGAAATAATTATGTGTTGTGGACTGTCATATGGATTTATGCTTGTGAAAGTGATCTAATAAGATATTTGGGCATTAATGTATCTAATAGGGTGTGGCCCTTAATGTGTAGGGACGTAAGGGTAATTTCTATTTTAATGATGGACTAAATTAGAAATAAAGAAGTAGATAACTATTTAGTTATCTATATAAGGCGGTTATGGTCCCCAGATCATGCCTCTCACAGAACACAACGTTTGCTTTCTCTAGTATCTCATCACTAGTGAAAGAGAGATCCCTGAGAAGTAAAAGGATTCTCACAAGGGAGAATACGTAGATCTGTAAGACTAAAGCCACGTCTTCACAAGTCAATTAAAACTATGGATTCAGGTACGCTTCCGCTAATCAGTTTATAATTCTTAATGGTTCAGCATGCGTAATCCGATTGGGTTGTGGTTTATGACTCAATTAAGATTTATTATATTCTTACAAGTGGTATCAGAGCCTTCATGTTGGATCATTAGGAATTTGATGAATTTTTATGATTTTTTGTGGGTATTTTTTTAGCTGTTTTGTAAATTAGGTCAAATTTGGCCATGGAGTAAAACTCTGATTTTGGCCAAATTCCGATGACCCACAATCTAATTTTGCACCCACACGACTACATCGCCATAGGTAACAATAGCCCTAAGTTAATTCGGCAATTGGGTTTTTTCGTCAGAGGCTAATTGAGCGGTGGAAGTCGCGGGTGTTAAAGTTTGTATTTTTTTGTGTTTTGCTTAATTTAGGGTCAATTTCTTGGCCATTTTTGTTAATTCAAGGACCTCTGTTGTCTAAATTATGTGCTTATTAAAACCCATAAGTATTTTTTTTTTGTTAAAAGTGGTTGTTCATGTTTGATCGAGCAAAGGAGGGTGCGGCAGCTATGGAAAAACCAGAAGAAAATTAGGGTTTTTCCGGGTTCTGTTCACGCGAAGAAGAAGGTGCGTGGGGACCACAGGCGCGTGTAGAACACATGCCTGTGGGGCAGGTCACGGGTGCGTGCCGTGCAGCAGACGCGGGAGCGTCCTGCACACTCCCGCCGGATTGAAGGGACTCGGGCGCGCGCACGCACCCGAGGCTTTAAAATATATTTTTTAAAATAAAAGCATTAAAAAATAGGGTAATTATTTAAAAAAAAAAATTTTTTTTACAGATTTTCCTATTTTAAAGCTACCTTTCTCATCATGTTGAATTTACAATTTTTTTTGCCCTCAATTAAGCTAATTGCCACTTTTGCCAAATTAAGTTCAAATTTTGGTATGTATATGTGTATGTATTTTGAGATGAATTGATTGAAATAGAATATCGCCAAAGTGACCTCTTTTGTGGAAATTTAGTTTGTCTTAGAATATAAAATGTTGCGTGCGTATTATTTCTGTGGATATTGATCGGCCCAAAGGAAGATTGATGTTTAACAGAGTTTTACATAAACCTGTGGTAATAAACATGTGATGATTATTCAGTGTTTTGCACGTAAGCAGTAAATTGGCCCAAAGGAAGGTTTGTTGTTTGACATGTCATTATTGTCAGTGTTTGATTACTGCACCAAGATACCAATTACAAGTTAATATTGTTGTCCAAAGATAAGATATTAATGAAGTGTTCGGTGTCTTGAGATGAGATTTACCTTAATTTGAATTCAGTTTTATTTTTGTCAAGAAACTTATGTTTGAGCATGTTTTTTGTTTATTTGTTGTTTTCTGGATTCAGCTACCAATCCTACTAATATTACTACCAACATCAATTCCATTCTTATGCTCAATGGCACCAACTTCAAGCCATGGCAAGAGAACTTGCTGATAGTTATCGGAGTCATGGATCTCGACCTTGCGTTACGGATTGATACTCCTCCACCACTTACTAATAAGAGTACCTCTGATGAAACGAGGGATAAGGAAAAGTGGGAGAGATCGAATCGCATGTGTATGATGATTATGAAAAAGGCCATTCCAGAAGCATTCAAAGGCACAATGTCTGAAAAATCACTACAGCTAAGGAGTTCCTTGCAGACATTGAGAAAAGATTTGTCAAGAACGAAAAGACTGAAATTGGTACGATTTTGACAAGTTTGATTTCGATGCGCTATAAGGGGAAAGGTAATATCAGGGAGTACATCATGGAGATGTCTCATCTTGTTTCTAAATTGAAAGCACTTAAGTTAGACCTCTTTGAGGACTTGCTGGTACATCTGGTTTTAATATCTCTTCCAACATAGTTTAATCAATTTAAGGTAAGCTATAACTGTCAGAAAGATACTTGGTCTTTGAATGAGCTCATATCACACTGTGTTCAAGAAGAGGAAAGGCTAAAGCAAGATAAGACAGAATTTGCTCACTTGGTCTCAACCTCTACGGATAAGGGACACAAAAGAAAGAAGGATAAGGAAGCTGCAAACAAAGCGCCTCAGAAAAAACAACAAAAGAAGACGGATAATCCGAAAGGTACTGGTTGTTTCTTCTGCGGAGCTGAAGGACATAGGAAAAAGCAATGCACTAACTATCACGCATGGCGTGCTAAGAAAGGTATGCTTCTTAATTTAGTTTGTTCTAAGGTTAATTTATCTTCGGTACCTAGACATACATGGTGGATAGATTCTGGTGCAACTGTCACATCAGTGTTTCTATGCAGGATTGCCTGAATTGCCGAAAGCCAAGTGATGGTGAAAGATACATTTATGTGGGCAATGGCAAGACAGTCAAAGTTGAAGCAATAGGAAAATTTAGATTATTATTAAAGACCGGATTATATTTGGATCTTGATGAGATTTTTATTGTACCGTCTTTTAGACGGAGTTTTGTTTCTATTTCTGCTTTGGACAAATTAGGTTATTCTTGTTCATTTGCGAATGAAAAATTCAATTTGTCTTATGATTCAAAATTGGTTGGTTCTGGTTCTTTATCAAATTATGATAATCTTTATTTATTGGATACAATTGATGCATATAATGAATCATTGCATTTAAGTACTGGAGGTGTAAAAAGAAAATTAACTGATGAGAATTCAGCTACGTTATGGCACAAGAGACTAGGTCATATCTCCAAACGGAGAATAGAGAGACTCATGTCAGACGGAATTCTAGATTCCTTAGATTACACAGATTTCGATAACTGTGTTAATTACATTAAAGGCAAACAAACCAATAAAAGGAGATTTGAAGCCAACGGGTCTTTAGATGTCTTGGAACTGATACATACGGATATTTGTGGGCCGTTTCCTACAGTTGCTTGGAATGGTCAACGATATTTCATAACGTTCATAGACGACTTTTCAAGATATGGCTACATATATCTCATTAAAGAAAAAACAGAGTCACTGAATGTGTTTAGATCTTATAAAGCTGAAGTTGAAAATCAACTCGGCAAAAAGATTAAAAGTGTTAGATCTGACCATGGTGGTGAGTACTATGGTAGATATGACGGTTCAAGTGAACAACATCCAGGACCGTTTGCTAAATTCCCAGATAAATGCAGTATCGTCCCACAGTACACTATGCCGGGTTCGCCCACTATGAATGGTGTTGCTGAAAGACGAAACGGAACGCTTAAAGATATGGTTATGAGTATGATTTGTCATTCTTCCTTACCAGAATCACTATGGGGAGAGACTCTTAAGACTGCAGCATATATCCTTAACAGAATTCCAACTAAAGCTACCACCAAAACCCCTTATGAACTTTGGATAGGTAAAGAGTCTAGTCTAAAACACTTACACATTTGGGAATGTCCAGCTGAGGTAAGGCTATATAAGCCTAATGAAAAGAAATTGGACTCAATGATGCAGCTCACATTGAAGACCAACTCTCTCGACCAAGAAGATCGGCCCGCATTCAAGCTCGACGAAACCTCTATTGATGAAGTTGCCGATTACCGATGAAGTTATGAAGACACATTGGAAGTTATGAATATATTATTATCTTTACTAATTTTATAGTTTCAACTTGCTTTAATGCTTTTAAGTTTCGAGATTTCTTGGAGGCCTAGAAGAGCAACCAACGAAGTCTCTATATTTTCCCGTTTTTGTTCGTTATTTTCGTCCACTTCCACCCCATATTCGACCATCCTACAGTGCTCATTTCAGAAAACTCTAAAAAGAGAAGTTGTAGATCGAGAAGTCTTTGTTCTTTTGGATTTGGAATCAGGTCAATCCGATATGTATTGACAAAGATACGGCCATTCTCCTGAGCTTGCGCAGTGCTGAAATTTCTGTTCATCTTATTTCCCGTGCACGAGTCACTCTTCCGATCCTATTGTTCGAGTAGCCTACTTTGGGCTGCATCACTCAAGAATGGTGAGTAGTTATTTTATTGGATATTTTGAAAGATCAAGGGGGTACAAATTTTATGATCCCACAGCTAAGTCAATTTTTGAGTCAGGAATCGCCCGATTTTTTGAGAATGCTGAGTTTACGAGAGGAGATATAATTAAGGATTTTGGTTTTGAAGAGGAATATGTTAATATTCTCATAGCTTCTATCAACATTGATCCTATTAGTGACATTGACATTGATCAAGACCTCATTCCTGATCTTGCACATGACACAACAGTTTTGGACAATGTGACAAAACCTTCCCCTCAAGAAACTACTTCAGAAGAACAAACTCTATCACCTCAAGAACTTATGCCATTAAGGAGGTCCACTAGAGAAAGGAGAAGTGCAGTGCTAGATGATTACATCATATTCCTCCAAGAACATGAGGATCCTGAGGTCAACACTAAGATGATGGAAGACGATCCAATCAACTTCTATCAAGCAATCAAAAGTTCGAACTTTCAAAAGTGGATTGATGCCATGAATGAGGAGATGAAGTCCATGAAGGACAATGATGTGTGGGACCTTGTCCCATTGCTAGAAGGAAAGAAGCCCATAGGTTGCAAATGGATATTTAAGACCAAAATGGATTTAAAAGGCAATGTGGAAAGATACAAAGCTCGTCTTGTTGCAAAAGGCTTTATATAGAAAGAAGGCATTGACTATAAAGAGACTTTCTCTCTAGTTTCTTCGAAAGACTCTTTCAAAATTATAATGGCACTAGTGGCGCAGTTTGATCTTGAGTTACATCAGATGGATGTAAATACAGCGTTTCTCAATAGTAACATTGATGAAACAATCTATATGGTGCAGCCAGAAAATTTTGTGTCGGGAGATCCAAAAAGGATGGTCTGCAAACTCAAGAAATCCATCTATGGGCTCAAGCAAGCATCTCGACAATCGTATTACAAATTTCATCAAGTTATTATCTCGTTTGGTTTTGAGGTAAATCTAGTTGATGATTGTATATATCACAAGTTATGTGGGAGCAAGTATATCTTTCTGGTATTATATGTTGATGATATTTTGCTTGCCAGCAACAATATAAGGATTTTGCACGAAACCAAGAGTTTTTTGTTTAAGAATATTGAGATGAAGGATCTTGGTGACGCCTCTTTTGTATTAGGCATACAGATATACTGAGACCGCTCTCGAGGTATTCTTGGATTGTCACAAAAGAGCTATATCGAAAAGGTTCTTAAAAGGTACGGCATGCAAGATTGCAAATCGGGTGATACCCCTATATCTAAAGGAGACAAATTTAGTCTCAAACAATGCCCGAAGAGTGAATTTGAGAAAAGACATATGCAGAAGATTCCTTATGCATCAGCAGTATGAAGTCTAATGTATGCTCAGGTTTGTACACATCCAGATTTTGCGTACATTACTGGAATGTTGGGCAAATATTTGAGTAATCCAGGAGAAGACCATTGGAAAGCAGCTAAATGGGTCTTGCGGTACTTACAGAGAACAAAAGATTACATGCTCACATATCAGAGGTAAGATCAGCTTGAGATCATTGGGTATACTGACTCTGATTGGGCCGGATGCCTAGATAGTTTGAAATCTACGTCAGGCTATATTTATTTGCTAGTTGGTGGTGCCATCTCATAGAAGAGTGCTAAACAGTCACTTACCACCAATTCTACTATGGAAGCAGAATATATAGCATGTCATGAGGCATCCAATCAAGCAATGTGGCTGCGAAATTTTGTCACAGGGCTGCGCATAGTATATGGTATTGAAAGACCACTCAAGTTAGATTGTGACAATAAATCAGCAGTTCAATTTTCCAATAACAACAAGAGTTCGTCTAAGACTAAGCATATAGACATCAAGTTCTCAGTTGTTAAAGAAAGAGTTCAGAATGGACAGTTATCTATAGAGCATATCAGTACAAACTCCATGGTTGCGGATCCGCTGACTAAGGCGATACCACCCAAGACGTTTCATGAGTACACTGCTCGTATGGGTGTTATATTAGTTGAGGATATTCAGTTTTAGTGGGAGTTTGTACATTTAAATGTTTTTCTTTTGATATAGATATTTTCGGTTGTTTCAGTTTACGGATATTGTAAGGTTATTTTCTACATGAATAAAGTTTTGATTCATCCATATTCTAGTCTTATTAAAGTTGATCTCACTAAGGTTTAAGGAGGACCAGTTGGAAATAGGCATGTTAAGATCACATTACATGAAATTTCCACACTACACATCCACATCATAATCTTGTCGTTTTTTGTATCAGTGTATGTGACCATTGATGGGTCGAGTCATGATAATTGTGACAAAGGCCGTTTTGATCTGATGTTGATATGATTATTGGACTGGATTGGTTTGGTTATAGATGCATTACAGTAATGATAGACAATTAAGCTCATACGGTTATTTTGGCAGAACATAATTATAAGGTATTACATATAGCCCAAATGGGAGATTGTTAGATTATTGGACTTATATGAAATAATTATGTGTTGCAGACTATTATATGGATTTATGCCCGTGAAAGTGATCTAATAAAATATTTGGGCATTAATGTATCTAATAAGGTGTGGCCTTTAATGTGTAGGGATGTAAAGGTAATTTCTATTTTAATGAAGGGCTCAATTAGAAATAAAGAAGCATATAACTATCTAGTTATTTATATAAGGCGATTATGGTCTCCAGATCACGCGTATCACAAAACACAACGTTTGCTTTCTCTAGTATGCCATCACTAGTGAAAGAGAGATTCCTGAGAAGTAAAAGGATTCTCACAAGGGAGAATGCGTAGATCTGGAAGACTAAAGCCACGTCTTCACAAGTTAATTAAAACTATAGATTCAGGTACGCTTTTACTAATCAATTTATAATTCTTAATGGTTCAACATGCGTAATCCGATTGGGTTGTGGTTTATGAGTCAATTAGGATTTATTATATTCTTACAAAATTTTCCTAAGTCGTTCCATTCTGGTGAGCGGGCATAAATTAACCGAAATAAACATAAGCTAGGTTAAATGCAAATTATATTCTCATTAATCAAGGGTGTTTGGATGTACGTAGCTAGAGCGTGGATGGATAATTCCTCAAGATTGTTGTGCTTCATTCATCTTACTAACTCGCTGCCATCTCGGTTTTCGATTAAAAGATTGAATCATAGAGTCGTCATTTAACTTTTTAATTTCCAATCGCTCATTTTTACAATTTAGGCACGATTTTGCTTTGTTCCATATCACACATGTGCACTTAACAATATTCCCGTCACACGCGAGCCGATCACACTGAGACGCCTCCTCCTTGCTAGGCATCTTATGCACAATAGATTTTCACCAGAGCTTCCAACTTTTTTCGATTGGTACATACATGCCTTCATCCGTCATCTTCCTTGACCAAGCTGTAATGGCAAATCCCACAACAATTCCAAGCTTTTGGGGTCCAATTTCACGGCGACGGTCCACAGCGAGCCTAATTAGTCCAGTAATTCCACTTTCTGGGTGTACGATCGGCTCAAAATCTCCACAGCATGACTCAGCGCGACACGGCGGCGGCTAGGGCCCTTTTCCTACTACTAGGCCAACGAAGGTCCGGTGAGACCTCCGACGAGCTAGGTTTGCTCCGCAAGATGGCCAAGTTGCTAGGCGAGGTGGCTCAGGCCTCTAGACGGGCTGGACGAGCTGGATCCAAGGTCAACCAAGCTGTTCGTTGCCGAGATGCCCCATCTGTGGCCTGTGGCTGTGGTTTTATGGCCAAGAACAGGGCAGCACGGCGCCGGTGAGCTGGGGTTCTCACCGGGGAGGAGTTGGGGCGAGGCTGGAGGTTTCCTGAGCGACGGTGAGTCTTGTGCATGGTCACGGCTCGTCCGTGTCCCATGGTTCAAGCGAGAATGGAAACAAGGGAGTCGGGCCATGAGCCGAGCGGAGCGAGGGCCACAGTTGAGACTCGTGCCGGAGTTCTCCGGAAGTTGAGTTCGGCGTCGAGGGGGTGAGCTACATCAACTAGCCGGGACGACGTGGCAAGGGGGATCCACGATGCAGCTAGGGTTTTGTAGGGGGAAGGAGGCTCGCGGAAGAGATGATGAACAGTGGAGAGGAAGAGAAAAGAAAGAAAAAGAAAAAGCGAAAAAGAGGAAAGGGGTTGGGCCTGTCGGGCCGTGTGCATGGGCTGGAGTCAACGCGCCCTGGACGCGGGCCGAGGGAAAAACGGGCCAGAGAAGATGAGGAAGAATGGGCGGTTCCACCTCCTCCCCCACAAGAGAAACTCTGAAGATGACAACCTCAAATTCTATTATCATATAAATGAACGACGGCTCTTTATTCTATGTAAATCTGGGAACGGAATTGAGTAATATGGAGCTCTACGTAGTAGATTGTATCTAGGATGTCATGCACAAATCTTAGGGTGATGTATCAAGAAAAAAGATATGGACCTTCCCCAAACGAAAATTAGCAAAATCACGTGTAATCACCATCACTTTTGCAAGAACCTGGTTTGGTTCGTGTAAGCCAAACTTTCAAAAGGAGATATTTGAATAACTATGCATGGTGGTTATCCTTTGTGGATGGCTATTACTCCCCCATTTAAAGAACTAATATCTTCGTCAATGTTGGCATGTATTGCTCAGCGATACTCCCCCTATTTGATGTGTGATCTAGGCCATTCATGTTCCCTCCATCGCCTAGAAGCGTATAAGGAGTCACACTTGTCCGAGCCCTCTAATCACACCCTGCCCTCGTTGGATCAACTGTGCAAACTGAGGGGCTTTGCTCTAATATTGTCTATAACGACATGATTAGTCCAAAAGGTCCAAACGCCTAAATAAGGTCATGATTATTTAGGGTGGGAATCAATTTATGAAGCACTCGATATGACTTTTCCTAACTAATATGGGACTTTGGGAAGTCAAAATTTCCATTTTCGTCGCAAGAACCCTCCTTTGACGAAAGTATCATGATTATCCTCTTTACAGATGGACTAAGTTCGACTAGATTATCAAAGTAAGGCAGAAAAAATTAGCACGGCTTCTTCATGACCGATGATTGTCTTTGTGAGCCCACCTCACCTGTTCAGCGGAACTAATTTGCGTTGGCCTGCACGATCCGTCGTTTAATGAGAATCGAGGTCATATGGCAAATAAACATCCAATAATTTCTCCAACAATAATATTATCCAGAATAAGCTAGAATTTCAACAAACCCCACTCCATGAACCGTTCAGCTTTGCTCTCCATGCAGCTTAGTGAACAAAGACATTCTCATTTGTCTTGCACCTCTGTGTTAAAATTTGTTGTTTTGGACCTCTATAAAGCCATGCACATAATCATGTGCTTTCATTTTCAGGCATTCACGTTATTTTGCTTATATAGTTTTGACGAAGATGTCTCCAACATGGATCTTCTCATTTCTCCTCCTTTTCGTCGCTCTAAAACCAATATATGCAACGATCGGCATCGTCGGTAGCACCATCTGCCTAGGCAGCAACATCAAAGAGAAAATGGAGATTGGGCTCGACTACACGAGGCAGAACATGAATGCCTCGGCCGGCTTCATTTAGTTGACGTCCAACTAAACAGGAGCAAGCCCGAGAAAAACTACACCTTCATTGGGGCCAAGATCGAATGCTTCTTTGGCCAATTTGACCAGCCCACAAATATCTTGTACGTCATCGGCGACCAAATTCACATCAATGCCTCGTACATCCAAATCTACCCGGGTGATGCCCGTGCCAAGTTCAAGGGCATCGTGTACCAAGCTGTGACTAATGTGTGGCAGTGGACTGGAAACGGCACTGCCCCGCGGGGTCTACTTGACAGGACCGTAGGTTCTGTGAGGTTGAAGGCCGGGTGGGCACCATCAGAGTGGCCAACGAGGGGGTCCGGTTCGCTCGACTATTGCGGTAGTCTAAAGGATGGATTTGTGGTAGAGATTAAAGGGTTGACGATGCGTGGTTACAGTGATGAGTTCTTTCAAGTCTTGCTTGGGACGACCGTTGGTGAACTGTGGAACGATTGTAAGTCATAGTATGGGAGGTCGTGATAGTAACACTTCCGTGCGTAAGTGAAAGATTGTTTTGGCGTCGTGTTTTGAATGGAGAGAAATTGAAATCCTTGATTATTCTGTAGTTTAATTGGAATATCGGCGCCTACTCCACCAACCGAGCTAGCTACAACGAATACCCAACCAATCAGAGAGCTACGATTACTTGCTAAAGTATTTCCCAATGGTACATTACATCCAAACCCACTATGGTTAGTCTCTCTTTATCTCTGGATAAAATAAATCACGGACAACTAATTAGTGCCTCTAAAAGATTCACGCCCTAAGTAAGAGAAACGATCTTAACTGGATGTACGTTAGAAATTATTGAAGGAAATCCATGAAGATGAATCGGGCAGTTATATAGTAATCAAGAACAAAAACCACCTCTTGAAGTATATATAAGCCATGAATCCACATTGAAATTGACTTTACCAACATATATTACTCTATGTAGTCGCAGGCTAATATAGGCGCAAGGCGATAGAGAAGGTTAATCAAACCACCGACACATTATTGTTAGGTAAATGCTTCTTATGCATTGACTAACGATTATGAGGTGGAGACAAATATGCCTTCATTTTACTCTAAGGCGATGGCTAATGTTGAATTATTATAGTGGCTAACGGCTATATGCAAAGAGATGGAATAACTATCGAAATTAGACATATGAGCTAGTCAAACTATCCCAAAGCTAGAAGATTGTTACGTGCAATTAGGTCTACAAATGGAACGATGGCACACCCAATATTGAGGCAGCAAGGTAAAATGCAAGACTTGTTGCGAAGGTCCATACTCGAGGAGAGGGCATTAGCCACAACAAGGTGTTCCATCATTTGATAAGGCATACTTCTATCTGAGTATTATTTGATTTAACTATTACAAAGGATTTCAAACTAAAGCAACTAGATATGAAAATGATGTCTTCTCACTGTGAGTTGGAAGAGTAGATTTATATAAAATAAAAATAGAGATGCAATTTTGGTTAGGAAAAGCATGTTTGAATATTAATGTAATCTTTGTACGGACTTAAACAATCTCCTAGGCAAAGGTATCAGAATTTTGATACTTCCATTGCTAGTCAGGACTATTAAAAAAGTCAATTAGATAGATGCTACTCTAGAAGATTGGAGGATGGGTTTATTTATTTATTATTAAATATTGATAATATGTTGATAGCAGTAAAGAATTGGCTAATGTTCATGCACAGGAGTGGCAGTTAAGTGTTGAGTTTGAAATTTCATATATAGATATTACAAAAAAAGAAAGATATTGAGTATAGAGACTTTGCGTACAAGAGCTTTGAATATGCCTCAAACGAAATATTGAGAAAATCATGCACTTTCTAATTTGCAGTTAGCAAAAACCATGAGTACACCTTTAGCCACACATTTGACTTTTTTGATAAGTTATCACCACAGACCAGGGAGGATGAGGCATGTTCTAGTGAAGTAAGTATCATTATGTACGCCTATGCACTAGGACTGATATTTTGGAAGCTGAGTAGGTTTTAGTCTTTATATGTTGTCCTAGTAAAGCTCCTTGAGAAACTATGAAGTAGATTCTCAAATATTGATAGGAGAAAACAAATGTTGATATAATATCTTAGAGGGACAGTAACAGCAGTGTGACCATGAGCTATGGATTCTGATCACACAGGTGACCTATATGAGAACAAATCTTTATATCAAGTTGTGCAATGAAGGCATCATTACAGGATTGTATTGGCTTGTTTTTAACTAAGGAAAAAAAAAACATAGAACTGATGTTTATAGTAAAATAGACAATATGGCTAAGTGTTTGCTCTTAGGCTTTGCATTGGAGCACACTAGCGTTTTTGTATGCCATGAGAACTAAAGTGCGATACATTTGGCTTTGAATCTCATTTATCATAAGCAAACAAAGCATATCAACATCAAGTGTCGTTGTTTCTAAGATATAGTGGTGAAGGGAAAGGCTGTTGTGAAGAATACCACGACAGCTAAGAACCTCGGAGACATAATGACCAATCCCATTCTTTTGGCAATGCTTGTGGCATCTATGGAGGATCAACGCCCTTCAAGGCACTAGGAGAGATGGCATGGTGGATGAGCACAGTGATTTGGCTGCAAACAATGAGCCAAAAGACGTAATTGTTAAATTATATTTCGAGTTTACATTTGTGTACGAAACTTAATTCAATTGGAGGATGTAGGTCCATTTGTAAACAGCATGTATTAGGAAAGAAATCCCAATGCCTTCCTTTCCTGTTTAGATTAGAATTCCTTTTCACTTGATATACAAAGAGTTTATTTTGGGCTTTCGAAGACTTCTTTCAAGTCAGAGAACAGAAGCTCCCCCTTTAAGCCGCACGATAGAGCTATAAATTTGCCGCAGGTAGAGTTCCTTTTTAGCCGCACAAAGAAGCCCTGACCTAGGTGATGAGGTGTAGCAACTATGTATCCAATTGAGGTGTTTTTTTTTTTCGACGTGAATGTTTCGAGTCACAAAGTAATTCCTTGTGATTTTTTTTTTCTTTCGTCGAGCAATTACATGAGGCTAATTTCTGAGAATTTGAATGTAATATGGAGCTAAGAAATATTTGAGTGTGTCAACTGTTATAATTCTAGAATTCTTGATTATTTAGTAGATTATTTGCTACTGCCTCTCACCGTAAAATAGGTATCAACAATAAGATCAAACCACATAGAACTCTCATGTTCTTCATTATTCTGCCTTGATTTTTTCTAGTGATGTCATTCTCTTGTGTTGATTTACTTGCAAGATCCATTAGTTTATGTATTATGTGACAACAAGTTCCTTGAAAACAACTAGTGTTCTTAGGGAAAAAAAAATACTAAACAAGTTTTTAATCTATTGCATTTATACCAATTCAATCCTAAATCTAGTAGTTTAACTAATTTAATACTAAATACTTTGAAAATGTGTTAATATAGTCCATCTGGCCAATTAGCCATATATTACTGGCGAAGGCTCTAGCGGTCTTATGTGGTACTATTGCCATTTATATAGAAATTTTTTATAATTTTATAAATTTTATAAAATATTTCTGAACATTTTTCCCTTGCCCGAATCTAGCAAGGGTTGAGCTCGCACAACCCTCTCCGCCAATCTCATGTTGCTAATGTTTGGTCATCACCCGAGACCAGCCCCACGTGAAAAGGAAAGAAAATTCAGAAAATGGATATTTAAAATTTAAAATATTTTAGACGAAATTTAAAAAAAAAAAAATCATTCACGTCAATGCCTTTTATGTCACATATTATGGTTGGTATTGATTAGAACACTATGTCAGCATTGTCGGCATTTTTCGGTCAAAATCAGTCAAAATAAGTATATTGACATATCGTCAAAACGTTTAAGATTAAATTGTTACAACTATAAATTTTAGAACTGGTCAGCAATAATTTATGACGCTTTTGGTTATTTTCCTGTTGCCTTTGCATGTACCTTTTCTTCCCCTTTCAACCTTTGACCCCACAAAAAATCCACGCTTATGACTCACGTTAGGTTTTGTGCCTGTGCCACGTACTCAAACTTTTTGCTTGCCAAATTTTTTTGAATTTTTTTTTTACTTTTACTGTAAAATCCCAGCCGTCCGATCAAGATTGGACGGCTGGGATTGCACAGCAGCCTGCTGTACTTCTTCAGTACAGCAGGCGATCCATTTCCAATTCTTCCGGCTTCATGCATTTTCAACGGATGAAACTAATAAAATACTCTCGATCAACTCGAAGTTCAGTCAACGCCACTACATAAATACACCCCCCCGACCGAGCGTTCCTACCTCGCAGCGGTCAACACAAGCAACGCATCATCCTGCTGACTTCCTTTCGTCGATGCAAACCAACATCCTCCGTGGGAAGGCTCGACTCGCGCGTGTCGAGTGCGTCGGTCGACCCTTTGAAACACATAGAAAGAACCGTCGTTCAGATCGTCACAGATTGCCGAAAGCACCACCAATTCGCCTCGTTTACTATTCCGCTGCGTCGACCTTTGTTGGCCACGTTCCATCATAGAAATGGGAAAAAGTTGGATGACGTGCGTAAAGAGGTGTAAAGGCAAATCTTCGTGTTCCCCTCGATATCCGAAACCGGTTTACACGACCCTGCCTACCTCTGTCTCTCTCTCTCTGTGCAAAATATTCCATGTTAATCTTATTTTCGAATGGTCAAGACTGTGGAATTGAATACGTTTTGGAAGATTCAAAGTCGGAACTGCGAATTCAATCTCCGCAGAGTAATGGCAGCATTCTTCGCCCGCCAACTCGCCCACAATTTGAACCCGAAGTCAAGGATAATCGCGTGCCTTTCTTGAACACACCACTAACTCCTCTTGATTCTTTCAAACCCTTGTTTCTATATATGGCCTTGCGCTCTCTGCGTGTCCACAGCCTTTTCACAACACATCGAAACTGGAACGCGAGAGAGGAAGGATGAGGTCCCAAAAATCTCTCATCGTGGCTCTCAATACCATCTCGATCCTCCTCTTCTTTCTCCTGCTCACGTACAACTCGCGTGTCGAAGCCGCAAGACCTCTAGGAGCCCCATTTCTAAGTTCAGTACTACCAGAGATCATCCTAGACAGAGCTTATTCTGGGCCGAGTCGTCGCGGGAGAGGTCATTGATGATTGAAGGCTATTTATAGAGGAGGAGATGCGCTATACAAGTTGCGCCAGTGGAATCTCGATGTGACGAGGGCTTAAAGAAGAGGCTCAACACATCAACAAATGAAGGAGATGAACTGTTTTGGTGAACGCCATGATGATAATGGCATACTCGTGCAGCAAAACTCACACGGGATGTCTTGTCCTTTCATAGCTTTTGACTGTTTTTTTGTTCTATTTTCCCTTGTTTCGAATATTTCAGTAGTTGTGTCGTTTTAGAGGATTCTGTATATAAAGTACTGGTTTCATGATAATGATCTTGTACCTTTTGCATGTAGAAAAACATATATATGACCTGATTGATAAAGTCTTATTTGACCAAAATGTTTTCGCCAAGGCTAAATAAGTTGGCCCAGCACTCATCCTACCAAACTTTGGGGTGTTTGTTCAGCAATGATCCAGGCATCAAGATTTGAACATTTCATCATGCTTGCGTCATCCATATAAGTGCAATTAACCCTTTGTCTATTAATCAATCTAAGAAAACTTCATCGTATATTTGTCACGATTTTTAAGGAAATTCCATTAGGATTTAGCGACAAATACATCATCGATATAGTGCGTCTCAGATGTTGAAACATCAAGAACTACGGTATGGTTAGTATTAATTGACATCACCAAATAAGATATATGAAGTAATGATTTTTTTTTTTAATGATTAGTCTTGAGACGCACCTATAATGGCAGGACGAGCAACAACGAGTGGTGGCAGGTGGCAAAAAGAAAGGGAAAAAGCCAACAAATACCTGAAATTGTCTACTATAATAAGTTAATCATTTTTTTTTCTCTTGGCATCAAAAGCTCCAAACTTATGCGTATATGACATATTTACTTTTCATCAAATTCCATAAGATGATTTTCCAATCAAAACAATATAATTTGCATATAACTTAAATCACGTATACACCAAGCTAACATCATTTACCTTCCGACATCCACGTAAGCAGACTTTTAACTATGCTCATTGGTGAAATCTTAGCAAAGGATAAATGTTTCACCCATGTAAAAATTTGAGATTATTTATGCCACAAAAAAGTTATAATAAATGTATCACAATGAACAAAATTTTAAGGATATGGGTGGCTTTTTTCCTAGAAGAAAAATACATCACGGCCATTTAAAGTTAAACATGCTAATGTTTCTTCCATTGAAAGGGACAAATTTATTAGTTTGTAATTTACCTTGTAAATTTCCATGACTCCAATTCTAAATGTTAAATATACATGACAGTGATTTCATAATTTCATATACTATATGAGCATCAGGATTCATTTCGAAATTGTCATCTCTTATTTGTTGCTTAATGTAATCATATTATTAAAAAAAATAATGTTGACACCTACATTTTGGCTAATTATTTTGAAATCTGATTTGCATAAAAAAATGAGGGATCACCCCTAGCCCCTAAATAAAAAATAAAAATACATTGCATATAGTTATTAGTAACATTTTCTGCATTTATAGCATCTAGTTAGACCCACAAATTAAATAGTATTTTAATTTGAATCGGTGGTGGATCAAGGTTTTCAGCCTATTTGAATGGAATGGATGAAGCCCATGAAGACACCAAAATTTGGCCTACTCCATAAGCATCACTGGCCGAAAATCATGGTTGAAAGGGGGAGTTCAATTAGCTTCAATTGAGATGGGTTTAGCCCATAAAAGCTTGAATTAGTGAGAGGCTTTGGAATGAAGGTTAGAACCTACTATATTAGCAATGCCGAAATTAAGCACGTAAAGATAGAATTATATCTAGGTTAACACTATATAAACGCATAAGGTCTTTATAATCAAGGGTGGTCACAATTAGGTCTACAATAGAGAGAAAACACTTAGAAAGAACAGAGAGAGTTTGGAGAAGAGGGGATCCCCAGCCGGGCCTCTCATGGCCTTGACTTGTTCCCACACCGATCCCTGTACCGATGCGGCCTGCTTCCATGCCGATCCTGCAACAGCTATGCCTCGCTCCCGCGCCGAGCCCTACATCGATGTGACTTGCTCCTATGCCGTGGCTTGCACCAGCCATGACTTGCTCCTGTGCCAAGCCTTGTACCGACCATGCCCCACTCCTTTATCGAGTCCAGCACCGATACGCCTTGCTTCCATGCTGAAACTTGCAACGGTTGCCAGACTCCTTGGCCGTGACAACCACCACTGCCAATTCCTTGGCCAAGCATCACCGAGAGTTTTACATAGACAGGCCACCACCACAAGCCAGCCATGACCCGAGTCCCTCATCACTGCGAGCTGTCATTGCCTAATAACAACTGCCATCCATGCGTCCCTTGCTGTTGACTGATTCATCAATCACCGCTGCCGGCTGTCATCCACAAGCCCTTAGCCACCGGTTTGATTTAGAAGCAATCTTTCAAATTAGGTAAGAATGTTATCCGGATCTGAATTCAATATATTGTTGTTTAATTTGAATATATCATGGTCTAACTTTGATTCTTTGAGATTTTAGGCATTATCTTATTAGGAGATATTATGTGAGAAAATCAACATAATCACTAATTTGAGAGGAGAGATGTCGAATCATTTTTATTATTATTTTGATATATTTTCGAACTTTCTTGAGTGCTTTATATAGTATGATAATTGTTAATTTGCACCATTAGACATTGGATCATTTTTCGCATAACATAATTTTTTTGTTTAAAACCTTGATGAATATATCCATGTCGGTTTGATACATTTTATGTTGCAGTTTATATAAACTTTCTTGTTTTAAAAAGTACAAAATAACATTGCATAGTAGATAGATTTATTTTATAGATCGGATTGCATATTAAGGATAATATAACTAATTAGGGTAAGTCTTCAAGTTAAATATGATTGAGTCTAAACTGTTTCCTAGCTTGAACAGGATAACTTTCCACTTTGGATAGTTAATTTTCATTAATTATTTTGTTTTCTAATTTTAATAGAAAATAAAAAATAATAATGTGCATGCCATATAAGATTAGGTGCATAAATTCCATGTTATATTGTTATGTCATGTGTCATGCTATTTTGCCACCACATCATCATCATGCCATGCCATTGCCACATCATCTATGCAATATCACCACAATTGCTCATAATGGGTCTCACACTCTTCGGAACTCCATTATGGCAATGTTGGGATTCTAGGATAGCAACCTTCCTTTTCGTTACCTGGGTATACCCATTGTGGCATCTAAACTAAGCAAGGCCGATTGTATGTCATTGGTGAATGCAATTATGGCGAGAATACTGACGTAGACACAGCAATTCCTTTCTTTTGTGGGCCGCTTGCAACTTATAAGGTCAATCCTACATGCCATCAAATATATTGGGCACACATTTTTATATTACCTTGATTAGTGTTAGACCGAATTGAGTAGATCCTTCGCCAATTTCTTTGGAAAGGCACATACCTTGGGATAGGAGGGGCTAAGGTGGCTTGGAGGAAATCTGTCTTCCTAAGGAGGAAGGAGGCTTCGGTATCTGAAGGCTTAAGGAGAGTAATAAAGCACTAATGATAAAACACATTTTGATCCTCTTTACAGATAGACAATCTTTATGGTGTAAATGTATCCACTCCACTTTCCTTAAGACAAGGAGTTTTTAGATGGTGAAGAGGCTGAGGTTTTATTCATGATCTTGGAAGAAAATTTTGGATCTTCGTCAAGAAGTACGCCACTTATTCAAGTGGCGAATTGGAGATGGCAAGTCTGTGTCTCTATGGTTAAAATCTTGGCACACCAAGGGTCCTTTACATATTTTATTCTCGGGTAGAGATATATACGACCCTGGTCTCCCTAGAGACACTTTAGTGGTAGATCTAAGGCTGAGTGAGAATCAATCGTCCCATGTATTGGTTACTATGATGTCTTAGGAGGAGCCCCTTCCCACCCTACATGACTACCTGAATCGCTTTGGGTGGCTGGATCATTCCTCAGGTATGTTCTCGATCGGCTCATCATGGAATATTTTTTGGCCAACAAATTCTATTGTATATTGGCAATCCTTCATAATGGGATAGTGCTATCATTACACGTCACCAATTCTACTTGTGACTGATGACTTTCAACGGACTACCCACTCAGGTATTGTTAATATCATGTTGAAAAATCTTGGATGCCAAATGTATTTTTTGTAACCATAGACCAAACTGAGTGGATCATATTACTAGTAAACTTGCATTGTTTTGGGCTGCTAAATGTAACCTTGCATGGTAGAATAGACCATGGATGGAAACAATTAACTTGGCAGTTAGATGCATCTTTGGGAAGTGCTTTCACCAAAGTCTTTCTCGGTTTGCATTAGGGGTCCTATGCCATTTGATATGGAAAGTTAGGAACAACACTATTTTTTGCAACCATGAGTTTTTTGTGCCGGCTATGAAGTTGCAGCTTGAAAAGATTGGCAGAGATAAGACATTGACCTTTAAGCAAGTGGCGGCTAACTCCAGAAATAGACGTATGTAACGTAGCTAGGAGTTGGACCCCTCTATTTTTGCAATTGAGGGCCACTCTATGTAGGTTTATTTTTGTTGGCCATATGTTTCAGCATTGTCTACTTTTTTTAAATAAAAAAATAGTACTAACCACGGTGCCCTTTCACTCTTAACTGACATTGTCTAATGTCATCATGAGTGTGAGTTTTGTGATGCTGGGTTCCTTCTTTATTGTATATTCCATTTGGTAAAGTAATACAAATTCTCACCCTTACCAAAGAAAAAAAGAATTAGGTAATGTAGGCATGAGTTCGAGTTAAGTTTGCCTTACATGCATTCATACAGTTAAATTTTCATAATTAGAAGACCAATTAGTACATAGAAATAATTTTAGGTTAGGCATTACATTTTTCTTTAATAAATACTTTGCATATATTTGGGAAAATAAATATTATGTTTGGCTTGGATTATGGTATTTAATGTCTTCCCTTATTCTAGCAATTCATTTATTGCTTTTAATTTCTTGAGTGTTATATTCCAAATTTTGCGTGATCACCCATTTCATGTTGGTAGTACGTTAAAAATCAATCCAAATTGATTGCACGAATATTTTTGAGATAAAAGAGAAAAATGTACGAAAACGGCGTTAGAATAATTTAGTAAAATAAAGTCCTTGAATCCATATATCTCTGAAAGTATCCTTCTACATTGTACTTGGGTTTCTAATTGACTCACCATAAATTTATTAGTAGAGATTTCAAAATAAAATTGATTTGTGTGTTAAAAATTATACACATGTTACCTACTGGTATGGATTTGAAAGAGCCCAAACTAAGCTTAGTAAACCATTAGCAAACCCTAAGTAGTTGGCAAAAAAGCGGAGGTCGAGATAAACACCAAAGTTAATGGATCTTGCAATACAAGTCTAGCGCGGAAGTAGTGATCAATTACTAGAGAAATCAACAAGGAATGTAAAGACTATCAAAGATTTGTGTGGTTCGATTTGAGTATCACGAGTTCCACTATGAAGAGAGTCAATCACAAAAAAAATCCATTGTAAATCAAGAGAATTACAAAATTACAATCATTCAATCGCTCATTTTTTTTTCCTAGCACTAGATAACAAGCAAAGCAAATCCACAGTGTTAATAAATCCTTTAGAAAATTTATAGAGAGAAAACCCTATCACTTCTCTCATTAAATCCAATGTGCAATAACTGAGAAGAATTCTGTTCTGAAATGTTCTTACGACTTCCCAACTCAAATTAGGGAACATTTACTTAATACTGGGTCTACAGCTGCAGAGACATTCGATGCCACGGGTTTCAAATTTCTGTCGCGGAATGGTTGAATGCTTTACTATTCTCCGTGATCTATTCCTAGAATAGCTGAACATGATGACATAGACAGAATTTTATGGGAAACTTTGTAGGGAATTTTCCTTCATTCAGTTCTCCTATGTTTAACTTTATTGATCGACTCCTATTTAACTTAATTTTTAATTCTCCATATACATATTCAAGTATTTTCAATTTCTTAATCTTTTATAGGTCTTTGAATCTTTCTGATCAAGGTAATCCACATTTTTTAAGGTTAGTTTTCATTCCATCTACATATCTTTTGCACTTCTGCGTTTGTTTCTTCTGCACTTGCGGACAATAAAATGATTTATCCTTCCTCAACTTATATGCTCTCGGATGAACTTTTGTTGACACGACCTAGTAATAGATCATATATATCAATGCTAGATACTGAGATAATTTAATCATGTCAAATCTTGAGAATTTTATATTTAATGTTAATGTTATCATGATATTTAGATCCGTAAGTGAAAACATACAAATTTGATAGCAATACGATCAAGTAATATGGAATGTAGAATTCCTAGCAAAAAGTCCGTGAACTTGTTATGACTACAATCTCTTAAACATATGATATTAAAAGTATTCAATACAATTTTCGTTGGAGGTTTTGAAGCAACTTGGACTAATCCTATATGCAGATAACTGAACTTTCTTTCTTTGTGGATATCTAACATTCCATCACTGTGATTGGTTGTTGAATATTCTTAATCTGGAAATCTGTCCTAATTTCAAAAGTTCCTCTTTGCTTGAACATATGGTGTCCATCCATTTATAATTTATTCCAATTTTCTGAACTTTTCTCAACATATTTTATCATCAGTTCTTCGTAATTATTGAACCTATTTTGCCCATCCATTATATCTTTCCTAGAACTAGACACTGACTATGCTTTATTTACTTCCATCATTAAACAAATTAATATTATGTCTCGTCATTTAATATTTGATATCTGTCAACATTTCATACATTTTCTCTGCCTTAACACAACGTTTAATTTCACAGGGACTTGCACGGATTACGTGAATCAGGTGTACAGTCAGATGCAACAGCTCTCACGTTAATTATCATTTATTTATGACTGTTGCAATTAAGTCCGAGGTGGATAATATATCCTAAAAACGACATAATGGGGAGCAAAAAAATTAAACAATTGAGAACCACGTCCCTTTTCGAGAAAATATAGCCTTGACGGTAGTTCTGTAAAAATTTATTGTGGAGGACACTAAGCTAATAAAACAAGTAGTTCTTTTCGGATAAATCTAACGATGGAAGGGATCGAATTGACATGATGTTGAAAGTTAGGAAATTTTGCATCACATAGATATCAATTCAGGTATTTTCGTGATGTTAACCTAAAAAAAATATTAGGGTTATCCATGCGTTGCACGGACTAATCCTAGCCAAAAATGAAGATTCTGGCCAGGGAAACCCGAAACTCTGTTGATAATGCAAAGATTCTCCGTTCCATTTCCTTTTCTCTATTTTGGTTTTTGCGTGATGCACAAGGGGACAAGGACGCAGCCTGTGGCCACAATACGTGGAATTCATCGGACCCCAGAAAATCGTTAAATCGAATTGTCCACGTCCCCGAGCACGGGAGCTTTGTCTCGTGCACTTCTCCCCCGATGCCTCTCGTCCATGCAAACATAATCTCCACGTCTAGAGATTGTTGTTCTGGTCCGACGGCGAAACAGCATTGGATACAAGGAATGTAGCCGAAGAGAAGAGGAAAAACGGAGAAAATCTGCAGCATTTAATGCAGCGTGATCTGAAAGACTCGAAATTCTGAACACCAAACCTAACTCACCACCACCAGTTCGCTCTCTCTCTCTTTGCGTGGCTTGTGTTGCTTCCCTGTTGGCAACTCGGTCATCACTCGTTCTCTCCATAAATCCATTGCCAAATAGCTTAATTCTTCTCTTCACTCATTCGGCTCGGTTAGGAGAGGTGGAATAGGTCGGCAAAGATGTTGGACGTTTGGTCGTGGATTTGCGAGTTGCCCGACTCGGCTGCATGGACTGAGCCGGACTCTGACTCGCCGCAGCTCTTCGAACTCGCGAGTTTCAAGAGTGGTCGCGGTGGAGCGGCTCGGTCGATCCGGATTAGGGCAGACAGGACGTCGAGACCCGGCTCGGAACCAGTGGTGACCTTCGCGGTCCATGCTTGCGGCTTCCAAGAATCTAGCGAGGAGAAGGCCCTCTGGGTCTCTGACGCGTGTCCTCTCTCCTCGGACAAGCCGTTCCTCCCGCTGCTGCTCCAGCTTCTCCAAGAGACGATCTCAAGGTCGCCGACCACGCGCGGGAGCTCGTGCCCGCGCTCCCAGCTCCAGAAGCTCAGTCCTGACCCGGTTTCCTGGATCATGGACTCGCACTCACCCGAATCACTGTCGAGCTTCTTCAACCTGGTGTTCCTCACGCGCATGTTCTGGGCGTGCTCGTTTGATGCGCCGAGCGAGATCGGGTCCTTCTACTTCCAGTCCCTGCTGGCCCCAAACCTGGAAGCGCTGTCCTGCAAACACGCACCCGTGCTGCGAACCTTCTTGTTGTCGGTCGGCGTTGATGTGGAGGTGTGCTTCATGCGCACCCTCGGGTACATGCTTGTGAAATGGCTCATTTTGAGGGAGGTGGGCGTAGGATTACAAGCCTTAACCCCTTTGCCCGTTCAGGGACTTTCGTTCTCCTATGCGACCGAGGCTCACGGACTTTGGATCTTGAAGGGCTTTGCGCCGGTGGCGGCCATGAAGCTGACACGCTCGAACGATCAGATGAAGAAATTTCCCGTCAGAGAAGCGAAAGATTCGGTACTGAAGTACGTGCTGTCGCACCAGCAAGTTGAGGCCATCATTCAGTTGGAATATACGGTCAAGTTCTGTGACGGGTACATCCAGGTCAATGCACGTGTCGACAACATACGCCTCCATGTGGTGAATCTTGGGTTCGGCAAGGAAAAGAGCGGCGATGACCTGGCGTTCGCCGGCGAGAGGCACTTCCCTTCCAGGGCCAGAGTCTGGGTTGGGCCGGAGGTCGGGGCTACATACGTGGGCGGGCTCAGCCTGGGCCGGTCCACTAGCAACGGGGAGAGAGAACTGGAAATGCAGAGGGTCATGAAGAGTACTTTCGGGAAGTCGAAGGTGCCGGAGGTGAACGCCACCGGGAAGATGTCGACGAGGGGGAAGCTGAGGAACTGGAGGTGGGACCAGGACTCGGAAGGCAACGCCGCAGTGTTTGACGCGGTCCTATGCGACAACACCACCGGCCAGGAGGTCACCATGTGGAATCCGTCCAACAGCGATGGTTTCCGGAGGAGGTATGCAACCGCGAACCGGCCGTTTACGAAGTCCGGAGGGATAGTATTCGCCGGAGATGAGTATGGGGAGAGCGTGGGGTGGAGGCTGAGCAGGGACATGGAAGGGAGTGTGCTGAAGTGGAGGATCGGAGGGCAGGTGTGGCTGAGCTACTTGGCCAATGACGTGAAGAGCTCATACCACGAGACTAGGGTTGTGGAATGGTGTGACGAGGTAGACTTGCCTCTGATCCCTGGCAAATTGGCATAAACAAATCTCGAACTTAGGGCTTAGTATAGTCCGTATGTAAATACTTAATACATATGCATTGTCTTGCTTTGTGATAAATGTAGACATACCCAACAATGTACCAGCAATCTTATTGGACCTATGAATGGTGGTATCTATTTTAGTAGTTTGGGGACTTGAATTCCATATGGCTAGATTAGTAACAATTGTTTTAGATGTCGTATGTCGACCGGATTGCGGATTATGACCGCTCTTGCTTGTGGTTAACATATTTCTCAATAATTAGATGGCCAGCGCAATTGATTTGGTGATGTTCTATCCTCAAAGTGTAGATTTAAAACTTATTGATATCTCTCTATATGGACGTCACAATGTTTGGTATGGAGCCCTTATCTATCAATTATAAAAGATTAATAGACAAAACCCCCAATAGATAGTGGCAGATAATTCATTGCATATGACTAGTTTGAATGAATAGTATTTATGATTTATGATAATATATTTTATCTTTGGGTGGTTTTCTATGAACATTGAACTTCTACTTACACATAGGCTTAATGTTGAAGTATCGGTTAAGTTAAACCTGAATTTCATTGGTTAAATTTGGGCTCAAGTTAAGATTTCTGAAGAAGATGAGTTTGGTTCGAGTTGGATTGTTCAATTTCTCAATTTTATTCGACTACTTTGTGCTCGTGGTACATTTCAGTTCGCTTCGGAGGTACTTTCACTATCAATTTGGATTAATTTCAGCCTAGACCCAAGATAAATCAACAAGATCATAACCCAAATTGGACAAATAATCTCTATTTGTTATGCTTGAAACCATAAATGTTGAGCTCAAAATAATATTAAGCATTGGTCAATTTAGAAAAGGGGAAAACTACAAATAATCTTAAACGTTTGGCTCAACATGCGATAAAGTCCTACACTTTATTGGTTGGGTGCAATTTAGTCCCATTAGGCCAAATTTCTTGACTTGCCAACCTAGAATTTGGCGTAGGGTTTTTCATTTCCTTCTGCATAGATAATGATGCCGACGTGGTGTCATATAGAAAGAAAGGTTAGAAATTAAAATAAGTAAAGAAAATTAAGAAAATCTAGAATCTATGGAAAAAAAAAAAAAAGAAGACAAACAGACCAAAATGAGAAAATGAAATATCATAGTCGAGAAGACAAGAAAATATTTAATGATTTTCGAGCAACTAGTCAATAGTTGACATGGCATGCATTTTGTTCCCACTCTAAATCAATCACAAATTGACACGTATATGTTGATATGAATTTAGCTGAACATGACAAAATTAATCCATCCGCCTCACTTTTTGTCCTCATATGCTAGCGGGGACAATTGTCAAATAAGTCATAAACCTTTTGCTACTTTACCGATTTAATCATAAACCTTTTTCTTATGCCAAATAATACTTAAACCTTTTGCAACTTTGCCGGTTAAATCATTCCGGCGGATTTTGGCTGGAAAATGCTTATGTGGCGACGATGTGGCGCAACCGGACCTCGCTGGCGATGACGTGGCAACAACGTGGCGATGACTGAAACTCAATTTTTTTTTCTCTTGTTTTTCTTTAAAAAAAGCCTTGGCCGGCGAGTTTCGGTGGCCAACAGATCTCACCAGCCACTCCGAAGGGCTGTAAAGGCGAGGCGAATTTCACCCAGGGCTAGGGGAGCCCCAATCGGCCTCGCCGACCGCAGGTGAGGACGATTGGGGCTCCCCCAACCCCCGCTGGCCTCGCTCGCAATCATAGGGCCAGGCGAGGGCCGCCTCACCCTTCCTTGCCAAGATATGCAGTAGATCTCTCACCCTTCCCCGCAAAGATCTACAGCAGCCGCCCAAATCTGATGCAGATCTTCGCGGGGAAGGGCGAGGTGGCCCTCCCTCGGCCCTTGTCAACCGGAAGCAAGGCCGGTCGAGGCTCCCCCAGCCCTGGGCGAGGGCCGCCTCGCCTTCACGGCCCTTTGGAGTGGACAGCGAGCTCTACCGGCCGCCGAAGCTCGCCAGCCAAGGCTTTTTCTAAGAAAAACATGAGAAAAAAAAATTAGGGTCCAGTCATTGCCACGCTGTCACCATGTCATCAGTAGTGAGGTTCGGTCACACTATGTAAGTATTTTCCGGTCAAAATCCGTCGGAATGACTTAATCGGAGAAATTACAAAAGGTTTATGACTTATTTGGCATAAAAAAAAGGTTTAGGACTAAATCGGCAAAATAGGAAAAGATTTAGGACTTAATTGGCAATTGTCCCTCTGCTGGCACTTCCTCCTTCTCCATTAGGTTCAAGGCAATTGCTCTCTCCTCCGCTGTCATCATCAGCGGAATTGTTGCCGCCGTGTTTAAGGCGGCAACTGTCAAGCGTCCAACCCGGTCGTCTTTGTGGTCGATGTTCATGGGGACGGAGTCGCAATTCTAAAGTCGCCCACCTTCACTCCAAGCCATGAACAAGCCGCTGCCGCCACAGCCATGGTTGCAGATTTGGAAGTCCCGTCCTGGCCATGCATGACCCGCCGTTATGGCCAAATCTAAAGGGGAAGTTTCCTTTTCCGTGCTCGGAGAAAATGGAAATAAAGAAGAACCTTCACGATTGGAACTCATGGCCGAACCTTTCGCGTGCCTGTCGCTGTAGACGAACCTTTTTCATTTTCTTTGTTTCTTTGCACGACCCAACGTTTTAGATCTGAAGTCGTCATGCTCAGGGCCATGGCTCCAGATCTGGATCTCATGGCCACGATCGTCGATGGCGACTATGGACGGCCGAATATCACAAGGTGGCCATAAATACTCCTGAACACAGCGTCGAGGAAGAAGAGAAAACTTGGATTTTTCTTTCTTTAGTCTAACTTAACAAACACATGTCGATCAATTATCAGACATCAATAGAAGAAATTTACACAACATAGGAGCAATTGACATGGCACGGTTGTATAAGAATATAATCTCTTTAATGCTCCATTCATCTCACGAAAAATATAACATTTCTGGAAAACTTTTTCCGGAAAATCATTTTCCTAGAAAATGATATTATTTACGGGTGTTCGTTTGTCAGAAGCCGTCGGCTCATCAGTCTCGAGAGCGAGGTCGAGACATGCTGTTAGAGGCCGCCGTATTTAAAAGTAAACAAAGAAGACAAAAAAAATATTTTCCACTTTAAAACAAACGGAAAACATTTTCCTCACTTTTAAAGGTATTTTTTCATTTGTGGAAAATATTTTCTTTAAATATTATATTTTCCGTGAAACGAACACTGAAAAATTCGAAAAATATTTTCTTGGGAGTTATTTTCCGTAAATCAAACATAGCCTAAATCTCTAAATTTTCGATCCATAGGTGACAATGTGAAAAGTGGAGATCATACTAATCATACCACCTTACCGAGCCAAAAATAAAACCATAATATGAGATTGTCAATTTCCCATTTAGGACAAGGGTTGCTTGAGGGATTTTTTTTTTTCTTTTTTTGCCAACCTCCCGCCCCCAAATAATAATAATAATAATAATAATAATAATAATAATAATAATAATAATAATAATACTGTTTTTTTTCATTTTTGTTTAAAAAATTATGGCTTTTCTTTGTTTTCTCCTAGTGTGTTCTTTTCAATTTTTTTAAGTGGCGCCATGTCATGCGTACCTCTGCTAAAGAATTTAAAAAAAAAAAACACAAGTTCCATGAAACGCGAAAGATTTCTTCCAAATAAATTTGCAAGGTTCAATCCCAAAGATGACTCTGCTTTTTAATGCGTCACGATCTTCACGGCATGCCTAATCACGACGCCCTCTGGGATTTCAGCATCTCTAGCTAATCCCATTCCGGCACTGTCACTCTAGCCAACGTTTCTTTCAAAACAATTAGAGTCCATTAGACTCGATCAACTTCAATGTTCGTCCTCGGTTCGGATTAGCTTTCCCCAGAGATCAGAGGCATGTTGGATTATTCATCCTGTCATAATGCTTTGGAGAGTTGCAGACGGTAAAATCTGACGAGTACCCCCATCAAAAATCGCAGAAATAAACCCTACATGACAAGAACCATCGAATCATCGAATCTTGTGCGCTCACTAAAAGTAGTCGTTCTAGCCAAAAAATAGCAAAGCAGCATAAATTGAATGCAATGAATGTAAAATTCTTAGGTGGTCCATGGAGTACAAAGAAATGTTAGGCGGCATCGCTATGTTACAAGCTCAACATCGAGGACAGATTCTTCTCCGTCCAAGACTCTTCGGTAGCTGTCCCGGTCTGTACATCAGATATGTAGTAACCCTGCAATTTAATTTTCTTGCAAGAAACAAGCAGGCACCTACAATGGGGTAATTGAACCGATGACACCCTAAGAAAACGTCAGTTGACCGCAATCTTTGCTTTAGCCACCCATTGAACAAAGCAATGCCACGATGAAAATCAGCAGCGCAGACAAGGACGGTCAAAGGCTTGAGGATCAGAAAATCTAAGAATCCCTGAGACAACGGTCGATGGTGACTGAAGTAGCTATTCCGAATCCTGAACTGGAAAACCAAGAAACAGTTTGAAGAGTCATCTTTTCATGCAGGATTCTTGAATAGTGCATCTCTCCCAGCATTTCAACCGGAATAACTCTTCAGAGACTCAGAAAGTTTGAATTTTGTCAAGCCTTTGATTTGCTTCTGGTTTGTCTTCCGCTGCTAGTCTGAGGCTCTGCAGCATTAGCTGAATCATCTCCAATAACCTGTGCTTTATTTACTTGATCTGAACCTGAGAACATGTTATCTGCCTTATCCTCTCTCTTTTGAAGACGCGAATTGTGGCTTTCCCTATTCGTCTGTGGGCTTCCCACTTCATAGTCCTTCACATCCTTGTCAATGCACTCTGGCATGGAAGCAACTCCACTAGGTTCAGCCTTTGGTATTCCATTACTCGGGGCATCATCCGTAATCATTTCCATAGCTGATCCACACAGGTCAGAACTGGGTTGAGGCATGGAGCTCTCCATTTTCATATCTTTAGCAGACACTCTCACTTTACTACCACTAGGGTGGTGAAAGCTCCAACGAGCATTCTCAAACCACTTCCTCACCTGTAACCAAATTCATGGGCAGAAAGAACTTTAGATGAGTTTAGAGGCCAAAACTTAAAAGGAAACTCAAAAAATCAATATAACGACTAAAAGAGAGGCTCACCTGCTGAGCTGTAATTCCTAGCTCCTCAGCTAACTTCTCTGATGCAGCTCGTTCTGGATATTGATTTTCCTTGAAGACTTCATGGAGTCTCTGCCAGAAAAGAAAAATTCCAATCAAAGAACATTTTATTCCTCACGCTGCACTATCTTATGAGTTTTTCTACAACACAGATCACTTTGTTGCCTCAAGTGTAATTTGTCTTTACATTATTCCCTAATCTTTTAAATCCCATATCAATTTGCCAAACGCCCTCCTGCTGGTGAATCATTGTCCAGAGAAAAGCATGTGACACAAAAAGCAGGCAATTCTGGGAGACTGACACAAATGCATTACCCAATACTAATGCATTCTCCATGAACATTTGGTATGAAACATTGGAACCTTTGCACCATTTTGGCACTAATGCGTCACATGCTATTGGGTGTAACAATAGAAAATGTGATGGTGTGAAGGATATATCAAACAAAACAAAATGATATTTACAGGATAATTAAGCAGGAAAAGTGTATTGATTGGAAGAAGACAGACAAAGGAACATGAATGCTTCAAACCGTCATAATAACCAGGGGATGAGAAATTGGATAATTTCTCCAAAGCTAAGACAGTCAAACATGAAAAGCATGTACATACTCAAGCGACAATGAGAATGCTTGATACGAGTCAAGTCATATGTGAAAGGATTGGAAGCACTTTGGGGTTTGCTCAAGTTATTAGCTTATACAAGCTAATCCAGATGTTCAAACTCATAACATAAAGAGGCTTGTCCAACAACCAACGATCCTGTGTCTAAAACCTGTGATTACACAACACACTACTCCTTAGTCACAGACAAACACCATCCGACAATTCGCAGAAAATATACACATTTGACTTAAACTACTTCAGGATTGGCATCAATGTTCACTATCCAGATAAAATATTCGTCTTTTCAATTATGTGGCATCCGACTTCACTAAATTGGTGTGCATGCATGCACAAGACTTATGAGAGAGAGAGAGAGAGAGAGAGAGAGAGAGACAGAGAGATTTTGTTATATCCTGACAAGGAACTTTAGAAATATATAAGCAGTGCTTGATCACCTGAGTTACAGCTTCTCCAAGTCTTCTATAAGGTGATGATCGAACTCTTCCACCAGTCGGTCCAGGTTTTGAAGACCTTTTACATGGTGTGGCTGTAATACTACTAGTACTTGGGGAATCCATCCTGTTTCTTGTCCTGCTCCTTGAAGTCATTTCAGTCTCTTTTTTATTGTGCTTTATATTCTCTCCACTGGTAAAATTTCCATTGTTTGACGCCAAAGCAGCATTATCAGCAGTTCTCTTCCTTTTCCTTGGTGCAACAGTATCACTCCAATCTTCATCATCACTTAAATCGGAAGATTTATCTCCAAATTCCTCCTTTGGGAATAACACATGAAAAGAAATCATGTCAATTATGAAAGAACAAAAGTAATAGCAATACTAAGACGGGCCTTAGAGGGGATGTGTGCTTGAAAACTGTTTCCTGTTTTGCACATAGAAAACAGATAAATCCTATAGACCTGTTGTATATGATTTATATTCTCTCCACTGGAAAAATTTTCATTGTTTAATGCCAAAGCAGCTTTGTCAGCGCCTCTCTTCTTTCTCCTTGGTGCAGCAGTATCACTCCAATCTTCATCGTCACTTGAATCGGAAGATTTATCGCCAAATTCCTCCTTTGGGAATAACACATGAAAAGAAATTATGTCAATTTGAAAATACAAACTCAATATTCAATAATAAGAAAGGCCTTAAAGGGATATGTACTTGAAAAGTGTTTCCTATTTTACACAAAGAAAACAGATAAATCTTATAGACCTGTTGCATATTCAACTATTTCATTTTTCTGAACAGTTTCATCTTCTTAGATATCACTTCAATTGCTTCTTCCATCTCCTCCTCTATAAGTGAACGAATAAGTGCAGCACCCACAACCAATAAAAAAAGACATTTCCAAATTATTACGAATGATCTTTTACTTTTACTAAGTCCCATGCTTAGTGTGTAAAAGATGCAACTATAAACATGAAATAGAATATAAGTTACAAGTTAAACAACTGCCTCTTGCCTGCTAAAATCCATAACGCAATCTAATCATTCACCAAGAATACGTATAATGAAAATACAATAGAAAACAAATAAAAAAGAAAGAGGAGGTGATCCTCTCTAAATGAATCCGCGCCCTCAGAATGTCCCATCTCATCATTTTATCTTGTGCATAATAAGATCAATCCATCTCTAGAGTGCACAGACAAATAATAGTACCATTAATGAGAGGAAAATAATAAAACTCACCACAGGGTACTTTGAGGACATTTACTACACAATAAAAATTTAGACCTTGTTTGATATGTTGATTTCAATGCCCATTCCATCCGTAATCTTTTAGTTTCCTATTGGAATAAGCCAGCAAAACAACCCGGGTACTACCCACATCAATTAAGACTTTCTATGGTTTCCAACATAAGATGACCAGAGGAGGTATTACTATAAGTAAGAACAGTAAAAGGACTGCAGAGACTACACATGCCTCAATAGAGAGGGGTTGGCTGAATATTCAATATATTTTTCTTTAGAGTAAATGTGCACATTTTGATATTACTAAATCATTGAAAATGCCAAACTTGCGATTTAAGTTTATCTCCAGCCTTTGCATGAATCACGTAATATGATATAGTCAAGAGGTCAAGAATTTAGATCAGCCCCATGCCTAGATCGAAGCATCTGAATATCAGACATTTGCAACTCCTTACGCCGTGATTGACTTCTAGAACAATATAAAAAAAGAAGGCTTAAACTAGCTGTCTCTTAATTCAATGGCCAATAGTCTTCCACAATGTCATAGTCCACTGTCTACTGTAAGCTTCAATTTTCTTGCCAGTCCCCTGGTTCACTCATGGCAATTAATCACTTCCTAGCATAATAAAAGGGAGGGAGGGAAGAGAAACTATATTGTCTTGCCATTCCACTTCTACTCTCAGGACTATCAATCAACAAACAATCATTAGAAAATTTCTGTCATCTTCCAAACAAATCATATGGAAGGATCCAGCCCATGTCCTAAAATTATTTGTCAAGCATAGATATCATCTTGATATATCCCAATCAAACCCCAAAGAAAAATGAATAAATCCACAAAGAGACTAATTCTATCACTATAGTTATGTGGATCACAATGCTCCCCACAGACAAGCTTACAAAAAGTACTGTCATCAAACAAACGGCACATGCACTAGCAAGCACCTTACTTTTCCCATGAATTAATTTATACTGGAAACATGGTAATTGTAAATTCCAGAATCATTATATACTGAAACAACTGTGTTTATACTAGAAACATGGTGATTGTAAATTCAAGAATCATTATATACTGAAAGAAATGCAAAGACTCACATCATAAAGCTTTTTGTAGTCCAGTCTCTCAACATGTCTTTTCCCAGGCATACAGATGGAGACATCTTTGTCAGCATGTCCCTCCAGCAAAGATTGCAGTTCACCTTTCACAATTTCCTTCTTTTCAAAACTGTTTCTAGAGCTTCTTCTACTGCCACCTCCCTGGGAATTAACCTCATCCACTACACCTTCTATGGCGGCTGCAAGATCCTCAGAATCAGAGGTAAAATCAGAACTAGAACTTTCCTCCTTAATCATCTCACGGTCAGGAGCATCAGGATCAAAATCATCATCTTCCGAATCATCAGAAGGCAGACCCTTGCAATCATCTGTTAAAGGAGCCCCCAATTTATCAGATGCAATATTACATCCAGATTCATCAGAACTAGATTCATCTCCCTGATCTTCATCAACTTGTGGCACATCTGGGTCATAATCAGCATCATCCGAGTCATCAGAAGGGAGACCTAAGTTTGGGTCCTCAGCATTTTCAGCTGTTGCAACCTCAGGAAAAACTTTCTGCATTGTGAAGGAGAATGGTAAGCAAAGGATAGAGGGACAGTGAGAACTACTTACAACGGCAAATAGAATGACCAAACTCCCAGTCCTGACCTCCCAGCTGTCCGTAATAGAAAGAATTGTTCCTTGTGATTCATTCAGCAAGTCCATGCAATCAACTTTACAATCACACCCAGGGCATAGCCAACCCTGGTCGGCAGGAGGAACTGTGCAATAAGCAAACTATTAGGTATCAAATAAGATGCCAATTACAACAAACAATAACTAATTTATTGAAAGGAAATTACTGTCTTCTGCACGCAAAGGTGGTTCCAGACAGTATTGATGAAACCCACGATCACAAGCGCCATCGCACAGAATTATATCATTGTCAGCAGTCAAATCTTTTGAGCCACACTTCGCACAAAATATCTGCGAGAAAACTATCCCAGGTTATAGCATTACCCATATTACTGTTATTGTCAGCACTTGGTAATTTATTCATAGATGTTATAATAAATTCCCAAAAGACACTTGTTAAGGAACCAGTTAAGGAAAGGAGCCTTTGCAATTTCCTCATGCTATGCATAATCAATGTGTGAAAAATCGAAGTGCTCCAAATTATGTATACTTAGCAAGTGCGCAGAGGCACTTATTAATGGGACCCATTAATCAAGCTTCGTCCATACATCTTCACTGTCAATCATTCCTTCTGAGTCAAATAGAGCTTCTGGCAGCTTTCCTTCTCCACATAATGAATCAAGCAGCTGAAATAGATCCCTTATTCTCAGCTTGCGTTTTACAATCTCTGATGTCGCCCGCTGGAGTTCCTTCTCTGGCTTTATCTTTTCCAAGCTGCCAAATAAAATTAGCAAACTAAGATTTTTATCTAGGCCCTATAATAGTCATAATAAATAGCAGATGTAGACTTAATGGCCAGTCATTGTCAGACCAACCAAAGAAGAGTTATCACAATAAAATTGATTGAAGTTCACCAATTTCTGAACTTCGCTAGATTTATTTGTTAGGTCAAAGATAAGTCAAACTCCACACAACTATAAACTGAAATGAGATGTTTAGAGAGCTGTCTATCCAGAATGCAATCATACTCCGCAAGACCTTTTGACACCATCTAATCTTTTGTAATTTATATAAAAAAAAATATGCAAAGATCTTTTAGTTTGAGTGATTTAGTATGTGTGGATATGTGAACTAGTCTCAAAACTTCTTGATCCCCTATTCTAAGAAAAATGACAAGTTTCTAGGGATCAGCCCCTCCTGCTGAAATAAAGATTCTTCAGAAGGAACTGAAATATATTCTCAACATGAAGCACTGCTAGCAAATTGTCAGCCCTCTACATCAAATGTACCAAATTTTCCAGGACCATTGCCATTGAGGTGCCTTCAGAAGCTCAAGGCTAGTGTTCAGACTTTTCTTACCGACACGACAATCTATCACCCAAGATTCAATCAGCTAAGCAACCCATCATGTTTAACCTCTAGGCTCAACAAAGGAGAACCAGAAAAGAGAATGTACCCTCGTAGCTATAGATCTTTCATAGGCATAATGCCATGGACTTAATTATAACAACTTATATCACATTGACTTGAAAGTGGAATTGAATATTCTGACTTACCATTCCAGAAAAACATAAGACTCGAGACTCACTGAAAAGGATCCAGAAAATAAGACACAGGCATGGGGACACGTCATCATATATATCTCGTACATATATATGTATGTATATATATATAGATAGAAAGAGAGAGAGAGAGAGAGAGAGAGAGAGAGAGAGAGAGAGTAATGTTTGACTGCTTTATATCAATAACATTATACAAAATGTAACAAATAGCATAATTTACTTGACTCAATAATATATGTGATTATTAAGAATCTGAGATCTAAAAATAATATTGCTGGACAATATAATAAATATCTCAATTATTTGTGAGTTTGATTAGTAATGCATAATGATCTAGAACTGGATAATTTTGTACAAAAAAAGATTTCTTATCATAAATTAATAACATCATCTCATCAATAAATTTATGTTTTATTATATTGTATGGATAATAAACAAGATGATTCAGTACATATAGTACATCTTGATAATAGTGTGCCATTGAAAAATGTTGTATATTGTCAGTTTAGATGATGCAACCAAAGTTGTTGTGGAGAAAAGGCTCTTCTCCCATATTTAGCAACATAAGTTTCTATCATACAAGAAAAACAAAATCATAGTAACAAACATGCACGTAGATTTTGATGGTGCCACTGAAAAAATTCCACTAGTAGCCATGATCTGCAAATAAAGTGATGTTCACTATTATTCCATCTAATTCTGACTTAAGTGGTATTTTGGGTGATTTGATGCCATTCTTTCCTTTTTTACATATGTTATTGACAAAAGTTAATAGTGTCGGGGTAATAACTAAACCAAACTGCATAATAATTATTATAATAAAATCTTATTTCATTTCTACTACCAAACGGGCTATTAGTTCACTATCAATTGGTATCAACTTCATCAATAATGACATACTGCAGCAGATAATCAGCAGAATAGATTTTAATGACGCAATCCAACAACCACATACCTTAGCCCTTTCCACCCTTCACCAGAATAGGCATCAATTAAGCTTCTCTCATATTTAATTCTGTTTAACATATAGCTTAGGTTTTTCCTAATTCTGGAAAATTCATCAGCAATAGCTTCCCTTGCTTGCCTCTTCTTTCTCGGCTTTCTTTTTACTTCTTCACCAGTATATGGGTTGACTACATCATCATTAGACTCAGCTATAGACTTTTGCTTTGATCTCGAGCGAAGAACTCTATCACTGCAAAGTGACGACCTCAATGTGTTCACTTTTCTCAATCTCTTAGACGTGCGATTGTCCCTGTGGCCTGACCCTACCGAGTTCCTTGTAAGATTCTCCTCTTGCAGCTTCAATGCATCATAGCTAGAGCCACAGATCAGTTCCTCAACGTGGACTTGCAGCTGCTTATTAACAACAGAATCTCCACCAAATTCACCACGTTTTAAAAAAGAAGAACCAATCTCCACATTGGTTAGTAATCCAGTACTTTCAGTTTCAATTCTATCAGACACGATAGTACCCAGTTGAACTGATACATTTTCAACATGGTCAAGGCTAGGTAATTGATTGCTTACACTATCAGATCCACAATTGGTCTCATGTGATTCAAAATGTTTAGGGCACAGACTACTTCCAGCGTCATTGCTCATTCTTATGTTTGGAGAAGGCAGCATCCTGTGTTCAAAAGTTGAATTCTCATAAACAGGTTCATGCAACTGCTCAGTGGCATAACTGCACAATGGACTACTAGTTTCCTTTATTCCAAGTGTGTGTCTTCTTTCTTCTTGACCAACTGAATATCCGGAACCAAACTGGTGTATTGTTCCATAAGCATGTTCCTGATTCATTAAATTCTCAGAGAAGGCATGGCTAGAAGGCATAATTACCGATCCTTCAACACCAAGTTGACACCTCTTTTCTTGAAGTAAATGTTCACCATCTGTACATTTTGAATCAAACTTACGAATACTTTCCCCAATATCTTCTCCAGCACTTGCAATTTCGGTGTTCTTTATATTATCTATCACATTTTCAGGAGATATTGCAAGATTCTTCACCTGGGATGGATCTTCAGAAGGCATATCCAACCTCTTTATTTCAAAAGATTTAGATATATGCGCGTCATCATCCACAATGCCTGAGCAAGTTTGACGACCCATATCCGCAAGCCCATCCTGTAAATCTTCTGAAACAAGGCCCAGTCTCTTTTCCAGGATAGTCTCCTCAAGTCCATAAGCTTTACTACTTTTTGTAATCTGTTGTGCAGAAAAACACCCCATCTGCTTATCCTCAGCCATAATCAAGGATCAATCCACCATGCAATTGACGCTTAATAGGCAGATTGGGGATGCTCACTCAATAAAACTCACTAAAAGACAGCTTTATTGGATGCTTCAAGCAATTTAATGTGGAAGACTTCACTCATCTACTATACAGAGCAGCCTCAAGGACGAATACAACGAATTTTTCCCAGGAATTTATGCAGAATAAGGCTGCAAAACTCGCCAAAAAACAGCAATGATGCCTACTACCTGCCCTCCAGAAACCTGGCAAAAGGAGAGGAGAAGAGTAATCAACAAAAGGAGAAGCAACCCATTATCAACAAGGATAAACATCCTCCTAGGAATTATATGTTCTTGTAAGGACAAAGTTTTGTCTCTTCAGCAGTTTGCAAAAGATAAAATGCACTCTACTAACTTAAAAAGATTCATGGAAGTAAACTTTCAGATACCTCATCTACAGGTTTAAACAGCTTCTACAATAATGATTTTGATGGGAAAACAATATTAAAAACTTGATGGCATGATGCAGAAGATAATAAAGGAAAATTTTGGTGAGAAAATATCAAACAAGATTCTTACGAAGAGGGTGAATTCCACTCTTGTGCTATTAAACTTGCGAAGCTTAGGTGATATCATGTACATGTAGTTCTCAACAACTTACTACAAGGTTGTTCTCCCTTCAATAATTTTCTTAGTCTTCCTAAATAAATGAACCAATTTCAAAGGGATTTCACGTGATGATTCACCTATTTCTGATGTTTGTGAGTTTAATAAGGATAGAGGTCCATATGCATCTCAGAGAAACTTGTACCCACAGAAGGAGAGATCAATAGAGATCCTCCAGATAGAATGTGGAATGGATAAAGTGGAGAAATGTGCCTGTCGTGTTGCGCACCAAATGGCCATTAAATATAAAAGAAAACTCTAGACGATAGCAATAACACCAGAGATGCCTTATGGCATGGAGTTCGGGGTAGTTAAACATCAAACTCTGCACAAAATGAGTGCAGCATAGATGAGAATACTTTGTTAGATTTAAGGGCACATGAGAAAAAACAAGATGAGAAATGATAAATGAATCTATCTGAGAGATTAAAAACAACTAGCTGTGGCTAAAATCAAGGGTAAGATCAAAGAAATTAACATTAGAATTGAGATGGTTTGGTCACATGGAATTGGGGTGATCAATTCCAAGATGGGCCAATACTAGCCTAGAACCAGGAAACAACCCTGTGACTCCTGGTTCCAAAATTTTAAAACCGACAACCGCGCCTAACAGTTTTGGTTCCCAGTTCTACCTGGTCCAAAGCATTGACCTGAAAAATGTGCAAAGCAAATGGGCATGCACAAGGACACAAAGCCCACGACTCTTTTGGACACTTTCATCAAAAAATTCACCTTGACCAAACAAGAGTGCCTTTTCGTTTAAACAAAGAACCTTTTTTTTCTCCTTTTAAATGAGAAGTCAATAAATGACCAAAAGGAATAATTGAAATGCCAATAAGGAGAAGAAATTACCTTCTTCCTGAAGGTTAAGGGATCATGGATTGAAGTTTATTTGGCAGGAAGGAAAAGAAAACAGCAAGAGAAAAAGAGGAGGACAAAGCCGGGCAAATTTGCTTTTACCTCCCCCGCCTTAAAAGCTGAAGAGTGACTTGGGTTCAAGTCCCTGATGGAAGCTTGCTACGGCTAGGTCTTGCTTGGATAGCTCCGAGGACCAGGAGTCCTCGATGGCAATGCAATGGTTGGGTGCACGTAGAGGGACTGAGCATAGGCGAGGATGCAGACAAGGGAGCGAAGCATTTAGGAGAGCTCATCAATCTGCTTCCCCCTCTCTTGGCTTCTCCATTGGCTTTGCCATTATGAAGGATGTTTGTCACTCTTCTTCATGGGTTTGTTAATACTTGTGTTTTGGGTAAAAAACCGACTCTACGAGGGTAGAACTGACAGTTCCGCCCTGGAACCGGGAACCAAACCAGTTCTGGCCGGTTCTAGATTTTTGGAATCAAGAACCGAACTGGTTCTCTCTAGAACCATCCTTAAACCAGTCAATCCAAGCCAGTATGGCCTGGTTTAGGTTTGAACCAGGACTGGTGCTCACTGGGATCAGTGCTCACCGCTACATGAAATAAGAAAATTCAAACTCTCCAAGGAGGATATGTGATCACAGGATGGATATACAAGTTAAAAGGGGCAGGGAAAGACCTAGAAGAGCGGAAGAAGATTAGAAGGAAAGATATGGAGAACCAGAAAATCAAATAGAGGATTGAGCCTGATGGGATTCATACGGCAACCAACTTAGAAAGATAATGATTGGTTTCTTGTTTGTCACATTCTTCTATTTATGACATTCGTATTGATTTAGTAAAATAGACAAAAGAATAGTGATGCAATGGCAATTGCAATTAAAATTGGTGACAATGGCATTTCCAAATAAATGTCATCCTAATACATTGCTATGAAGTACTATGAAAAGACGATAGCAAGCACTATTCAATATCATAAGTCATGACCCTAGGTACACCTAGATTCTTTATAAGCAGAAAACAGAAAAAAAAAAAAAGATACCATATGAAGAACAAAAGCAATAAGAAAGAAACGAAAGTCAAATGATATATGATAACATTATGACGATTAAGGAACATATATAAGCATGGTTTCTTCAAATCATCTTCTTAGCATCTTATGCTAAAGTATTCCTGCTCTAGTAAGAAGACGTCATTTCATGGTGCAATGAATCTTAATAGTTTAAAGGATGGGGGAAAAGTCAAAATAGAGTGGGATTTATGCAAGAAATTTCACATCAAGTGCTTAAAACTTGGTAAATATGCCCTTCTAAAACATAGTACAATGGCATGACACCAACTATATCACAAAAAGCCCATTGGCTATGGATTCCTCAGACAAGCTTCAATTTTGAAAAGGACTATAGCAGCTTTTATGGAATGCGTGACAAACGCCTCATAACTGCAGTATCTCCAAAGCTGCAGCAACTACCAACATCTTTTAGGAGATTGTCTCACCTAGTCTTAAGGTGTTACCAGACATAAATTTTACAGCTATAGCATGACCAGAGTTCAACCAAAGCTAGACAAAAAAGGCTCTGGCCCACTCCCTAAAAAAGTTTAAGTGGCCCACCCGATGAACATAACTCAAAAACAGCGATATGCGCATCGACATGCATGGTGTTGTGTGGAACGAGAGTACAGATGTTGAACATCCGATCCCAAAATACCCAATAGGCATTCAACTTGTCAGAAACATCTATATGTGGCAAAGCGGTCAGCATAAGTCAAACATCAAGTTTAACAGAGAACATCAAACGATAAGAAGTCCCGTCAAGGAAGCTTCGAGCGTTACGGAAACCACACGTGCTAAAAACCCAACAACTTCAATCCAAGAACATCCCCATTGATACAAAAGCCACTGCACTAGTTTCTTGAAGAGCACCCTCCAGCACTTCGAACCCACCAAGAACGCATGTTATCCTACACAAATATTACAAATTGAAGAAGTCCCATTCCGCAACAACTCAGCCAATAAAAAACGGAAATGACGACAACCCAATTCGATCCCCTAGCCAGAACGTCGTGCCTCGTGTTGTTTCCAAGCAACCGGCACAGCTGAGGCTAGCTTTCACCAAAACACGGACCAAGAAACCGCGACGACACATCTCATGCATTGCATAACTGAAAAGGAAGGCAACAAAGAAGAAACGTAACACGAAAGAGAAAAATGCAACCAAAGAAAAAGAATAGCACGCACCTCTTGAGGGCACTTGAAGAAGCAGCCCTCTCCCTAATCAAAGCCAAATGACACAGTGAATCACAACAATTCGTACAACAAACCCAGTACAAACATACATGCAGCGAGCGCGATACGGAGGGGGGAGAGAGAGAGAGGGCAGAGATGAAGATGAAGGCTGTGGCCGATTGTGCCGCTCGCGAGAGTTCGCACCGGCGCCGGAAAAAATAAAGCGGGGAAGATCTCTCTCCTCTCTCACTCCCACCGTCTCCCGCACTCAACTTCTGAGGGGTCTAAAGGTGGAAAGAAGGAACAACGAAAGCGGAGAGGCCTGGGACTTTCGCGGGCCTTCCTGGGCCGGGCTTCGTCGAAGTAGGAGCCCGGCCCAAGTAAATCGGCCCGGAGTTCGATAACGTGTCGGAGAAAATCACATTTAAGCTAGCGATAATAGCACAAAATAATTCATAAACTTTAACCCAATATATAATATGTTCATGAAACTTTCAACTTATTCAATGTGGTTCTTAAACTTTAGCTCAATACATAATCCGATCCTTGAACTTTCAATTTGTTCAATATAATCCCTGAATTTTTTATATATGTCCAAACTAATCTGTTAAGTCTTGATTATGATCATCCCATTCATTTAAGTTCAAGAATCACATCAGATAATTTTCATATCATTTAGGGATTAGCTTGAATATATCCAAAAAATTCAGGGATACATTCAAAAAATTTAAAATTCACAAATCACATTGTACATTTTGTTAAAATTCATGCAATCACATTACACATTTGACTGAAATTTTAAGAATCATTCGTGTCAATTTTCATCTCAAGTTATGATATTTTCCATAAGATCATTACCATTGTTCAAATACCAATTTACTATCATATTCGAATAACAAACTTATAACAATTGCTCATCAAGTAATTAGAGATTTGTTGTGCGTTGAGTAGTTATGCAGTTTGCCATAATTGTACAACAATCAACGACGCAATTAATCTCGAATTACTCTCATACTTACCTAAGTAATGAACCAATCAATGAGATGACAATGATGAGGCAATGACCAGCATGAGATTTACTATTATGATATATTTACATAGGTCAAGTCTCAAATTGGGTGGTAGTGGGCGTTAGGGGTGTGCAAAAACAGGGTGGGTAGGTTCTAGATCTGGACCCTGTACCCGACCCTGTTATAACCGGTTCCCTTTTTTTGAACCCTATACCCTAACCTGTTTTCATTAGACCCTGTACCCGACCCACCCTATTTTTCCGATCTGGTTCTAGGGTTAATCATGTTTATATTAGAACTTGTTTTGCAACCGCTCATCTTATACGACTTTCCATCATTACATATATATTAGTAACAAACATGAATATAATATTAGTCTCATTCACACAATACTACATGAAACTTTTCATTTGTCTAAAATGGTTAACAAATTTTTAGTGCAAACACTTCTCCAAAAGTGAAATCAACATAACTCATCCTCCAAAAGTAAAATTAGGCGAGCCAATTCACGTGATACAAAATCTCTAACAAAAACCTAAATTTCATATATAAGAAAAATCAACAAGAAATCATGCTCTAAAAACATATGCAAAAATTATGATTTAATAAAATATATTTACTTATAAAATCGGAAAATAAATGAAGTTTATTAAAACAGGGTTCAAGGTAGGTTTTTCGACCTGGACCCTGTATCTGACCCTATTATAATCGGTTCCCCTTTTTTGGACCTTGTACCCAACCTTATTTGTATTGGACCCTATTCCCAATCCTGTTTTCAGGGTGGGTCAAACAGGGAATTGGGTTTACCCGATCCGGTTGCACACCTAAACATCAAATTAAGTATCAATGGAGATCGGGACCGAATCGAGCCGAAAGATTATCATCCTCAAATATAACCCCCGACTTACTATATATTTATCTAAGTAATTAACCAATTGACGATATGAAGCATGACAATTACTATCGCGATATATTTATACTTTTCTCGTGTTTAGACACGATACTTATACTTTTCTCATGTTTAGATCCATTTGAGTATTAACGAAGATCTGAACCAATTTAAATCATTTCCACTCTCGAAAATGATATTTGATTTACTCTATACTTATATTCATGACAATGACTATGTTGACTAGCTTGTAATATTTGCCATCGGGATGCATTTACATGGATCTGAGAATTGGGTCGGACTATAATAAACTTACTTTTTTTGGTGTACAGGTTGAATTAGGTAACGATAAAGATTTGACTCGATATAAAACGAAACGACGTGACACGACGCGACACGATTACGTCCGTCCTTGGTAACGACGGTGCGTGCACCGCTTAGAATTGAAGCCCAAAATCCGACGGGAATCTTCTGTCCCTTCCAATTTGTCGTCTCCTCCCGACGATTGTGGCTGCGGTTGGCCGATAGCTTCAGCCGCAGGTCGTCGGGAAGAGAGAGACGAGAGAGAGAGAAGGTGACGGGTTGGGGCGGTCGCCGTCGTTGCTGCAGCAATGGCAACCCTAGCCTCCTTCCTCTCCTCTTCTCCCTCCCACCTTCGCCTTCGCCTTCGCCACCACCGTCCCCATCACCACCCAAGCGTTGACTCTCTCTCCTTCGCCGTCTCTCCCATTCGCATCGCCATAAGCCCCAGGAAGGGCCGGGCCTTGATCGCCGCCGCCTCTTCGTCCGCGGGAGATGGCTCCTCGTCCGATGATCTCGGCCCCGGAGATGATTGTCGGTCCGTCAATCCGCCTCAGGTTGGTGCTCGATCCCGTCGGTCGACGGGGGTAATTCGCCTCACGAGTGTGTGGTTTTCAGTAATGATGCGTCGGAGTAAGGGGTCGGCTGCTGATGCTGTTGCGGAAATGTTGTAGCTTGTTCAGTTGTGTGCTGTTTTGGTTACTTTGTTCTTCTTTCGTTGGGAATTAGAAAACTGTTTTTTTCCCCGTCATGAGCCGCTCTAGCGTGAGACCTGATAGATTGCAGAAGAAAATGGAATTTTGTTTGGTGATGGTGTCTGTGGCATGAGATTCAAAGATTGAGTTGGGGAGTACAAGCAGTTGTTTTGGAAATTGCGAGTGTAATGAATTGAACTGGACCACATGAATTATTAGGGAACGAATTAACTCTGTCTCGGGAACGATTGATGGAGCGAAGGAAGCAAGATAAAAAGTTATTATCTATGAAGGATGAATTTTGTCTAGTTGCGAATAACTTCTAGTTCTGAGCATTCGAGAGTGGAAGTTTTCGCCTCAGCAAGATTTATTTGGCAACTCTGGACATCCATTTTCTGAAGATGTTTTTATTTCTACTGTAAAATGTGCTTTTAGAATTGCATGTTCCTGCTCTCATCTTGCTGCCAATGTTGACACTAAGCTGTTGGGATTTTGCTCTTTCCAGAAATCGGTTCTCTCGGCTTTGATACAAGAGATTGAACCGCTAGATGTGAGCCTTATTCAGAAAGATGTAGCCCCAACTACTATTGATGCAATGAAAAGGACGATATCAGGAATGCTGGGCTTGCTTCCGTCGAATCAGTTTCAAGTATATATTGAAGCATTGTGGGAGCCACTCTCCAAGTTGCTGGTTTCTTCAATGATGACAGGGTATGCTTATTTTATATGATATGCATTGACATCAACGCGTTTTATATCTTTGTAATTGTGCCTGTCAGGTTGGTATAAGTGTCTTCAGGTGAAAAGCTAATAGAACTCAATTATTTAATTGAATATGATATAATGTCACTCTGCAAACAATATTGAACTTTTCTCTACTTGTGTCCTCAATTAGTTATTTTTATACCATGTATCTGAGAATGTAAAAATTATCTGAGAATTCCGTTTTCATAAAAGATTGATTGTCTCCTCTAATGTAATAATGATGGTTTTTTCTTGGAATGCAGTTACACACTGAGAAATGCAGAATATAGGCTTTGCCTTGAAAGGAATCTTGATACGCATGAACAGAGCTTTGAAAATCGGACTGAAGACCGCTCACAAAGTGGCTTGCCAGAAATATTACTAGACAGTGCTAGAAAAATCAATTTTTCTGGAAAGAGTGCAATATCACCCAAATATGAAAAAGTTAGAGAAGAGACGGTTGAGGACATTAAACGTCTAGGCAAACTTTCTCGTGAAGCTCAGGAATATATTGTTCATTTACAATCTCGTTTATCATCTGCCAAAAAGGTGTGCATTGCATCTCATGGTACTTAAACAGTTTAATTCTTTATTAGTAGCTTTTTTGTTAGTTAGTTATGACATATGGTTGCGTGTTTTTCCCTTGCTGTTGACTATTTTGGCGTTATATGCTTAATCATGTCTCTGATGAAGTAAACAAACTGTTGTTTCAATCTTGGAGCCCCATATTTTGGGCTACTATTTGTCACTAGATCAAGAAATTGAAAGCTATACAGTTGCAAGTTTGATTTTGACTGCACTAAGGCAATGCTTAATACATCATAATGAGAATAAAGTAGCTGAAGGAGATGATGAATTGTCATTAAAGAGAAGTGTTGGCCAAAGATTATGTTTTGTAATAATGCTGCTCTAAAACTGGTGCCCAATTTTTTTTTTAAAGTAATTAAATATCCACTTATCTCATATTAATCATGAGTAATTATGCCGAATTTCCTCACTGTATTGGTTAGATATTTTTCTTTGAGGCATGGTTCAATATAGTATTTAACTGAAAGGTCCATCAGAATAATGGTGCAGGAATTTTCATTTGTATATTTTCTTTCTGAAGGAACTCCATGAAGTCAAGAGGAAAAGTGCTGCTCTCCAAATGCAACAGTTCGTCGGGGAGGAAAAAAATGATTTGCTGGACTACTTGAGATCTCTAGAACCAGAAAAGGTTCCATCATGCTAGAATTATATTCTTTCCACGGCCACTATTTACTTAAGAATTATACGCGTATGCACTTGTTTGTTTCTTTTTCTGTGTATTGACTGTCCAGTATTTATATATGGGTAAATTGCTGTCCCTTATATATTGAATTATATGTAGTCATTATTGTATTTTCACTCCCAACACCCCTCCGATTTGAAACAAACTACTCTTGACACTACTGTATTTCCAGTAATTTTTCTGGCACCCTCTTGTATTTTGAATAACTACTACTACACCCTGTCAGTAGGTATCTGAAATAACAATACTCAGAACGTTAAAAGCTATTTAAAAAGATATAAATTAATTTATAGATACTTTTAAAATTATAAAACTTAGTTAAATTTATTTTAAATTCTTAGAAAATAGCCAAATATGCCACGTCAGCATTGTCATTACTTTATTGTAATTACCTATAGATAGGATCTCAATATAGTCTTGGAATATACAGAGAGTGTGTCAGAATAAGGAGATACATGCGATGAAACATTAATCTCAGCAAAATAGGAGTAGTGTTAGACTAATTTGTGAAACTACAACATGTATTCACGTAATTTGATCAGAACTACAGTGGTATTGGAGTAATTCCCATTTATTGGTAATCTAATTAGAAAACCATCTACCTCCACTCAGTTCTTCCCAAATAATTCTTCATATATGCCTAATTGAAAGTAGCTGCCGAATTCTATGAAGAATTTTTTGCATAAGTATTGAAATAGTGATGCTCCTTTACCACTCGAATATTATCTGGTTTAACAGAAACTTATTAGGAGAAATTCAATTTGTGTCTGTAACGCGTTCCCAGTCAAATGTAAGAATGATGTTAGTGGGGGGAACCTTTTTTGATGACAGAACTTTAGATGCATTTCTATCACAAAGAAAGCTGAAGAGAGAAAAATGTTGCAGGTGATATCTAGAATGAGTGAGATAGAGAAAATTTCTCTATGGATTTCTGCTCGTTTGTCCTTAAGTCATACTTTCTTCAGCGCACTGAATTCAGGCTCTGATATTGATTAAATCTGCTTATTATACTTGTTCCGGAGCAACAAAATTCATCTCCTGAGTCCTGAACATTAATTATTGACCCAGATCCAGCACATAGATTTTAAATGTTTTTATCTTAGCAAGTCCAACTTACATGGCATTATGGTCTTGAAGAGTGATGGTTTAGCATGAGTTTCTTGCTTTTTATTTCATGATATGGCTTTCCAATTTGTTAAGCTATCTAAGATTGGTTTGTTATGACTTTCAACTATTTTCCATTTTAATTTAAATGAAGTTCTTACAACCTGCTCTATTCATGACTCTGAATCTTGAGTCAAACTATTTCCAATTCATCATCGCTTTTCTCTCTATCTTCCTTTATTTGAGCTCATGTGAATGCGTGCATACTGCATGCTCTAGTTAATGGATTATACTCATAACTAGGGAACTTCATGTGTGGTATGAGGACATGTAGCGGCATCCTTACGGAAAGCTTTTTTTGAAGTGCTTGCTACTTTGATAACCCATGGAGTAATGGAATATGTGTAAACAGGTGGCTGAGCTATCAGAGCCTTCCTTGCCTGAACTGAGGGAGACAATCCACTCGGTTGTTCATGGTCTTCTTGCGACTTTGTCACCTAGATTGCACTCTAAGGGTCCTCCTTTATCAGAGTCCTCGTCAATCCAAGAAGTATCTTCTGGCGATGATCACCCTGAACTTGTTGAGAATATGTCACTCCAGTTCCAGCCAATCGTCTCACTAACTAGGGACTATCTAGCACGGCTCCTCTTCTGGTTAGTCCAGCTCCTTATATTTTAGTCAACTGTAGATGCTTGATTGCTTGCCTGATTATGGGTGCTTAATATATCTGAAAAATCAAGAATTAACCCACCAGCATCATCCAATTTAAGCAAGTTCTGCCTGTTTACTCTAAATATGGCATTCTTTCTTGCTTGAACTTCCATAAATTAGAGTCATCTCTTGTCCTAGTCTTACTCTTTGTTGTGTTGAGAATCACATCGATTGTTGCATTAGGCGCTTTGAGTCAAGTTTCGTATGTATCTTACTTTCTGCCAGTCCTGATGGCCGTAAGTCTCTGCTTCACCGGACCAGAGATTGTCATAGTATGGCACTTGATGGCTGACAACCTGATCTGCAATATTTTCCGTGCAGAGACACTTCGAAGCTAGAAATTGAGCATCCTATTGCTTGCTCTGAAATATATTGCAGATATATATAGTCTTCATTGTTTCATGCTTGGTGAAGTCTGTTTAATTGTTGAAACTGACGATCATACTAGCTATTCTCATCAGTCACTTTGCTTCTCTAGGTGCATGTTGTTAGGGCACCATCTGAGAGGCCTGGAATATAGGCTGGAGCTTGCGGAACTCCTATCTCTAACAGTTGATGCGGAAAATGATGCCCCCGGCAGTGGACAAGTTTCTTGAAGAGTCAGAAGTGCCTCTACGTTGTTTCTTTAGTCAGTACATGAGTGCAAGATAGAATTATGAGGAAAATCATATATATCAAAGAGACGCATTCACAGTTCACTTATCCTGTCTTATGATACATGAGCTCTATCTTGTCGTTGCAAATTATCATAGCACCGTAGATTGAATAGATTATCCTCCTGTAAGTACATCTGTTTATAACATTGTCAATAATATAATAAGTTTACCCATCCTGTTCATGAAGATATGAACATTCCCTTTTGCTGGTTTAAGTATTCTCTTCCTTGTGCATTCTTTTGGCCACATATTTCTGTTCAGTACTTTTGAGGATGTTATGCACAAAAATGCGACGCGTATGCGTGTTTTATTTTGTAAAATATATCACCTAAGCTTAATCACAAATTCCATATGACAGCTATCAGGACAAATGAGAATTGTGGAATAGTACGTTTTTTATACAAATACTCCACGCATGGCTTACCAGGAAAATTATTCCCGTATGCGCAAAGTGAGAGTAGTATTTGGACCGTGTAAAAGAGTAGAACAAGGATGGGAAGGATAAGAATGATGTCGGGAGAACTTTTCGTGGAACATCGAGTATAAGTACATGGCACCTCGGCTGGGTTACTGTTGTGGGAAAGTCTTGGCTAGATCCCGAATGAGTTGCCTTGGTCGGAGCTACGACATTGCTGGTCTGCGGAAATTCAGTTTAGTGTTGAAACTTAAGCCGACTCAATGTTTCGACCATCCTTATCTGATACACAAATAAAATAGAACTGCTGTTCCCTTGCCAAATCGGGAAATCGAAGCCAGTACCAAAACGGCCAACGTAGGAACAGAGCTACAGCTGAAGTTGTTCTGTTATCGTGCAGACAAGCAGCACTTGCTTCTCTGTATGTCTTTCATGATTCAAGCCGAAAGAAACTAACAGGAGTCACCATCTCTCTCTCTCTCTCTCAAAACCACAATGCCATCATCGTCAGACGGTACTTATCTACTTGTAATAGTAAGTGCTAGTCATATATGTACTATGTGAATGTTTTCCCTCTGATAAATATTTTACTGCGTGTTTCAATTGAATGAGAACGATTAAATATACTGGCCATCTTTATGAGCTGGGGTAGCAACGAGAAGAACACAGTAAAACGCTAACAGAGTAATGGGTGATTAATACATATCATAGAGATAGGAAGATACATGGGAAAACCCATAAACAAACAGAATCCCAAGAGACATCTCATAATTAACAATCATGCTAATAAATTCTCGTTAAAAAACACGCTGAGACACCCCATAAATCAATGGTACTAAAATCTTCAGGGGCTTGTAGCTGGAGGTGGGGTGAGGAAAGGAATAGAAGGGAATTTAGGGAGAGAAGTAGGGATGCTTGGCATTGGCGGCAAGGTGGTTGGCAAGCTCGGAAGAGGCGGCAGAGTAGTCTTGGGCAGTGCTGGCTGGGTGGTGGGTAGCGTTGGCAATGTGGGCTGAGGCAGGGTTGTCGGGATAGCAGGCATGGGCGGCACAGAGACCTTAGGCAGTGTCGGCTGAGGCAAGGTTGTCGGGATGGTAGGCATGGGTGGGATGGCAACCTTAGGCAATGTCGGCATGGCCGGCAGTGGAGGTAGCGACCCTGGTTTCGGTAAAGCCGGTATGGTGGGGAGAGTCGGTATGGATGGCGTGGTTGTTTGGAGCAGATGACGAGCTCCAAAGTTCACGTTCATGCTAGAGAGAACTATGACAATGAAGACAACAAAGCTACTTGAAGAAGAAGCCATATTGCCAAGTAGACAATAGATTCTATGTGGGGAGAGGCTGAAGGACTTGAAATTGGTGAGTTGAGAGGAAGGAGATTGGAGTTTATATAGCAAGAAATGATGGGTAGAATTAGGGTTGTGATGACGAGTTGGTGACTTGCCTTTGGGTACAGTTGGGAAAGAAGATGAAAATGATGTCTTGATTGGTTCGTTTGTTAGTTCACCTCATCATCTCAATCTTCCACCGGCAGAAACAAAGCTTAAATCTCTATTGCAGTTTGATATGCCAGATGGCATTATGTTCTCGGAGTCAAGCTTCGATAGAATATATGTCTTAATGGAAGGTGACTGAATGAACAAATTGCTTTTGGTAATGAATTAAGTAAAGTAATTAGCTTCCTCGTAAGTTGGGTGATTATTAGGGTACCAACTCGCTTCTTGTTTTCTCAACGTATGGAGCTAGGGCTTCCAAGTTTTGTGTTGTGTGTTCCACCGTAGTTTGAAGGTTATTAATCCTCCCCTAATATTGAACTCTTTACCCTCTTCAGTAGGAATGGGCATGGGATCCGGAATTCTCGTGCCCCATGAAGCACTGTTCAAATTCGACTTGACAAAACGGGCAGCAAGGTGTACCGAAAGTAGAGATGTCGTTATTTATGTAGCCTAATTTAAATAATATAATATCTCTTGAATATCGATTGACATATATCTTTTCATGATTATAAATCCATCAACGATTTTTTTTTAATTACACTATACTAAAGTCCAGATGCATATTGACAACGATTCTTTTCTTTTCTTTTTTAATCATATCAATATATTTTCTGTTTCAGGTATTGTTTTTGCTTTTTCGAACTCATTTTATTAATTATTCTCTTATTATATATAGAAGTCGATTAAGAAAAGTTAGTTATTTTTTTTCGTGAAAATGATTAGGGATGGAATATTTAATTATCTCTAAATATGATCTATACTAATTAACACGGATAAGAACTTGTGACCTATATGAAATTATTCTTTTTAAGGTGGAAGGTTAATGTTATAACTATGTTTTGCTGCCCTTGAAAAATATTAAATTTCACAAAGTTAAATCTGAAATACTCCATTCACCAAAACTATATCAACAATACTCTATATACTATCTTTATCTCAGCCAAAGGGAAATATGTTGCTTCTGTTATTTCATTTCTTGCATTAGTTATTGTGTGATGCTCTTTCATGCATGCAATGCTAGAGACAAATTATAGATTAAATTAATAAGTCAGTCTAACAAATTATAAAGAAAACTCATATATCATCATCATCATCATCAGTTTCGGTATTGGTTGTTAATTGTTATCTAATGTTCTTTCATGGGGACACGCAGACTCATTCCCATTGCTTACTAGTTCTGTCACTGTCCGAAGCCCAAAGATGTGAACTTTAAGTAGTTTCCGACATGTTTTCTAGGATTCCGAAGTCTCCAGCCAATCTTGTATCGGAAAGTTGTCGTTCATTTCACTCTGCAGCAGAAACTCGGTTCGTGCATGCTTCTGATCTTTCCACTCTCTTGCAAGGCCGCGTTCCCCGCCATCATCTCCTTCAAATCCACGCCCGAGTCTTGAGACTTAATGCCCAGCAGGACAATCTGGTGGCGACCCGTCTGATCGGCCAATACCCATCTCACATTGCGTTCGGAGTTTTCAAACAGCTGAAGAACCCCAACATCTTCCCATTCAACGCCATCATAAGGGTCTTCGCCGAGGAGGGCCTGTTTCTAAAGGCCTGGTCCCTGTTCAGAGCCTTGAAGCAGCGTCAGCTGTCGCCTAATGATTTCACGTTCTCCTTCATTCTCAAGGCGTGTTTTCGAAGCGCGAACATCGATCAAGTGAATCAGGTTCACACCCATATGCTCAAAGTTGGTTTTTGTGAAGATCCTGTCTTGTGTAACGGCCTTCTTTCTGTTTACGCCAAGTCCGTTAGGGACATGGTTTCGGCGCGTAAGCTGTCTGATGAAAGTCCCCAGAGGAACTCGGTCTCTTGGACTTCTTTGATTTCTGGTTATGCTCAGTCGGGTCAGGCTGAAGAAGCGTTGCAGCTTTTTGTTAACATTGTCCAGGAGGATTTGAGGATTGAAGATGCAATCCTTGTGAGCATCTTATCGGCGTGTTCTGCTATTCAGGTCACCCGTTTAAAGAGATGGGTTACAATTCTGTCAAAATTGGTTGAAGATGTGAACCTTGATGATGTTAAACGTGATTCAATCAATATTGTTCTGATTCATTTGTATGGAAAATTGGCGAGAATAGATAAGTGTAGGGAAAAATTCAATGAAATGACTAATAATGGAATTGGAAGATTGCTTCCTTGGAATCTCATGATAACTGCATTTGTGCAAAATGGTTGCCCTATGGAGGCCCTGCATATATTCCACCAAATGATGGAGAATAAAAACCGAAAGCCTAATGAAGTGACAATGGTTAGTGTCCTTTCTGCTAGTGCTCAGGTGGGTGATTTGGATCTTGGCAAATGGGTTCACAATTATTTGAGGTCAGAAGGCAGCAAAGGCATTCTCCAATCGAACAAAGTTCTTGCGACTGCATTGATAGACATGTATTGTAAGTGCGGGAGGCCAGAAGGGGCTAAAGAAGTTTTTGATCAGATGATACGAAAAGATATTGTCTCGTTCAATGCTATGATCATGGGCCTTGCAACGAATGGTGAAGGAGAAGAGGCATTACGGCTATTTTCCAGCATCCAAGATTTAGGTCTGCATCCTGATTCTAGTACGTTTCTTGCAGCCTTATGCGCATGCAGCCACTCAGGTCTGTTGGATGAGGGACGCAGGATCTTTTCAGAGATGCAGATGAGAATTTCAGTCTCTCCCAGTTTGGAGCACTATGCCAGTTATATCGATCTCCTTTCACGTGTCGGTCATATTGAAGAAGCTCTAGAAGTTGTTGCCTCTATGCCTTTTGAACCTAATGACTTTGTGTGGGGAGCTTTGCTTGGGGGTTGCCTGCTCCATTCTAGGGGAGAACTCACTCAGCATGTATCAAAAAAGCTTGTGGAGGTCAACCCTGAAAACTCTGCTGGTTATGTGATGTTGGCTAATGCATTTGCAGCTGATAGGCAATGGGATGATGTCTCGGTTCTGAGGTGGGTCATGAGGGAAAAGGGGGTCAAGAAGCAGCCAGGGCATAGCTGGATCCAAATAGATGGTAGTGTGCATGAATTTCTTGTAGGGTCGCCAGGGCATCCACAAATGGGGATGATATATGAAACTTTAGGCACATTAGAGAAGGTAATGAAGGTTCCTCAGACTTGGGCTGCACTTTTATGACAGTACAAGTTGATTCATTTTTATAGTGATATCTTGATATTGCTTTGAACTATACGGTATACCCTCCTTTCATCACTACCCTTTTCTGACTGTGCAGCGTGAGAGCTGTAGCATTGAATCTTATGTAAGTAGGGAAGCTAAACCGTTCTTTTGAAAAGAAACTAAAAGGCAACAACATATCTTGTCCACCTTGGGTATACTTCCGATGCTGATGGAGCATCGTGAAGCTGTGCAGTAAAAAGGGGGCCCTTTTCTTTCTTCCTTCTTCGAACTTTCATCGTGCTATCAAGCTCTTCTCATGGTGTCCTCTTATTGAATCTCTAATACCTTCTGAGGGGAATGACACGTCTTTCCGATCCCAGCAGAGACATGGCTAACTTTCGAGGGAATGGAGGCAGCTCGATATGGTCTAACGTCACTAGATGCCTCGAAGATATTCAGCAATTCTTCCATAGGCTTCTTTGTTAGAAGGTTAGGGAGGTAAGCTCCTTCTGGTTATGACCGGCAATATCTTCATACACTGACAGAGAAGATGTCACCAGCCTTTCACCCTGGGTTGGGACTTGGTTATGGTCCCTTGGGAGGGACCAATCTTCATACACTGACAGGGAAGAAGATGTCACTAGCCGTTCACCCTGGGTTGGGACTTGATTATGGCTCCTTGGTAGGGACCAATCTCCTTTGTAGCCATCGTGTTCGGAGTCTTTTTTTGGTTAAACTCGGATTACGACAAGTGTGATGGACATTGGTCGCTCCAAGGACCATAGCTGGATCCCCTATGTCAAATGTTGAATAAGACACGCTTCATTACTCTGGCTTTTCAACGTGCAAATTTTTTTTTCCAAAGTAATATGGGATTAACATGCGTTTATATACATATGGTTTTCTTTCCCTTTTTAACTTAATCATTTCGGTTAGACTTTCTAACATGTACAAATGACGGTTCCCTCCTTGTGCATAATGGTCCCATCGTAATCGTAAAGCTTAGGAGGTTTAAGGGGAATTTTTTAAAAAAAGTTCTAAATTTATTGCACTTTTGCTGATTCACTCCTGATGTTTTTGATTTTGCCAATTAAGTCCTAAATATTCTTACATTTTGCCAATTAAAGCCATTAGGCCAAGTTTGACTATGAATCATTACGTGGACGCCAACGATCCTACGTGAAACTTTTTGCCCACCCTATGCTTTGGGCTAAAAGGTCTTGCCAAAGTCCCATTAGATTTTCTGGCCAATACAATATGATACTAAAAAATGAATCATTATGTGATTATATAATATTCAACATATATTGCATTTCATCTCGTATGCACTATTTTCCTCAGTGTTACGATCCAAACATTCCGCGTAAAATATTTGATGTTTTCTAGTGATCCTGTAATTGTTAAGCATTTACCATATAGGAGAGAAAAAGACTTAACTCTCCAATAAACTTGATCATGGCCTGAAGGCACTATTGCCATCTGGATCATCTGGCAGGACAGAAGAGAAAATTTCGACCTTCACCAATAAAAAGCCAAAGAGTAAAAGAACAATTTTCGTCCTCCTTTGCCGGTGGGAAGATTGATCAGAGGAGGCGAGCTAACTGAGTACCAATAGAGATATCGTCTTCCATTTTTTCCTAACTATAATCAAAGGCCAGTCACCAACATATCAAGACAACCCGAGTTCTTACACGACATGTCTTGCTTTATAACCTCCGGTCTCTTTCCTCTCAGCTCATCACTTTCAAGTCCTTGAGCCTACCTCGACACAAAAATTCATTCTTCATATACCAATATGGCCTCCTCGAAGAGCTTTGCACTCGTCGTCGCCCTAATCTTCTCGACCATGAACATGAGCTTCGGAGCTCGCCGTCTACTGCAAACAACTATGCCATCGATACCGTTTCTGCCCACCATACCTACTTTGCCGAACCCGACATCTCTGCCGATACCGACCATGCCGACAATGCCAAAGCTGCCGCCTCTGCCCACCATCCCAACCACCCTGCCTCAGCCCACAATACCGACGTTGCCCACCACCCAGCCAACACTGCCCACGACCGGTCTGCCGCCATTTCCGACAATGCCGACTGTCCCGATGCTAGCAGTGCCACCGATGCCGAGCATCCCTACTACTCTTCCTACAATGCCTTCCATCCCTTTCCTCACTCCACCTCCATCATCCAGCCCTTGAGAGGTTCAGAAACTGGTGTAGTCACATCACGGTGTATTTTAAATTTGTTGGGGGGGGGGGTGTCCCTTTCGTCGTTGCTGAGTTATTTGCATGCATGTATGGTGTTATGAGATGTACTGTGGATTCTATTGGGTGTTCATGTTGTTTACTAGTGATTTGATATGATATATGAGTTATATGTTTTCTCGTGTACTCCGATATTTACTGATTATCAGTGATCACTTTGCTCATTAACGTGCAGCATATTTAATCGATCTTTTGTATGGCCAATTATTTCATAGTCTCATTCAGTTGAAAGGGAAACACGCTTTGCCAAATGGTTAAACCAATTAGGAATCTGAAAATGTCTGGGGTGTAATTGACGCAGGTCGGCCCTCCTTATCATTTTCATTCTATGAAAGTGAAAAATTGTTCAAATATATATCTTTGATATATATATTAAAACAAAGGGATATATATTCGGATGGAAGCAAATTGCTGAATCTTGGATACGGTATATGACATATTCTCACCATTCCTTGAGAAGGCCACCCCGATTTGTATATAAAAGAAAGGGAAAGTACCAAAAAAGGAAACATTTTAGACTTTCATTACATTATCACTTACCTCAATCCTGAGAAGAAAATATTAGGTGCAAGAGTGGTGACACCTCATTTATGCTATAGTCCACTCAGTGAACGACAAGTGGCGTTGTCGGGCCCACTGTCAGAAAATTGTCAACCCTCTCTCTCTCTCTCTCTCTCTCTCTGCCATTCCTTCTTTCTCTGCAACTCCATGGATCACCGATCTCTCGACGCTCACTGCCACCCCGAACACCACCAAAACCGCCGCCACTACGGCCACGAGCAAAATCAACACCGCTGCTTGACGATCTTCGAGTTTAGCAGTCCTACGCGGAGTCGAGGTGTGAGGCACGGAGAGCGTTCACGTCCTGGACGAACTTGCCGAACCGGAACGCCTTCTAGCGCAAGTCGACGCTGGACTTGAAGTTCTTGAGGCAGCGATGGAAGGGTAGGGCTTCGGGCAAGAGGGAGGAGGAGAGGATGATCTTTGTGGTGTACCTAGAGATCTCAAGGGCCTTGTCGACGTCGTCTACTTGGCGAGGTAGGCCTCGAGGTGGAGCAGGAAGTCCCAATCTACGGTTTTGCTTGTGGTCATCGCGGTGGGGATTCGGTGTGGTCGGGGAGGAAGCGAGCAGCGGTGGGAGTTCGAGAGTTGGGTGGTCCCATGGAGTTGCGGAGAAAGAAGCAGAGAAAGAAGGAACGGCACAGAGGGGAGAGAGAGGCGGAAGAGAGAGTGCCCCCCCCCCCCCCCAGTGCCACTTGTCGTTTATTTAGTGGACTATTGCATAAATGAGGTGTCACCGCTCTTGCACCTAATATTTTCTCCTGCAATCCTGAGGAAATAATTAAATACCCTTCCATGTGAAAAAAATGAAAAAGTATTGAGTTAAGACATTCCTGGCCCGTGCTCACCTCAAACTCTTAACGAAATGCTGCCACCATCCTTCCTCACCCTTGGCCACCACGCGCCACGGCCGCCGGCAGCAACCCCGATCCTTCCTTTTGTTTTTTGCTCGGCTCGCTCTACGTCTCTCGTTGGCCGAGCACGGCCAACTCTAGGAGGGTAGCCATGCCCGCAAGCCTCGCGTTGTCTGGGAAAGATTTACGCCATAAGATGGCGCGCTAGCCCAGCTACAGCCGCTAATTCCGCCCGTCTGATGTGCTTTTGAGAAGTCCATATGTTGCAGATTCAGTTAATATCCACTAATTAGAGGTAATTAGTAATTACCAATTACTTTAATTCTTAGTTTTTAGAAAACGTTGAATAATCATGAAAAGAAATTAAGACAGCAAAGGTCTTTTTTTTTGATAACCGAGGTGTCCGGGCCAGCTTGCGCGCACCTCAACTATTCCTCATGTGAATAATAAAATAAAATAGTGATTATTTTAAACGAAAATGTACCTCTTCATGTGAATAATAAAATAGCTGAAAAGTTTTTGCTTATAACTTTTGGTAGTATAATTCAGCATTGCAGAGCCATGGAAGATAATTAGAGATGGACGAGTTGAAAGTGGATCAGCTATGGCTTCTCTGCCCCTATCTAAGCTTATCTACCCGTATTTGAGGCTCCATTTGCTCCACGAGAAATAAATAATTTAAAAAATATTTTTTTAAAAAGTGATTATTTATATTGCTCAAAATAACCTATTAATAAAAGATCCTCATGATCAACAATAATTTATAGCGAGCCATTTTTGTAAATGATGAAAAAAAATTGTTCATTCATTTTTTTTTTGATAACCGAGATGTCCGGGCTAACTTGTACGTACCTCGACTATTTCTCGGGGGAGACTAGCACAGCAACCTACCGCCATGGCCCCCCACTTAAATACAGGCGCTTCCCCGGGGAATCGAACCCAAGACATCAACGAAGCCCGAGTTCATCCTAACCAGCTGGGTTATCTATGGGTAGGTATTGTTCATTCATTTTCGTAATCGATAAAATCAATTATTTTTATAAAAAATATTTTCTAAATTATTCGTTTTTTATGAAATAACTAGAGCCTAAACGAAAACAGCTTTACCATTAGGTTGACAATTACAAACATATTGATGACCTTGGAATGAATTCGTATAAATGACGATTAGTGGATGGTTTTTGTTTGTTTTATCATCAATTTAGTGAGTCCATAGACCATATTGAGAACTTCGATTGGGAAACTGGGACGCTAGTGACAACAATAATATTTAGAATCATATTAATGGTTTTCCTAAACATTGGTTTATATGAAATGATTTTTACTTTATAACTTTAATTTAATTTCGACTTGTAAACTTTGAATTTTCAAATTCAAAATTTCTAATACTTTCATAATCTTCCTATGTTAATGGGGATTTTCATGTATTGACATGTCTGGATGGATTTTTATTTGCTTAAATAAATTCTTCTATCAGACGCATCATAACTTTTTAAAGACTAAAACACCCGACAATTTCACCAAACATAAATACTGACAAATGTATTCAGATATGATATATTTCGTTTTAAGTTGAATAATATTTTAAGTTTTGGGTGTAAAGTAAAACATTTCTTCTTTACTTTATGAAAATCACAGACAAACACGCCTTCAAAATGTGAATAAAATTTGAAGATTTTCTTTTTTCTTTTTGCTAAATACATTTCTTAAGTACTACTAAATATAATTCCATTTTTCTATGCCCAAGTACGGATTTTTTCCCGTACCAGTAAATTTAGATTAATGTTAAAAGTTAATAAAAATTTAGGATTAATTATCAGGAAAGTACTGGAGACCCCACGACACCACACACCAAAAATCTAGCTATCAAGAAGCGAGTTGATACCCTAACAATCACCCAACTATGGAGAAGCAAGTCCTTCGACTTAACTATATTCAAAACAAAGTTGTTTATTTAGTCACCTTCCATTAAGAAAAAAAATGTCCGAATGAAGCTTTTCACTTCACGAACACAATGCCATCTGGCAGGTCAAACAGCAATAAGCAGGTTTGACCTTTCTTTATGCCGGTGGAAGATTGAGATGAGGAGGTGAACCAACAGAAGAACCAATCAAGACATCATCTTCCTATTCTTTCCCAGCAGTAGCAGAAGGCTAGTCACCAACTTATCGTCACAACCCTAATTCTACCCAACATTTCTTGCTATATAAACTCCAATCCCCTTTCTCCCACATCATCAATTTCTAAGTCTTTCAGCCTATCACAACATAATATCTATTGCCTACTTACCAGATGGCTTCTCTCTCACAGAGATTTGTCCTCTTCATTGCCCTTATTTTCTCTAGCATGAATATGAGCTTTGGGGCTCGTCATCTGCTACAGGCAACCATGCCATCCATACCAACTCTTCCCACCATACCAGCTTTACCAAAGCCGGGGTCGCTACCTCCACTGCCTGCCATGCCAACATTGCCTAAGATCGCCATGCCGCCCATGCCTGCCATCCCAACAACCCTGCCTCAGCCCACATTGCCAACACTGCCCAAGACTGCTTTGCCGCCGCTTCCAAGCCTGCCAACCATGCCGACCACCTTGCCGACGCTTCCAAGCTTGCCAACCATGCCAACCACCTTGCCGCCGATGCCAAGCATCCCTGCTTCTCTCCCAAAAATTCCCTCTATTCCTTTCCTCACCCCACCACCAGCCACAAGCCCCTGAAGATTTGAGTACCATTGATTCATCGGGTGTCTCAGCGTGTTTTTTATTAGAATTTATTAGCATGTTCGTCTATTATGAGACTTCCCTTGGGATTATGTTTGTTTATTTTTGTTGCCATGTATCTTCCTACTTCTATGATATGTATTGATCACACATTACTTTGCTTACGTTTTATTATGGTCTTCTACGTTGCTGGCCCGGCTCATTATCAAGTCAGTACATTCAATCGATCTAATTTCAATTCAAAACACGGGATAACTCTAATTATATAATATCTCCTCAAGTGACATGTTCATGAGATTGTATCCACTAAGAAAAAAATTTAGATAGAACTGCCCCTTAAAAGTGATTCCAGACAAAAAAAAAATTGTTGGAGTTTCAAAATTGATTGTAGTGATGAGCTTCACTTGGCATATCAACGTGATCACTGGACATTGGCTCCCAATCTAGATTTGAGCTCTCCCGGTGGCCAAAATAGTAACCAGTCTAAAAAGGTATTTGCTTATGACTTTTCATGTCACAGATGAAATGGCGTTGAGGCGTTCCTGATCCAACATATGTGGTTCTAAAATACTGTCTTTGCCACAACAAAGTATCTTTAATTCGAAAATTTGCTACCGAAAAGGCGCTGTGGAGATGCCAACCCTCCCAACATATAACCAAACCCCTTGAAAAGTTTTGAACAACGTATATGGTTGACAAGTTTTTTTGGTTTCCTCAAGTGACCAATTCCTTTTAGCAAGTGTACCTCGATATCTAATCAATCGAGTTTTTCTAAATTAATTGGTGGTGGCCTTCTATCTTATTTTGAAAAATCGTTTACTCAAGTACCATCAGCGATTTGTCACATCGAAAAATCCCACGTGGCATTCATTTGCTATATAACGTCTGACGTGGCTGAGTGAGAAGATGAAGTCAACAAGTGAGCTTCCAAATAGCATCGTTTAGAGAATTGTTTGGTTCAAATTAATGAAATTGGGGTAAAATTCAGTACTACAAGAACTCTATCCCGCAATTACTCAATTAGGTCAAAATTTTTCTCAAGTCATTTCCGCCCTCTGATTTAACTTATTTGCTTCTCGACCCCAATACAAAAACTCATTATTTTGCTTCCACCTTCAGTGCTACTTTCTGCTCTCTTCACCCTTCTACTTCACTAGTGCTCTCCGACTCGCACTCCATTTACGCCTTCAGTATAATTAAAATTGGTCTAGTGAATGGTGTACTTGTCATTTATTTTGCAAGTTTAATCTTTTATTTTCGACAACAAAAGATAATTGTTGTTGCATTGCACCTAAAATTAAAAAAAATTAAATTCATCTGAGGTCCTAGGTGTGGAATAGAAATGGTCATACTAAGGAAAAAATGTTTTCTATCAATCATAAATCCCGAAAAAAATAACTAAAATAATGATGGACTTGCCTAGAGTCAATAAATCGTAAGAAGAAGTAAAATGGAAAAATGAAATGGCCATGGAAATCATTGCCATAGTGATTCCACATGTTAGGATTGGCCATATAAACACAACAAAATAAAGAATAAAGTAGAGAAAGAGGAATCAAGAGATACGGTTTATATTGATTTATTTTTTTAACTAGGTCTACATGCAATAGACGACTTCGCTATAAGTAACATCTCAGTTACAACTTTCAATTAAAAGAAAAAGAGATTATATACTTGCCCTTAGGCACTCAGTAGACATGCGCCAATAGACGACTTCGCTATAAGTAACATCTCAGTTACAACTTTCAATTAAAAGAAAAAGAGATTATATACTTGCCCTTAGGCACTCAGTAGACCTGCGCCTTCCTGTCAATGAAGAGTATAAATCACACCCCAACGCCACATCCACACGAAATTCAAAGGGTTAGGCTGATCAGAGCCTTGAGTTTTGCCAAACCTTTAATTAATGAAGGGAAAGGTTGAAACTATTCCGTACTTCCGAAAATAATTTCATACGACATGTAACTTCATAAGCTATCGTGTGAGAACCATTATTTTCTATTTAATGTGTGTAAATATCCCATTTTAAAGATGTTTCCTCGACGCGAATCTTAATCATAATTCGTTTTGGGCCACACGTATAGAATTGCAGTTCAATTCCCCAATGTTGAATGTCTAATTTGCGCGAATGAGTAGGAACCGAACCATGATGCCAAGAGTCCATTCTATTCTAATGCTTTGATAAAAATGGGAATCATCGCTTGCCGATTCCACGAGAATGTTGACTCTAACAGCTTTCTGGAATCGACATTCTTCTGCTTAAGCCATGGAATAAGAACTCCATTCCAAGTTAAACTACAATTTATACAGACTATTTACACATATTATGAATAATTAATGATATTATCAGTTAACATTAAATTTTATATCAATCAAATTAATTTACCTGATGTTGTTGCTGATTTCTTTAGAAATACAATGCATTTTTCCATTTTCGTGTTTCTATTATGATTATTTATTCATAAGCTGTAATTAGAGGTGGCAAAGTGGGTCAAAGACCCATATTTTAACTCATATATGATAATATGGGTCATAAATGGGTTAACTTAAAATGTTAAATGGGCCTTAAATGGATCACTTAATAATCCAATTAGTCTTAAATGGGTTCTATATGGGTTACCTAATTAATGTTAAGTATTAATAATAAATTATTTTAAATGTTATTAACAAGTCATTTTTAGACTATGAAAATTCTGATATTCTAATTATTTAATTTTTTAAAAATAAAATTTTTATTATTTTTTCCTTTTTTTCGTTTCCTTTTTTTTTTCTCCTTTTTCCCTCTTTCTAAGTTGGTCGCCGGTTAACAAGCAAGGGATGAGCTCACTAGACTCCGGCGATTAGAAGAGAAATAAGCAAAAAAATTAAGATATATATTTTTTACAAATAAAAATAATTAAAATTTCGAAAAAAATTAGAAACATTATCATAAAGTTATTTTACCAAAACAAATTTTTAAAAAAATCATGAACAAATTTTCTTGGATTTGGTTAAACATGGAAGTGTTTTAACAATATGGGTTGGATATGGATTGGGTAAGGGTCGGGTCGGATATGTAGTTGCTAAAATTGTATTGTATGAAAATGGGTTAAAACGGTTAAATTGGTCAATATGGGTCGGATCACTTTTTAAATGACCCAAATCTGACCTGACCCACCATTTGACGTCCCTAGTTGTAATTTACAATATTGTATGTATGATTATTATTTTAAACAAATGCATTGGCAAACCTTAATCGATTTTATTTTAGAAGCCCATCTCAATCTATTCGATTCTCGCCATTTTCTTACAATCAAACAAAAAGGTTCTCATACCATTTGGATCCTATTCTTATTTTTTTCTTTACAACCAAATGAATAGATAGGACTTCTCGTTTCATCACCATTTGTGGATTTCAAAGTACGAAGGGCGAGTCAGGACAGCCAATAGAGACCCTAGGTCAATAGTTTAATGTCTAGAATCAAGCCAATAATCATCCCAGTTAAGGTGCATGTCATTAGTTTCATTCCTCAAAGCAAAAAGATCCGATCGAAGCTTTGACTTTGTCACCACATTGCCATCTGGCAGAAGAGAACAACAATTTGACTTTTTCCTTTTGCTGATGTCAACATGGAAATGAGGAGGTGAGCTAACTAAGAGCCAATAAACTCCTCGTCTTCTATTTCTTTCCTAACCTCACCAAAAGACTAGTCACCAACTCATCTTCACACAATATCTCTTGCTATATAAACTTCAGGCGTTCTCCGGACATTGGCATCCCAAGTAGCCATCTTTCTCCTCTAGGGCCTATACACAACATTGAACTCATTTCTCCGTCTACCAATATGGCGTCTTCCTCAAAGAGCTTCATTCTTTTGGTTGCTCTAATTTTCTCAACCATTAACATGAGTTTCGGAGCTCGTAATCTATTACAGACAACTATGCCATCAATACCAACAATTCCCACCATACCTGCGTTGCCGACTCAGCTGCCGCCACTGCCGGCTATGCCGACATTGCCAAAGGTTGCCATGCCACCCATGCCTGCCATCCCAACCCTGCCTCAGCCCACATTGCCGACACTGCCGACATTGCCGACACTGCCCACCACCCAGCCAGGGCTACCCAAGACTACTCTACCGCCACTTCCGAGCTTGCCTACCATGCCGACCACCTTGCCACCCATGCCAAGTATCCCTACTTCGCTCCCTAAAATCCCTTCTATTCCTTTCCTCACTCCTCCTCCAGCCACCAGCCCTTGAAGATTTTAGTATCATAAAAGGTCACCTGAGAGTTTGAATTTGTTGGAGTGCCTCCTTTTGTTTGTAGTATTATTCGAATAAACATCTTGTGTCATGTTGTCTTGTGGGATTCTATGTATCATCCATGTGGATTTCTATATATAATTCATATTTATGTATTGATCAGTGATTCGATTCACATTTTATTGTGTTATTTTAAACGCTTTCAAGTTCATCGTTACTTGCAATACAATCAATTGGATTAATAAAGAGAAAAATATTTAGATATTAAAGCAACTGAATTGGTTAAATTGACATCGTATTGCAATCCATATAATGGTGTATTACTCGTACGAGTTTGCGCCCTATCAAATAATCTATAATTGTTGCGTTTAGCAACATAATTAAGTAGAATTAATTCTTCTACGACGTGGAATCCCACCACTAATGTAAAATATCGGGATTTCTATATGGATGTAATAGGGTATTTATATCCTACACATAATCTAAAAGTGAAAATTTGTTTTCTGAAAAAGGAAGTATGAAATAAATTGATCGTTCTTTACCAAAAAAATAAGAATAAATTGGTCATAAATTATGAGATTTTGCTATTTTTTTCCTTTCTAAGAAAAACACTAATGGTAAGTTTCCCCCTCTTGTGCAAACTTTCAGAAAATGCCTATCATTATCATGATGGCAACTAATTCTACGTGTAAGGGGAGGGAGACAAAAGCATAATTGCGTTGTCCTGCATTATTTTTCTCTCTTTAGTATGGTTATTGGTGCACGATGCTGCTCATGTACTTTTAGATATATGTTCATATATTTGGAGCACAATCTCATTAAACCCTCGGCTTTAGGGAAATACACGTTAAATTCCGGACTTCAAAAAGTTGCATTTTCTTTCACTTGTCAATACCGTTAACTTCTTTCGTTATCATATGCTGCGCACATGCCTTTTGAGGGGCTAAAGTGCAATATTTTCCTTGAGTTTGTATTAAATGGTCCTTTTTGGTATCAATTCCAACAAAAAAATTACAAAAAAATGTATGTATAACAAAAGAAAATTGCCACTACTAACCCCTAAACTTACCAATAAATGTATTTAGTTAGGAAATATAGATATACTACAGCGGATGCAATAAAAATTTAAAAGCAAACGAATATCATCTATTGTCACCATATTTTTCCAACCGTTTGACGGAAATTATATGATTTTACTTGTTATTACTGCTAAACAAATACTTTACTAATCTGGCATACTTAATTTAAGAAAAACTTTAAAAACTAGGAATGTTTTTTAGAGAAATTAAAAAAAAAATCTGGGATAGGCACTAATAGAGCTCCAACTAGAGAGAGAGAGAGAGAGAGAGAGAGAGAGAGAGTTGACTTTGCATTGTCACACGTTTCAATGGCCATAAACTTACCTTTCTAAATAGGCTAGACTCGGAAGGAAATAAAGTCCCATAAGTATTAACTTCTTCAAGTACAAGGAGCAAGCCAAAGACGAACAAAGTGAAAAGCGTTGACGATGACCTAAGCACGGAGAATTCCGTCAAGGTAACACATAGAAACCCTGAGCAAGTTAAAATCCAGAAGCAAGTTATCAAAAATCCTAGTTAGCAGTAGTTATGAACAAGTTATCTAGTTACCAATTACCATCCCCAACGACATAGATCAGAACTTTGACTTTCATGAAGTCATGGCCATTCGACCGAACAGAACAGAAGACAGAGTTTGACCCCTTCTTTATTATTTATGCCCGTGGAAGGTTTAGCTGAGAAGGTAAGCTAACAAAGAACCAATGAGGTCTGTTCTGTTTATTCCCAACCATACCCAAAGGCCAGTCACCAACTTATTATCAAAACCGTAGATTTGATTATCTCTCGCTATATAAACTCCCATCTCCTTCCTCCATTTACTCAGACACAATTACTAGTCCATTCCTCCCAGCTCATTGATTCCAAGTCCTTGAGGACATCACAACATACAATCCAGACTCCATTTACCAGTATGGCTTCTTCCTCGAAGGGAGCTTTTCTCATTATTGCCCTAATTTTTTCAACCATCAATATGAGTTTGGGAGCTCGTAATCTGCTTCAAGCAACTATGCCATCAATTCCATCTCTTCCCACCATACCAACTTTACCAACATCGCTGTCTCCATTGCCAGCCATGCCGACATTGCCAAAGGTTGCCATGCCACCAATGCCTGCCATCCCAACGACCCTGCCTCAGCCCACACTGCCGTCGCTGCCCACCACACAACCCACACTGCCCAAGACCACTCTACCGCCACTTCCGAGCTTGCCAACAATGCCAACCACCTTACCGCCGTTGCCAAGCATCCCTACTTCTCTCCCTAAAATCCCTTCTATTCCTTTCCTTACTCCTCCTCCAGCCACCAGCCCATGAAGATTTCAGTACCGTACGAGGTTGCCTGAGAGTATCTTTAATATATTAAAAGGCCTCCTTTTGTTTGTATATTTGTTCGAATACGCGTCTCTTGTGTTATGATGTCTTTTGGGATTATATGGATCAGTCATATTAATTTCTAGGGAGCTCTTCGGGTGTGAATTAGATGTCTTTTCCATTATGATGTAACTAAGTATTTATGATATATATATATATATATGTATGTATGTATTAATCAATGATTAAACGCACATTTTATTATGTTATTTCCATTGCTTTCGATCTCATTGTTACGTGCAATACAATGAATTGGATTGGGAAAAGTACTAAAAAGGGCTTAAAGTATTGGTGCCAATTTAATTATAATCTTTCAATTAAATCATAAATATTCTCACATTGATATCAATTCAATTTATCAGCTAACTTATGTTAAAAGTTGCTAACACAGATACCGGCCATTCTACATGAATGGCCAACACTAACTTGAATATTTAATTAAATTTTTAGATATTTAATTTAGGTTTTTTTTGGGTACTTTTCCCAAAGTGGATAGGAGGAAAAGATTCAGATTGAAAAGCAACTTAACCAAAAAGTGCTACACGTATACTGAATGGACATCGTTTCTCAACCTGTATCTTCCACATTCACATAATATGGTGCATTACTCGCATGTGTTTCAAACATTTTATAATGGTTGCTTTTAGCTAGATAATTAAATGGAGTTAATTTCTTTTCTAATTTAGAAGTCCATCACCGTTGGCAGCACTTCTATGAGTCAAAAGATGGATGCTATCGATTGGAATTTATGGAGAGCAGGGTGCATTTCTCCCTGATCGATCCCCCCTTTTTTTTGGGTGGGTTCATTTGCCAAGCAATTTGGTCGAGATCTCCGAAATGTCATTGCACATTGTTTCCAAACGACTTTGCCGTATTTCGAGTGTGGATCCTCCATCCAGCACGGAGCTCCTTTTGGTAACTCGACAAACTGTGGTTTTTTAAAAATGAGGTTTGCATCAACGGCGGCTGAAAGCTATCGAGACACAGAGAGGCAACGATGTTCCCTCAAATTTTGATGGGAATTCTAGTTGGGGGTAAAGATTCCATTTATTCTTGGACTTGTTCTAATTGCTTAAGGAGATCGCTAGGGATTTTTTTATGTGTAATTGCGTCCTTAGATTTGGTTTACGTTGGTCATTCTATTAAAACAAATTAAGGAAAATGTTCCGCAATGCCGGCATCATATGTGGTAGTTATGTACTTAAAATATTGAAAAATTTAGGAAAAAAGTACTTCAATGAAATATTACCAACATATAAAAAAAGAGAGACGAGGCCAAGTGGCTCAACCTTCGTCGGAGTAAGACGATGATGCCGCCAACCCTGGTGCATCGTCACACGCTCACCAGTCACCGAGGGCCGCACAACTTAGCAGCTCAGAATGGCAGGGGTCACCACCCTCTCCTCTTATCGCGGCAAGGGTCGCAACCCTTCCGCTAGCTATGTAGCAAGCTAGGTTTGAGACTTTGTTTGCAAGGTGCAACCCTCAAGGGTCCTCCTTTCTCTCTGATTACACAAAAAGGAAATCCGAAGATGCAATAAAAAAAACCTGAAGGAGAGAAAAATTCAGGGAACCTTCGAAATATCTTTATATAACTCGTAAATCAAACAACAATCTAAATTTCATTCATCCAACAACTAAGTGAACAAGGATCACCATGAAAACATCTACGCATGCATCACAGTCGATGATTATACGAGTTCTGCATGGACAATTAAAAGAAGTTTCCCGCTTTATCTCAAAGTTTCACGACATACCCATCATTATCATGATGACAACTAATTCTACGTGAAAGGGGAAGTAGACAAAAACATAATAACGCTGTCCTGCACGACATTTTCCACCTTAGCATGTTTATTTGTACAGATGGCTATTCATCGATAGTTAGGTAAATGTTCGTATATTTGGAAACTAGTTCATTTCACCTCTATATGTTAGGAGTTGGATATAAAAATCCCGAACTTTTAAAAGTTACATTTTATTCTCTGAACTTGAATTTACTTGCACTTGTCTAATTTTTTTTTTTGTTATCATGTGTTGAGTGCAAAGATAACTTTTTATTCTTTTTATCAAATAGTCTTTTTGCTATCAATTTCAATAAATAATGAATAATTTATGGAAAGGGAAAACTGACAGCACTAACCATTAAATTACCAAATTAATATAGTTAATTAGGAAAAACCTATGAGATAATTAAAACGGATTATTTAAAAAATTAGTGGCTATCGCTTACAAGAAGCTGCAAAAATTTTCAAGCATGTAAATATAGTTGTATAATTTACCTTGCTATTACTGCTGAACATGTACTTTATTAGTGCAATGTGCTAAGTTTAAGAAGAAACTTATTATACTTGAAAAGTTTTGCAAAAATAGAAATAGTTAGGAGAGCCACTCTCAGGTTGAGAGAGAGAGAGAGAGAGAGAGAGAGAGAGAGAGAGAGAGAGAGTTGACTTTGCGCATCTTTTAAAATTTTCCGTTTCTCTGAATTTTTTATTTAATTATTTTTTATTAATCTCTCGCATTAGTGTTTTTATGTTTTTTGTTTTGGTATTTTTTTCTTAATTATACAGAATAAACATGTGAAATTCGGTTTAATAGTGCGATATTTTTCCCTAATATTTTACATATTGCTTATGCAAATTATTGGAGCATTTGAAAACAAAACTGATAAGAAAAGTTGCACTTTACTCCTCCAAAGAAAGTGCAAGTTCAGCGGGAAAAAATGTAACTTTTGAGATTTTAGGTTTAATGTGCATCAACACTAAGGTTGCGGGGAGTTAAAAAAAATTTCCTCATATATTTACCATGGTTTCCATATATAATATCAAACATGTTGGACTCAGTCGCGTTGTCACATGTTTCAATGAACATTCAAATATCGTCGCTTTTAGGCTTGATTCGGATGATGTTAGAGTCCCCCAAGTTTTAACTTCTTCATGTACCAGGGTTTCACCAGAATTGACATTGACGATGTCCGAAGTATGGGAGGGATCGGTCAAGGCGACACATGGAAACCCTGGTCGGTAGTAGTTAGGAAACAAGCTATCTAGTTGCCGTCCACAAAGACAGAGATCAGAAGCTTGACTTTATGAAAGCATGGCCATCTGTGAGAACTAGAACAGCAGATTTGACCCTTTTTTTCTCCTCTCTGCCGGTGGAAAATTGAGCTGGGAGGTGAGCTAACAAAAAACCGATGAATAGAAGTTCTCATTTCCCTACCGACACCCAAAGGCCATTCGACTTATTATCATCACAACCCAAGATTTTAGGTAATATCTCTTGCTATATAAACTCCATCCAATTCCTCCATTTATTCGGAAACAATCAGCAGTTCACTCCTCTCAGCTCATTCATTCAAGTCCTTGAGCCTATCACAGCACAATATCAAGACTCCATATACCATTATGGCCTTTTCCTCTAAGAGTTTTGTTCTCTTCATCGCCTTAATTTTCTCGATCATCAACATAAGTTTCGGAGCTCGTCATCTTCTCCAAACAAATATGCCATCAATACCGTCTCTTCCCACCATACCAACTTTACCAACGTCGTTGCCTCCGTTGCCGACCATGCCGACACTGCCAAAGGTTGCCCTGCCACCAATGCCTGCCATCCCGACGACCCTGCCTCAGCCCACACTGCCAACGCTGCCCAACACTCAACCAACCCTGCCCAAGACTACTCTACCGCCGCTTCCGAGCTTGCCAACCATGCCAACCACCTTGCCGCCGATGCCGAGCATCCCTACGTCTCTCCCTAAGATTCCCTCTATTCCATTCCTCACTCCACCTCCAGCCACCAGCCCTTGAAGATTTTAGCATCATGTGTGGTCACCTCAGAGCATTTTAAATTGTTGGCGCTTCCCCTTTTGTTAGTAAAATTGGTCGGATATAGGTGTGTTGTCACGAGATGTCTTCTCAAGATTCTATTCATCATTCACGTTGTTTTCTAGTGGGCTCTTTTGGTGCGAATAAATGTTATTCAACATCTTGTATCTACTGCTATAATATATATTCGTTACTAGTGACTTCGCTTCCATTCTTGTTATGTTCTTTCCACCGCTTCCAAGCTTGTTACTAATTGTTACATGCTGTCAGTGTAAAAAGGTGTCTTCCACAGAAGACTTAATCCACCTTTCTGACATTATTAGAGGAGAGTGTGCACCTCAAGAAAATTAACCTTTCACCGCGGCGGAATTCGGTGGATAAAGAGGAGCCTGGAAATTCTTGGCAGATATATCGTAGTTGAAGGCATGTAGCAGACTAGCAGTAGACCCTGCCGATATTGACTAATTTCGTAGCTGGAAGTACACTTTTTACCTGGCAGTTCATGGAAAATGAGTAAAATATATGTATAGCCTAAAGGGTCAATCTTTTGTACGAAAATTTCATGAGATGTTGCAGCTTCGGTAACATAAAATTTCTTGGATAATGATATTAACCGAGGAAAACTTTACTGAAGCATCAAATTTTGTAGCAGTTGAATTATCTTTATCCACAAATATTTTATAGTGACATATCAGTAGTTCTAGCCATAAAATTTTCGTAGCTACAATTTCGTAGGAACATCACATTTCCCTATTAAAGAATTTATATCATTGCATCGGGCCACTAAACTTTTCATAGATAAAAGTTCATGAATTTACTTGTGTACACAATTTTTTGCCTGGTTAAAAAGGGTGCAAATTTCAAGTTTATATTTTAGGTCTTATTCTAAATCAAGGAATTGTTCATTCTGTTTTTTGAGTTTTTATGCATATATTAAAAAATTAACCCCAATGGGAAAATATAAACATTAGATTTGTAATGTCGCAGTACATGACAAAGTGTTCCAACCAGCTCAATGATATATAAATAAAAGAAGAATAAACCAATATCATATTGATACCTAACGTTGGACCAACCTCCGTGATGATCATCAAAAGAAATAAGAAAAAACCAATCAAAACAACATATGAACGGCAGTCCAACCTCCTCGCCAATCAAGAGAGCATCAGTACCTGTGAAAAAAGAATTGAACAATCAACAGAAGCAAATAAACCGAGAGCGATGCCCTGGTGTAGCCTAAGGGGTAGTACCAAGCCAAAGTGCATTGCCTCCATTCGCAACAGATGATCCGACAGAATGTCCAGAGGGATCATTCAGTACTCGAAATGACAAAGGCACCATTGAAACAGGAGGATCCACGCCTAGTTTTGAACTTCACAATGTCAAGCAGCAAAGACCTCCCCACCTTTACCTCATCCACCACCAATGATGCATCATTAAGCTGTTCCTCTAACATATCGTCTCCCGTGGTGAGGCCATGCTGCCTGGAACATCCACCTGAAGTGCGAACTCGAGACTTTTCCGGGCGCAACACCTTAGCCAGAACGCTAAGACATCCAGACCCCGCAGCCTCCATGATCTGTTCATTTTGAACCCACGATACCTCGCCTCTGGTCTCTAGTGTCGAGCACGAAATGGTTTTTGTGCGTATTTCTAACATCTTCTTATGATCAAACAATCGAAGTTAGGAAAAATTTTAAAAAATAAATACTCATTAAGAGAATTGATCGAGGCTATGACACTTCTACTCTCTGCCTTGTTTGCTCATTAACCCACTCCCCATTACTTTTCTCCTATATCTGTCTTCTTCAGCTACAATTTTTCTGATTGAATTTTCATCAATTACTATTTTCTCATAGTATGCATAATTTGCCAATCACAAAAGCATGAAAGAACAACATACTTTTAATCGATATAGAAGCTTTAGCAAATTAAACAGAAAATGCCAAACCAATAGTGTAAGCACATGTTAGATCTATGTAGACAAAAAAAAAAGAGAGGTTATTAATGGGAAGAAAGATATCAAAAGTGCCAAAAGTAGTATACATCGCTTACTTTAATGAAAAAGTTCTCGCGACTCACTAAAATGTCAAATTGAAGAAAAAAATGTCACTTAAGTGTCAAATATGAGAAGACCTGATTACTTTGATTCGATTGCATTTATAATTAAAATTCTATTATGATGTGATATATTTTTGTCAAAAAATGCAGTCCACATGACTTTTAATTTATTTTTGTCCAAAATGGTTTTTAATTTATTTAAATTAAATTTGAGAATAAGTTAAATAAATAAATAAATAGAAGAAAGGGAGAGAACATGCAATGAGGGCTGCAAGCCGTCACCGCCATCACCTCACCATCACCTGGAAGTACGAGCAAGTGTCGTAGGGCACTGATTATGGGCTACCGAGGGCTTGAGATATGGGCAAGGGTTATGGCCCTCCCCCAGATCAAGCGAAGGCCGCCGGTCCTTGCCTAGTCTTAACTGAGGCTTGTCACTGGCAAGGCCCAGTTGCCAAATGGCGGCCCTCACCTATCATTGGCAAGGACCACTGGCCGATAGTCAAGGCCCAACAATCCTCACTAGGCATCCCCCAAACTTGCCAACCCTTCCTAGTGATGGTGGGTCTCTCTCTCTCTCTCTCTCTCTCTCTCTCTCTCTCTCTCTCTCTCTCTCTCTTAATTAGCATATAATTTTAATTTTTTTCTCTAAATTTATTAATCAAATTAATTTTCAATTTTTATTTTTAAAAAATGCTTACTAGACACCGGTTTAGCCATGTCAACTTAAGATATTAATGAAAAAAAGACCGCATTGGGTCTTTAGCTAAATAAATCAGAGTTGGCCCTTAAACGATCATTTTTCAAGAAAATTGGTATTTAAATGATATAAAAGAAACTTTTAGTACTAAAGCGAACACCCTTTAGCACTTCTGATATCCTTCTCTCATTGTTAATTTATATAAAAATACATCAAAGGAGGAGGAAGAAGACGGTTAATGCGACATGTATGATCTATTTATGACATAAAAAAGCACACACCACACATCTCTATCCTATTCTTAGCTTAACTAAAATTATTTTAGCTAAATCTATATTAATTGTTTTGACTAAGCTTACTCTAGATTTTCTTGGCATTTAAAGATACTTAATATTGACACTATCTATTACCAATTTCCAATAATAACATAGAAGAGTACATGATGAATTGTAAATAACTGGCAACATTATTGGGCCAAGTGGCCAGAATAGATTTAAAGACAAGTGCCACGTTATGAGCACAGAAGCGAACACACACTCAATTCCAGTTTTGATTATATACAATACGTACAACCCGAGGATGATAACTTGTTGTTAACAGTTAACACCAATCACAAGAGAAGATAAGGCCATAACTATTTCTTATTGGAATCTTCGCGTCTAATTTTTATTCTTTTAATTATTTGAGTGACAAAAAAAAATGGGGTAAAGAAAACAGAGTACCTAAAGCTTAAAGCCCATCACTGTTACAGGAGACCATCTAATTAATGCAGTCCAAAGTTTGCAGAGATCAATCAAGGCAGCCCCAAGGAACCTGGATTACGATGTTGAACTCAAGAAGCAAGTTAGCAGTCAACCAAGATAATAGTATGCTATGAAGCAAGTTGCTCTTGTTCAGCTACCTTTCTCAAAGACATAGATGCGAAGCTTAACTTCATGAAAGCATGGCCATCTGGCAGAACAACAACAATAGATTTGACCTTTTCTTGTTTTTTTTTGTTTTTTTTTTTCAGGTGGATGATTGAGCTGAGGAGGTAAGCTAACCAAAATACCGATGAGGACACGTTCTGCTCTTTTCCTACCATAACCAAAAGCCAGTCACCAACTTATTACACAACTCAAAATTCTATATAACTATCTCTTGCTATATATACTCCGTCTCCTTCCTCCATTTACCCAGACACATTTAGCGATCCATTCCTCTCAGATCGTTGATTTCAAGTCCTCGAGCCTATCACAACAAAAGATCTAGACTTCACTTACTGATATGGCTTCTTCATCAAAGAGCGTTTTTCTCATTGTAACCCTAGTTTTCTCAACCATCAGTATGAGTTTTGGAGCTCGCCATCTGCTTCAAACAACTATGCCATCAATACCATCTCTTCCCACCATACCAACTTTACCAACGTCATTGCCTCCGCTGCCAGCCATGCCGACATTGCCAAAGGTCGCCATGCCACCATTGCCTGCCATCCCAACGACCCTGCCTCAGCCCGCACTACCGACGCTGCCCACCATACAACCAACACTGCCCACGACTACTCTACCGCCGCTTCCGAGCTTACCAACCATGCCAACCACCTTGCCGCAGATGCCGAGCATCCCTACCTCATTCCCTAAGATTCCCTCTATTCCTTTCCTCACTCCACCTCCAGCCTCCAGCCCTTGAAGAATTTAGCATCATGTGAGGTCACCTCAGAGTATTTTCAAATTGTTGGCGTCCCCCCTTATGTGTAAGAATGATCGTGTGCTGTGCGTGGCTGGTCATGAGATGTATTTTGGGATTCTATTTATCATTCACACTGGTTCCTGTTTAGATCTTTTGCTACGAATAAATGTTTTTCCAGTATCTTGTTTCTACTTACTATGATATGCTTTGATTAGGGATTTTGGCTCCCGTTCTTTCCGTCCTTTCCATCACTTCCAAGCTCGTCAGCAGTTATAATGTGCATCGTCAGTATGAAATAGTGTTTTTCACGTACAGCTTTATCCACTTCTTTTCATTGTTAGTAGAGAGTGGACGCTACAAGTATATTGACCTTTGGCCCCGAAAGGATTTCATGGCTAGAAGCGTGAAATTTCGTGAAAGAAATCGCGGCTAAAGGCCTCGGTCGTTATCCATAAGTATACTGTTCAGCAGAAAAATATTTCATGGGAGAAGGCGTAAAAAAGATGCTCAATAGTGGCGACTCTCACTTGTTGATAAAGGGCCAACCTTTTGGGACGAAAATTTCATGGATTGTCGGAACTGGTGGAGCAAAATTTGCGGCTAATGACATTAGTTCAAAGAAAAAAATATGTGATCGACCCTTCAAATTTCTAAGCGGTTGCCCTACAAAAAAACAAGGATTTAATCACGGATTTTGCGACAATAATCAAAGGGCAAAATTCGTCACTAAATGGTTTTGCGATGGATTTAGTGACTGCAAATTCTTCGTCACCAAATGTTATTTGGAAAAATTTGTCGTCAATTGGCGACGAACAGAATACTCGTCGTAAAATTCATTGCTAATTAGCGACAGAAGATCCAATTGATGACAAATGGAATACTCGTCGCAAAATTCGTTGCTAATTAGGGACGGAAGATACTTTTCCGTCGCTAATTAGCAACGAACGTGTATCTTCCATCGCTAATTAGCTACGAAAAAGTATCTAACATCGCTATTTAGCAACGATCGCCACTTCCGTCGCTAATATGCGACGAACGTGTATATTCTGTCGCTAATTAGCAACGGAAAAGTATCTTCTGTCGCTAATTAGCTACAAAAGAAGTCATCCGTAGTAAAATTAGTGGCAAAGTTTTTGTCACTAAAATTCGTCGTAAATTTCGTAGCCAATTTGTGACGACATATATCCTTCGCAAAATTCATCGCTATTTTTCGTCACTAATCGTTCGTGGCAAATTCGTCAATAACTTGTCTCGATTTTCATTTTTTGGACCCTAATTTGCAGTGAAATTTGTCACTAATTTACACAAAAAAAATTATTTTTATTACGAACATTGTTTCAAAACGAATTTATCGACTAATTTATAAAAAAAATTGACGACGAAATCTGCAATGAATGTTATTTAGGAACAATTTTGGTATTAAATATAATTAACAGGAAAATTTATTTTTACAATTAATTCTTAAGCACTAAATAACATCAAAATATTATACAAATTATAGCAAGCTAAAAAATTAAATACACAATTTCCTCCACCAAAAAAAAAAGGCAGCTTCTCCTTCCAAGCTTCTGTTGCTGGTTCAATCGGAAACCTAAGAGCTCCAGCAGATGCAAGTAGTTGGAATTGCTGGTCAAGTGGAGTAGTTCCCACATGCCCGGATGCACCATGGATTGAGTCAACTGCACTGCATAAAACAGTAAAAAAAAAAAACATTACTCTACCAACAAATTAACAAATCTACTTCATAAGGTTATCGCCAGGATGAAACCCGTTCGACATTGCACCCAGTTGTCAGACCTGGATATATGATCTTCCAGATGATCATATTTAGGAGGAGAGAGAGGGAAAATTGAGATAATCATACTTAGGAGGAGAGAGAGGGGAACTTGAGCTAATTGGACTTGAGATAATAAGCTTCACATTGAGGTAACTGAGCTTGGGACTCGAGAAGGAGAAGAGATATATAGGAAAATTAACTAAGATAAACCAACCTCGAACCATGTATTGCTCAGAATTATCATAAAATTATGACAAAAAAAATTATGTATACTAGAATGTCGAGAAATGAATCATGGGGTTTGTGTTTGTTTGAGTGAAATCATTATCCGTGGATTAATTTTTCAAACTTTCACGAATTTGATTTGCTGAAAATATATAATCTAAAGTTTTAAAAAAGAGCTATTATTTTCTTTTAACATGAGATTTTTCTTGGAACAAATGCATTCATAATAAAAGTTACTCTATGGGAGGAAAAAAATCACTTGGAATTCACAAATCTCGACTTGCTTTCTACTGCAAGACTTTTGTGTGGAATATATCATGAGAATTGTTGAAGATAACATGATGTCATATATGTTGACCGATTGTTAGTTGAAAATGAAAACTTTAAAACCAAAAATAAGAAAAATGGCAATAAAAGTGAATTCCATTAAAATTCTATAAAATTCAATCAAACTAAAAAGGAAAGAAATAAAGCTATTGGGTAGTTATGTATTTGCTCTAACGTGGGAAATATATGGAAATTAAATGAAAATACTTTTAAATGCCAAATTAACTTACGATTGATTGTTTATTAAATTGTGGAATTAATAGGAGAAACAAAAGTAAGATCATCATTTAACTTACTAATTGGACTGTCCGACAAAAAGAAGGGAGAGAGGTCAGGAAAGATTATGAAGGTAATAAACCTAATTATGCATGCGTAGGAGGTGGAGGAGGGGCGGTCTTCTTTAGTGAGGGAGAGCACCGTAGGTTAGGGCAAGGGAGACGATCGAGCGGGAGGGAGGAAATTGTAGGGGGAGAAGAAAAAGGCCGGGAAAGAAGATGGGCCAAGTGTGTGGATTGGAAAATTAGCGATGGACATATATTTTGTCACAAACTTCATCGGAAATTAGCGACAAACTATGCCTCTCGGTTGCTAATTAGCGACGGAAATGGGTATAAGCCGTCGCTAATTAGCGACGTACAACCTTTCCATCGTTAAATTTAGCAACGGAAGATCCATTTTCGTCACTAATTTAGCGACAAAAATGGAATACTATTGCTAATTAGCGACGGAACAAAATTACCGTCGCTAATTAGCGATGGAAGATCCATTTCCGTCACTAATTTAGCTACGGAAATGGAATACCGTTGCTAATTAGTGATGGAACAATTACCATCGCTAATTTAGCGACGGATTTGGAAATATCCGTCCCTAAATAGCGACGGAACAAAGTTACCGTTGTTATTTAGCAACGGACAACCTTTCCGTCACAAATTTAGCGATGGATATTTCCACTTCCGTCGCTAAATTGGCAACGGAAAAAAAAAATTCATCGCAAATTAGCGACGTAAAAAGTTTCGTGACAAAATTCTTAGTTAATTAGCGACAGAAATGACAGTTGTTGCTAATTTGCGACGGATTTCTTTTCTGTCTCTAATTAGCGACGAATATTTTTGGTCGTTGCTAATCCATCGCAAATAGCGAAGAATTTTTTCATCGAAAATTAGCAACCGTTTTTTTTTTCGTCGCTAATTCCGTCGCTATTGGCAACGAATTATGTTCCGTCGCTAATTTTTCATAGCTAAATTCTAGTTTTTTTGTAGTGTTGAATCATCTTTGTCCACGAAATATTTAATAATGAAAACGTTGTAAAAAAATCCATTATATTAGCCAAGAAATTTTTAGAGCTGAAATGTTGTGGCAACAAAACATTTCGTGACTAAAAGTCCATATATTTTTTTCACTCACCCTAGGTCCCTCTTGTTAAACTCAAAATTGTCTTTGTGCCCATTTGCGATATCTTCTCTTGGTCATACAATTGAAGGATAATTAATAATGAAGTTCTAAACATATTGAAATTATTCCGGCAAATTTTGATGAGAACTTGCTTATGTGGGTGCTTGTCATTTTACATGGCACGGCTGGTACCGCCATCAATACTTTTTATTTTTCTAAAATTTTAAAGATTTTCTAAGTTTTTACACTCTCCTTTTTTCCTTTTTCTTTCTTTATTTTCTTTTGTTTTTCTGTATCCAATGAGGGTTGCACACCTTGTGGCGAGGATCGTGACCCTTACCTTGTGGTCCCCACCTAGTGACCAATGAGGGTTGGCTGGACCACACAAGACTTTTATAAATAAAAAAATGAAGAGAAAGAAAGAAAAATAAAAAAAATTAGAACATTTTTTAAAAATTTCAAAAAATTATCAATTTTAATGCCAGCCATGCCATGTATAATGACCAACGCCCATATCAGTAACATCCAACCAAAATTAACCACAAAAACTATTTTGAAAAAATTTCAAAAAGATTTAAGACTCAATAGATTTAAGATATTTTGTGTAATTTTCCCTACAATCAAAGTTAAAAAAAATTAAAACCAGTAAATGCTGCACTAAGAGAATCGGTCAAGGACCTACAAAAATCTTCCCTGCTCCCTCATCGACTCACTCCCCATTACTTTTCTCCTAAATCTGGCTGCTTCGGCTACTGCTTATCTAATTGATATCATTTAACATTTTCTCCATACTGTGCATGATTTTCAAATAAAAAAAATGGACATGTGCACTAGAAGTCCTAAAACTTGTAGCGAAAGTGCAAGTGAGTCCTAAAACTTGCAAAAAGTGCAACTAAGTCCTAAAACTTGTCATTTTCGTTCATTTTAGTCCCTCCGTTAACGCCGTCCACTCCGTCTCACGGAAAATGCTGACGTGGCTTATTTTATTATTTTCTCTCTTCTACGTGGCAATTCACGTCCATTGCTGACTCCAAGTCTCCAAAACGATGCCGTTTTGGAGAGTCGTCTTCCCCCAAAACGACATCGTTCCTCCCTATTAATTAAACTAATTAATTTTAAATTAATTTTTTTAAAACTAAATATTATTTTAAATTAATTTTTTAAATATATATTTATTAAGAAATTGCTCAAACTTTTATAATTGCTCAAATTTTTAATTTAATTAATTTTTCTTCAAAATTTAAATTTAGATTTAAACTTTTTAATTTTAACTTTAAAATTATTAAAAATTAATTTATTTTTTAATTTAAAATTAACTAATTTTATTTTTTAAGTTAATTTTTTAATTGTAAATTAAATTACATTTTACTTATAAAGTTTTTAATAAATTTTTTTTTAAATTTACATCTTCAAAAATTTTACGAATTCATTTTTTATATATCCTTTTATGACCTAATTAATTTTTTAAATTTAAATAAATTTTAATTTTTTAAAACATTTTAAATTTAAAATTTCTAAATTTTACACATTTAAAAAAATTAAACTTTTTTAAATTTTAGATTTTTAAATTTTAAATAATTAAATTGAATTAATTTTATAATTAAATTAAATTAAATTAAACTCATTTTATAATTAAATTTTGTTAAATTAAATAAAATTCATAATTTTATTAAATTAAATTAAATTAATAATTTGATTAAATAAAATAAAATAAAATAAATAATTTTATTAAATAAAATAAAATAAAATTCAGAAAAAAAGTTTAATTTTTTTAAATGTGTAAAATTTAGAAATTTTTAATTTAAAATGTTTTAAAAAATTTAAATTTATTTAAATTTAAAAAATTAATTAGGTCATAAAGGATATATTAACAAATGAATTCGTAAAATTTTTGAAAATGTAAATTTAAAATTTTTTATATTAAAAAATTTTATAAATAAAATGTAATTTAATTTATAATGAAAAATTAACTTAAAAAATAAAATTAGTTAATTTTAAATTGAAAAATAAATTAATTTGTTATATTTTTAAAGTTAAAATCAAAAATTTAAATCTAAATTTAAATTTTGAAGAAATTTAATTAAATTAAAAATTTGAGCAATTATAAAAGTTTGAGCAATTTCTTAATAAATATATATTTTAAAAAATTAATTTAAATAATAATTTGTTTTTAAAAATTTAATTTAAAATTAATTATTTTAATCAATAGGGAGGAACGATGCCGTTTTGGGGGCAGGTGACTCTCCAAAACGGCATCGTTTTGAAGACTTGGAGTCAGCAATGGACGTGAATTGCCACGTAGGAGAGAGAAAATAATAAAAAAAGCCACGTCAGCATTTTCCGTGAGACGAAGTGGACGGCGTTAATGGATGGACTAAAATGAACGCAAATGACAAGTTTTAGGACTTATTTGCACTTTTTGCAAGTTTTAGGACTCACTTGCACTTTCGCTACAAGTTTTAGGACTTCTAGTGCACATGTCCCTAAAAAAAATCACGAAACGACAAATTATGTCAAACACCAATACATAAGTTAAGAGTAAAAGGAATGTAAAAGTAACATAGCACATGTTAGAACTATGCGACAAAGAAAAGGCCACAAACCTATGTGAAAATGTATCTAAAGAGGAGGAAGAAAAATACTAATGAAGTATGTACTATAGGGTAAGCAACTGAGCCAATTCAACTCAAGAATCGGCTCGAACCGAACTTATCCACCCTCTTCATGAGGGGATCGGTTCAATTCTCAATTCCAAAAATTAAAAATCGATCTTGACTAATTCTATATTTCGAACTTGTCAGTTCTATTGAAGACCTAGAACAAAAAACAAAAACCCTTGGGAATTAGTAAATCTATAATCTTAAATAAGTCTTTTACTCTTTTTTATGACATAAAATATTTATTGAAATTGAATATATTTGATATATTATCGTCAACAAAAGAACTACATTCATGATTGATATGTGTGTATCTTATACATAATAAATGAAATAGAAAAAGGGGCTGCCCTTTGGGTTGACCCTAATTCAGTTTCAGGATCAATGGGGCGGGTTTCCAATTTCAAAAACTTGGAATCGACCCTAATACGTTCTAAGCCCAAAATCTACTTATCGTAAAATCAATCATCCTTAGGAAACAGATGCCTTTCTCATATACTTAGTTTAATTCAATCTTTCTGAGTAAGATAAAATCGATTGTTTAAATGAAGTTTACTCTAGTTTTTTTTTTTTTACATTTGCATATAGTTAAATATTATCTTTGTCTATCATTAGCATTTAACAAATATCATATAAGAGTGTAGGATGACATTTCAATAATAGGTAAGTTTATTGAGTCAAGTTGCCATACACTAAGAAGCACCAACACTCTTTGAGACTCTTCATGTCGTGTCTGACACTCCGACATGATATTTCAACACTCCGACCTTTCTATATTTTTCTTATCTAGATTTTTTTTCTTATTGCTAAATTTTAAATTTGATAGTAGAATGTTGATTACTTGTTTTTTCCTTCAAATTTTATGAATTGTTACAATGAAATGTAGTTAAATTTGTCAAATTAAAACAATGAATGATATTAATAAATGTATGATTAGTATAGATTAATTCTAGGCTCTTTTTATTATCATTATTTAGTTATTTATGCATTTATATATAAACATATTTATTTAGTATATAACGTGTTGAAATTCTCTCTTTTTTGAGATATGACGTGTCGACATGTCATGTTGTGTCGCGTGTCGCATGTCCATGTCAGTGCTACATAGGCCATACATTGGCAAGTGTCATGCCACAGGGCAAAGGTAGAACTAAAGAAAAGCAATAAGTACAAAATCAGACTTTTTCTTAACTCTAGCTTGAATTACATATATAGCATACAATTCCAGGAAGATTACTCTTGTGTCAAAATTTAACCAAAACCAAAGTAGTTAAGATCGTAACTACTTATTCATGGACTGTCCCTGTCTAGTTTTTATTCTTTTTAACTGATGAAGCCCAAGGTTCGGAGATATAAGACAGTCAAGGCAACATAAAGAAACCTAGATTGACATGTTAAAATCGAGAAACAAGTTAACAACCAAACCTAGATAATGGTATGTTATAAAGTAAGTTGTTTGGCTACCTCCCACAAAGACGGGGATCCGAAGCTTGACTTCACAGAAGCATGGCAGAACCAGAACAACAAATTTGACCTTTTTTGTCTTTTCCTTCTGCAGGTGGAAGATTTGAGCTGAGGTGGTGAGCTAACGAAGAACCTTGGAAGAGATGTTATGTCTTTTTCTTTCTTTTCCTTTTTTTTTACCAAACCACACTTAGAGGCTAGTCATCAACTTATCATCACAACCCAAAATTATATATAGTTCTCTTAAGCTTGCATACCAAGTGCTCACCATTACTAGAAGAGAATGTTTTTGGTTATTTCATATAAACCTCTTCCTCTAATTTTTCATTGAGAAATGTCATTTTTATATCCATTTAATGCAATTTCATATCAAAATAAGCAACTAATGCCAAAATAATGTGAATGAAGTCTTTCTTAGATACATGAAAGAAGATTTTCGTGTAGTTCCCTTTGAGTAAATCCTTTTGCAACGAGTTTGGCTTTGTATCCCTTAATATTGTCTTGTGGGTCATTCTTAGTTTTAAAGATCCATTTACAACCAATGACCTTTTCAAATTAGGCAATTCAATCAAATCTTAGACTTCGTTAGATGTAATAAAACTCATTTCTTCCTTCATGGCATTGTACCATAAATTGGATTCATTGCAACTCATTGCTTGTGAATGTTTCAGGGTCATTTTCAGCTCTAAAATTATAATCAAATTCTTGTAAATACACAATATAATGACCTTGAATTGTTAATATTCATTCTAATGGATCTTCTTAATGTTGTATCAACAGTCTTTTGAGGAGCATGTTGTTCAACTGGTTGTTCAACAATTCTAGTAATTGTTGAACAATTTGATTCATCAGCTTATTGTGGAACTTTAATAATTGGTTGTTAAACAGCCGGTTGAACTAAATGGGCATTATGAACAACAACCAATCTCGGTTGAATTGAATGGACATTATGAATAACAACCAATCTCATACTTGAGGTAGAAAGTTGAGTATTTAAATAATCTTTTTCAAAAACAAAGTCCATGAATTGTTGTATCCCACTGATCAAGTCATATTCAAGAAATTTAATGTTTCTCAATTCTACAATCCTAGTGGTGTGAGATGGATAATAAATTCTATATTCCTTAAAAATTTTTACTTATCCAATGAAATAGCTGCTTATAGTTCTTGGGTTTAGTTTCTATTTTTGTCAATTATAGACTCCCACTTCTAATCAACATCTCTAAACATGTACATATTGCAAACCTTTAAATAAGTCAAAGGTGTCTTTGAGAAGAAATTGACTTAGAGAAGAAAACACAAAAGAGAGTTGCCGCTGTAACTCTCGTCACTTTATTCAATGGAACATAAGCCTATAAAAATAGGCAGAACATTCAAACCACTTTACAATTATATTATTAGAGATAAATACTTACTTTTGCCTAGCTCAATATGTATATCATGTAATTTACATTATAGTTTTAATAACGTTAATTGCATGACATGTCGCATGTCAGTTAATTAGTAGTGTGTGCCACATAGCTTAGTATTTAAGTTAATCGTGTTAGTATCCATCTAGTTTGCATGTTAGGTTAAGTTGAGCTCATATAATGTGATATTAGTTAAACTTGCTCGACATCTAGAATTGCATATTAGGTCATATAATCAACCTCACATGTTACGTAGAATAATTTGCATGTCATTTTTTATGAGTTGGCATGTCAAATAGGAATTACATGAGAGATTGGAAAAATTGAAATTTCAGGTCATATAGATTGCATGTTAAATTAATTAGATTGCATATTTATACCACACGCCATTATAGTTGGATCATTTAAATGAATGTCTTATCATGTTAAGATAATTTGAATAACATGCATGTTATTGTTAGCCTACTTTTACTAAGCATAATTGCATAATGCATGCATTGCATATTGTTGCATTTCATTTAAATAAAGTGAAAGTAAAAAAAGCATCGTTGCTTGCTAATATGTCTTAGTAGAAACCATAATAGCGATGTTGCCTGATTTTTTTTATTAATATTATAGATGCTTACGTTATTATTGAGGTAAGTAGATCATCCCTATCCTCGCAATCTATTTAATGCAATGATTGTTGAATGTTAGATAATTTTTGCGCATCGGCATAATTACTTCACATATGAGGTGGTTAGAATTAATATCAATCCAAACTACCTATCAAATCATTTTCTAAAAAAAATGGTACTGGAAAGGTGTTAAATTAACCCAGCCTAATCAAAACTTTGATCCCAGGCTTTCTAGTTCAAAGAGGTAAAGTATTTTTCCCGATACTTCACATAAATTTCTAATCAATCCATCATAAATGATTAATGTGGACTCTTAACTGAAAAATATTTGCATGTTAAAAACTTAAATCTTAAGTTGTGAATTGATATTGGTTTGGGAGAGCTCGAGTTGAATTTAGTCATAATAATCTATTAGCAAATCCCTAAATGATGCACCATTTGAGGAGGTCACAACAATCCAGTACGAACGTTGACTCTTTCAAGCTCATACCTTGCATGATGTTGAAGATTTTCATTAAATTATCACATGTAGAATTTGATTTAAGGAGTTGCTACTAGCCTATTAGGATTGGTTAGAGATTAAGTAAAAGCATGGGAAAATGTTTCACTTTTTACACAATCGAAGATCTAGGAATAAGGACTTAATTATATTTGTCAGAAAACTAGTATCCTTTTGGTACATTGACTTGATTATCTTGTTAATAAAAGTACTTTCATTCAATCATTTTATCAAGGCTAATCCGCTAAATGATCATAAAATGTTTTTGTCAAAATCCTAACCATGGTGGAAAAAAAATAACAATTGGTGTAAATGAAGTACGCAATCAAATTTAGGCAAAAAAAAAGTATGCAATCAAATATAATCGGAAACAAAAAAAAGTGCAATCAACAACCTGGGATTGTTTCCAAAAAGAAACAATACAAAGCAATCCCTATTGTAAAGTTGTAAGAGCTTATTCAATTGGGTTTTGAAATTTTTTAGGAATTTTCACATTTTCTAGGCTAAACTGAAATTTTTTTATTTAAAAATAAAATCTAAAATCGGTTCAAGAATACCAAAAGTATAACAAAATCAATTGAGGTCACTTTGCTAAACATATTTCCAAATTTTCATCTTTTTAAGTAATTTTTAATTTGTAATATTTTAAAAATATTTTTAAATTTTTCTAATATTGTCATTGATTTTTTATTTTTTTTAATTTTTAAATATATTTTATTATTATAATGTTTCGAAAATGGACTTTGGACCGGGTCAGGGAAGCCCAATTCGACTCGCTGACCAGGACTCTAGTGTTCTGGGTTGGGTCCAAAAATTGGACCGGGCTTAAGGCCCGATTCAATTTTACAGAAATTCGGCAATTAAAACTGTTTTTTTTTTTTACATGATTGGCCCGAGGGCAATTAGGCCCACTTCTTTTAACCAACTTCAATTCAGTCCAACCTCCAACCCATCATAAGAACCACTCCAGCTCCAATTACAGAAATCTGAAAGACATGCATAGTAAGGCAAGGGAAATGGCAAGTTAACGGTGACAGCCTTTAACTGCGGGCATCGTTGGCGAAGAGGAATTGAACTCGGGCGAGAGGTTTTCCGGCGAGAAATGCTCATGACCGACCCGGATCGAGGAAAAACATGCCATAAAATATCCTGACGTTATCGTTTTCGTAATGGGCTTTACTATTCTCGATAGGATCCGAAATCATGCAAAGCAATTAAAGATCCGATTTCACACAAACTGAAAATCCACAATTATTTCTGAAACCCCATCAAGAAAGTAGCTATGAACCACATTCCATCATACGCGGACCGATAAAAACGAAAGCACACAAGCCGCAGCCGCTGAAACCAAACACGAAACCATAACACCGACCATAAAACCACGACAACACGAAACCATAACACCGCAATTCATGACCATAAAACCACGACAACACGACTCATTACATCATACGCGAACATTGACAAGCAGAAGCAGCACTGATGACGAAACTCAGTACACGAAGCCGTATCCATCGCCACCGTATACGTCGGTGCCATATCCGTCGCCGCCGATGCCCTCGCCGCCGATGCCCTCGCCGCCAACTCCCTCTAGGCCCTCGCCGCCGATGCCCTCACCGCCGACACCCTCGCCGCTGAGTACGCCGCGGCCTGCTCCTCCCCGGCCCGCGCCTCCGCGGCCTGTCCCGCCGCTGGTGCGGCCCACGCCACCCCGGCCCGCGCCACCCCGGCCTGCACCGCCCCGGCCTGCGCCTCCGCCGGCCCGGCTTGTGCCTCCGCCGGCCCAGCCCGCACCTCCGCCGGCCCGGCCCGAGCGGCTGCGCTCTCGGCCGGTGTGGGACCCGCGTCCGCTGGAGAGGGGTTGGACCTCCTCGTCGATGTCCCCTGGGTCATCCTTGTCGCTGATCAGGACCGAGCGACTGGTGGTGAGCTGAACAAAACAAACCACAAACGCATCAGATCCGGAACGGAACTCACTGGAGGAGGATGAAGAAAACAGCCGTGTATAGATCAATTTTCACATCTCCGGTGAAGCGGATGAAGACAGATTCGAGTCGACAGTAACAAGAAAAACAAATTTTGCTTCTTCCTCTTCTAGTCGCTGGAGTCTAGAGCTCATCCCTTATCTCTTGGCGGGCGACCAACTTAGTAAGAGGGAAAAAGTTGAAATAAAAGGAAAGAACAAAAAGGAAAAAAAATGAGAAAACAAAAATAATCAAATTTTTATTTTTAAAAAAATAAAATTATCATAATTTAAAATTGTCTTGTTGATAACATTTAAAATGATTTGTTAATAACACTTGATTAGGTAAGACATTTAGAACCCATTTAAGACCCAATTAATTATGAAGTGATCCATCTAAATTAGCTCATTTATGACTCACGCTATCAAATATGGGTTAAAATATGGGTTTTTGACCCATTTTGTTGCCTATAAGCAAGAGTAATACCAAGAGAATAACAGATGAGTTCAGTTCGGATCAGTCAGACCTGGCTTTCTTGCCGCTGTGAATCGGCCTCCCGCATCATGGCGTCCCCGCCAGAGTCAACGGACCAGTTGAGATGCTGGGCACCGAAAGATTGATTGCTACCGCCGACGAGGCTCCTGGACCTATCCCCAAGGGAAGCCATTGATGATGGGAAACAAGAGGAGGGAGAAGCTGATTTTTAAGCTTGACGCACCCGAGAGAGAGAGATGGAAAATTCGAAGAAGGAAGGCCGGTTATATCGGCCGAGGTGGGTAAGGACGTGGCTTTAAATATGTAACTCTAAACCCTAAACCCTAAATACTAAACCGACCGCGATCAACTTTTCTTTTTCTATTGATTAAGAATTCTATTATTAAGGGTTTAAAATATGGGTGGAATTATGCGTTCAAAGTTAAAGGCCAGAAAAGCGAACCCTTCATTGTTTTTAAGTTGGCGCGCCTTTCTGGTAAAATATCATGGAAATCCTAGCTAGGCTTGCAAGTGGCATTATTTTATTGTCTTGATCATATTATTCTCTGCTTTGGTCGTAGATAACTCGCGCATGGTTCTAATCACATGCAATCTGCATAGTCAGTACACAACTTTTACACACTTCGAGGTTTTTCTAACAATGAATTATTGATGGTCGGCATCAATTTGCACACTTCCAGATATCATTCGTCCGACAGCTCTCCCGGTATTATGACATTTGTTTATCTGGAACAAGGCGGTTATTTCTTGCCGTCAATTTTATTTATGGTTGTTGATTCGGAATTGGCTAATGACCCAAGTATTTTTACTTTCTTGCCGAAGAATTTCAATTGCTGAATGTGTTTTCTGTAAGCATCGACTGGATTTTATAGACCACTTGTTTTTTGGATGCCATATCACGGGTCAACTAGCACTATTTTGGGCTAACTTGTCATGGTGCAATAGGCCATGGCTGGAGAATCCTAATTGGGTTATCATACATATTTCTAGTAAAAGTTTTCATCATAGTCTATCTTGATCCTCCTTCGGAGCTCTATGACATTTGATCTAGATAGAAAGGAACATCGCTATCTTCAGAAATCAACAGTTTTTGATGCCAGTCATGACATTTAAGCAGGTCACGGATACTCCTAGCAATAGGAGAATGCAACGTAACCAGTGCCTTGACCCATCTATTTTTATGTAGTCGAGGTTTTGATTTTTTGCCTGATTATGTACTAGGTAGATTTAGTAGCTATGTATTGGGCCTCTGCATTCATGTTTCCTTAGAAATACGGCACCCTTTCACTCTTACATGACCTTAGTGTCGTCATGAATGCAAGTTTTGTGGTGTCGGGTATTATTCAATGTATATCCAAAATTTGGTATAAGATCAATACTAATACTTACCTTTACCCAAAAAAAAAAAATTATTGATGCTGCAATCCTACTTTACGCACCTTTCATTCTCCACTATCCATATGCTCATCATAGGACGAGATAGCTTTCACAGAATAACAAAGTCCCTGAAATACCTCTTTGTTTTTTAAAATTTCTTTATTTATTTCATAAAATTTCATTCCATACGTTATGCTCATCTAGTGGTTCACTCGAATATACGTGATGGGCCATTTCCGTAAAACGCTGGCCAATTTTTTTTTTTTTTTTATCAACTAGTTATGTCCTCGCTTTGGGAACTTGGAGGTTTCTTCATTACACGAAGGAAACGCGAAAAACCGAGGGTTTCTTCAAGCTGCAAGAATAATTGTTGTCTGATATATCTTATTTTAGGGTGATTCCTGACATTGATAACATCGATTGATGCTAATTGATGACAACTCTCCTCCCGCCAATTACTCACTCTTTCAAAAGGCATTATTTCTACTGTAGATGGACTACTTTTAGCCGTTGAAAAAATTGGCCAAAAAAGCTAGTCGTACAATGACATCGATTTCCACGTCTAAAACCTTTGAAATTTATTAAAGTTGTTTGCGATGTGTGATTAATTAAAAGGTAAAAACGTGATTTTGACGAATGATGGTATGACATCTTTTGGAGATCTTGTAATATGGATCACACAATCTTTCAACTTACTAGGAAGTAAGGATGCTAGTATTTTATGAATCCCGATAGTGTGAGGTAATGGCTTGAGTTAGTGCATCCTCACACATTTCCATAAGGTGTTTGCTAAGTAGTATCGAAGATTACCATAGTTATGATAAACAATTGCCATATCTTTGAAAAGATTGTTGTTTTGTATATAATTTGTGTAAAGTCAGGTTAGTATAATCCGTCCTAGATGTGTTCTATGCATTTTGAGTTGTACTGTCCAAGTGATATTTTGTTCAAATTTGATCACCGTTTCTTCTACTGATTACCCCTGAGTATCACGTCAGCCATTCAATAAATAAAGCTAACCTAAAGCAAGTGAATGGAGTAAAAGGAAACATTGAGTGGCCATCGTTAAAAGACAACATTATTGCAACTTTCTGTCTTTCCATCTTTCCATGCTCAAAGCAACACCGTGATGGGATGGCATCATAGCCAGTGATAGGCCAACATTGCATTTCCTCTCCCTACTCTTGAACAGAGATCGAGCGTCCAGATTTGATCTAAAAGGCTCAAGCTTAAAATGCATTTTATAATCTGTATAATTTGGTTTGGTTAACGTCCAAACCTGACCAACTGCACCATGCTCCCGTTCTGATAGTTGTCAATAAGAAAAAAGGTGCGAAAGATTTGCGCGGCCATTTGCTTTTTAATATAAAGGTACATTCATGGCAATATTTGTGTAGTTAAAGGTAATTAATGAAGATAAATGATAAATCTTTAAGGTGAAGGATCAAAACAGAAATTTCATATTTAGTTGTAAGTACATGCTTAGATAGTGCTTGGGTGGAGTTTTAGAGTGAATGCGGCAAATCCAACCTCAGTAGTACGAAGGAATTAGTTATACAGAGTGACTTGTGTGATAATGAGAGGGATTCTTTAGGAACATTTTGTATTATGTTATGTATATAAATAAATAATTATTTTATCTATACATATATGTTTAATTACATACATAGTTATAGAATAATTATAAATGATTTAAATAGTTGGGAATCAGATTCTTAACCCAAAATTTCAAAAGCACAAAGTGAAAGCACTAACATGATGCACCTCCATAATTGTCATTCTCCTTATCTTTTATAAAGCCATAACTTTATTGACTATAAATTCGGACATAATTGACTTTTCGTAACTTTTGATGTATCCCTCGAGTCATGAGATACAAACGTCCAAAAGGATGTCTTTTTCCAACGAAAGTGGCATCAGGCTTCGAGCATTAAAATCAAACGTCCAATTCTTTTTCCTTTTACATCGTTTTTGTTTTATGATAAAAATCGCTTTCTCTTTTTCTATAGTATCTTTTGTAAATTTCTGAAGAAAAATGATTTGATGCGACCCATATTGATTTATTTAATAATTTTTACCTATTTCCATACAATATGTTTTAATGGTATATACTAGACCCAATTCATATTGCTAAAAGATTTCCATATTTTATAAAATTTAGGAAAACTTGTTTTTTCTATATTTTTTTAAAAAAAATTACAATGCTAAAATACTTTCATATAATTCAACCTAGTTGATAATTTTTATATAAAAATTACTTATTTCATTTAATTTTATTTGGAAATTTTAATTATTTTTAAATTATTTTTTTAATTATTCCTTTTTCTGTTTTCTTTTCCTTGGTTGGTCCAGACCATCACATGGTGCCAGCAACTAGCCACGAGCAATGGATGAGCTCACCATTGTTGACACCTAATTTTCGCTGGTCTGGTAATTTGTTTTCTAACTTAGCTTTGAGAAAATTGTCATTAAATAGACATAAAAAATATCTTTTATTTTTCAAAACAAAAAAGGGAAAAAACCACCAAAAACCCCAAACTATTCTCATTGTGACACATTTACCCCAAACTTTTTTTGTGACACTAAAACCCCCAACCTTTTCCTCGTGTGACAGATTTACCCTCCGTTACATTTCTGTTAAAAACTCTGTTAAAAATCTTACCTCGCAGATGACATGGAAGACAAAATGTTAAAGGTGCTGACGTGGCCTCCAGTAATTTTCCTTGCATATCTCTGTTTCCACAAATATCGTTCTTCATCTCTCTCTCTCTCTCTATTTATCTTCGTCTCTCTCAAGGTTAGGGTTTCTCATGGAGTTCCATCTCTCGTGATCGGTCTCCTCCGCGGCTGCTACGGCGCAAGAGGATTAGAAGGGGAAGGTGATGGTTTGCAATCGTCGGGTAGAATCCCCGAGGCGTCCTTCGTGAAGAAGACCATCTCCTCGCACCAGATCGTCATCTCCTCGCCCGTACGTCTCTGTCTCCCTCGATACTAGTCGCGTTTCCCCTCGCCTGGCTTGTGGTGTCGGATCCCGCGCACCAAAGGAACAATGGCTGCGATTGTTCTTCTCGCACGTGATGCTTCTCCACTGCGTGTTCAATGTTCCTTGGAACTTCGGAGGCTGCGATTCGATCATATCTGAGTGATTTATGCTTTGTCTTGGAGTCTTGTCTGCTTCATCCACCCACTGTTGCACTGTCTCGCGGTTTAATTTCGTCAATTGTCGAATTTTTCCTCTTGACTTCTCTCTTGCTATATCTGCAAAAGGTTGATGCATTTTCATTTAAAATGTGTTTTCTCCATGTAGACAGTTCCATATTTTCCCAAATTTTGGCCATCTTGTTGTTCTGATTACGTAATCTATTTAATCTTCACTACAAAATTTGTCATCATCCCCTCGTATGATCTATCTGATTATTTTCTCTCGAATTAAAGTGAGGAAACCACATTCTGAAGCTGTCAAGATGGCTATCAGCGATCATCACAATGTATGGAACACTCATAGATACTTCTTGAATTGAGTTTTTCTGAATATTCTTCCACATTGTATCTATGCTATGATGTTTGACTTCACCAGCTTGTCATGTAATGGTGAATAATTTGTTCATTTTGAGATTGATTCACTATGTGGTCATATTCGATTCTAGGTGGTTGAAAAAGGGCTATCGCCGAAACTTCTCTTCATGACCATTTTTTAATATCTTTAGGTTTGCATCACTAATTTTTTGTTCTTACTAAGATGAAGATTACGTGAGCAACATTGAGAAAGGTCTCTTAGACTTTTTATTCTTAGTTAATGATGCACCATGCCGTTTTAATAGCTTTATGTGGTGCACTATGTCAGAAGCAGAATTTGTTGAACCTAAAGCAAATTGTCCTATTTTTTGCAGGGAAATTGATAAACTTGGCTTTAGTTTACTGCTGGGGATGACTTTGAGGCCGAAATGGTAGATGAGATTGAAATGGTCGGGGCTGGGGCGGAGCTTGAATATGGGAGCACTAGCCATAGTGAAGATAGCAATAGTGTTGATGGCCTTTATTTTGAGAGTGATGATGATGAGGTTGATTTAATAACCTGGATGTGTGATGAACTCATCCTATCTAGAGATGAGGAAGGAAGACATGATGTGGGAATGGTAAGAGATGCAACATTTGCTATTGATGCAGAACAAGAAGACATCAATGAGGATGACAATGATGAGGGCATTGAAGCACACGAAGATCTCAGTCCTCCTAACTCCAGAGATGAAGAGGTAGGTGACCAAACAAGATCTCTGACTATTAGATATGACCCTAGCTGTGATCATAGAGAATTAAAATTTCAGTTAGGCATGAAATTTGAGTCGCGCACTCAATTTAAAAAGGCAGTGCATAAATATGCAATCACAAATGGCTACAATATTGGTTGGAAGAAAAGTGAATTTAAAAAGATGCATGCCAAGTGTGTAGCCAGATGTGAATGGTTCATTTATGGTAGTTGGTTAAACAAAGAGAAAACGTTTGTTATCAAGACAGTCAGAGAAGAACATACTTGCCCTAGAAGCATGAGAAATAAAAGCGCATCTTACGTATGGCTTGCAGAAGAGTTCTTGCCTAAGATTAGAGCTAATTTGAAATATACAGCAGCACAATTGCAGGCAGATGCAATGGAGATGTGGGGACTCACGCTCAACAAAAGAACATGTTATAGAGCAATTGATAAAGCTCTTAAGACTATAAGGGGTCCATTTTCCGAACAGTACAAGTTATTGGCATCTTATAAGGCTCAATTAAAGCTATCTAGCAAGAACAACACATTTCATCTTCTACTTAGACACCCACAAAACATGTTCAAGAGATTTTATATAAGCTTCGAAGGGCTGAAAAATGGTTTTCTCCAAGGTTGCAGGAAAGTAATTGGACTATATGGTTGTTTTATTAAGACCGTAGTAAAGCAAATGCTGCTTTGTGCTAATGGAAGAGATGGAAATAATCAGATGTTTCCAGTTGCATGGGCTGTTGTTGAGGCGGAGACACAGGACAGTTGGACTTGGTTTCTCAGGTTTCTATTTACAGACCTTCAAGTAGGAAGAGGTGATGGTTGAACCTTCATAAGTGATCAACAAAAGGTAGAATTGGTCTTCAATTTTATCAATTCCTTCATAATATGGGTTGAATTATGTCTTGCAAGTCTTTACTAATGCGTTTTATTTATGTCTTGTAGGGCCTTATCAATGCAGTTTTTTCATTGGCTCCTTGTGCAGAACATCGGAATTGTTCAAGGCACATTTACGCAAATTGGAAAAAACTATACAAGGGAGAAACATTTCGAAATTACTTTTGGAGAGCTGCATATGCCACATACGAGGCTGAATTCAACATAGCAATTGAAAAAATGAAGGAGGAGTCTACCAACGCCTATGAAGACTTCATGAGGCAAAGGCCAGAGCATTTCTGTAAGGCATTCATAAAGGTTGGACGAAAATGTGATGCCATCGACAACAATTTAAGTGAGACATTTAATGTGTATATTCGCAAGCAAAGAGAGTTGCCAATTGTTGATATGTTAGAGGCAATAAGAACAACTTTGATGGTGAGAATGTATGAGAAAAGCCAGTTGATGGCGAATTTCCGAGATGAATTATGCCCAAGAATAAGGACAAAAGTAGAAGAAACAAAGACGAAGTCGAGGTTTTGTAGAGCCAAACCTTGTATTGGGGAAAAGTTTGAAGTTGAAGTTGATGATGATCGATTTGAGGTAGATTTGAGAAGGAGGACATGTGCTTGTAGGCAATGGGATATCTCAGGAATCCCTTGTAGACATGCTATCTCATGCATCAATTACATGAAATATGATATTAACCAGTATGTTGATGATTGTTTCAAGAAGGATGCTTACGAAAGATGTTACCAATTTTCACTACCGACCTTGAATGGGAAGAAAATGTGGCCACCGTCCATTGAAGATCCAATATTGCCTCCGCCATTCAAAAAGCTTCCAGGGAGGCCCAAGAAACAGCGTAATAAGCAAGGTGAGAATATTGAGAAGAGGACAAGAAAGAGGAAGGTCATAGTTGATCAAAATTCTAATCCAATTAAATTGACAAAAGTTGGGGCAGCCATCTCATGCTCAAACTGTTATGACTTGGGACATAACAAGAGAACATGCCCCAAGCCACTAGCACCAACACAAATTAAACCTTCGGTAAGAAAAAAATAATCCAAGAAAACTTATGTGTCCTAAGTATTCGGTACCAACATATGGCCTTGTGACTATATTTACTACAACTAATGTATGATATTCTATGCAGGGTAAAAAAGGGAGACTGAGAAAACATCCCACGGTGGAAGGGACAGCTACTAGTCAATGGGATACAAGAACACAAGAATCTGCAAGTGAAACTCCAGCATTTGGACCATGTGGAACTCAAGAATCTGAAAATCATGCCCCATGTTGAAGTAGATGTGAATATGCAAGTGGAACTCCAATGTTTATTTTGTTGGTTGTAATCCAAGTTAGCACTAACGTCGAATTACTGTTACTTTTTTTGGTTGTAATTGAAATTGAAGAGTACAAGTATTTTGGTTGTAAGTGAAGCTTCTTTTTTATTGACCTTCAGGAGTTCTTTTTTGGTTGTAATCTAAGTTCAATGTGGAATTTTTGCTGCTTGTACTCTTTTGATTGTAATTGAAAATGAAGTACAAATATTTTGATTGTAATCAAAGCTCCTTTTTGGTTGAAGTGCACGAGTTCCATTTAAGTTGTAATCCAAGTTCAGCATTAAATTAATGCTTTTTTGCAATATAGATGCATGTTGGTTCAATTATAAATCATTATCCAATTGTGGGCATGCTGATGTGATTAAATTATGTCTCTTGCCTCGTTATATTAATGAAGTTGATGTTTTGATAGTGGCTCATATTATTAGTCATGCACATTAGTTCAATTTAATTTCTTGTTGCAAATATTGCAAAGCATACTATTTTAATTATATTATAGTAACATGTATTGGTATTGTCAAGTAAATCAGTAAATCCACTCACATAGGCTCTTTATAATAAATAAAATTGATAAACTTTGGTATGCTAATACAATGGATTGATTCGAGTTATATTCGGTAACACAAATTGAACACAATTGATCCTACTATCCAACTTCAACAGCAACATTCCATATATCAACCTATCCATACAACTATGCATCTCAATAGATTTTTTTCTTTGCTTCCTGTTGAGACGCTTCCACTTTCACTTGTATCATTGTTCTGTCGCTTCAATACCGACATTTCTGTTTTGTCACTTTCACTTGTATCATTGTCATCTTCATTGATGTCTTCTTGTCCTCTTGTCCATATTCAAGCTTTGCCCCAGCCTCAACCACAAGTTCAGTCCTAATTTTATTGCTTAACTCAACCCCAGCCCCACTCTCAATATCAACTTCAACGCAGCTAGGATTCCTTGTTTCATCCCAGATTTCAGCCTCAAAGTCATCTACCATTTCAGCCTCTAAGTCATCCCAGCAGTAAACTAAAGCCAAGTTTATCAATTTTCCTGCAAAAGATAGGACAATTTGCTTTAACCATGTATCATGTTCTAGAACAATATGAACTCAAAGTGACATGTTAGTTTTCCCCGATCAAAGGCACTTAAAACCTAACGCGACTGCAATTCTTATTGAAAAGTATCTCCAAACACACTAATTCCTTTAAAATCATTACACATTTCAAATGAAAGAACACCAGAAATAGTGTCACGCCACATGAATCAAGCACTCGATCACCACAAAGCAAAGTCCTAAACAATTACCATGCTTTTTCAAGGTACAAAAAAATCAGATACTGCAGTTGCAAGATAAAACATTGCTTGTGGCCCAAGAATCCCAAGCGATGTCACAACCATCTATAACATCTGCACCCACCAAAATCTCTTTATGGATATCAACTTCTATCAGTATGCTTAAACAACAAGATGAAAGAGCAATAAAGTTCTATAATGGAATAGTGACCGCACCAATAAGTAAGCAACAAATGTTTAGAAACTTCATCACAAAGAGAAAGATTCTCTAATGGATATAACAAGACTGGGATAATGAATCAAGTTGAAGGAATTTTACACTAGAAACAAAGAGATGATTTTATGCAAAACTTCTCATGTCAGTCATAATTTGATAATGTAGGGGGTTAGTGTTATTTTCCTTGCGACCTAAAATTTAGCATTTGACATTAATGAGATGCTCCAAATGACAGTAAACAATCATTCTAGTTTATTTCATACTGAGGAAAAATATTTGGATTCCTAATATATCACTCCTTGCCGTGTTAATTTTTTCACATTATTCTTGCTTATTCCTAGCAGATAAGGGAAAAAATGCAGATGGTGTTGTGGGTCTATGAAGCATCCAAATATTCATAAGTTAATCATCAGTTCACCACACAAGCAACAGAAGTGCATCGAACTACTAGTTCACATTAGTTGAAGGAACTTATTGTTAAGCCCACTATATAGAGTACCACGTGTCTTCAACCTATCGAAAGAAGTAAAGTGCAGCAATTTCATGCATCGTAAGAGATTCGAACACGCAAAAAGAAGGTGCTATGATAAACACTAAAAAATGTTCACAAGCTATCCAATGAAATCACCGATCAAGAGTGCAAAATTTTTAGATATAAACATTAGTGGGAGAAGTCTAGAGGTTCAACAAATCCTGCTTCTTACATAGTGCACCACATAAAGCTGTTAAAACGGCATGGTGCATCATTAATTAAGAATAAAAAGTCTAAGAGACCTTTCTCAATGTTGCTCACATAATCTTCATCTTAGTAAGAACAAAAAAATTAGCGATGCAAACCTGAAGATATTCAAAAATGGTCGTGAAGGGAAGTTTCGGCAATAGTCCTTTTTCAACCACCTAGAATCGAATATGACCACAGAGTGAATCAATCTCAAAATGAACAAATTGTTCACCATTACATGACAAGCTGGTGAAGTCAAACATCATAGCATAGATACAATGTGGAAGAATATTCAGAAAAACTCAATTTAAGAAGTATCTATGAGTGTTCCATACACTGTGATGATCGCAGATAAACATCTTGACAAGTTCAAAATATGGCTCCCTCGCTTTAATTCGAGAGAAAATGATCAGATAGATCATACGAGGGGATGATGACAAGTTTTGTAGTGAAGATTAAATAGATTACATAATCAGAACAACAAGATGGCCAAAATTTGGGAAAATATGGAACTGTCTACATGGAGAAAACACATTTTAAATGAAAATGCATCAACCATCTGCAGATATAGCAAGAGAGAAGTCAAGAGGAAAAATTTGACAATCGACGAAATCAAACCGCGAGACAGTGCGACAGTGGGTGGATGAAGCAGACAAGACTCCAAGACAAAGCATAAATCACTCAGATACGATTGAATCGCAGCCTCCGAAGTTCCAAGGAACATTAAACACGTAGTGGAGAAGCATCACGTGCGAGAAGAACAATCGCAGCCATTGTTCCTCTGGTGCGCAGGATCCGACACCACAAGCCAGGCGGGGGAAACGCGACTAGTATCGAGGGAAACAGAGACGTACGGGCGAGGAGATGACGATCTGGTGCGAGGAGATGGTCTTCTTCATGAAGGACGCCTCAGGGCTTCTACCCGACGATTGCAGACCAGCACCTCCCCCTTCTGATCCTCTTGCGCTGCAACAGCCGCGGAGGAGACCAATCACGAGAGATGGAACTCCATGAGAAACCCTAACCTTGAGAGAGACGAAGATAAACAGAGAAAGAGAGATGAAGAACGATATTTGTGGAAACAGAGATATGCAAGGAAAATTACTGGAGGCCACGTCAGCACCTTTAACATTTTGTCTTCCATGTCATCTGCCAGGTAAGATTTTTAACAGAGTTTTGAACAGAAATGTAATGGAGGGTAAATCTGTCACACGAGGAAAAGATTGGGGGGTTTTAATGTCACAAAAAAAAGTTTGGGGTAAATGTGTCACAACAAGAACAGCTTGGGGTTTTTGGTGGTTTTTTCCCAACAAAAAAAGAAGAAAAAAAAAGAGAAAAGAAAATGAAAGCGACCTCGGATCAAGCCTTTTTTCGGCCGGCCCACACCCACCTTCGTGCGGACAAGCTTCTTTTTCTTTACCCTGGGCCCGCGAGCTTATCTTTTTTACGGCCCACGTGCAGGCAAGCTTCTTGTTCTCCCCTTGCGCGAGCCCACCTCCTGATTTCTGGCCTGGAGAACACAAGAGCAGCAAAAAAAGAAAACCCTAAAGAAGCAGAGGAGAAAAAAGAAAAAAAGAAAAAAAACGGCAAAGGACGCTTGTTCAGAGGGAAAACAAAAGACAAGGCCAAAAATAGAAAAATTGTGGAGAAGGCAGAGAGAAGAAGAGGAAAGAAAACGTGGGGGCTGAGGGAAAAGAGGAGGGTGTTCGCTAGAGGAAGGGGAGGCCGGGGAGCGAACCAAGAGCGGACGCAAGGAGGAACGAAGAAGAAAGCGAAACCAGAAAGCAGGCGAAGCAGAAGGAAGTCTGGGGAGAGGTCTTCGGCTGGAGATAGTTTCGGACAGAAATAGACAGCAAGCAGGGAGAGAAAGCGACAACAGAGAGAAAACCTGGAGGGAAAAGGAGACCCATCGGCAAAAAATACAGGGGGAGGTCAGCAAAAAGAGGAAAGAAACGAGAGAGGGACCCATCGGTTAACGGAGGAGAATTGGCCAAGAAGGGGGAGTGAGCCAAAACGGAAAAAAAAAAAAACGTGGGGAGAGGGATCTGGGGACTTCACTGGGGGCAGAAAACGCGAGCAGGGAGAAGAAGTTTTCGGAGAGAGGAGCAAAAACACGAATGAAAACAGAAGAAAACAGGGGAAGACAGGAGGAAGGCAGCGGGGGCAGCGCAAAAAGAAAACGTGCAGAGAGAGAGAGAGGGAGAGAGAGAGAGGGAGGGAGAGAATCACGTGTACGAGTTTGGTCCACGACGCTTCCCTCGTCCGAGGTCTCCAGCTCCGGCGCCGGCCTTCCCTCCGTTCTAGCTTCGACGCCTCGCCTTTTCCCGGTAAGCTCAACTCGGGTTTGTTCTGTCCCGCCCCGAGGATCACGGCTAAGGGGGCTTTCGCGAGACGACAGCGGTTTGGTTCAACCCCCCTTGAACGCGTCCGTTGACCGCGGCCCCCTGGATCGAGTAGGGTGTATCAACTTTTTGTGTTTGTTGCTGTTGTTTTCTTTGTTTTTGTTGCTCGGTCATTTGTCTGTTGTTCTGCTTCGGGAAATCCTTTGACCGGCCATGGTTGAACGTCGGTCCATGAAGTTCTCTGTCTTTACTTTGGCTTTCCAAGCGTTGGATTCACATCTTGCATATCCCTTGCTTGTTAATCCTTTGGCGTCGGCGAAGATTCCATCTGACCCAGCTCTGAATCGACTCATTTTCCTTTGCCCACTTGCTGTTTGATGATTTGCCCGAGTGAGGCCGTGTGTGTTTTGAAGTGGCGCGTCTTTTTCTCTTGCTTTCAACTGCTGCGAACGTCTTCGATTCGAGTTGGAGAGTCACGATGGGGTCACAACGAGGTCTGGCTCCGCGAGAGACACGTGTCACTGCACGTCCAGGTCTCGGTCGTTGATCATCCGGCGGGCAGGGAGCACGGCATGGATGGAGATGGGGGACGAGTTTCCTTGGTGAGCAGGGGGTAATGTTCTGCACTCTCTCTCCTTCCTGCTGTTTTGACATTTCCAATGTGGAGAGATTATTCGAGTATGCTGCCGAAAATGATGAGACGCTTGTTTGTGTGGTTCTTTGCAGCCTGTTTCATGGTTGAGTTTTCTTCTGTTGATTGGATTGATCTTTACTATGACAGTGACAAGAAACGGCATAGCGAAGGTAGATTACTATGGTGAGTTAGTACTTACGTACATTTTTGTGGGTTTGATGGTGGGGTTTCTTTTCCAAAATTGATTCTTGCTTCTGCTGATGTGGAAAGTACTTGTCTTGTTGTGATAGTATGATCTTTTCTTGTGGTAGAGTTTCCTTGGCAAACTGGGATAAGTTTCTGTGCCCTTGTTCTCTCTACATATCTCATTGGCATATCGATATCAATGCATATAAGTAATTTAGTTAAGCATGGATATATTGGCTAAGTTTATTTAACAAATATCGGATATGATACGAGGGTTTCTAGTGGTTTTTTTCTTTTAAGTTCATCCATAATCAACTTGCTGTAATTCCTTGAGGATTTTAGGCATCTATAATAAGATGCAGAAGCTGACGGCTGCAGTTGATAAAATAAGTGAGCTGCTGATAATTTCTTGTACTTGTGGTTTGGTAGCTTTCATAATACAGAGGGATCGTCATATTGATGTCATTTGATAAGTGACACCCTATCTTGGACTGAAACAGTATCTTATTGGATAATAAACCTGATTTCAGATGACTATTGATGCTTTGCTTGCCCTGCTATGAAGACTTTCATCCAAGTGACACCTTCATCCAAGTTGGATAATCAACGTCGATACTTTTACATCTCTCTTTCCCCCCTCCTGTTTTCTTGGAGTGCTTAATGGGTTGATTTTTTGCTGGACCTCATTATAGCCGTTTTGCAGGTACCTGTTGGGTTCAGATATGGATTTCATGAATTTTTTCGACAAGAATAATGACGTTCATGCCCTTACAGATGGTGTGATCAATGAAATAAAGCTATACAAAGAGCAAAAGTAAATTATTCTTTTGAAGCAAACGCGGGTTAACTCGAGTTCTTTCAAGCATGGCAGTGAATGTTGCTTGCATCATTTGCTAGTTTCTGTCTACTGACTAAAGGCCACAATGATGCTGACTTGGTTTTAGAGTTTGCTCCACTGTTGGGGATACTGATACCCTGAGTATATTTCTTTTGTAAGAGCAAAGATGTCTTTGGAACTTCCAGCTTTTTATCTTTTTATTACAAATTAAGAGGAAGATTATATCTGTGTTCTCCTGTTGCTAGAAGCGATAGCCTCATATGTTTTTGGCTGTTTGCTGAATAATCTGATATATGGGAGTACAGTGACACCTTTACATCGCCATTGGTTTATGGTGGCTGCACGGAGCGCAAGGTGCTTTGCTATTTGTCCTGCAATTTGTTTGCGGTTGAGGAGTATTTGGTAGCTCTTGAGTTGGGAAAAAGCATAGTTTGCAGCAAAATTTTATAAATTATGGAATAAATTAGGAAAAAGACCAAAGATCATCTTGATTTTTCATCACATTATCGCTTACCATTAACTATTTTTTCTTTTGTTGGTCGAATACCATCCTTTACTTTTCAAGGTACTTTCCCATTGTCTTTGAAAAGTTTAGGTTTGCCTCTTGAGTTTTATCGCGTGCTCCTCTTTCCATCCTTTGTTAACTAACTGCTGTTAACTTTAATTAAAACAATCATAACTGCTGTTAACTTTGATTAAAACAATCATGAAATTTACCGATCAATAAGTTTGAAAACATACTTTTGCCACTTATACGGGACAACATTTTCTCATGTGCTTCATTGTCTAGCTGCATAGTGGATTCAACTATAGAAGTCAATAGAAGTTTGAGAACTTAAGGGCAACAAAACATGATCTTAACAAATGAAAGGTCTAAATAAGTTCCAATCAGCCACCTTTTGAAAACCATAAATAGACCCAGACAATATGCACACGAGGATCTGCAAACTCATCAGATCTCTTCTTGTCTAAGCCTCTGTCGAAAAGTTCGTTTCTTTCATGTGATCGTCAGCTTAGGTGAGCTCCACCGGTAACTCTCTCTCCACAAAAAGCATGTAGGGAAAGCAGCCTTTGGGAACCTCCAGAAAAATCCAAATTGCATGAAAGTACAAATTTCACAGAGAGACCAAAAACAAGAATTCATTGTAGAAAGGGAGCATCCGGCAATAGGAACACGATTCATGCATGTTTTAAGACTGCTAAATACTTCATCAAATTAAGCTCGTGCTATAGATCCCCAAACCCTTAGGGACAAGAGACACATTTAAATTCCTTAGGAAAAATAGTTAAAATAGATTTCTACGATAGTCTAGAAATAAAGAATTGTTGCTAAGAGGAGACATGGCCGAACAAAAGCTCGAAAAAAGAGAGTAACTGGTAAGCACTTGAGACAAAAAATCAACAAACTTTTAATCTATAATTTGCCAAGTTAATAGCTCAACAATGAGAAATGAGAGATTGAAAAGGAAAAGAAAGAGTCCCTTCAGAGACGCCATCCACCACGTTCTTTCTCTACTCTTTCCCTACCTACCCTTTCGTCTCATATTCCTAGAACCAATTCAACCATTCAACCAAGAAGCACAAGAACAAATGAATATGATGAATCAGCCCACAAGTAGAATTCCATAAAAAAAAATCTACTTTACAGAGGTTCTTTTGTAAAAAAAAAAAAAACAATAACAAATCATAATGCATTCTTAGTACTCAACATCAATACAATCATCCACCACCACACAAAAACAAAAAAAACATCGTCCCACTACACAAGAAGAATCAAGTGGACAAAAACAAGAGCTAAAGACAATACTTTTCGCTCCTTGAATCATCCTCAGTATCTCCAAAAGAAACCAACTTTGTAGGATATTTTTCGCTCCTCAAATCACATCTTATGTCTCACTTTGGTCAATTGGCATGTGCTTCTTCAGAATTTCCATGATGCTCAAAGGAGTTTGATGACCCATATACAAAGGAATACAAAATTTGTTTACATTTTATTTTACATGTCAAGATAAATGTCTCAAAAAAGCCAGGGGCAGCCAATATCAAAAGGGAAAGCGCTCTATTCAAATAGTGTGGATGTTCTAATATGTAGTAGGTCCATCACCAATTGGCTGTGGAGGCAGTTGACTAGTGAATGGTTTCAAAAATAACATTGGGATCTAGAATGGTTTCATAATAAGAACCTGACTAGTGAAAGGTGAAACTCCATTCGTAATCCCCGATGACATGATGTATTGGTATTGCATCTAAATGAAAAAAAATGATGTGTTATTTTTAGTTGTAAAGAGGCACAATCTATTATAGATAAATTAATAAACGAAACTATGAAATACCTGATTAGGGAATGGGCAAAATGTATTGACAGTTCCTGACGGCATGAAGTATGATGGTTGCTGCATCTATATATTAAACAAATTAATAAGAAGTAAATACAAATTCAAAACTAATAGCAACACACCTGATTATGAATATTTAAATTTACTGGAGGACCACCAATGTTGCTAGGATAAAAAACACTTCGAAATTGATTCGAACAAAGGGGATTCATTTTGCATTGCTCGAATAGCCAACTCTACATTACAAATAACAAATATATTAATTGAAATCATGTAACATAATAAAAAATTTGTGAATTATGTAAAGTGGAATAATGTGCATATTGACCAAAACTACATGAAATAATATTGCGGTGGCATTTCGTGTCTCCCACAATGAGACAAAAAATAGCAAACAAAATGTAGGGTTTCCCTATGCAATAGTTCTGAGAATTGGCTAATACATTTATGTAAGTTCACAACACCCCATCCAAAAACTAGGGGCAAGGGGCTATCCATAAGATTGTTTTGATAGGCATCATTATTAAAGGCTTTCCACGTCACTTTGTCTAGAGTCATATATAAGAAATGTACTTATCCTAGAATACATAGCATTAGAAGTTGAAAAAGTATATATAAAAGCCCATCTTCTTGAACAATGTAAGTATCACTAATAGCAATTAGGTCACATCCCCCCCCCTACCCCCTTCACCTCTTCCACCCTACCCCTTCCCTAATATAAGTGTGTAACGTTCCATGTCCTCCACATCAGAAAATCCACACACAGGAAAGACTCAAGTAATTGAAAATCCACATTGTATCATATTCGATATTTTGTAAACAGACAATATAAACTTAGCCAATATATCCGTGCTCAACTAATTTACTTAAATGCATTGACATCAATATGCCAATGAGATATGTAGAGAGAACAAGGGAATGGAAAGTTATCCCAGTTTGCCAAGGAAACTCTACCAAAAGAAAAGATCATACTATTACAACAAGACAAGTACTTTCTGCATCAGTAGAAGCAAGAATCAATTTTGAAAAAGAAACCCCACCATCAAACCCACAAAAATGTACGTAAGTACCAACTCACCATAGTAATCTACCTTCGCTATGCCGTTTCTTTTTACCATCATAGTAAAAGATCAATCCAATCAACAAAAGAAAACTCAACCACGAAACGGTCTGTAAAGAACCACGCAAACAAGCGTCTCATCATTTTCGGCAGCATACTCGAATAATCTCTCCACATTGGAAATGTCAAAACAGCAGGAAATAGAGAGAGTGCAGAACATTACCCCCTTCGCGTATAGGTTTCTCTGAATCTCCGGAACCAACGGTAGGTGCACTTGTGCTAGAGAAGCACCTTTCATAAAGCCCCACCGACTTCACACGCACAGCCATGAGCTGAAAAAGACAAATACAAAAAGTAGAATAACATCATCGAAGAACACGATGAGTAGCCGAAGTAATCTGAAATAAGAGAAGTCGATCTAAATGGTCCAAACACTATTAATTCGAGCTCTGATCCAACATTTTATACGAGTGCACAAGAGAGACAATTCCGATTTCTTCCAGCTTGAACAGATTCCAGACCAAGCGAGCATCGATGTAAAAACGGAAAATTATAAATGTGAACCAAACTGAAGATCGGAGAGGATAGCCCCGAGCAACCCCGGGAAGCGGCGGCGATGGCTCCGAGGGTCTGCTCACCAAGTGGAGACTCCGATGCGCGAAGTTCGCTTATCTCCAACTCATGAACTTAGCCGATACAAAGCTATATGATAGCACCCAATTTTTCCGATTCGGTAGTTCGAACATGTGAAGGGGATTGGAGCAGGCTATCATGAGACTATTCCTATTCTTCTTTAAATCCTATTTTTTCACAAATTAAATTCAAATAAGATACATATATCGAAGGCGGTTCGCGTTTCTCGATAGGATTGTCGCCATTGGAGAGATCGATGAGAATTGGAAGAGAGCTTCGAGTGGGCGATCAAGCTGTTAATCCCCCATCGCCCACATATTTTGGTGGGGTTTTGGGAGGAGGAGAAAACATTAGGCCAAATCGGGAGAATGAGGCGTCGCGGTCTTCAGAGGGAGGTGGCATCGTGGCTGTGTGCTAGGTCGGGGGAAAAACGGAGAGAGAAAGGCGAGAGACAAGAAATTGGTCAAATGAAGAGGCGCGGGGGGAGAGAGGAAAACTAATATTCAAAATGAAAGATTTTTTTTAGGATATTTCACTACTGATCTAATCCCAGCAGTCGAATCAGAATGGATGGCTGAAATTAGAATCTGGTCAACCCTGACCAGGTGCAAGCCAACCAGAGGAGAGAGCATTGCGCCGGACCACCTAGTACCTCCCCGAGCTGAGGAGAAATTTCAGGTTAAAAGTCAACATAGGTGGGGTGGCCTGCAAGTGATGGCACGGATCGTCTGCGTCACCTGCCCATCTCCACCGTCCACTCAAACTCTCTCTCTCTCCCCCTCCTGTGATTACTAGTTTTTTTGGCGACAGAGTTCCGGACCACCTGGTGCCTCCTCGAGATGAGGAGAAATGTCAGGTTAAAAGTCAACATAGGTGGGGTGGCCTGCAAGTGCGCGCACGGATCGTTGCCAGCAGATCAACCGCTGGATGGGAGCCAAAGGATGATCAATATGTGATTACTAGTATTTTGGCGAAAGAGTTCCATGTCAAAGGCTTACCAATTCGAACGCCATGGATATATGTGACTTGCAGAAGGGGGAAGTCTTTTATTTGTGCGTAGAATGCATGAAGACGGTATTCGAAAGGATGAATGATACTCATGTGAAATCAGGAGAATAAAATGAAATTCTAGAAGCAGATGAAGATAACCATAGTTTTCTCTATGTTCTTGAAACCTTGTGAGGAAGGCAACCCACCAACTCCTCACCAAGTTTGAAATTAGATGAAGGTTCTTTATTTTTCTTTATATTGTGACACAACTTTGTCGGCATGTGGAGGCCAATGATGATCATAAACAACTGAAGTAGCGAAGTTCCCCGACTTTTGGATATGTATTTTGACTCTACGATTCCTCCTGCCATGGTTGACTTCTGACCAGCCCTCTCCCTCCTCTGATTGGCTCACCCACACGGAGAGGACCCACCACACCTTCTCCCATCCAATATCACTGACTATCTCTCTCTCTCGCGCGCGCGGGCGAACTCTCGCGAACCCTCCTCCTTCTTCCCGGCACCAACGGACATCGCTGCTTCTCCATTACTGCACCTCCTGCTTCTTCGTGCCGCCCACAGCTCCGTCCGTCATCTCTGCACCGACGCCCACCGCCGCTCGCACGTCACGCCTCTCCCTTCTGCTTCGTGGCCCGTGTCATTGCTGTAATTATTGAATCGGCGATGAGATATGAGACATCGTGAGTATTGACCGCGAGGAACAACAGGGAATGCTCGGGACGGGGGCGTCACATACTTTATGTTGGAACATCTCGTACTTTGGATGCAACAAAATATCCTTGCCTTGAATTCAATGCATTCGGAGTCTCCCAATGTTAGCTCTAGGTTGTTGAAGCATGTGCTATTGCTACAGATTCAATGGGTTCCGTGCTTCGCTTTAAGGAAAGACTATTTGGCCTTGAGATTTGTATGGTAATTGGACCATAGCAATCACATAGATATTACGGAGAATATCTATACTTTGTTTAAGATTATCTAACGAGTTAATTTCTTTTTAGAGTAAATTTTTTATGGCACTAATAATCCCTAGTTTTTTATGGCATTAATAGTCCCTAGTTGAGGAGACAGATGATTTTAGTCAGTTGGCGATTTTACTTAACCGACCTCAAATTTAATGGAGTGCACCAGAAAAGCATTTACCATTGCGATATTATAGGCTTATTTCTACAGAATTTAGTTTTGTGAGTTCTTGTTTGTGAAAGAAGATTTTTCTAGTGTTATTTCAGGTTAAAGACTAGTTCTTATAGATTTGTGGCTTATGGTGATAAACCAACACGCAAGGCAAATAATTTCTAGGCCGATTTGTCATATTCGCCATTAAATTTGTTCTAATTGTTTGATGTTTGACTTACCACCACTCGCATCTAGTAAAGACATACATGTAATACAATGCTAAGCACAAAATACAATTCTTAAAATCGATAAATTTTGGAGCATTCTACTAGATAATTCCACTAAGTTAATACCTTCAACACTATAAACTTGTCCGTTGCAATTTTGCAAACTTGTTGTCACGACCTCTTCGAAGGTGCACCACCTATGGTTTGGCTAATGGATTACTAAGTTTGACTTAGCTCGAACTCTCTAAAACTCATATCAATTCGCGACTTAGGTTAAAGTTCTTATCATGCAAAATTGATTTCACTTGAAATCGTCACTAATATATTTTTGGTGGGTCGATTAGAAATCCATGTAAAATACCGAGAGTTGTACTTTACCTCTACGAACCAGAGACTATGGGTACGGGGACTTGATTACGTTAGATTACTCTAACGCCCTTTCGGTACCATTTCTTCTATTTCCAAAAACATTTTGCAGGTAGTTTGAATTGATTTTAATTAATTCCTAACATGTGTGATGACCACACAGGTGCGCAAACATTTATGTAAATGCTCAATGAAACAAAACAATAAACAAATATAATCTCACAAAGAAAGTCAAATGACTTTTTATATTTTTTAATTATTCTAACATGCAAATTAACTAAGTATGCAAGGATGAAGTTTGGAATATTTTTTGTTTGGGTTTTCACTTTTTTATACATATACTACACTAATATGCAATGTATGCAATGAAGAGTCAATCCTATATGCGACTACCTCAAAACGTTATGCAATTCTAAGTTAAACTAGTAAATGTGACATGCGACTCAACTCAACTAATCAAAAACATGTAATTATCTAAATGACATGCGAATGATATTTTTGATGTTTTCCCTTAAAATTTGAAATTAAGTACCCTAATTTAAGCATGCAATGTTATCAAAAGAATTATGCTAATCTAACATGCAACCTAATCTAAGTATGCAATGTTATTTAGAATGTCTTAATTTGTCCACATGCAATCTTTTTAATATTTTTTTGGAGTAAGAAAAAAAATCACATCAAATCATTTAGATTCATTGAACCGATTCTAATGTGGAAACAATATCTAAATTTGCCAGAAGATTTAGCGAATAAAATCGATAAATTGATCTTAAGCCTTAAAGATTAAAATATCAACTTTAAAAATTCCCGTGCAATTAATTAGTCCATTTAAAGTCTTATAGATAGAATAAAAATTTAATGTGCGGTTGCGAAATAGGAAGTAAATCCTAATAGGTAATGCCTATCACTCAAGACAATCAAGTTAGATGACACTTGATCAAAATATTTGAATTGATCAGATGAGATTGATACCTGATTTTGTGAGAAAGCTTCCAAATTTTAATTGAAGAAAGTGGATTACGAATGTGACTACGGAGAGCAATTCACGGGTGCATTAATGGCCAGGACTCTTGACTCCCACCTTAAGTGCGAACTTCCAACATTTAAATCCTTTCATGAGTAAACGTGTTTGAACCTCTAACGAAGACTTTGACCGAGCACTTCACTTTGGCTACAGCCATATTTCAAAGACATAAGAAAGTGGCGTCCTCTGCATAAAGAAACCCTGGGATAATTGCCAGATCACGCCAAAAGGCCAAGATGTAATCGTCAAGCTGCTGGACAGTGCTAATTTATGAGCTAGATGGAGGTAAATCAAGGAAAGCTGGACACGAGTCAATGGTAGTTCGAAGCGCCGGGGACGACCACAATTGATCTTCTTCCGTCAAGGGAAATAAAAACCGCCTGGTGCTGACTTATCCAAATCACCCAGAGAGAGGAAGGCAGGCGGAGCGACGAGGCAATGCGATGATCACCGGGGAAAAGAGAGGGACCAACTGAGGGTCGCGTCGAAAGAATGGAGGCAAAATTGACGCGGCGGATCAGCAGGAATTTCCTCGGAGTAGGACGGAAGTTCGAGACGAGTTGCCAAGAGAACTCTCTAAGGATCCCTTTCTTTTCTTTGACTTCCACGCTCTTTCTCTACGTGTGTACCCAAAAATTTTAGTCTTCTGAAGCAGTTTCAGTCCCTCTGTTATGATCATTTGCCAAGATCCGCAAGCAATCGACCCACACACGCAATCAATCCGTGTATGACATTGGCTGAAAAAGTCCACGAAATTGAAATACATAGCCCTAAAATTTAACTATCAACAATTGTTAATGAGAAGGGAAGTTGTTTATCTCAGCTTCATCATTCCGTTGACATAAACCGGGATAAGAAAGGCTGCAGAAGCTAATCTACTTCCTTCTTCGAATTGTTCATCTCTCTCTCTCTCTCTCTCTGGTGCGTGAACTTAGAAATCAGCTTCCTCCTTCTCTTGTTTGACCATCATCAATGGCTTCCCGTGAGGATAAGCACTGGTGCTGCGTCTGCGGTCTCGATCACGCCTTCTGTGTCCCGCATCCCTTCCGGTCCGGTTTCATCCGCGGTGAGGTCCAGTCCCTCTCCAGCAGACATGGGTCCAGCTCCGACCAAGACTGCGGCGCCCATGGTGGTCGCGACAGAGGTGGACACGGCCGCAAGGGCCTTGGCAGCGGCGGCTTTGGCTCCTTTAACTTCCGCTGCTTTGGCTTCTGCAGCGACAACTTTGACTGGTTTGACTTTGGCGGCGACGGCTTCGGCTTTAGCAAAGTGATCAATATCAATCACATCATACTTTTGGTACTCTTGAACTAGTTTTAGATTTTAATTTTATTTAGCCTAAAAAAATGAAAATCCCAAAAAAAATTCGAAACACAGTTGAATAAGTTGCAATATGGATTCTTTTGTATTGTTTGTTGTTAGAAACTACACTAGTTGATTGCAATTTTTTCCCATTATAATGGATTACGTACTTTATATCAACCCAAATTGACTCAATTTGGTTGGTCCTGGTCCAATCTATAGGGGGACTGGGTTAGTTCTTGGCCCTAAATTTTTTAACCCTGTATTGTGAGGTTGGTGCTTGATTTTGAGATAAACCAACAATGTATGTATTATATATTATATATAATATGTACATAACATATTATATATTTTTGTCTACTTTAAATCTTAATTCATTTGCCCATGTTCTTTCTTATGTAAATTAGAAAATGAAAATTCACTTAACCCAACCCCAATTCAACTAAAAAAATAGAAATTCTTTTCGCTAGCCTCGCTCTGTTTGATTGCCTAAGCTTTGCTTGTCGTTTGCCTTACATTCCAATCAAAGTTGACTTCTCTTTTGTGCGGCAAGGGCATTGGGGGCGATGGACACGGGGGCAACGGCTTCGGTGGCGATGGACACGGTGGCAACGGCTTCAGCAACAATGCACATGGTGGTGACGGACATGGCGGAAATGGCTTCGGCGGCGATGGAAATGGCGGCAATGGCTTTTGCTCCTTTGGCTTTGGCGGCAACGGCTTCGGCTTTAGCAAAGTGATCAATATCAATCACATCATACTTTTGGTACTCTTGAACTAGTTTTAGATTTTAATTTTATTTAGCCTAAAAAATATGAAAGTCCCTAAAAAATTTGGAAACCCAGGTGAATAAGTTGCAATAGGGATTCTTTTGTATTGTTTTCTTTTTAGAAACTATACTAGTTGATTGCAATTTTTTCCGATTATAATGGATTACGTACTTTATTTCGACCCAATCAGATCGGTCTTGGTTCGCGCTATTGGGGAACTAGGTTAGTTCTTGGTCCTAAAATTTTTAACCCTGTATTGTCGGGTTGGTGCTCGATTTTGAGACTAACCAACCACGTATGTATTATATATTATATATAATATGTAAATAACATTATCAAAAATTTTTGTCTACTTTAAATCTTAATTCATTTGCCCATGTTCTTTCTTATGTAAATTAGAAAATGAAAATCCACTAAACCCAACCCAACCCAATTCAAAAAAAAAAAAAAAAAACAGAAATCCTCTTCACTAGCCTCGCTCTATTTGATAGCCTAAGCTTTGCTTGTCGTTTGTCTTACATTCCAATGAAAGTTGACATCTCTTTTGTGCGGTAAGGGCATTGGCGGTGACGGACACAGCGGCAACGGCTTCAGCGACAATGGACACGGTGGTGACGGACACGGCAGCAACGGCTTCGGCGGTGATGGACATGGCGGCAATGGCTTTGGCTCCTTCGGCTTCAGCGGCAATGGCTTCGCCTTTAGCAAAATTTGAAACCCAGTTGCATAACTTACAATAGGAATTATTTTGTATTGTTTGCTTTTTAGAAAATATACTAGTTGCTTGCAATTTTTTCCGATTATAATGGATTACGTACTTTATATCAACCAAAGTCGACCCAACCCGGCAGGTCCTAGTTTGAGCTATTGGGAGCTTGGGTTAGTTCTTGGTCCTAAAATTTTTTTACCATGTATTGTCGGGTTGATGTTTGATTTTGAGATAAACCAACAATGTATGTATTATATATTATATATAATCTGTAAATAACATATCATATATTTTTGTCTACTTTAATTCTTAATTCATTTGCCCATGTTCTTTCTTATGTAAATTAGAAAATGAAAATTCACTTAACCCCACCCCAATTCAACTAAAAAAAAAAAACAGAAATCCCCTTCGCTAGTCTCCCCTATTCTATTGCCTAAGCTTTGCTTGTCGTTTGTCTTACATTCCAATCAAAGTTGAGTTATCTTTTGTGCGACAAGGGCATCAACGGTGACGGACACAGCGACAACAGCTTCGGTGGCAATGAACACTGCAGCAACAACATCGGCAGCGATGGACACGGCGGTGACGGACACCACGGCAACGGCTTTGGCGGCGATGGACATCGCGGCAATGGCTTCGGCGGCAACGGCTTCGGCTTTAGCAAAGTGATCAATATTAGCTTTTGGTATTCTTGAACCAATTTTAGATTTTAACTTTATTTAGCCTAAAAAATATGAAAGTCCCCAAAAAATTTGGAAACCTAGTTGAATAAGTTGCAATAGGGATTCTTTTGTATTCTTCACTTTTTAGAAACTATAATAGTTGATTGCAATTTTTTCCGATTATAATGGATTACGTACTTTATATCGACCCAAACCGATCGGTCCTGGTTCGAGCTATAGGGGGACTAGGTTAGTTCTTGGTCCTAAAATTTTTTACCCTATATTATCGGGTTGGTGCTCGATTTTGAGACTAACCAACCATGTATGTATTATATATCATATATAATATGTAAATAACATATCATATATTTTTGTCTACTTTAAATCTTAATTCATTTGCCCATGTTCTTTCTTATGTAAATTAGAAAATGAAAATCCACTAAACCCAACCCAACCCAATTCAAAAAAAAAAAAAAAAAACAGAAATCCTCTTCACTAGCCTCGCTCTATTTGATAGCCTAAGCTTTGCTTGTCGTTTGTCTTACATTCCAATCAAAGTTGAGTTATCTTTTGTGCAACAAGGGCATTGGTTGTGACGGACACGGCGACAACGGCTTCGGTGGCAATGAACACGGCAACAACAGCATTGGCAGCGATGGACACGGCGGTGACGGACACCACGACAACGGCTTCGGCGGCGATGGACATCGCGGCAATGGCTTCGGCGGCAACGGCTTCGGCTTTAGCAAAGTGATCAATATTAGCTTTTGGTATTCTAGAACCAATTTTAGATTTTAATTTTATTTAGCCTAAAAAATATGAAAGTCTCCAAAAATTTTGGAAACCTAGTTGAATAAGTTGCAATAGGGATTCTTTTGTATTCTTCGCTTTTTAGAAACTATAATAGTTGATTGCAATTTTTTCCGATTATAATGTATTACGTACTTTATATCGACCCAAATCGACCCAACCCGATCGGTCCTGGTTCGAGCTACAGGGGGACTAGGTTAGTTCTTGGTCCTAAAATTTTTACCCTATATTGTCGGGTTGGTGCTCGATTTTGAGACTAACCAACCATGTATGTATTATATATCATACATAATATGTAAATAACATATCATATATTTTTGTCTACTTTAAATCTTAATTCATTTGCCCATGTTCTTTCTTATGTAAATTAGAAAATGAAAATGCACTTAACCCAACCCCAATTTAACTATAAAAAAAAAAACATAAATCCTCTTTGCTAGCCTTGCTCTATTATATTGCCTAAGCTTTGCTTGTTGTTTGTCTTACATTCCAATCAAAGTTGAGTTATCTTTTGTGCAACAAGGGCATTGGTGGTGACGGACACGGCGACAACGGCTTCGGTGGCAATGAACACGACAACAACAGCATCGGCAGTGATGGACACGGCGGTGACGGACACCACGGCAACGGCTTCGGTGGCAATGGACATCGCGGCAATGGCTTTGGCGGCAACGGCTTCGGCTTTAGCAAAGTGATCAATATTAGCTTTGGTATTCTTGAACCAATTTTAAATTTTAATTTTATTTAGCCTAAAAAATATGAAAGTCCCCAAAAAATTTGGAAACCTAGTTGAATAAGTTGCAATAGGGATTCTTTTGTATTCTTCGCTTTTTAGAAACTATAATTGTTGATTGCAATTTTTTCCGATTATAATGGATTACGTACTTTATATCGACCCAAATCGACCCAGCCCGATCGGTCCTGGTCCGAGCTACAGGGGGACTAGGTTAGTTCTTGGTCCTAAAATGTTTTACCTTATATTGTCGGGTTGGTGCTCGATTTTGAGACTAACCAACCATGTATGTATTATATATCATATATAATATGTAAATAACATATCATATATTTTTGTCTACTTTAAATCTTAATTCATTTGCCCATGTTCTTTCTTATGTAAATTAGAAAATGAAAATGCACTTAACCCAACCCCAATTTAACTGTAAAAAAAAAAACATAAATCCTCTTTGCTAGCCTTGCTCTATTATATTGCCTAAGCTTTGCTTGTCGTTTGTCTTACATTCCAATCAAAGTTGAGTTGTCTTTTGTGCAACAAGGGCATTGGTGGTGACGGACACGGCGACAACGGCTTCGGTGGCAATGAACACGGCAGCAACAGGATCGGCAGCGATGGACATGGCGGTGACGGACACCACGGCAACGGCTTTGGCGGCGATGGACATCGCGGCAATGGCTTCGGCGGCAACGGCTTCGGCTTTAGCAAAGTGATCAATATTAGCTTTTGGTATTCTAGAACCAATTTTAGATTTTAATTTTATTTAGCCTAAAAAATATGAAAGTCCCCAAAAATTTTGGAAACCTAGTTGAATAAGTTGCAATAGGGATTCTTTTATATTCTTCGCTTTTTAGAAACTATAATAGTTGATTGAAATTTTTTCCGATTATAATGGATTACGTACTTTATATCGACCCAAATCGACCCAGCCCGATCGGTCCTAGTCCGAGCTACAGGGGGACTAGGTTAGTTCTTGGTCCTAAAATGTTTTACCCTATATTGTCGGGTTGGTGCTCGATTTTGAGACTAACCAACCATGTATGTATTATATATCATATATAATATGTAAATAACATATCATATATTTTTGTCTACTTTAAATCTTAATTCATTTGCCCATGTTCTTTCTTATGTAAATTAGAAAATGAAAATGCACTTAACCCAACCCCAATTTAACTGTAAAAAAAAAAAATAGAAATCCTCTTTGCTAGCCTTGCTCTATTATATTGCCTAAGCTTTGCTTGTCTTTTGTCTTACATTCCAGTCAAAGTTGAGTTGTCTTTTGTGCAACAAGGGCATTGGTAGTGACGGACACGGCGACAACGGCTTCGGTGGCAATGAACACGGCAGCAACAGGATCGGCAGCGATGGAAACGGCGGTGACGGACACCACGGCAACGGCTTCGGTGGCAATGGACATCGCGGCAATGGCTTCGGCGGCAACGGCTTCGGCTTTAGCAAAGTGATCAATATTAGCTTTTGGTATTCTAGAACCAATTTTAGATTTTAATTTTATTTAGCCTAAAAAATATGAAAGTCTCCAAAAATTTTGGAAACCTAGTTGAATAAGTTGCAATAGGGATTCTTTTGTATTCTTCGCTTTTTAGAAACTATAATAGTTGATTGAAATTTTTTCCGATTATAATGGATTACGTACTTTATATCGACCCAAATCGACCCAACCCGATCGGTCCTGGTTTGAGCTACAGGGGGACTAGGTTAGTTCTTGGTCCTAAAATTTTTTACCCTATATTGTCGGGTTGGTGCTCGATTTTGAGACTAACCAACCATGTATGTATTATATGTTATATAATATGTAAATAGCATATCATATATTTTTTTCTACTTTAAATCTTAATTCATTTGCCCATGTTCTTTCTTATGTAAATTAGAAAATGAAAATGCACTTAACCCAACCCCAATTTAACTATAAAAAAAAAAACAGATATCCTCGTTGCTAGCCTCGCTCTATTCTATTGCCTAAGCTTTGCTTGTCGTTTGTCTTACATTCGAATCAAAGTTGAGTTCTCTTTTGTGCGACAAGGGCATTGGTGGTGACGGACACGGCGACAACGGCTTCGGTGGCAATGAACACGGCAGCAATGGCTTCGACTGGGATGGACATGACTATGATGGACACGACGGCAACGACTTCGGTGGCGATGGACATGGAGGCAATGGCTTCGGCAGCAATGGCCTTGGCTCTTTTGGCTTTGACGGCAACGGCGTCGGCTTTAGCAAAGTGACCAATATTAACTTTTGGTATTGTTGAACTAATTTTAGATTTTAATTTTATTTAGACTAAAAATTATGAAAGTCCATAAAAAATTTGGAAACCCAATTGAATAAGTTGCAATAGGGATTCTTTTTTATTGTTTGCTTTTGAGAAACTATACTAGTTGATGGAATTTTTTCCGATTATAACGGATTACGTACTTTATATCAACCCAAATCGGCCCAACCTGATCAGTCTTGGTTCGAGCTATTACGGGTATAGGGTAGTTCTAAAATTTTTAACCCTGTATTGTCGTGTTGGTAATCGATTTTGAGTCTAAGCAACCATGTATGTTTTATATATTAAATATATTATGTAAAAAACATATCATATATGTTTGTCTATTCTAAATCTTAATTCATTTGCCCATGTTCTTTTTATGTAAATTAGAAAATGAAAATTCACTTAACCCAACCCAAATCAACAAAATAAAAAAAGATGGAAATCCTCTTCGCTAGGCTCGCTCTATTCGATTGTCTAAGCTTTGTTTGTCGTTTGTTTTACATTCCAATCAAAGTTGACATCTCTTTTGTGCGGCAAGGGCGTCGGCGGCAATGAACACAACAATAATGGCTTTGGTAGCATTCGACATGGCGGTGATGGACACGGTGGAAAGGCTTCGGCGGCGATGGATATGGCGGCAATTGCTTCGGCGGCAATGGCTTTGGCTCCTTGGCTTCAGCGGCAATGGCTTTGGCTTTAGCAAAGTGACTAATATTGCTTTTTAGAAACTTTACTAGTTGATTGTAATTTTTTCCGACTATAATGAATTACGTACTTTATATCGACCCAACCTGGCTGGTCAACGGTTCGAGCTATTGGGGGACTGGGTTAGTTCTTCATCCTAAAATTTTTAACCTTGTATTGTTGGGTTGGTGCTTTATTTTGAGACTAACCAACCATATATATATATTACATATTATATAGAATTTGTAAATAACATATCATATATTTTTTTTAAATCTTAATTCATTTGCCCATGTTCTTTCTTAAGTAAATTAGAAAATGAAAATTCACTTAACCCAACCCCAATTCAACTGAAAAAAAAAAAGAAATCCTCTTCACTAGCCTCCCTCTATTCGATTGCATAAGCTTTGCTTGTCGTTTGTCTTACATTACAATGAAAGTTGAGTTCACTTTTGTGCGTTAAGGGCATCAACGGTGACGGACACGACGGTAACGGCTTCGATGGCGATGGACATGGCAGCAACGACTTCGGCAGCATTGGACACGGCGGTAATCGACACGGCGGCAATGGCTTCGGCGGCAATGGCCTTGGCTTCTTTGGCTACGGCGGCAACGGGTTTGGCTTTAGATAACTGACCAATATTAACTTATTGGTATTCTTAACTAATTTTAGATTTTAATTTTATTTAGCCTAAAAAATATGAAAGTCCCTAAAAAATTTGGAAACCCAGTTGAATAAGTTGCAATTGGGATTCTTTTGTATTATTTTCTTTTAAGTAACTAAACTAGTTGATTGCAATTTTTTCCAATTATAATGGATTACGTACATTTTATCGACCCAAATTGTCCCAACCCGATCGGTCCTAGTCCGAGCTATTAGTGGAACTGGGTTAATTCTTGGTCCAAAAATTTTTAACCCTGTATTGTCAAGTTGGTGCTTGATTTTGAGACTAACCAACCATATATGTATTATATGTTATATAATATGTAAATAACATATCATATATTTTTGTCAACCTTAAATCTTAATTCATTTGCCCAAGTTCTTTCTTATGTAAATTAGAAAATAAAAATTCACTTAACCCAACCCCAATTCAACTTAAAAAAACAAAAATCCTCTTCACTAGCCTCGCTCCATTCGATTGCCTATGCTTTGCTTGTCGTTTGTCTTACATTAAAATCAAAGTTGACTTCTCTTTTGTGCGACAAGGGCATCAGCGGTGACGGACACCGCGGAAACGGCTTCGGGGGTGATGGACACGGCAACAACGGCTTCGGCAGCGATGGACACGGTAGTGATGGACGATGGCAACGGCTTCAGTAGCGATGGACTTGGTGGCAACGGCTTCAGCGGCAATGGCCTTGGCTCCTTTGGCTTCAACGGCAACGACTTCGGCTTTAGCAAAGTGACCAATATTAACTTTTGGTATTCTTGAACTAATTTTAGATTTTAATTTTATTTAGCCTAAAAAATATGATAGTCCATAAAAAATTTGGAAACCCAGTTGAATAAGTTGCAATAGGGATTCTTTTGTATTATTTGCTTTTTAGAAACTATACTAGTTGATTGCAATTTTTTTCGATTATAATGATTACGTACTTTATATCAATCCAAATCGACCCAACCAGATCGGTCATGGTCAGAGCTATTAGGGGACTGGGTTAGTTCTTGGTTCTTAAATTTTTAACCCTGTATTGTCGGGTTGGTGCTCGATTTTGAGACTAACCAACCATGTAGGTATTATATATTACATATAATATGTAAATAACATTATCATATATTTTTGTCTACTTTAAATCTTAATTCATTTGCCCATGTTCTTTCTTATGTAAATTAGAAAATGAAAATTCACTTAACCCAACCCAATTAAAAAAAAAAACAAACAGAAATCCTCTTCTCTTGCCTCGCTCTATTCGATAGCCTAAGCTTTGCTTGTTGTTTGTCTCACATTCCAATCAAAGTTGACATCTCTTTTGTGCGGCAAGGGCATCAGCGACGACGGACACATCGGCAACGGCTTCGGCGGCAATGGACACAGCAATGACGGACATCGTGGAAACAGCTTCCGTGGTGATGGACACAACAACAATGGCTTCGGCAGTGATGGACACGGCGGTGACAGACACGATAGCAATGGCTTCGGTGGCGATGGACTTGCCGGCAATGGCTTTGGCAACAATGGCCTTGGCTCCTTTGGCTTTGGCGGCAACGGCTTCGGCTTTAGCAAAGTGATCAATATCAATCACATCATACTTTTGGTACTCTTGAACTAGTTTTAGATTTTAATTTTATTTAGCCTAAAAAATATGAAAGTGCATAAAAAATTTGGAAACCCAGTTGAATAAGTTGCAAGAGGGATTCTTTTGTATTGTTTGCTTTTGAGAAACTCTACTAGTTGATTGCAATTTTTTCCGATTATAATGGATTACGTACTTTATATCGACCCAAATCGACCTAACCCGGCTGGTCCTGATCCGAGCTATTAGGGGTCTGGGTTAGTTATTGGTCCTAAAATTTTTAACCCTGTACTGTCGAATTGGTGCTCGATTTTGAGAGTAACCAACCATGTATGTTTGTCTACTTTAAATCTTAATTCATTTGCCCATGTTCTTTCTTATGTAAATTAGAAAATGAAAATCTACTTAACCCAACCCAAATCAACAAAAGAAAAAAGATGGAAATCCTCTTCGCTCTATTCGATTGCCTAAGCATTGCTTGTTGTTTGTCTTAAATTCCAATCAAAGTTGACATCTCTTTTGTGTGGCATGGGCATCGGCGGCAACGGACATAGCGGCAATGGCTTCGGCGGCAATGGACATGGCGGGGATGGACACGGCAGCAACAGCTTTGGTGGCGATGGACATGGCGGCAATGGCTTCGGCAGCAATGGTTGTGGCTGCTTTGGCTTCAGCGGTAATGGCTTCGACTTTAGCAAAGTGACTAATATTAACTTTTGATATTCTTGCACTAATTTTATATTTTAATTTTATCTAGCCGGAAAATATGAAAGTCCCTAAAAAATTTCGAAACCCTATTGAATAAGTTGCAATAGGAATTATTTTGTATTGTTTGCTTTTAGAAACTATACTAGTTGATTGCAATTTTTCCTTATTATAATGGATTACGTACTTTTTATTGACCAAACCTGGCTGGTGCTGGTTCGAGCTATTGGGGGTCCAGGTTAGTTCTTGGTCCTAAAATTTTTAACCCTGTATTGTCGGGTTGGTGCTTGATTTTGAGACTAACCAACCATGTATGTATTACATATTATAAATAATATGTAAATAACATATAATATATGTTTCTCTACTTTAAATATTTATTCATTTGCCCATGTTCTTTCTTATGTAAATTAGAAAATGAAAATTCACTTAAGCCAACCCCAATTCAACTAAAAAAAATAGAAATCCTCTTCGCTAGCCTCACTCTATTCGATTGCCTAAGCTTTGCTTGTCGTTTGTCATACATTCCAATCAAAGTTGAGTTCTCTTTTGTGCAAAAAAGGCATCAGTGGCGACAGCTTCGACGGCAATTTACACGACGGTGACGGACCCGGTGGCAACAGCTTTGGCAGTGATGGACATGGCGGCAATGGCTTCGGCAGCAATAGCTTTGGCTCCTTTGGCTTCAGCAGTAATGGCTTCGACTTTAGCAATGTGACTAATATTAACTTTTGGTATTCTTGAACTAATATTAGCCGAAAAAATATAAAGTCCCTAAAAAATTTTGAAAACCAGTTAAATAAGTTGCAATAGGGATTCTTTTGTATTATTTGCTTTTTAGAAACTATACTAGTTGATTTCTATTTTTTCTGATTATAATGGATTACGTACTTTATATCGACTCAAATCGACCCAACCCGATCGGTCCTGGTTCGAGCTATTAGGGGATTGGGTTATTTCTTGGTCCTAAATTTTGTAACCTTGTATTGTCGGGTCGGTGCTTCATTTTGAGACTAACCAACTGTGTATGTATTATATATATATTATATAATATGTAAATAACATATCATATACTTATGTCTACTTTAAATCTTAATTCATTTGCCCATGTTTTTTCTTGTGTAAACTAGAAAATGAAAATTCACTTAACCCAACCCCAATTCAACTAAAAAAAAAAAAATCCTCTTCGCTAGCCTCACTCTATTCGATTGCCTAAGCTTTGCTAGTCGTTTGTGTTACATTTCAATCAAAGTTGACTTCTATTTTGTGCGGCAAAGGCATCAGCAGTGACGGACACGGCGGCAACGGCTTCGGCAGCGATTGACACGGTGCTGACGGACACGTCGGCAACGGTATCGGCAGCGATGGACATTGCGGGAATGGCTTCGGTGGCAATGGCCTTGGCTCTTTTGGCTTTGGCGGCAACGACTTCGGCTTTAGCAAAGTGACCAATATTAACTTTTGGTATTCTTGAACTAATTTTTTATTTTAATTTTATTTAGCCTAAAAAATATGAAAGACCCTAAAAAATTTGGAAACCCAGTTGAACAAGTTGCAATAGGGATTCTTTTGTATTATTTGCTTTTAAGAAACTATACTAGTTGATTGCAATTTTTTCTGATTATAATGGATTACGTACTTTATATCGAGCTGATTCGAGCTATTGGGGGTCTGGGTTTGTTCTTGGTCCTAAAATTTTTAACCCTGTATTGTCGGGTTGGTGCTTGATTTTGAGACTAACCAACCATGTATGTATTACATATTATAAATAATATGTAAATAAAATATCATATATTTTTCTCTACTTTAAATCTTAATTCATTTGGCCATGTTCTTTCTTATGTAAATTAGAAAATTAAAAATTCACTTAACCCAACCCCAATTCAACTAAAAAAAACAGAAATCCTCTTCGCTAGCCTCACTCTATTTGATTGCCTAAGCTTTGCTTGTCGTTTGTCTTACATTCTAATAAAAAATGAGTTCTCTTTTGTGCAGCAAGGGCATCAATGGTGACTGCTTCGGCGGCAATGGACACGGCGGTGACGGACACGGTGGCAACGGCTTTGGCGGTGATGGACATGGCGGCAATGGCTTCGACAGCAATGGCTTTGGCTCCTTTGGCTTCAGTGGCAATGGCTTCGGCTTTAGCAAAGTGACTAATGTTAACTTTTGGTATTCTTGAACTAATTTTAGATTTTAATTTTATTTAGTCGGAAAAATATAAAGTCCCTAAAAAATTTTGAAACCCAGTTGAATAAGTTGCAATAGGGATTTTTTTGTATTATTTTCTTTTTAGAAACTATACTTATTAATTGCAAGTTTTTTCCGATTATAATGGATTACGTACTTTATATCGACCCAACCCGATCGGTCCTGGTTCGAGCTATTAGAGGACTGGGTTTGTTCTTGATCCTATAATTTTTAACCCAGTATTGTCGGGTTGGTGCTTGATTTTGTGACTAACCAACTGTGTATGTATTATATATATATTATATAATATGTAAATAACATATCATATACTTATGTCTACTTTAAATCTTAATTCATTTGCCCATGTTTTTTCTTGTGTAAACTAGAAAATGAAAATTCACTTAACCCAACCCCAATTCAACTAAAAAAAAAAAAATCCTCTTCGCTAGCCTCACTCTATTCGATTGCCTAAGCTTTGCTAGTCGTTTGTGTTACATTTCAATCAAAGTTGACTTCTATTTTGTGCGGCAAAGGCATCAGCAGTGACGGACACGGCGGCAACGGCTTCGGCAGCGATTGACACGGTGCTGACGGACACGTCGGCAACGGTATCGGCAGCGATGGACATTGCGGGAATGGCTTCGGTGGCAATGGCCTTGGCTCTTTTGGCTTTGGCGGCAACGACTTCGGCTTTAGCAAAGTGACCAATATTAACTTTTGGTATTCTTGAACTAATTTTTTATTTTAATTTTATTTAGCCTAAAAAATATGAAAGACCCTAAAAAATTTGGAAACCCAGTTGAACAAGTTGCAATAGGGATTCTTTTGTATTATTTGCTTTTAAGAAACTATACTAGTTGATTGCAATTTTTTCTGATTATAATGGATTACGTACTTTATATCGAGCTGATTCGAGCTATTGGGGGTCTGGGTTTGTTCTTGGTCCTAAAATTTTTAACCCTGTATTGTCGGGTTGGTGCTTGATTTTGAGACTAACCAACCATGTATGTATTACATATTATAAATAATATGTAAATAAAATATCATATATTTTTCTCTACTTTAAATCTTAATTCATTTGGCCATGTTCTTTCTTATGTAAATTAGAAAATTAAAAATTCACTTAACCCAACCCCAATTCAACTAAAAAAAAAAAAATCCTCTTCGCTAGCCTCACTCTATTCGATTGCCTAAGCTTTGCTTGTCGTTTGTCTTACATTCTAATAAAAAATGAGTTCTCTTTTGTGCAGCAAGGGCATCAATGGTGACTGCTTCGGCGGCAATGGACACGGCGGTGACGGACACGGTGGCAACGGCTTTGGCGGTGATGGACATGGCGGCAATGGCTTCGACAGCAATGGCTTTGGCTCCTTTGGCTTCAGTGGCAATGGCTTCGGCTTTAGCAAAGTGACTAATGTTAACTTTTGGTATTCTTGAACTAATTTTAGATTTTAATTTTATTTAGTCGGAAAAATATAAAGTCCCTAAAAAATTTTGAAACCCAGTTGAATAAGTTGCAATAGGGATTTTTTTGTATTATTTTCTTTTTAGAAACTATACTTATTAATTGCAAGTTTTTTCCGATTATAATGGATTACGTACTTTATATCGACCCAACCCGATCGGTCCTGGTTCGAGCTATTAGAGGACTGGGTTTGTTCTTGATCCTATAATTTTTAACCCAGTATTGTCGGGTTGGTGCTTGATTTTGTGACTAACCAACTGTGTATGTATTATATATTATATAATATGTAAATAACATATCATATATTTTTGTCTACTTTATATCTTAATTCATTTGCCCATGTTCTCTCTGATGTAAATTAAAAAATGAAAATTCACTTAACCTAACCCTAATTCAACTAAAAAAATAGAAATCCTCTTCGCTAGCCTCGCTCTATTCGATTGCCTAAGCTTTGCTTGTCGTTTGTGTTACATTACAATCAAACTTGACTTCTATTATGTGTGGCAAGGGCATCAACGGTGACGGACACGGCGGCAACGGCTTTGGTGGCTATGGACATGGCAGCAACGGCTTTGGCAGTGATTGACATGGCTCTGACGGACATGACGGCAACGGTTTCGGTGGCGATAGACATGGCTGGAATGGCTTCGGCAACATTGGCCTTGGCTCTTTTGGCTATCGCGGTAGTGGCTTCGACTTTAGCAAGGTGACCAATATTAACTTTTGGTATCCTTGAACTAATTTTAGATTTTAATTTTATTTAGGCTAAAAAAATATCAAAGTCCCTAAAAAATTTGGAAATCGAGTTGAACAAATTGCAATAGGGATTCTTTTGTATTATTTGCATTTTAGAAACTATACTAGTTGATTGCAAATTTATCCGATTATAATGGATTACGTACTTTATATCGACCCAACTTGGCTGGTCCTGATTCGAGCTATTGGGTGTCTGAGTTACTTCTTGGTCCTAAAATTTTTAACCCTATATTGTCGGGTTGGTGCTTGAATTTGAGACTAACCAACCATGTATGTATTACATATTATAAATAATATGTAAATAACATATCATATATTTTTCTCTACTTTAAATCTTAATTCATTTGGCCATGTTTTTTCTTATGTAAATTAGAAAATGAAAATTCACTTAACCCAACCCCAATTCAACTAAAAAAAAAACAGAAATCCTCTTCGCTAGCTTCACTCTATTCGATTGCCTAAGCTTTGCTTGTCGTTTGTCTTACATTCCAATCAAAGTTGAGTTCTCTTTTGTGCGGCAAGGGCATCGGCGGCGACGGCTTCGGCTGCAATGGACATGCTGGTGACAGACACGGCGGCAACGGCTTTGGCGGCGATGGACATGGCGGCAATCCTTCAGCGGCAATGGCTTTTAGGGCTGAGCACCAGGTACCGCCCAACTCGGGAATCGCCCGGACCAGCCGAGTTGGTCCTGTTCTTCTAAGTTGCGGTCCGATCCACGGTTCCAAAAAATGGAACCGGTTCTCGGGTGGTCCGGTTCCCGGTTCTAGAGTGGTCGGACCGGACTGGACCACTAGGAGAATTTCGCATGGGCGAGTGTGTGTGCGCGTAGATGATGGAGTTCCCACCAGCAGAGCTCCATCTCCATTACCGCAACAGCATCATTACCATTCCCCTCATCCTCATCGTCGTTCACAGATCTTGCTCTCTATTTTCTCAGAGCATATTTCTCAATTTCAACTACATCACCACCCAAAAGACCTCCGTGTCTCCCACTTCGCACGGTACTCTTTTGCCCGCTTCTTCGTGTTGGCTTCCGCCTTTCTTCTTTTTACCTCTATTGATGAAGCAAGATGGGAAGGAGTTCCCCGGAATTTTCGAGCACTCTCTCTCGACGTCTCTCTGTCTCTCCTCACCCTTCTTTTCTTTTCCCTCCATTATGAAGCACTAGTTGCATATCCCAACCAACTTCTTCATTTTACCTTCATGGGTCTGTCACATGTGAATCAAGGAAAGCACCTAAAAAGTTGCCCCTTGCCCGTGTCATCGCTCCTCCACCTTCCCTATATAATCGATCCGGAGGGACTTACCGATCGAACCCAAAAGTTTCAGTCTTTACTGTAGCTCGACGTGTCTTTTTCCTGTGCAAAAAACTTCTTCCAACGGTTTTGTGTTGATGAGTTCCGCATGGACAGTGTTGCCCCAGACAGTTTCTTCTCCAGTGATCTCCTCCTATCACTCGGAGCTCGAATCAGTCAGAACACTAAGCTCCGGAAGTACATCATCTTGCCTTATGCCCCTCGATATAGGTATAGTTTAACCTTCTTTTTGAATTTTTTCCGGTCCCATTGGACCGCCCAGGAAGCGGACCGGACCTGTTGGTCCAGTCCGATCCGATCCTGGACTTTGGAGGTCTGGTTCCCGGTTTCGGGGGGGGGGGGGGGGGGGGAACCGGACCGCCCTGGACCATGCACACCCCTAATGGCTTTGGCTCTTTTGGCTTCAGCGGCAATGGCTTCGGCTTTAGCAAAGTGTCTAATATTAACTTTTGGTATTCTTGAACTAATTTTAGATTTTAATTTTATTTTGCCGAAAAAATATAAAGTCCCTAAAAAATTTTGAAACCCAGTTGAATAAGTTGCAATAGGGATTCTTTTGTATTATTTGCTTTTTAGAAACTATACTAGTTGATTGCAATTTTTTTCCGATTATAATGGACTACATACTTTATATCAACCCAACCCGATCAGTCCTAGTCCGAGCTTTTAGGGGACTGGGTTAGTTCTTGGTCCTACAATTTTTAACCTTGTATTGTCGGGTTGGTGCTTGATTTTGAGACTAAACCATGTATGTATAATATATTATATAATATGTAAATAACATATCATATATTTTTGTCTACTTTATATCTTAATTCATTTGCCCATGTTCTTTCTGATGTAAATTAGAAAATGGAAATTCACTTAACCCAACCCTAATTCAACTAAAAAAAATAGAAATCCTTTTCTCTAGCCTCGCTCTATTCGATTGCCTAAGCTTTGCTTGTCGTTTGTGTCACATTACAATCAAAGCTAGCTTATATTTTGTGCAGTGAAGGGCATCAGCGGTGATGGACATGGCGACAACGGCTTCGGTGGCGATGGACACGGCAATAACTGCTTCGACAGCGATTGACACGGCGCTGACGGACACGACGACAACGGTTTTGGCGGTGATGGACATGGCGGGAATGGCTTCGGCGGCAATGGCCTTGGCTCTTTTGGCTATCGCGGTAGCGGCTTCGGCTTTAGCAAGGTGACCAATATTAACTTTTGGTATTCTTGAACTAATTTTAGATTTTAATTTTTTGTAGCCTAAAAAAATATGAAAGTCCCTAAAAAATTTGGAAACCCAGTTGAATAAGTTGCAATAGTGATTCTTTTGTATTATTTGCTTTTTAGAAACTATACTAGTGGATTGCAATTTTTTCCGATTATAATGGATTACGTACTTTATATCGACCCAAATAGACCCAACTCGATCGGTCCTGGTCTAAACTATTAGGGGACTAGGTTAGTTCTTGGTCCTCAAATTCTTAACCCTATATTGTCGGTTGGTGCTCGATTTTGAGACTAACCAACCATGTATGTATTATATGTTATATAATAAGGAAATAACATATCATATATTTTTTTCTACTTTAAATCTTAATTCATTTGCCCATGTTCTTTCTTATGTAAATTAGAAAATGAAAACTCACTTAACCCAACCACAATTCAACTAAAAAAAATAGAAATCCTCTTCGCTAGCCTCGCTCTATTCGATTGCCTAAGCTTTGCTTGTCGTTTGTGTTACATTACAATCAAACTTGACTTCTATTTTGTGCGGCAAGGGCATTAGCGGTGACAGACACGGCGGCAACGGCTTGGGTGGCGATGGACACGGCAACAACGGCTTCGACAACGATTGACACGGCACTGATGGACACGACAGCAACGGTTTCGGTGGCGATGGACATGGCGAGAATGGCTTCGGCGGCGATGGACATGGCGGGAATGGCTTCGGCGGCAATGGCCTTGGCTCTTTTGGCTTTGGCGACAACGGCTTTGGCTTTAGCAACGTAACCAATATTAACTTTTGGTATTCTTGAACTAATTTTAGATTTTAATTTTATTTAGCCTAAAAAAATAGGAAAGTCCCTAAAAAATTTGGAAACCCAGTTGAACAAATTATAACAGGGATTCTTTTGTATTATTTGCTTTTTAGAAACTATACTAGTTGATTCCAATTTTTTCCGATTATAATGGATTGTGTACTTTATATTGACCCAAATTGACCCAACCCGATCGGTCCTGGTCCGAGCTATTAGACGACTAGGTTAGTTCTTGGTCCTAAAATTTTTAACCCTGAATTGTCGGGTTGGTGCTCGATTTTGAGACTAACCAACCATGTATGTATTATATGTTATATAATATGTAAATAGCATATCATATATTTTTTTCTACTTTAAATCTTAATTCATTTGCCCATGTTCTTTCTTATGTAAATTAGAAAATGAAAATTCACCTAACCCCACCCCAATTCAACTAAAAAAAAACAGAAATCCTCTTCGCTAGCCTCACTCTATTCAATTGCCTAAGCTTTGCTTGTCGTTTGTGTTACATTCCAATCAAAGTTGAGTTCTCTTTTGTGCGGCAAAGGCATCGGCGATGATGGACACGGTGGCATTGTCTTCGGTGGTGATGGACACGATAGCAATGGCTTCGGTAGTGTTGGACACGGCGGTGATGAACGCGATGGCAGTGGCGATGGATATGACGGGAATGGCTTCGGTGGCGATGCCCTTGGCTCTTTTAGCTTCGGCGGTAACGACTTCGGCTTTAGCAAAGTGACCAATGTTAACTTTTGGTTTTCTTGAACTAATTTTTTATTTTAATTTTATTTAGCCTAAAAAATATGAAAGTCCCTAAAAAATTTGAAAACCCAGTTGATTAAGTTGCAATAGGGATTCTTTTGTATTGTTTGCTTTTGAGAAACTATACTAGTTGATTGCAATTTTTTCCAATTATAATGGATTACGTACATTATATCGACCCAAACCGACCCAACCTAGCCGATCCTGGTCTGAGCTATTGGGGGACTAGGTTAGTTCTTTGTCCTAAAATTTTTAACCCTGTATTGTCGGGTTGGTGCTTGATTTTGAGACTAACCAACCATGTATGTACTAGATATTATATATAATATGTAACTAACATTATCATATATTTTTGTCTACTTTAAATCTTAATGCATTTGGCCATGTTCTTTCTTGTGTAAATTAGAAAATGAAAATTCACTTAACCCACCCAATTCAACAAAAAAAAAATAAAATAGAAATCCTCTTCGCTAGCCTCACTCTATTCAATTGCCTAAGCTTTGCTTGTCGTTTGTCTTACATTCCAATCAAAGTTGACATCTCTTTTGTGCAGCAAAGGCATCGGCAGCAATGGACACGGTGGCAACAGCTTTGGCGGCAATGGACACTGTGGGGACGGACACGGCGGAAATCGCTTCGGCGGCGATGGGCATGGCGGCATTGGCTTTGGCTCCTTTGGCTTCAGCGGCAATGGCTTCAGCTTTAGGAAAGTGACTAATGTTAACTTTTTGTATTCTTGAACTAATTTTAGATTTTAGTTTTATTTAGCCGAAAAAATATGAAAGTCCGTAAAAAATTTCGAAACCCAGTTGAATAAGTTGCAATAGGAATTATTTTGTATTGTTTGCTTTTAGAAACTATACTAGTTGATTGCAATTTTTTCTGATTTAATGGATTACGTACTTTATATTGACCAAACCCGGCCGGTCCTGGTTCGAGCTATTGGGGGTTTGGGCTAGGTCTTGGTCCTAAAAGTTTTAACCCCGTATTGTCGGGTTGGTGCTTGATTTTGAGACTAACCAACCATGTATGTATTACATATTATCTATAATATGTAAATAACATATCATATATTTTTTCTCTACTTAAATCTTAATTCATTTAGCCATGTTCTTTCTTATGTAAATTAGAAAATGAAATTTACTTAACCCAACCCCAATTCAACTAAAAAAAATAGAAATCCTCTTCTCTAGCCTTAGTCTATTCGATTGCCTAAGCTTTGCTTGTCGTTTGTCTTACATTCCAATCAAAGTTGAGTTCTCTTTTGTGCGGCAAGGGCATCAGCGGTGACGGACTCGATGGCAACGGCTTCAGCTGCAATGGACACGGCGGTGACGGACACGGCGGCAATGGATTCGGCGGTGATAGACATGGCGGCAATGGCTTTGGCTCCTTTGGCTTCGGCGGCAATGGCTTCGGCTTTAGCAATGTGACTAATATTAACTTTGGTATTCTTGAACTAATTTTAGATTTTAATTTTCTTTTGCCGAAAATATATAAAGTCCCTAAAAAATTTTGAAACCCAGTTGAATAAGTTGCAATAGGGATTCTTTTCTATTATTTTCTTTTTAGAAACTATACTAGTTGATTGCACTTTTTCCCGATTATATTCGATTACGTACTTTATTTACACCGATTGTTGCAATAGGGATTGACCCAGACCGGCCCTACCCGGTCGATCCTAGTTCGAGCTATTGAGAACATCTCCCTTTTTTTCATATAAAATGTTGGACCAACAAACATTGACCGATTCAGGTGCGATGAAACATTTAAAGCTATATCACACTTGTAGAGATATTCCTCCATCTTTCCCTCAGGCCAATGCAACTATGCTAATCAAGTTTCAATGCCTATATCTAGACCCTATTGTAAAGTACATTTGGCGCACTGCTGAATGCCGCTCTATTTTTAGAAACACTAAAAAATCTAGGGATTGCTCAAAATGAACAAATGGATCAAATCCAAGTTGCAAATGCAGCCCTCCTTGTGCCGCATAGGAAAGAAGTCTCCTTTGGCAGCAATCAGAAAGAATCTATCCAGAGCACAGTATGAGCTGGCATGGCATATCAACTGACAAACACCTGAGGATACAAAACATTACTAAGACAACATCAACTGAGCTCACGAAATGGGACGGGGAAGAGAAGAAGCTAATTTGAAGTCCATAAAGCTGGAACGACTTCTTGCTACCAAATGGATTGTTATTGTAATGTGATTGCCACAGGTCTAGCAGCGTTTGCTATAATCACAATTCCTTAAATCTAAAGTGGTAGCGGAGGGTAAAAAGATGATACATCTTATCAACACATAATGCAATAGAAGATCCCGGGAGAAACTCTTTAGTCTACAACTCTGGCTGAGATGAACGTCTCCAAAAACAAACCTGCACCATCATGGGCCCAAGATGATTAATATTTGCAAGGACAGAAGAAGAAAGCGATGCTCGATAAGACATAACGGGTGGACAAAAAAGGCACATGTATTCACAATACTCAGGCCATGCACACCGAGCTTTCCCATAGTCCCAATAACATTCATCGTCCCCTAGAGATCCTCGCTTAGCTGCCGCACAATTTATTGTAAGTGGATATTCCTTAGCCTAGAGCGTAATGAGTAATAAATACTCAAATGCATTCAAAACTGGTTGAAGAAGAGAGAAGATACCCTTTGTAACGAAATTATTATTTTTGCTTCAGGATGAATATCATGCCACATCTTTAGCTAGAAACAGCTCTACGCTGTTGCAGTTGTGGAGATGCTGCTGCGAGGCATTTGAAGAAAACAATGCAAAAGCAGCAATGCCCTTTGCAAAAGCTGTAGCAGCCAATACAAAAAAACTATAATTTAGCTACGGAAAATTAACAATGAAATACAATTCCGTCACTAATACCGACAAAAAAAAATTCCGTCTCTAATTTTCGACGAAAAAATATTCTTCACTACTTGCGACGGAATTTGCGACAAGCAAATGAGATCCGTCGCTAATTATGGACAGTAACATAATCCGTAGCACAATCCGTCGCAAATTAACAACGGAACAAAATCTTGTCGCTAAGTTGCGATGGATTTTGCTATGAATTATGTTTTTGTCGCAGGGACAGAAATATAATTCATAGCGACAGAAACATAATTCATAGCAAAATCCATCGCAAATTAGCGACGGACGGATCTTATTTGATCGCTGCTAATTAGCCATGACAAAAAGCATTCGTAGCAAAATCCGTCGCATTTAGCGATAGAAATAAAATTCGTCGCTAATTTGCGATGGATTTTGCTACGAATTCCTTATTTGTGGCCAATTAGCTACGACCTAGAAAATCGTCGCAAATTTGCGACAAATTTTGCGACACTTATGTTTCCGTTGCAAATTTGCAACGGATTTTGCGATGAAATGAGTTCATAGATGAGCAAGAAAATACTTTGGTTAAACATTCGCCGCTAATTTGCAATGGAATCAAACATCGTCGCAAAATTGGTCGCTAATTAGTTACGGAAAAAATATCTGTCGAAAATTTGAGACGAAAACAAAGTTTGTCACAAATTTCGTCACTAATTAGTGCCGGAAGAAAATATTTTCGCAAAATCTGTCAATAATTAGATACGGAAAAAATTTTCGTCGAAAATTTGCGACGAAAAAGTTGTTCGTTGCAAAATCTGTCACTAATTAGCGACTGGTTTTGCGACGAATTTAAATTCATCACTAATTTTTTAAAATAAAGCTGCACCTGAGATCTTCATCGCTTTTATTTTCTTCTCCCCCGAAAACCCTTTTTCCATCTTTCTTGTGTCAGACCCAAAAACCCTAACAAAGATATGTGCACTTTTGCTATCTTGTTCTTTCTATAGTAGAGATTTGAGGAGATGGGGTCTTGTGGGCTTGGTCTTTGATCATGTACGTAGAGCTTTGGTCGTCGAAAGTGTGTGGGCAACGGCGAGGTCGAGCGACGACCAAGGCGAGGCCATTGGATCTCCCTTAGATCTAGGAAAGTGGCCGCCGCTCAACCTCATTGTCAGCTAGATATGTGGTGATGCCGAGGTCCCTCGCCTAGATCTAAGGGACGTCGAGCTACCTCGCCTTGGTCGTCGCTCGACCTCGCTATCGCCCACATGCTTCCGACAACCAAAGGCTTATGCACACGATCAAGGCTTTAGCAATTGATTGTATCATGTTTTGACCTTAAACTAATCTACAAGTATATGTTATTCATTTTCTTTACTATTTTTGTCTACTATGCAGGTGTCTTTTACTTGTATATGAAATATATGGAGAAAGGGCTCACATGCCTAACAAGTTGTGAGAAAGAGTGAAGCTGCCGATAAACTTTGTGAAAGCCTTTGAGATTGTTGATAAGCATTTGGTATTGGCAATTTAGCTTTATAGTGTGATAGATTGTTTTGCTTTGTTCTGGCATTTTACTGATTGCTTTGATTCCTCTATTGGCAGATGTATTGGCCAAAGTTTCTTGTTCATAAGACCAAGCAAATGTTGACCAAAGTGACTCAAATGTGCATTTGAATGAGGAAGCTTGCTATGAAAACAAGGTTCAAACCCGTTCATGTATTTAGGGACTATATCATAGGATGTGCTTTTGTGATGAACTAAATCTCTTCATCTTTTGTGTGGCTATTTGATGGCATTTCACAATTTAATTGGTAATATGGAGATTATAGTTGTGTGTGATCTATAATTTTTCGGTTCTCTCGACTTTTAACTCTTCATATTGTTAGCTCAGATGTGAATAAAAAAGAACCATTTGTTCAAACGAATGCTTTTAATTAGATTTGTCAATATGATGAATCTCTTTCTTAAACAATATTATTTATAGCATCAAATATTTTTAGGTTTCTCCGCATTTCTCTACCTAAGTTTATCACTAGAGTATCAAATATTCCTTTTTTAGGTACGTGTCCATTTGAAGGTCTCGCAATCGAAGTGAATGTTGCAATTCTCATCAAATTGACAACTTTCTACTACACAGATTTTGGTCAAATACTTAAATAAATCTTCTTGACATGGTAATTTTTTCGTTTTTTCAATTTCAAAGTAATTGTTTCGTAAAATTCAAAATTTTAATTTTGAGAATTTTATGATTTTCATTAAGAATATTAAACAGTAGATATGATATTTGTAATATTTTATGAGATTTTTTAATTTTTGTATAGACACAATGCATGTCTCGACCTAGCCCGCCCGTCGAGGAGGGAAAGATAGGTTTAGAGGTATTTACTGTTGATCTCTCAATCTCAAGTTTAGACTCTTCCAAGTCCATACCTCACGTGACATTTAGATGCTTTCAGTTTTAAAATTTCTTTAACAACCTAAAATATTTCTAGGAGTCGCCACTAGCTTATTGGGATCGGCTTGAGACCAATCGAGATGTAGGAGTATCGTCTTGATTCCTACGTAACTAGAGATTCTTAGTTCGGTAACAACCTAAAATATTTCTAGGAATCGCCACTAGCCTATTGGGATCGGCTAGAGACCAATCGAGACGCAGGAGTATCGCCTCGATCACTACGTAACCAGAGATTCTTAGTTTGGGGACTTGATTACACTAACTATCTAGTTAATGCCCTTTCGATACCTAGGCTTGATTATCTTGTTAACCAAAGCGTTTTCATGCAATCTTTTATCAACTAAGAGACTAGTCCACTAATTGATCATGCGTTATTTTGATTTAAATACTTACCGTGATAAAAGAAAAAAGACAAACATGGTAATAAAAGTGTGCAAGCAAGTATAATAGAGAAGAAGTGCACAATCAACAATCCTAATATTGTCTCTAAAAGAAAAATCAAGCAAAACATCCCCTAATGTAAACCCCTAAGAGCTTATTCAATTGGGTTTAAGACCTTTTTCTAATTTTCTCATTTTTGTGCTAAACTAAAAATGTTTACTCAAAATAGAAAATCTAAAGCTAATTTAAGAACTATTGCATTAATACCATCAATTGAGGTCACTCTCCTAGACATTTTCAATTTTTAATTTTTTAGATTTTTAATTATTTGTAAATTTGAAAAGAAAAGGACTTCGGACTGGGTCGAGGAAACCGGTCTAACTCGCTGACCCGGACCCTAATGGTTCGGGTTGGGTCCACGAATTGGGCCAAAATTATGGCCCTACTCTTTTTAAAAAAAAAAAGAGGTTTTAAACTAAATTACAACCCAAAATTGAAATAGGCCCAAGGAAAACAAACGAATTTTCATAAAAGAACCAGCCCACAACTAAGTGAAAATAAGCCCAAATCTAGCTTGAATCAAATCCAGCCTTCTAGCACACTGAAACAGACTTGAAATTCCTTTTGTTATTTTTTTTTCTTTTTTTTTCTGCACTTCGTCTTTTTCCTCCCGATGCTAGTTCTTCTTCAACGAAACTCTAATGACAAAAGGACCTCCAAACAAAAAGATCACTCATGCTCAATCATACAAAAACACACATCTAAAGATAAAAGAAAAATTAACTCACAATAGCGACTTCTAAACGCGGACGACGCCGACACGCGAATGTTTTCCCGGTGAGTATCCATGGTTGACTTGAACATGGGAATTATGCCATAAAAATCAAAGAAAAGTACTCTAGCAGAGAACAAATGCAGACTATAGATCATATCAAGCATAAAACACAACTCTAAGCATCGATTTAACAAAGCTCGTCTTAGCTATTCATCCAAGCAATGTTTGTCAAACATATGATATGCAAGAGAAAACTATGAGTTTTGAGTGCGAAATGAAATCAACAACTATCTAAGCAATGCAAGGAACAAACAAGGATTAAGAGTGACACACAACAGCTAAAATGAAAGCTCGAAAATCTTACAACCCAATGACAAATGTTCGGATCTAGAGAGCAGAGCAGAAAAGAAACAAAAACAAAATAAGAACGCTGAACATAAGCCAAAAGATGTCACGAAGCAATATTTCCCTCTTCGATTCAAGGAGCCAACGGCTATTAGACGAACTCAAGCAAAGCTTGAGTCATGTTTTCACTCACTTGCATGGCGTACTCAACTGATGATCCTCCAAACAAAGACAAGTTCGAGGTGAAGCTTAACGGTGAAATGGCGAAGACAAATGAGGAATCACGTGTGGAGTGCAATGTTCGCCAATAATCGGTGCATAAATTATGTCTTCTAGGCAATCAACAAGCTTCTCGAACATATATCGAGGGAGAGAGTGAGAGAGTGAGAGAGAGAGAGAGAGAGAGAGAGAGAGAGAGTCCGCCTCCAAAGAGAGCTTCCGATCTCTCTCTTTTTTTTTTTGAATCCGCCTCTCTTTCTATTATCCTCCCTTTTCTGTTGCCGAGAGAATATTTGGGCATGAGTTGAAGAAGAGTGAGGAAAATAGGCGGCACTCCTCGGCCCTGAGCTCTCAAAGAAGGATAATAAGGCAATAGGCCCAGGGATTAGCACGCTCATGGATGGCCTATACATCGCGTGAAACGAGGCTTGATTAATCAGGATTGGTCATTGGGCTCTTCATTTTTATTTTTTTCGATAAATTTCTAATTTCTAATTAATACCAATTATTTCAAAAAATAGACTAAAGAGTGGTTTATTGGATTGGTAAAAATTAGGCGTTAACAGCTGCCCGTCTTTGAAAGGGAGTTCGAAGAAGTTTCATTCAAAGATAAGAGACGCCTAAATTTTGTTGATAACTATCAATGATTTTTTTTCATCTTTCATTTATTATTATTATTTTTTGGCGGCTTGTACCATGTACTAATGGTTTTGACCAAAAGAGAAGGAGTCTTACTGTGTAAAAATGGGTTTCGATTAATGTGAGGAAAACTCGGGGCTACAAAGACTCATTGCCACGCCCCGAACCTTGAGCACATGCACATCCCTCGGTGGTTGACTAACTTGCGACTTTCCCAGGAAGCGTCACCGACCCAATCTTCTATGCACATGTGAAAGGGAATTAAACAATCCCCAGACAACAAGCAAACTTGAGATAAGAAAGCAAGGCAATCAAATTACACAAAACATCTCTTGTAAACAACCCCGGGTTCATATACAACAGATTAGACCAAAAAGGGTTTGCGAGATCTATAGCCAAAGGTCCGTGTCCACCACAAAAGACATGCTCCAAAAACCATCTCTAGCGGAACTCCACAATTCACGGGACACTCCTCCATCTAGGGACCTGTAAAACGTACACCCCAAAGGGTTGAGATAGTGTCTCAAAATTTACCCTCTAAGCCCTGAATAGGAAGAAATTTACCTAAGAGTAACCTATTCACAACAAACAAATCAAGTTTTGGAAACTGTTAGACTCTTTGAGTCTGGGATTGTCAGACTCTCTAGGTCTGAGACTCTATTGGGCCTGAGACTCTACGACATCTGAGACCTTATGGCATCTGGTGACGTTCAAACTCCACATTTTATGTACATAAGCATACAACATACATCTTCAACGATTGAAACACTGCACATCAATCATTATATACTCACAAAGGTCCCGATTATAAGGCCAAATTGTTATAACACGTCCCATACCATATCACACAATTTCATCCCATAATAAGGTTCAACATATCAATAGTTCAATCAGATGTTTAGATGTTTCTCGACTTGCGAAAAATTCTTGCCTCAGGTCCTTGTCACAACACACAATGCAATGCAATGCAAGGGCAGAGGCATTACGTATCACCATCCCTCTCCTAAGCCAATATATACTATAGTGGCAAAGGCGTTATGTATCGCCGTCCCTCTCCCGAGTCATTATGTAATGTAGGGGTAGAGGTGTTACGTATCGCCGTCCTTCTCCCAAGTTCATATGTAAAAAAAAAAAGGGTAGAGGCATTACGTATCGCCGTCCCTCTCCTGAGTCCATATGCCAATCTCACCACAACCCGTGAAGATTCTCGTCTCAAGTTTGGATCTTTACCACAACATTCACCAGTCATCACACAATCACACACCATCCAACCAATATTAAGGAGGTCGAACATTCGGCCTTGCTGCACACGTCTTATACCGTGCCAACTCAACTAAACTTAAAACCATCATAATTGGCAAAACCAAGTTACTCGCGTGTCTCTACGTCTAAATCCAGAAACATAATCAAATGAGTTTGTGAAATCTTCAAATTTGCATATGTCATAAAGAACACATAAACAAACATTTTTCATGAAGACAACTTGCTCCAAATCCTTTTGTAAAGAGAGTAATAAGTTGTTTGAACTGATACAAAATCTGCATCCAATTTCAGAAATCACGTTCTCCAAAACTAGCTTAGTTCAAAACCCAAACCCACCCGTTTAATCTGAAATTCGAATATGTTATACTAAAAGAGGTGATAAAGAACTTTCATGAAGGAACTCTTTCGAAATTCGTACTTCAAGAGTTGATAAAAATCCATAGAATATCAAAACGTCACAAGTTCCAACAAAAATAGAGGTTCTGTCTTGTTCAAAATGAAATTGACAAAATTCTCTTTTAAATAAGTGCTGAATCACCATAAACTTGTAATTTCTTAACATTCATGTGAATAGCCAGTTGTTAGCCAAGAATACATGCTTCATACTTCAAGATGTTGTGGGTACAAGGAAATACCAATTTTGCAGCAACATGGTAGTGTTGCCCCATTGGAGAAATCAAAATTGCCCTTGTTTCAGAACCAGACAGATTAACAGCACCATCAAAATACATGATCCATTGGTCACTGGATATCGTCCGGATACGTTCATCTACATGACCATCACTGCCAAAATTTTCTGTTTGACTGGGGCTTTCAGCTAACATGTCAGCTATAGCTGTTCCTTTAATGGATTTCTGATTCAGGCTTCGCACGTCAAATTTAGAAATAAGAACTTGTCATTTGACTGATCTCCCAACCAAAGTGGGCTTCTCCAAAAGGTATTTAATAGGATCATTTTCAGTTACAAGCAAAATTTGATGATGAATAATGTATTGACACAATCGGTGCAAAACTCATACCAATGCCATACATGTCTTCTCCACTTCAGGTTAACTCATCTCCGAAACGGTGAACTTTTTACTAAGATAGTATATCGCATGCTCCTTTTGGTCATTTGGCCTTTTCTGGGCCAACATAGCTCTTAAGGATTGGTCATGAATGGTCAAATATAGGATCAACGGCGTTCTAGTAACTAGCGGCACCGGTATTGGCAGATGAGAAAGATAGTGTTTTATTTCTTCAAAGGACCTTTGACATTCATTGTCCCATTCAATCCTAGCATTCTTCTTTAGAAGCTTGAAAAATGGTCTGGCTGTTTCTGATAATTAGGAAATAAATAGTGCCACATAATTCAATCTCTCCAACAAGCTTCGAACTTCCTTACTGGTTGAAGGGGCTTCGAGGTAGCAAATAGCTTAAACTTTGGACTGGTCAATTTCAATGCCTCGGTTACTGACCATGAATCCCAACAACTTCCTAGACTTGGCCCCAAATATACATTTCATAGGGTTAAGACTCAACTTAAATTTTCGAAGCCGATTGAATAACTTCCCGAGCACTCTAATATGATCTTCACCATTTCTTGACATGGAAATCATGTCATCAACATACACCTCTATCTCTTTATGTATCATATCATGGAACAACGTGACCATTGCCCTTTGATAAGTTGCTCCAGCATTTTTCAGTCCAAAAGGCATCACCTTATAATAGAAAGCCCCTCATGGAGTAATAAATGAGGTATTGCTTTTGTCTTCTTCTTTCATCCTTATTTGGTTATACACAGAAAAGCCATCCATAAATGAAAATAATTCAAATCAAGCAGTGATGTCCGCCAAAACATCAATATGGGGCAATGGGAAATCATCTTTCAGGCTCGCAAGATTTAGATCTCGATAATCGATACAAACCCTAACTTGCCCATCCTTCTTCATTACAGGGACAATGTTGGCAATCCATTCGGGGTAATGTGATACCTCTATGAAGTCGATTTTCAATAACTTCATAACTTCTTCTTCAATTTTCTTTGACAACTCTGGTTTAGTCCTTCTAAGTCTTTGCTTTTTGGGTGGAATGCTAGGCTCAGTAGGTAAAGCATGTTCAACAATTGCTAGATCTAACCTTGGAATGTTGTTTATATTCTTTCAAAAGATCAATCATTCTTCTTGCTTCATACTCTGAAAGATTGGCTCCAATTATTGTTTCTCCGACATTCTGTCCATCTCCTAAATTCACTATTACCGTTGGTTCTGCTATCAAAGGCTTGGACTCCTCATGACGAATCCAATCTCTTTCAACATTCTTTTGGCCATTGTCATCATCCATATCAGATTCGAGAGATTTTCCATCATATATGCATTTATCATGTAAATGTCATGCCTGAGATACAATGAAGATAGTTAGTGAATAGGAAATGAAAGCAATGCATGTATTTTTAAACCATTTTCGAAAGTAATTTGAACTGGGAGTAGCTCAAAACCAATCCTCATATCATTAGACATCTTTATTCAGTAAAGTCCATTTTTGGAAACTAGGAATCATGTAGAAATCCAGGCCTTACGCAACACTGTGAAGTGAATTAATGCATATCATCATTGGGCTGGTTTGATATAAAACGTGTAAATATATTGTATTGTATTGATAAGGCTGCTTTACAAAATTTACAATCTTGGATCAACAACTCAAAATCCAAGATGTAGATTACAAACTAGAATGAAATGAATAATAGTTCCTATGTATTTGCAAGACATGGAAAATAATTTATGCAAAGAGCATCCCTACAGAGAAGCATCAAGATTACTAGCTGAAGATTTAGCTTCTTCATTGCTAATCATGCATATGAAGTCTTCTCAAAATAATGGAGCGATACTGTAGATAGCTCCCTCTTCCTCCTGCAACAACCTGGATGGTCTTGGGAAAATCTCTTTCAAAGTGGGAGGGAGTAATCGCTGGTGGAATCCTTTTCCTTCCTTCGATTTCTTACTATTATTCAAGGTATCTCATGTTTCAACATAGCCCGAGCCTCTCTTTTTGTAACATTCTATGGGTTTAATGGGCTTAGTGATACCTTGAGCATGCATTCCCAATCCTTTCACCGGAGTGTGTCCATGCTCAAGTAACATCCTACTTGACATCATTGCGGTTTTGCTCATTTCCAGCCTACGCATAACAGCTCCGACAGGCACATGGATCATGGATACTAACTCCAATGTTTGATAGCTGGACTCCGACGTATGGGATGGTAGTGTCATGGTACACTTTGAAATCTATCTCAGCATGAACGGTTGTTAACCGGTTGTCCACAATGACCTTCTGATGTAGACTAGAAGGCACCGCCCCAGCAGTATGAATGCATGGTCGTCCCAATAGTAAGTTGAAAATACTTGGAATATCCAGGTGTTGGAAGTTCACCAAGAAAGATACTAGGCCAATCAAGAGTTCAAGCTCGATTTCACCAATGACCTACTTCTTCATTCCATCAAAAGCATGGATAGTTGATTTAAAGCTTACGATTCTCGCTTCATAAATCTTCAAGCGATGTAAAGTAACCAAAGGGCAAATATTCAAAGCGGAGCCATTGTCAATCAGTACTCTTGAAACCACCTTGTCACAGCATCTTACTGAAATAAGTAACGCTTTGGTGTGGTTGCGGCCTTCTAGAGGGAAGTCTTCATTAGAGAAAGACATTTAGTCCTTCAGCAATATGGACCCAACAAACTCCTCAAGCTAGCTATCATCAATGACTTATAAAACATGAACTTCATTAAGGACCTTTAGCAATGCATTTTTATAATTCTCCAACGTTTTGAAAAGGTCCAACTGTGAAATTTGAGCCGTCATTTTCCGCAATTGCTCTACCACATTAAACTCGTTAGTTTTAACGGTTACGAGAAATTCTTTTACCTCTTCATCAGTGACTGTTGTCTTCTCTATTATCTCGACAGGTGCATAACAACGACCTAAGAGAGTGACGACATCAATCCCGCTTGTCCCATAGTTCCATGGGATAGCTTTGGTATTCAGCTTCGGCGGATTTCAACATGCTTTCTTCCTCGTCTAATGGCGGCAACTCGATAACTATTGGCTCCATGTCATTCCCATCCATTCCTAGTAGTGCAAACTCCTTAGTTGTCAGATCAGTCACCACATGTTCAATATTACTTTCACTAGAGCCTGAAGCTTCCTCTTCAGCATACTGATCAATTATCAAAGGTGACATCATGGCCACTACTTCTTCCAATTGAGAAGGATCATCACTTTTCCCTTTTGGCTCTAGTAGGTCATCCACATCACCGCAATCATTTCCCATGATCATATTTACATTGTTACCATGATCTGGATGAGGATTTTGTTGCACATTGGGCTGTGAATCTCTAACTGCCAAAATCCCTTTGTCAAGCAAATTTTGTACTTTCACTTTGGGCTTAAGACAATTATCAACATCATGTCCTCTTTCCCCCATGTGATACTCGCAATACTTAGACATGTCAAATCTAGCAAATCTTTGAGGATTAACTCGAGGCACCTCCTTAGCAACCATCTGTTTTGCCAGTAACATCGACAACAACTTGGATGATGGCCTTAGAAAAGGAGTAACTTTTGGCGCTCTTCCTCTTACCTCATAACTCCGATTTATTCTACCTCTAGATGTTGAAAGGTATCATCAATTTGAGGGTATTCTTGATTCAACTGGAGCCTGAACATGAGCCATTTCCACTTCTTTTTCTTTCTTGTTAGGAAACCTTTGATTCACCCCTTCATTAATCCGTCCTTCATGGATGACTTCTTCAATTCTTTCTCCAATGGTTACAAAACGGGCAAAGGTATCACAACCCGATCCAACCATCTTGCTATAAAACTCTGGAGGAAGAGCCTTGAGGAATAATTCGACCATCTCTCTGTCATCTAATAGGGGCTTAACTTGTGCAGCCACAATACGCCATCTATGAGCGAAAGATCGAAAAGATTCGTTTCTCTTTTTCTCCATATGAGCTAGCACATCCCGTGTATGAGCAATTTTAGTGTTGTACTTATATTGTAAAATGAAAGCTTCTGCTACATCCTCCCACCGTTCCATCTTCTCGGGCTTTAATGGAATGTACCATTGCAAGGTTGGGCCAAACAGACTTTCTTGAAAAGCCTAAATCAGAAGTGGGGCGTTCTATGCATACTTCCCCATCCAATTAAGATAGTATTTTAAGTGGATCTTGGGATCTCCCGTCCCGTCATACTTGATAAGCTCCGGGATTTTGAATTTTTTGGGAAAATTCATCTTAGTGTATCGAGATAGGTCCTCAATCACATTGGCCTCATAGGCTTGCATAGCTCGGAGTTTCTCTTCCAATTTGGCGAACCTTTTATTATTTTTTTTTCCTCCATTCGTGTCGAGATTGCCTCATAAATAAGGTTAAGTTCAACCACAACAGGTGTTTGAATTGGCCCCTACACATTTCTACTTCCCACTTCAACAGCTATTGGCTCAAGAATCTTTGTTGGTGTCGGTGGATTCGAATTGGAAGGCACCAAAGATGCTTTGATATCATTTGTGAATTGCACAAACTGGGCAGCTAACGCATTGATTTTGTTGTCAAGTGCAGCAAAGCGGGCATTCTACTCATCCATATTCATTTTCAGAGCTTTCGATCTCGTACAGATTGGTGATTGCCTTGAAGCCGTGATTATAACACCTCTGAAGGGAAAACAAACAAAAAGAGAATAGAAAATGAGTACAGTGTAATAAAAGACAAATTGAATCCCTTTCAATTTTGTCGTAATTGGTAATGAAATATGGATACAAATCTTTTTGTGCAAGTTTAATCTTGCATAAATAGATTTTTATTAGAATTTAATGTCAAGAAATTATATAATTGGAAAGGGTAACACGTGGTGATTGGTCGAAATGCCCTTTGCATATACCATTAACCACTTAAAAAAAGAAATTCTAATAAGGAAAATTACGTTGGAACATAAATGACAATTACCATATATCCTGCTACATCAAAGACAAGACATTCCTACATATTGATAACAAAATACAAAGTTTCTCTATCTACTCTTAAGTAAGTACATGAAAAGAAAATCCTAATGAAACATGACAAACAACTTAGGTGGCATCCTCTCGAAGTGACTGACGAAGGCGTTGTTTTCTCTAGCCATACATTCCACTTGAGCCAAAGCCTCATCTTGTTCCTTCAAAGCTTGCTCAGCGAGGGCTTTTTGCTAAGTCAGCTTGTCGAAGACATTTGGAAGATCGATCTTGAGTTCGGGCTCGGGGCGACAACGTATATAATTCTCTATTGCGTGATGTACTTTCAACTCTCCTTCAAGTTCAGTTCCATCCATGATTCTAACGGGCGTCAGGCAGTGGTTATACCAAAGTGTCCACAACGTTCTTTACAATATCCTTCATATCAATAGCTTAACCTTCGACACCCTTATTGCATTGATCAAGACGAAATAACCCCGGCCTTAAAGGTGGAGGGATATCCCGGAGCACATGAAATTGACGAATCACTCTCAGAGGACAGTAGGAGGCACACCCCGTTAATCCGGGTGAAGATCACCATAAGTGCCAAAACTTGTGTACGGCGCACATCTTGGTGCCAAAAGTTCCAAATCGCTCATTTTAGTGCCAATTTCGGAAAAACCAGAACTTTTAAGTGCCAATTCTGGTATACTTGCCAGAAATCCGACGTGGTCTATTGTTTATTAATTTCAAGTCCAATGTGGCTCGCCGGAGGCATAGTTAGCATATACACATCAAAACGACGTAGTATAGTCGACTTTCCCAAAAATAATAACCCTAAATCAAAAACATTAAAAAAGATAAGAAAATAGGAAAAAAAAGAAAATAGAGGGGGGAAGGCCGGCTGAGGTCGCCAGCCACTGGTAGAGGGTGGTGAAGCCCTCGCTGGCGGTCGGCCAGGGCTCCCTGCCCTCTGGTCGGCGAGGGCGAGGCCTATGCGAGGCTGGCCTCGCCCAGATTTGGGCAGGGCTGGCCTCGCGCAAGCTTCACCGATGAGGGCGAGGCTGCCTCGCCCTAGCCTTGCCGGCTTCAGGCGAGGTCGGCGGCCTCGCCCAGGCTCACCTTTACTGGCGAGGCCTGCACGAGGCCAGCCTCGCCTGCCTCAGGCGAGGCTAACAGGGGCGAGGCTGGCCTCGCCTGCCTTGTAGCGAGGCCGACGGGGGAGGGGGAGGCCACTGCCGGCCTCGCCCTGGCCGACCAGAGGGCGGCGAGCCCTGGTCGGCTACCGGCGAGGGCTTCACCGCCCTCTGCTAGTGGCCGGCGACCTTGCCGACCCTCCCCCCTATATTTTTTTTTTCTATTTTCTTATCTTTTTTATTTTTTAATTTAGGGTTATTATTTTTGGGAAAGTCGACTATACTACGTCGTTTTGATGTGTATATGCTGACTATGCCTCCGGCGAGCCACATTGGACTTGAAAATTAATCAACAATAGACCACGTCGGATTTCCGGCAGGTATACCAGAATTGGCACTTAAAAGCTGATTTTTCCAAAATTGGCACTGAAATGAGCGATTTGGAACTTTTGGCACCAAAGTGTGGGCCATACACAAGTTTTGGCACTTATGGTGATCTTCTCCCCATTAATCCCAACAAAGGAATCGAGTGGTCAAATTCGTTAACTAAGCGTACTTCGGGAGATCCGATCCAGCGAGCATGCCATTGGATTTGGTTTAGGATGATCTTCTTTAGAAAGTTGTACCAGACAGAAAAAGACCAATATGGGAAGATACTTTCTTTGTCACAAAATTGTATGATAGGATGGAGTTCTTGACAAATTTGAAGGTTTTGTATATGCAAGCCGAATTCTTTTAGGTGGGAGACAAACCAGAGTTGGAGCAAACCTATGGGAGCTCTCAAAGTACCTTTCTTCTCCTTCTTGAATATATTAAGCAACACAAAAGTTTCACCTAATATCATGTTCATGAATATTTTGTACAAACAAACCTGTTTGACAATAAAAACAACTAAAGGATCCATACATTTCTTGGTGAATGGGAATATTGCGAAACCAAAGAAAGCTAACAGAAAAACCTTAGAGATGTGCATGGCGAACTCTTTAGTTAAGTTCGAAAAATGTTGCACCAAGAATGTCAAAGGGAGGGCATTGGAATTAGCTTTACGGATCAACGTGATTTAGGATACCTCGATCCTAAGATACTCACTCAAAAGGGGAATATGGTCAATTTCGATAGGAGGCTCAACTAACCCTAGAGAATGAGTTTTACCACTAGCAATATCGTACTTCTCAATGGTCGGGGTTAGTTCGCAAAGACCGAATACAAATGCTGATGTCGTAGGGTTCCAGAAATGGGATAACACCTTAACCATTGCTACTTGCGGCTCCATATACAATAGCGAGACTAGATAGCCAATTCTCTTCTCAACGTATTTCTTGTTCTTTGGATCAAGCCCTTCCCACATGCTTCTAAGCGCCATCGATGTCGGAATAATTTGAAGTTAAGGGACACTCATTTTTTCCTAAAACTTAGAAGGGCATTGTGACCATCCATCGCGCATTAAATTTAATTCTTGAAATCAGAAAAGCCTTAAGTGCAAATAGTAAATGAGGAAAAGTTGGAACGATACTTACAAACAGGCTGAAGAAAGCGTAGCATTCACAAAGACACATCGCATGAGAACTAGAGATGGTTCACTAAAAGGTAGGATTCTATCAGGCTTAAGGTCCCCACTTGATTAGATAAGAAGAGTTTACTTCCCGCTACTATCTTCGATTAGTGCACTTTTCATTAATCAAAGTGAGCGGGATTGAAGAATGGGTTACCACGGGTTTTTCCCCCACGCAGCTCCATTCTCCAACACCTCCTAATGGCTTCCTAATTGTAGTCGGGGTTTTTGAGCCAAGTTGTGTATGCAAAGTGTAGATGCAATAATAAAGAAACATGCATAACAATTATTATTCAAACAACAATTCAATAGCACCCACATATGCATACATTACTACACCTCCCTGTAAAACAAATTGGTTAGCAGACACTCCACCATTTATGACTCCCAACCAGTAACAACATATAACACATCATTAGCGGACTTACCTCTACCTTCATGTAAGCACTGCAAAAAACATATCAGTTAACAATCACACAATTTTATTAGGCCTAAGTCCACAATTCCCTAGTGGAGTTGCCAAGCTATCGCGACCTACCCCATTCGTCGAGGAAGGAAAGATAAGTTTAGAGATATTCACTCTCGATTCCTCAATCTCGAGTTTAGACTCTCCCAAGTCCATACCTCGCATGACATTTAGACATTTTCAATTTTAAAATTTCGTTAACAACCTTAAATATTTATAGGAATCGCCGCTAGGCTATTAGGGTCAGCTAGAAACTAATCGAGACGCGAGAGTATCATCTCGATCCCTACATAACCAGGGATTCTAAGTTTGGGGACTTGATTACACTAACTATCTAGTTAATGCCCTTAAAGTACCTAGGCTTGATTATCTTGTTAATTTAACCGTTTTCATGCTGTTTTTTATCAACTAAGTGACTAGTCCACTAATTGATCGTGCATTATTTTGATTTAAATCCTTACCATGCTAAAAGAAAAAAGACAAACAATGTAATGAAAGTGTGCAAGAAAGTATAATAGAAAAGAAGTGCACAGTCAACAATCCTAATATTGTCTCTAAAAGAAAAAACAAGCCCAAAACAAGCCCAAATTAAATCAGGCCCTCTAACCCACCGAAACAGACTCGAAATTCCTTTTGTGCACTTCATATTCTTCCTCCCGATGCTAGTTCTTCTTCAACGAAACTCTAATGACAAGAGGACCTCCAAACATGAAGATCACTCATGCTCAGTCATACAAAAACACACATCTAAAGATAAAAGAAAAATCAACTCACAATAGCGACTTCTAAACGAGGGCGACGCTGGCACGCTGAATGTTTTTCTGGTGAGTATCCATGGTTGACTTGAACAAGGGAATTGTGCCATAAAAAATCAAAGAAAAGTACTCAAGCAGAGAAAAAAATGCAAACTATAGATCATATCAAGCATAAAACACAACTCTAAGCATCGATTTAACAAAGCTCGTCTTAGCGATTCATCCAAGCAATCCATCGAACATGTGATATGCAAGAGAATACTATGGGTTTTGAGTGCAAAATGAAATCAACAACTATCTAAGCAGTGCAAGGAACAAACAAGGATTCAGAGTAACACACGATAGCTAAAATGAAAGATCGAAAATCATACAACCCGACGACAAACGTTCGTATCTAGAGTGCACAGAAAAAAAGAAACAAAAACAAAACAAGAACGCTGAACATAAGCCAAAAGATGTTGCGAAGCAATATTTTCCCCTTCAATTCAAGGAGCCAGCAGCTATCGGACGAACTCAAGCAAAGCTTGTGTCAAGTTTTCGCTCACTTGCGCGGCGTACTCAACCGATGATCCTCGGAACAAAGACAAGTTTGAGGCGAAGCTTACTAGTGAAATGGTGAAGACAAATGAGGAATCGCATGTGGAATGCAATGTTCGTTGATCGTCGGTGCATAAATTTTGTCTTCTAGGAGATCAACAAGCTTCTTGAACGTACAATGAGAGAGAGAGAGAGAGAGAGAGAGTACGCCTCCGAAGAGAGCCTCCGATCTCTTTCTTCCTTTTTTAATCTCACTCTACCCCCTTTTTGTTATCCTCCCTTTTATGTTATTCTCCCTTTTCTATTGCCCAGAGAATCTTTAGGCATGAGTTGAAGAAGAGTGAAGAAAATGGGTTGTGCTCCCCGGCCCTGAGCTTGCAAAGAAGGATAATAAGGCAATAGGCCCAGGGAGTAATGCACTCATGGATGGGCCCATACACCGCTTGAAGCCAGGCCTAATTAATCAGGATAGATCATTGGGCCTTTTTTTTCAGATAAACTTCTAATTTATAATTAATACCAATTATTTCGAAGAAAATAGATTAGATAGTGGTTTATTGGACTAGTAAAAATTAGTCGTCAACAATACAAAGAGACAGTTCTTGGATGTATAATAATAACTTACCTAGACGTGGAGGATTGATTGATGAGTTTCGTATTGGGTTGAAAATATTTTTGGACTTTGCTAGTAGCAAATTTGAGTTCATGGATTGGAAATAAGTTAAGGTGTTCGTGTAAAAAGTGCAGTAATTGTAAATTTCATGTGGGTGATAAAGTTAGAGAATATCTTTGTAGATTTGGGTTTACTCCAAACTACTATAATTGGACTTGCCATGATAAACCATTTATATCCGATGAAGGATATTAAAGAAGTGACCAATTTTTAGTTAGGGAAAAATGTAGCTATGATAAAGTATTGAATCCATACTAGAGGATGATCATTGATGTAGTTGGTCAAAATTTGGGATGGGAATCAAATCATGCAATGACTAGTTTTACTCCTACACTTGAACAAGGGGGTTCCAGTCATGCATCACACTTGGAAGAGATAGGAGTAACAAGATTAGATGAGAATGTGTGTAATCAGTTTCGGGAAGTGTTGAGAGTAGCGGATGAACCTTTATGGCAGGTTGTTACAACCACACTAAGTTATCAGTGATAACAAGACTGTTAAATATCTAGACAGAGCATAATGTGTCTGATAATTGCTTCAACTCTTTTGCTGAAGTAATGCGGAAAACAATGTCTCATGATAATATCATGCCAAGTGATTTTTATGATATTAATAAGCTAGTGGATAACTTAGGTCTTTCAATTATAAGGATAGATGTATGCAGTAACGGTTGTATGTTATATTGGAGAGATGATGAAAATGTAGAATATTGCAAATTCTGCAGCCAACCTAGGTACAAGATTAACAGGATGCAGGGTCATAATCAGAAATGTAGACCATGCAAGCAAATGTTTTATCTACCATTAATTCCCAGATTGCAAAAGCTTTATGCGTCTCAAGCCACTGCTAAACACATGACTTGGCATGCAAATCATCAAACAAAAGAGGATTTAATTTGCTATCCTTCAAATACAAAGGCATGGAAATATTTTCATAGAACATACCCTGAGTTTGCGATAGAGCCTGGAAACATTAGGCTAGGTCTCTGTGCCAATCGGTTTGCCTCATTTGGGAAAATGAAAAAAAGTTATTCATCCAGTTATCTTAACTCCATACAATCATGAAGACACCTTATATGTTTTTGACATTGATCGTGTCTGAGCCGTAAAATTCGAAAAAGTTGATAGATATTTACATGCAACCATTGATTGAAGAGTAATAATAGCTATGGGATGAAGGTGTCCTTATGTATGATGTTTGTATTGATTAAACATATGTAATGAAGGCTGCCCTTCTTTGAACAATAAATGACTTTCTAGCTTATGGAATTTTATCTGGATGGAGTAGAGTTGGGATCTTACGATGTTCAATATGTATGGAGAGATCAAAGTCATTCAGATTAAAACATGATAAGAAGGCTAGCTATTTTGATTGTTATAGACAATTTTTGCTGATAACTCATGTATTTAGAAGGAATAAAAATGAGTAGAATAGGATTGAAAGAACACTTCTACTATTGAGGTTGACTGGTGATCTAATTTGAGAGCGAGTGCATTACTTTGTAACTATTGTCGAAAACCTTCATGGCACAACTATTGGGTACGGAAGTATACATAAGTGGACTAAATGTAGTATATTTTCGAATCTACCATATTGGAAGGCCCCTCTTATTCATCATAATCTTGATGTCATGCACATTGACAAGAATATTTTCGACAATGTCATAAATACGTTGATGGATGTCATTGGAAAAACAAAAGACAACTTAAATGCAAGAAAGATATGAGAGATATTTGTGATCGGCCAACACTAGATGTGGATGCAAGTGGTAGGGGACCAAAACCAAAAGCAGTTTATATATTGGACAAGGAGCAGAGACGTGTTGTTTGTCAATGGTTGAAATCTGTGCGGTTTCTTGATGGATATGCTTCGAACCTCGGGAGATGTGTTGATTTGAATGAATGTAAGTTGACGGATTTGAAGAGTCATGATTGTCACATATTTATGGAATGACTAATTCCAATAGCTTTCAAGGAATTTATACCAAATTTTGTAAAGAGTACCATTGCAGAGTTAAGTAATTTCCTTCATGATATTTGCTCAACAACGATAAAAGCATCACACAAGGAAAAATTAGAGATAGATATTCTAATTATTCTTTGCAACTTAAAAAAGATATTTCTTCCTCTCTTTTTTTGATTCAATGGAACATCTCTTAATTCACTTGCCTTATGCGGCCAAAGTTGCAGGTCCCGTCCAATTTCAATGGATGTATCCATTTGAGAGGTGAAATATTTTTTTTTTCATTCAAATTATTTTATTATATATTATGTTATGATAAACTTCTTTATATTGCAACTAAGTTCTTATATCATTTGAAGAAAAAAGTGAAGAATAAGGCATGTGTTGAATCTTCAATTTGTAATGCATATATTGTGGAAGAAGTGACTACATTTGCATCATATTATTTTAAGCAACACGTGCAGTGCAAGAGGCAGAGAGCAGGAAGAAACGATAAGAGCCCCATTGATCTCAATTGTAAATCATTTTCTATTTTCAATTATCTTGGTCGACCAAGCGACGTATGTAAGTTTCATTACTTAACAGGCAAAGAATGACATGTAGTGCATACATATATTTTACTGAATTTTCTAGAAGTGGAGCCATACTTCGAGTAAATGTACATTTGCAAATATATATATATTTATATATATTATATATTAAACATTTGCTAATGTGTAAATGATATTTTTTAACAGGATTTTTCAAACTTCAATGTATGGATTACTGCCAAATGAGTTTGATTGTTTGTGCAATGAAAAATTTGTAGCATGGTTCAAAACATATGTAAGTTGCCTATGGACCAAAACCAAATTATTAATACTTTATACATCATATATTAAAATATATATTATTGACTTTGCATATGTGACCTTAGGTTCACAGTAATCATGATCAAGTTGAAGAGCAAGGATTATTATATCATCTGTCATTTGGTCTAAATTCAAGAGTACGAAGTTGGCCAGCATATTTCATAAATGGGTATAATTTTCACACTCAAGAATATGGAATGAGAAAAGCCACAATGAATAGTGGTGTGTGTGTTCAGTCATCCAATGGTGGCAATTCGAAAGATTAATTTTATGGCTTGTTAGATGAAATCATAAAGATAGAGTACCCTGTATTATTAATGTGGGTTATGTTATTTAAGTGCATGTGGTTCGACCCTGTCAAAGGAATGAAGGTGCATATGAAGTTTAATTTGGTAGAAATAAATCACAAAAAAAGTATATGAAATATGAACCATTTGTCTTAGCACAACAAGCAACTCAAGTACTTTATGCATCATATCCTAGTTTGAAACGTGACAAAGCTGATTCGTGGGCTGTAAGTAAAATCAAAGCACGAAGAAACATTGAAGAACATTGGAAAGATATAACATATCAACAAGATAAAGTTTGTAACATGGTTGACACTGAGAAATATAACATTCAAACTTTACGAGATCCACATGGAGCAATGATAGATGTGGATCCAATTGAGATTCGCGAATCAAATTTAGAGAGTGTTGAATAATTTGATTTTGAGATGGAGGATGAAGATGATGCTCAAGACGAAAACGAAGATGAAGATGAACATTTTTGTGACTTTTTACTCAGTATGTGTAATTATCATTATTATTGCAACATATGTTATTGTCGTTGTCATAATTATTACCATTGTTGGTGTTTGTTATTGTTGTTGTTATTATTATTATTGTTCCTATTGATTGTTGTTATTATTATTTTTAATGTTACTAAGTAGCGATGAACTTCATTTCCGTCGCTAATTAGCGACGAACAATATATATGCCGCTCATTAGCGACGGAGATGAATTTCGTAGCTAATTAGTGGCGGAAAATGCCGCTCTGTCGCTAATTAGCGACGAATGTATCATTCGTTGCTCCATCGCTAATAAGCGACGAAAATGTATTACCATCGCTAATTAGTGACGAAGTAAAAATCTAGCTTGCGTGGCAATCCCAGTTACCTTGCTTCTTCTCGTCTAGCCAAAGTTTACGACTTCTCAAGTAGGTCGCTGGCCTTCTGATTCATCAACGTCGTACGCAACGATAACGAGATAATTAAATAACAACCCTTCACATCATACTATAAAACATATGCCTGTTCATTAATTTACAACTATGCACATTAAGGGATGGAACAGTCCAAAACCCGCATAATTTACAATCAAAAGTGGTTGGGGAGGGGAGACTTTACAACTCACAAGGAAAAAGGTCTGGTCCTACTGATCAACCTAGGTTAAATTAACCTAGAGATCAATCATGGCACCATGTGACGAATTGTCACCCCCATTAGGGTCAATGTGACATTGTTCATACCCACCCCATGGTTCTTCATGGTGCTCCTCGTGGTAATGTAGTGGACCCCCAATCGCTCAAGTATATAATATCCAGTGTTGATGCGAAACCCAAATCCAAAGGTTTTCATTCCACTCCCATATCATTCTTTCATGTTTCTCCAAGACTTAACCATATGCCTATTTATCACCCATCATGCATTTGCTGGACGATTGGGCACCACCCATTCTTCTAGGTCTTCCTCCTCCTCATTAGAGTTTGGGAGTGCGTCCAGCTCCCATTCTTCCTCCTCCTCCTCCATCATCTCATCTTCGCTCGACTCCCCCTCCATCGACTCCTTCTCTATCGATTCCACGTCTAGGTCCCTAATTTGGTCCTATAAAAATGATTTAAAATGACGGGGTGAGATATAAATCTTAGTAAGTCTCCTGCTTATGCCAAAACTAGGAAGGCAATCACCTTAGAGTCCTAATACTCCTAATTTCCTAAAGATACTCATCATTTTCTCACTCAAAGCCAAACTAATACTCCCCTTTATCCTACTCAGGTCTTCTTATGAGTCAATTGGTCTGCGACCGAGACTTGGCCCAAAGCCAGTGAACCCGTCAATTAAGTTAGCCACAAAGAATAATAACATTGTTGTTCATGACCAACCTATGACCCTAACTAATCTTCTTGGCTTATTGCCAAAATCAAGGGCAATCCGGGGTCGACGACCACACTAGTCAACTCACGAGATCGAGATAACTCATCACGGTACAATCGACACCTTATCAGGTTTTATCGACTTCTAAACTGATTATGGCCCACTAGCCACCTATTCGGCCAAATTAAATAATAAATAGCAATAATATTTAAATAATCCCTAATTGGCCCTAAATGCCAAATTAAGCAACCGAGTCACCTAATCAATCCTAACAAGCTTAATTGAGGGTTAGGAGATCCACTCACCTCAAAGTCTCGCCAAAGGGCGATTGGCGATGAAGGATCGCGACGGCCCATGGCAACGCGATTTCTCCTTTCTGGATCACGCTTGGGCTAGCTAAAGCCTACTAAACTTTGGCCCAACACTAAGGAAGGACGGCCCAAACTTAAAGGGTTTTGACAAAGCTCCGGCGAGGGTCTCGAAGGGGCTCTTGGCTATGGGAGGTTGGTTGGGGTTGCGGGTGAGACGGTAGAGGTAATTGATGAGCAAAATGACTTTGGTGAGGGCCTTGGGTCTAGATTGAGCTCCGATCTCGCAGGCCAAAGCTAGATCTCATGGTCGGACAGCAAGCTAGCCTTCGTTGGTGGTCGAGGATGCTTTGGGGTGAAGCTAGGTGGTAAAAGAGCTCCTGGACGGTGGTTATGAACGGCAAGAACGGTTGAACAGTGGCTGGGAGCACCTCGGGTCAAGCTGGACCCGATTAGGGTTTAGATGGGTTGAGGTATGATTCGCGCATTCTAGATCAAATCAATCGAATCAAAGGGCTGGGCTTTCCGATAAGGATGCCGATGAGTCAATTGGTGGTGTTGGCGTCGCTTGTAGGTTGCCCGAATTGCACGATGGCCGGACCCAATGTTGACGACAAAGGATTCTAGGGAAAAACGACGTTCGAACGTGAAATCGTCAATTCTAGGTCAAATCAATCACAACCAAAGCCATAACTAAGCTAAAGGGATGTCTAGGAACCTATTGGAAGCAATGGCGTGGCCTCTAGATTAGAGGATTAGTCGATCTCCAGCGATGAAGCTCATGGGAAAAACAAGGCACACCCGAACCGTGAAGCCTCATTCAAGCTACTCCTAGCAGTAATAACGGCGAAGATGGAGGCAACGGTTGGTTGGGTGTAAAAAGGAAGTTGCAAGAAAGACAATGGCACCAACGACGAGTCCTATGGTGGCCGGAGCTGGGAGAATCAAGCGGCTTGGCGATCAGGTTCGAAAAAGGGGAGAGTCGTCGTCTAGACCTTGATAAGACGCGTCACTGTAAATCTCGTATCCACCAGGACCTAAGGTTATCGCCAGTTCTTGTGCTATAATTAGTCTCTATTTTAGTTCTTGAAAACTCTCCTCACACTTATCAGTCCATTCAAACCTTGCTTCAATTTTCAATAACCTTGTTAGGGGGGGTGTCGCTATACTCGAAAATCTTCGATGAAGCAAAAATAATAACCAACTAAGCCCAAGAAACTATGAATTTCTGTTACTATTATGGGCCTTGGCTAGTTCGTTACTGCCTCAATCCTGGCAAGGTCCACTGAAATTACTTCACCTGAAATCACATGACCCAAAAAAGCCACGCGACCAAGCCAAAACTTGCACTTACTAAACTTGGCACAATGTGCGTACTCTCAAAGAGTCGCCAAAACCAACCTCAAGTGTTGTTCGTGCTTTTCTTGACTCTTTGAGTATATAAATATGTCATCGATGAATACAATGACAAAGAGGACAGGTGCACCCCATGGTGATGCGCTAGGACAGGTGAATCATCTATCAAGTAATTCTTGCATCTGCATCTTCGGTTCTTTCAACTTCGATAGTAATATTCGATATGGTGGTTTGGAGATCGAGTCTGTACCTAGAACTAGTTCAATCACGAACTCAATTCCTTGATTTGGAGGTAACCCTAGTTACTCCTTCGAAAATACATATGGGAATTCTCGTACTACCGCGGTCTCTTCTAAATTTGGTCCTTCCACCGAGACATCTGACACGTTAGCCAAAAAGCTCTAGCAACTTTCTTCTAAAAGAAATACTGCTTCCAGAGATGAGATTAGCAAGGTCGAGGAACAAACTCATAACTCGAACCCTCTAGAGGTTGAAACTGTATCACTTTTTTGAAACAGTCAACAGTGGCCCTTTGTTTTCTAAGTCAATCCATTCCAATGATTACATCGAAATCAAACAAGGCAAGTACAACCAGATTAATCGATCCTTTCACCCCACTAATCTCTATCTCACACCCTTTACACCGATCAATCGACAACATGCTAATATGCAAGGGGGTTGAAGCACTAAGGACTACCTTTAACTATTCTATGGCCAGTCTAACTAGCTCAGCAAATCTCTTTGCAATGAAGGAATGTGTAGCCCCAGTATCAAATAAAGCGTAAGCTGAATGTTGATGTGAGGAAATGGTACATGTGATGACTCCACCTGAGTTGTGAGCCTCATCCCGGATCACAGTGAAAACCATTCCTTGAGCTGAAAGTAGTTCCATAATACGCCTAGGGGCATTCCTTACTGGCTGGCCAATACACGGCGGTGGTAGCTGCATCTTAGTTAGACGTCATAGACAATCTCTCAATAGGTGGCCTTGCTGGCCATACCCAAAACACGCTTCAATCCATATGGGTCAAGTCGCTCCTCTAGAATCTTCTAAACTGTCTGCATCTACCGTCCTGACGGAATGGCGACTTCCTGATTCCGCCACTCCTATTGGGAGGAAAGGGGTTCCCTTTTCCTGTCGAAGGTCTTTTCCCCTACCTACGATTGTCTCTAGTCAAGAAGAACTGCAATTCAGACACAATTGATCTCTCGGCTATGTCTCTCTCGAACATAAGTGCTCCACTCAGTACCTCCTTATAATTGTGCAAATCAAAGGGTGCCAGCTGACTCTTGATCTCCGGTTTCAATCCATCCCGAAACTTCGCAGCCCTATCAATTGGGTCCTCCACTAATCTCCTGCCATATCTTGACAGTTCTGTAAATCTAGCTTCCTACTCGTCGACCGATAAGTGGTTCTAGCGAAGTCTTAAAAACTCAGCCATCTTATGTTCTCGGCGGTATTCGAGAAGTAATTCTTATTGAAGGTGTCAACAAAAGCACCCCAAGTCAGTGCTACTCCTTTAGGAACAATTGTTCCTTTGTTGGCCTCCCACCAATGGCTGGCATTACCCTCCAATTGGTACATAGCCAGTATGACTTTGTCTTCATCCGTACATCTCAACACAAAAAAGACCTTCTCAATTCCTCTGAGCCACGAAATGGCGACCTCCGAATCTCCTTTCTCGAAGAATTGTGGAGGTTTTAGTTTAAGGAATTGCTCCACTTGCTTATGAATTCTTCTTTCTTAATTCCCACCTTCAGCGACTAGGACTGGATCAAGGGCAGGGTCCTCCACGTCATCCTCAACGGTTCCTTCAACAGGCCCCTGAGCTGTGGCGGCATTCATTATTGTGTTCATGGCGACATTCGTCGCTGCAGCAACAATAGCAGCTACCTAAGAAGCAACGACACTCTCCGAGACTCTTCGTGTCATGTCTGACATGTGTCCGACACTTTCCAACACTCTCCAACACTCGGTCAAATGTCTCCGACATGCGAGTCGGAAATTTCAACATGTGACTCCAACACGCATGGGGTTATATTTACAAATTTTCAATACTTATGAGGTCTAAATATAAATATATGATGATGATGATGATGATGATGATGATGATGATAATAATAATAATAATAATAATAATAATAATAATAATAATAATAAGCTAAAATAATTTTTCAATACTTTTAGACTCTTCTTAGTCGCAGACACGTAAGGCACCTCTCATTCTCTTCTTTCACCGTGAGTCTCTCATCGATGTTGCTTCACATTTTGCTCTCAAGATTTTATTTTTTTGTTCATCTCATATTAGTAAGTTGTGTTATTCCATTTTCTTTTTCAATTCAGCATCTTGAATTTATTTATAATATGATTTGGGATTTTTTTTCACCCGCTAGAGTTAGTTCAGGGAAATGGGGATTTAGGTCATTTAATTGATGGATGATGATGAGGGTGAGATGATGTACATGAATTTTCCTATCTGCTCTTTTCTTCAACACCGACCTTGAATTTTCAAGACCGAGAGAAATTAGAGTACTTACTCATTTGTGCACTCGGTGAGAAGAAATAAGATGACCCCAAAACGTGCAGAAGATTTGGTTTTTATTCATAGCAACCTTCGTCTTCTATCAAGAAAAAGCCCACAATATGCAAAAGGAGAGATCAAGATGTGGGATATTGGTAGAGATGCATTTGACTCATTTGAAGATGTTGGGGTGCTTGAAGTTGCAAATCTTTCACTTGATGAGCTGGAGATGGAGTCTGTTTTTTTTTTTTTCAGAAGAAGAAGATATTATGGATGAATGACTTTTTGTTATATTTAATGACGAAATGTTGATTTTTTTCTTATTGTTAAATTTTAAATTTAATAGTAGAATGTGGATTATTTTTTTTTCCTCCAAATGTTATTAATTGTAACAATAAAATGTAGTTGAATTTGTCAAATTAAAATAATGAATGATATTAACAAATGTAGGATTAATGTTTTTAGTATAGATTAATTATAAGCTCTTATTATTATTATTATTATTATTATCATTTAGTTATTTATGCATTTATATATAAAAATAACGTGACGAAATTTTCTACTTTTTGAGAAATGACGTGTCATCCTGTCATGTTGCGTGTCCGTGTCGATGCTACATAGGCAGCTACAATGGCGGCCTCTTGGTTCTGTGCCTGCTGGGCGACCTCGCCTCATAGGTCCTCAAGGGACTTAAGGATCCCCTCGATCCTAGGATACCCTTGAGTCTCCTCCCTAATCCCAAAGCGCCTAATGGTCGCTCTCCTCCTTGGAGGCCTTCTTCTTCTATCCATACTCAAATTCTAACAAACCTGGTTCTAGTATTTCCATAATTCTATTAAATATAACGAACCACAACAATTCATTTCCAAAAATGGAGGAAAAAAGCAAGCGATACTCAGCAAGCTTTAGATACAATAGCAGGCAATACAACAAGCTATTAAAAGCAAGGGATACATAGCAAACCAAATAGACAACAACAAGCAATACACAACAGCTATTAGGGCGAGCGATACACAATAGGCCACAACCAACATGCAATACACAACATGTTCAATAAGGCAAGCGATACCTAGCAAGCCATCACATCAAATCAGTCAATCAGAGAACTAAACTAATTGATAACAAGTAACCTAATTTAATCCCCTAAGCACTAACCTACTAATCTTGATAACTCAATCCTTCCTTATCATTCCAAGATCCCAATCTTTCCAAGGTCTAACCTCGCTCTGATACCAAATCAACCGAGCGTGTGCGGCAATCCCCATTACCTTACTTCTCATCTAGCCAAAGTTCACGATGTCCCAAGTAGGTCGCTGGCCTTCTGATTCATCAAAGTCGTACGCAACGTTAGCAAGATAATTAAATAACAACCCTTCACGTCATACTATAAACATCTACCTCTTCATTAATTTACAGTTATGCACATTAAGGGATTCAAGTACAGGCCAAACATGGTTAGGATGGAAAAGTCCAAAACCTGCATAATTTACAATCAAAAGTGGCGGGGGAAATGAGACTTTACTACTTACAAGGAAAAAGATATGGTCCTATTGATCAACCTAGGCTAAACTAACCTAGGGATCAATCATGGTGCCATGTGAGGAATTGTCACCCCCGATAGGGTCAATGTGCCACTGTTCATACCTACCCAAGGGTTCTTCATGGCGCTCCTCGTGGTAATGTAGTGGATCTCCAATTGCTCAAGTATATAATTGTCGCAACCTCCTCGAAGGTGTACCATGTAAGGTTTGGCTAACGAATTACTAAATTTAACTTAGCTCGAACTCTCCCAAGCTCATACCAATCCGTGACTTAAATTCATGTTCTTAACATGCAAGATTTATCTTATTTGGAGCCGCCACTAATCTATTTATGGTAAATCTATTAGAAACCCATGTAAAGCATTGAAAATTGTATTTTACCCCTGCAAACCAGAAATTGTGAATTCGGGGACTTGGTTACGCTAGATTACTCTAACGCCCTTTCGGAACCTTGTTTTTCTTTATAAAAAGAAGTGTTTGATAAACAGCTTGGATTCATTTTAATTTATCCCTAACATTTCAGGTGATCATGCAATATAATTAATGTCCTACTCTTAATGACAAATAAAAAGAAAATTCATGTAACTAATCTAGCATGATTATTGTGCCTAATTTATTATGACATACAATTCTCAATTAAAATATTCTAATATGCAAACTATATGACATGCACATAAGAATGTGATGCATGACTTTTTTTGTATTTTTTATTGAATTCCTAATTAAAAATGATTAAAATTAAGCTATCAAGAAAAGATATTTTCAAATTAAGCTTAAGAGATAATTTAAGTTAGGTCTTATTCTTGTTTGAAAAAATATTTTAATTAGACGTATATGAACATGCAATGTTATCTAAATAAATAAATCTAACATGCAATGTTATCTAGATAATTAAGCTAAATTAACATGCCATCTAATTTAAATGTTGCAATGCTATCTAGAATGTCCTAATTTATCTACATGCAATCTTTTTTTTTTTTTTGATTTTTTTAATGAGGAAAGAAATCAAAGCAAATCATCCTAACTAATCCAATCAATTCAAATATCGAAACAAAAAAAGAAAATCAAGACCACCAAAAGATTTCGCGAGTTAAAATCGATAAATTGATTTTAAGCCTTAAAGATCAAAATATCAATCTTAAAGATCCCCGTGCAATTAATTATTCTATCTAAAGCCTTATAGATATAATAAAAAATTAATGTACGGTTGTGAATTAGGAAACAAATCCCAATAGATAATGTCTAAAAAACTCAAAACTTATGTCACTCCAAACTAGGAAAAACAATATTGACTTCAAAGGTGAGTTGGATAATTACCTAATTCGAACAAGTCAACCCCCACGAATCGAATCAACGAACAAAAATCGCGAATGGCGATTTTCACGGACTTGACCAAGCTCACGTTCGGATCAACGAACAAGATTAGAAACTTTGTTGATGTATTCGAGATTTACCGGAACCCAAGATGCTGGAAGGAAATTCGGTGCCGATTGGGCCTGATCTTCCGGAACTTGTTGATGCGTGACTCCACAAAGAAAACTTCTGCCCTTTTACTCTTTTATTTTCCTCCTTTTTGTCTTCTTCTTTGCAGGCACTTCGTGCGAGTCCAGCAACAAATCTTTCTGGAGCTTTACGGTCAGGAAGCCTTTCGGCTTTGACTCCTTGAATGGACTCTCTTTTCCTTGATGATGATGCTCTCTTTTCTCTCTAATGGCCACGCGGCATTCGGACGATGCAGCAATGATAGCGTCGTTAGGGCAGAAAAATCAGCAAAGGCGGCACGAGTGAAGGCAACAATAAAGATGTGGCAAGTCGAAGAGCAGCGGCAACACGATTCCGATAGGTTAGCACAATTTATCTCCAAGATGACAGAAGCACGACCACGATAGTGTCGCGGTGGCAGAAGCACCACAGCAAGGTCGCTGAGGAAAATCTTCGATGCGCCTCCTCTCTCACAAAATCTTCGCGGTGGCAAAAGCACAACGGAAGCATAACGCGGTGGCCGAAGGCTCCGTCTTTTTTTCTTGTTCTTCGCTTCTCAGACTCCCCACTCTTTGACGTCTTTCCTCTATTTTCTTCCCCTGACTCTTTTCTCCTTATTTGCTGGTCAACGCCTTTTCTCACAAAGACTTCCTCCCCTTTTGATTTTCTTTTGCACGAGAGAGCCAAATGGTCCCACTTTCGCACTCCCTGATTTTTTCATCTCTTTTTTTCAGCTCTCGTGTTTCCCTCTCTCTTTTCTCAGGCTCTCTTTCTGATTTCTGATTTTTTTTCTCATTCAAGACCCCGAAAAAAAAGAACCCCCTTTCACAAGCTTACCCCTTCTCTATTTATAACGACTTAGAGATAATAACCCAAAATCTTTAAAATTAGACGTGAGGTGATTCTAAAATTTAATTTTCGAGAGAGTATATATCCGTCCGCTATCCACAGCACAACCACTTTTCAATTTCGAAGCATTGTTATCCGTTTACTATCCATAACCCAACCACTTGCCAATTGTGAATCCGTTCACTAACCACCACCCTTATCTCTCCAAGATTCATTCAAAATCCTAACTAACAAGCCCCTATCCATGAAAATTTAGGTGTCAACAGCTGCCCATCTTTGAATGTGAGCTCCCAGATGTTGCATTTAAAGAGTAATTGATACCTAAATTTTGCCCATGCAAATGCTATGAATGATTTTTTGTTAAGATTAGCTTTCATTTTCAAATGCAAATGTGACATGATGCATGCAAATGAAGACGAAATGTGATAACGAAAATATACTTAGAGTTACTTACCTTGCTGGATTGGTAAAGTAGATCAAGGTATGAACCGCTTTCTTAAGCCCAAACGATCACTTCGGTCACAAAAGAAATACGTATTGGTCAGAGACATGGCTCCCATTCTTGGTTTATGTCCTCTCGATCGCTTCCAAGCTTATTAGTAATTAAATATAACAGACACTGATGGTACCAGAGTTTTCCACGCACGGATATGTCCACCTTTCTTCATTGTTGGTGGAGAGTGGACACTAGGAGAAAATCGACTTATTCGTAGCCCAAAAGTATACTTTTCACCCTGAAAAGTATTTCATGGCAAGAGGCGCAAAATAGACACTCAATGGCGTCAAAATTTTCAAATGTGGTTTAAGAGCTAACCTTTCGTGATGAAAATTATCGGGGGGTTGTAGTCGGCTTTTACGGCACAAAATTTAGTGGCTAATGATGAGGCCCAGAAAAAATTTTAAGCGAAGTGTCAAATTTCGTAGTGGTCAAACTCTCTTGGCTCACAAAATATTTCGTGGTGAAGACATTATGAGAAAATTCCCTACTTTTGGCCACAAAATTTAATTGCTGAAACTTCAAGAGGACAAAAAAGTTCTTAATAATAGGTCCATACGTGCAAGAAATCATCGCATCTGACCAACGAAGTCTTCGTGACTAAAAGTGCATGTGGATTTATATATAGTTTTCGACACGAAATATATTCGCTAATAGTATTATTTTGTACATCATTTTTTTGTAGCTAAAGAGGTGAAATTCTATACAACTTCGTTGACAGAAGTCCTTTCCAAAATTCGAATTTATATTTTAGATTGCTTTGCAAACCTGGGTATTTTTAATGCTGTTTTAGCAGCTACTGACACATCATATACTTTGCAAATGAGCAAATATAGGATTAGAAGAGGTATTCAAAATCTAGCAATACATGACACTGTACTCCAGTCTCCGCGACGATAGAACTAAAAAACCAAGATCATATCAATACCTAAAGTGGTCTAACACTCTTGATTATCAATCCAAACAAAAAACAAAATTGTAAATCAAATTAGCATATAAATAGCCATCCAGCCTCATCCTCAATCTACCACAAAATCAAAAGAGCATCAACATGTCCAAAAAATAGAATTGCACAGTCAATAAAAATATGGGAAAATTGTCCAATCAATCATAAACCAATAGTATGAATGTCAATTAAGTCCAAAATATTTGCATAAATTCCAATACAATCCTTACAATCAATTTCGCCGGAAATCGTCAATGTTATTGTGTGCCACAACTAGAAGAACTATGTTCAAATTTCAAGTAAAAGTTTAGAAATCAATTGATAAAATTAAAAAATTAAAACTCAATTAGTATCAATACAATAGATTTGCAACTGATGGGATAATTTAAAAAAAAAATGGTGTAGTGCCAAGCTCAAATGCATGGCCTCCATGTCAATAGACAGTCCGATTAAATGCCGGAAGGGCACAATTACTTCATTTGGTATATGCAATGAATAATTCTGCCTTATTCACTCATCAACCCACTCCCCATTTCTTTTTTGGATAATGACATTGATGGTCTTTGAATTTAAGCATAATATGTAATGTAATCCATGAACTTTCAATTTGATTAATGTGATCCATGAAGTCTAGTCAAATATACAATATGATCCCTAAAATTTTGGTGCTTATTCAAACAAGTCCTTGGACCATATGAAAATATTCGGTATAGCCCATGAACTCATTGAAAGACAATTTGAACATTTTCATTTAGTTTAGATATGGGTTTGAACATATAAAAAATTTATGAATCACATTGAATAAATTAAGATTTTAGGGATTATATAGAATATTGAGTTAAAATTTAGAAACTATATTGAACAAAATAAAAGTTCATGGATCATATTTCACATTGTGACAAAATTTATAGACTATTCATGTCATTTTCCCTTTATTTTCTCCTAAATCTAGCTTTTCTTCCATTAATGCTTTTCTAATTGAATCTTCATCATTCAATAACTTTTCCAAAGTGTGCGTAATTTCCAAATCATTAAAAAAAAATTCCAAAACAACAAAACATGTTTAGAAATCAATATAAAAGCTAAGGGCAAATTACAAAGAAATGCAAAAATAACACTATAAGCACATGCTCGAGCCATGCAAAAGAGAAATGGCTATCAAAAGACGAGGGGGAGGACTATTAACGCAGAATACACTAGGCCTGAGCATAACAGACCGCCCATCCTGGCAACCGTCCGGACCAAACTAGACCAGCTGGGTTGGTCCGGTTCTTCAAAATTTTGGTCCAGTCCACGGTTCTAAAAAATGGAACCGGTTCTCGGACGGTCCGATTCCTAGGAGGGCGGGACCGAACTATATCGCCCAAACCAGACCACTTGGACCAAAACTAGGACTAAACCGCCCTCCCTTTCTCTTACTTATCTCTCTTGTTTCATTTCCTCCCGTCCTCGGCCCTTTCCATAACAACGAAACAAAATAACCCTCATTGGCCTCCTCCTTTCTTCATGCTCAAGACTCTCTCTCTCTGACTCTCTGAGTCACTCTCTCGCTCGATAATTTTTTGCTGTAATTTGTTCCTGGAATTTTGCTGTAATTTTTTGTAATTACCGATATTATATGTGAACTTGCTCATGAATGGGAATGTGGCTGGAGGTGTTGGTGAAGTGTTCAAGAATGGGTTCGCTCATGACTTACTCCCTTTAACAGAGGACCGCCAAGAAGGGGTCATCGTGGAGAATATGGAGAACTTGTCGTTTTTCAATTTCTTTCTTAGGTTTCATTGCATTGCGCTACTTGCCGTTTCTCAATCCCGATTCCATTAGACCACTCAGGAACCGGACCGGTCCTAAGATTAGTTGGTCTGGTCCCTAGTCCTAAAAATCGGGAACCGGTCTCATCGGTCCGGTTTCCAATTCTAGAGGGAAATCGGACCGCCCGAGGAACCAATCGCCTGTAGAATGCACTATCCATTAATAATACATAAAACACACATCTCTATCCTATTTTTAGTTTAATTCAATTATTTTAGCTGAGTTTAAATTATGTGGCTTGGCTAAATATACTTTATGTTCTTTTAGCATCCGTAGATATTCAAACATTGCCTTTATCTACATTTTGAAAATAACATATAAGATGTGTGAAAATAACATAACGTGACTAAATTATGTACATTTTGCCTTTAGGTAAGTAATTGGTGCGGTCATTGGTGCACATGGGGACACAATGCCGAGTGTGATGCCACATGACAAAGATAAACCTAAAGATAAGTGCCACGTGGCAAATACAAGGACATGCATTCTCTCAACTCCGGTTTTAAGAATATACAATAGATATGTTCATGTGACGATAACTTGTCTGCTGCCACTTAGACATTCAAAAAAGATAAGAGCGAATTTTTTTTTTTTCATGGAACCTTTGAGGCTAGTTTTCATTCTTCTTATCTCTTAGTTACCTAAGGGCTAAATCCCATACCTCGAACAGAAGACCATCGAATTGCGAAGTCCAAAGTTCGGAGAGATCAGCTAACACAAAGAAACCTGGATTGACAAGTAAAAATCAAGAAACAAGTTAACAACCAACCTAGATAATGGTATGTTATGAAACAAGTTGTTCAGTTGCCTTCCACAAAGACGTGGATCCAAAGCTTGACTTCATAAAAGCATGGACATCTACCAGAACAAGAACAGCAGATTTGACCTTTCCTCTTGCAAGTGGAAGATTGTGCTAAGGTGGTGAGCTAACAAAGAACCTATAAAAGAGATATTCTTTCTTTCCTAACCATACCCTAAGGCCAATCACCAACTTATAATCACAACCCCAAATTCTTTATAATTATCTCTTGCTATATAACCTCCCATCCCCTTCTTCCATTTACACAAACACGTTTACCAATCCATTCCTCTCAGCTTGTCGATTTCAAGTCCTTAAGCCTATCTCAATGTAAAACCCACACCCCATTTACCAAAATGGTTTCTTCCTCAAAGAGCTTTGTTCTCTTCATTGTCCTGATTTTCCTAACTATCCATGTGAGTTTTGGAGCGCGTCATCTGCTTCAAACAACTATGCCATCCATACCGTCTCTTCCCACAATACCAACTTTACCAATACCGACCTCGCTGCCGCTGCCAACCATGCCCACATTGCCAAAGGTCATCATGCCGCCTATGCCTGCCATGCCGACAACTCTGCCTCAGCCCACATTGCCGACCCTGCCCACATTGCCGACGCTACCCACCACCCAGCCGACGTTGCCCACCACTTCTCCGCCGCCACTTCCAAGCATGCCAACCGTGCCAACCACCTTGCCCCCGATGCCGAGCATCCCTACGTCTTTTCCTAAGATTCCTTCTCTTCCTTTCCTCACTCCTCCTCCAGCCACCAGCCCCTGAAGATCTTATAAGTACTTTATGAGGTTACCGCAGTGTATCTTTAAACTTTTAATGTCCGGCCTTTCTTTGAGAGATTGTTCGCATATATGTTCGGTGTGTCATGAGATTTCTTCTGGAACCACCATTATCAAGGACATTGTCTTCTAGCGAGCTCTTTTGGTGCGAATAAATGTTCTTCCACTATCTTGTATCAACCTTCAATCATTTGTATTGCGCTGTGACTTGACTTCCATTCTTTAAAGTCCTCTCCCCGCTTCCATGCTTGTTAGTAGAAATAGCGTACATTATCAGTATAAAAATGTGTTCTCCACATACGTCGGCTTTAGCCACCTTTCCTTCATTGTTAGGTAAAGAATCGGCATCTAACAAGAAAATCCACCTTTCAACACAGTGGAAATTCGTGGCTAGCAGCCCGGAATTTCAAGCCGAGGCTTCTTGCTGCGAAAATCATCGTGGCAGAAATGTCATGGTTAAAGGCTGCTGGTGATAGACCTCAGAAACTCAATAGCGGAAAATCTTATTTCATGGAGTAAAAGGCGTAAATAGACACTCTATAGCGACAAACTTTGGCCAACCTTTGTGAAAAAAGTTATGTGGGCTGTTATGGCCTTGGCGACACAAAATTTTGTGACTAAAGCGTCAAATTTCGCAGCGTTTGAATAATCTTTGCTCATAATGATTCGATTCAAAAGTTTTATCTATTAGGTAAGATAGAGACATAAAAGTGCGAAACTCATAAAGCAGGTGAATTGAAGTACTTCCAACATCAAAGGAATTTTACGAAGACAGCAAAAGGGAAATAAAAAAATGGACAAAAAATTTGTGAGACAGAGAACACACATCCATATCGTATTCTTATTTTAAAAAAGTATTTTTGCTGCGTTTAAAATTATTATTTTTACTTATTTACTATCAATTTTTTGAGCATTTGAAGAATTTGAAAGACTGACTCTTTCTATTATTCGAATTTGAAAATGACATATAAGAGTGCGGGATGATACCTGTCACACCTCGCATTCTGAGCCCGCGGCAATCCCTGATTTTCTTTTCTCTTTTCTGTCCAAATAATAATCAAAGACAAACACAATGAAGCGAGCTAAATAATACTTAAATTACAACCCTCCAAAATATTCATTACACCACTAATGAATTCTTATTTACAATCACACCTTCTCTTTGGCTCCCCATCTAAGCTTTGATCCACGCCTAGCACCATCTCTTCTTCATGCATAGGCTCTTCGTCTCCTTCCCACGGGTGTTCGTATTGATCACGGTAGACTCCCAAGAATTCCTTCTAATTCTTTCTGTGTTCAGTACCTGAGAGGGTTGGGGTGGTGGGGTGAGATACTGGGGGTATCTCAGTGAGTTAACTCCCTATCCCAAAATTAGGTTTACCTCGACTCTAGGCTCTCTAATTTGTCTCTAATTCTCCTCCTATGCTCAAACCTCACTCTCAAATCGTCTAATCAGTTACTCAAATTTAGTCCAAGCCCAAGTCCCGACAATTAAGATTAATCACCAAATCCAAACTACTAATTAATTGCACAATTAAATAATGCGGAATTTTAAATAAATAAATAAATAAATTTAATAAATAAATACATAAATTAAGTAAATAAATGCAGGAATTAAATAAATGAATTACGCGGCCAACGGAAGTGCATAAAACCGTCTATGCCAAACCTTATACCGCTTCTCTCATACCTGACGTTGCAATCGCGTCCATTTTTTGCCGATAAAACTCCCAATAAATTAACTAGGGCATAAATATGCCTAATTAAGATTTAAAAAATTCCCTCATCTTCAATTGCAACTCCAAATAACGACGACGATTTGCAGATTAATTTTCCTTTTTTTTCTTTTTCTTTTTCTTTCTTCTTTTTCTTTTCTTTCCTCCGCGGGCTGAATTGACTGGAGTCCTCTGATCTAGGCTGATCGAGACCCACCAAGCTGGGCCCGAACTCGCACTCGTGGCCCACGAGTGGCGATGGAACACCAGCTTGATCTGCGGGTCGGGTCCGGCGAGCTTCGCTCGTTCTTCTCTTCAATTCGTCTTACACAGAGCAATTTGAGACTTGAGATTGGTTGGGCTTTGAAGGAGACGTCCATACAAGTCCAATGGCAGCAACCACGGCAGCTGAGATGGTCGGAGGAGGGAGAATTAACTCCTCGACGGCGACAGGCGGTGGTTCGGTCAAATTGGGGGAAAAGGCCAGCGAAATTGCTTCAATTCTCCTATCCTAGCTCAAATCAATTCAAACAACTTCCTCACCAACACTTAAATCACTCGTACGAACCTATTGGAAGCATCAATTGGAAGTGGGCATCGCTGGTTCGTTGGATTGGAGAAATTAGGGTTCGGGCATGCGAATTTGGGTCAAAACTAGATCAATTGCACATCAACCAAAACGAGACAAATCGAGCCAATTAAAAGCCAAATCTAAGGTTTATAGAGCCTAGGAATTGATTGGGGCCATCCATTTGAGCCCTAGATCAAAGAATTAAAGGATATCGCGACTTTAAGCTTAAAGAACTCACCAGCAAAACAAGAGAGGATCGAACTACAGGGCTCTTTTCGGGGGCTGACGACGATGAGGCAGCTCGAGTCAATGGCAACGGTTGGCAACTTCTCGAAGATGGAGTTGCAATGATTCCAACAGCACCAACCTCGGCTCAAACGGAGGTCGGAATGGAGAGAAAACCGACTTCAAAATTGGTCCCTCGCGCGGAGCAAAAATAGGGAGTGAGGCGTGCGAGAGAAGGAAACTTACTAGGCGCGACCAACGGCGGCCACCAATCGGCCGGGGTCTCCTCTGGCCAGTTCCCTAGGACTGCTGGTTCAGTCCTTAGGCGAATGACCGGGCGTTTCACTAGTGATGGGGCTCGCGTGACGTCCCCTGTCCGGCAAGACAAAGCAGAGCAGAACAGAGGAGAGAGAGAAGCTTCGGCGTGGGCTTGCTGGGAGCGGGTTGGGCTCGGGCCGGGCATGGGCTGCTAGGTACTGGGCCGAGCTCCTTCGCGGGCTTGGTCCAAATTTGCTGAATTTCGCAATTTTCAATTTTTAAAACTAATTTTTATAAAACCATTCAAAATACTCGCAATAAATTAAATATAATCCCTGAAAATTCCAAAAATTCCTAAATGCTCACTAAAACCAAATTATCATATTTTTGTCCAAATTTCCTAAAATATAATTTTCGAAACAAAAAATAATTTTTAGAAATTCTCACGTTCTCTCGAAAATTACATAAAAATAGTGAAAAATTCTTGAATTCCTTGAATCGTGATCCATGTCTAATTAACTATAATCCAAAGCTTAGGAAGGATCAAGACGTGGTCATTACAATACCAAAATAATTGCTAAGTAATACTAAGCCATGCGACAACACAGTGCCAAAAATCATGTCATGGGACAAGCACATAGTTAGAGATAAGTGTCATATGAAGAGTACAAAAACGAACACTCTGAACTCCGGCTTTATCTATATATAATATGAATGACCTCGTGAACATAACTTGATTGTTAACACTCAAACCAATCTAAAAGAAGACAAGACCAAAAATATTTTTTTTGCGGAATGTTTGAATCTAGTTTCCATTTTTTTTAGGGTTAGTGCCACTAAAAATCACAAAATAGTACATTCATACTGCATTTATCTCGAACTAATGCTCTGTTTGTTTCACGGAAAATATAGCATTTTCGGAAAATATTTTTCAGGAAGTTATTTTCTCGAAAAATGACAATATTTTTCCGGTGTTCGCTTGAAATTTAAAAATGGATAGAAAAATATTTTTCGCTGTTCGGTAGAGAAATTATTTTCTAGACATCCTTTGTCGCCGAAGCAACGGCCACGTCGAGCTGAACTACGGCCGAATGTGAGAGAGAGAGAGAGAGAGAGAGAGAGGAGTTCGGCTGGGAGGAGAGAGAAAAGGGAGAGAGAGGAGTTCGGTTGGGAGGAAAGAGAGGAGATAGGAGAGAAAGAGGAGTTTGGCTACGAGGAGAGAGAAAAGGGGGGGAGAGAGAGAGAGAGAGGAGAGAGAGAGAGAGGAGAGAGAGAGGAGAGAGAAAAGGGAGATAGAAGATAGTGACTGTTAGGGTGGACTGGAAAATGTTTTCCTCTCTTCGAGAAAGGAAAACTTTTTCCCCATTTTTAGAAGAATACTTTTCATTGACTAGAAAATATTTTCCATGGTAAAATATTTTCCTCCCTCGAACACTACAATTTAAGGAAAATATTTTCCGCAAAAATATTTTCCGCGAAACGAACGGAGCCTAAATCTCGTGTCACATAAAACTTGAACTAGTACATCCATTACTTATTTACAAAACTAATTTTCATGTCACAAAAAACTCTCAAACTAGTGTGATCGTGCCATAGTTACCCCAAACTATTTTTTGTATTGCATAAAATCTTAACATCAGCCTTACTAATCCATTACTTGTAATTTCAATCCAAACAAGTCTTCTATTACAAAATCCGATACTACCAACACGTGTTGAGGCCAGTATTTATGTTAAAAGGGGAATTTTTTTTTTGGGTAAGGATTAAAAGGGTAATTTGTTTTTTTTTTTTTTTGAAAACCGAGATGTCCGGGCCAGTTTGCGCGCACCTCGACTATTTCTCGGGGCAGACTAGCACAGCAACCTACAGCCATGGCCCCCCACTTAAATCACAGGCACTTCCCTGGGGAATCGAACCCAAGACCTCAACGAAGTCCGAGTTCGCCCTAACCAGTTGGGCTACCCATGGGTAGGTTAAAAAAGGGCAATTTGTTGATTACTTCAATTTCATAAAAACTCTCAAATACTTCAAAAGTATCTTGTTTTCTCTATTCACTTCACTTCTTAGATCTCAAGCTCAAATCATTAGTTTGAGAGCGTCTATATGGAATCTTTTGTAACTAAAAAAAGTCAATGTAAATGTAGCATGAATATACCAGTTGATGATGTTCTATAACAAAAAAATTAGTTTTGGTTATTTGTGACATGGTTGTATCAGTTTACAATTTTCCTTTTATATGAAATTAAATTCGGGATAATAATTTATAATTATTTTGAGATATTAACCCTTCTTTTTATCATGTGTGTAACAAAAAGATAATAAAATAGAGCGCCTAATGGCTAAAACCCATCACTTAACAGTAGACTAGATTACTGACGAAGGCCAAATTTCGGAGAGATCAGTCAATGCAACGCAAACAAACCTAGAATTATATGTTAAAATCGAGAGAGCAAGTTAATAATCAACCTAAGACTCAATACCAAGTTGGGAAGCACGTTATTCAGTTACCTCCCACAAAGACATAGAAGCGAAGCTTGACAATGCGAAAGCATGTCGTATTTTCTATTTGTAGGCGGTAGATAACAAGGAACCTATTAAAGAGATGTTCTGGTTTTTCTTTCTGTTTTTCTATCTTACGTTCTGTTCTTCTTTCCAAACCATACCCAAAGCCTAGTAACCAACTTACCATCACAACCCAAAATTCTAGATAATCTCTTGCTATATAAACAACCATCCCCTTCCTCCATTGCCGCAAGCGCAGTTAGCAATCCATTCCTCACACCTCATCGATTTCAAGTCCTTTGACCCTCTCACAACGAAAGATCTACACTTCCTTTGCCAACATGGCTTCTTCCTCGAAGAGTTTTGTTCTCTTCACCGCCCTAATTTTCTGCACCGTCAATATGACCTTCGTAGCTCGACTTCTGCCTCAAACAACTACGCCATATTTACCGACTCGTCCCTCAATAAAGTTAATACCGATGGCGTTCTCGCTGCGGTTCAGGCCCAGATTTCCTAACTCTCGCTTGAGTGGGGGAGGGCCACGACGGTCACCCAGATCTGGGCGAGGACCTGCAGGGACCCTCGTCAGCCATCGGCAAGGGCGCCAACCCATGGCCGGCATGGCTAGGGGCCGGCAACTCATGTTGATCGGCGGTGAGCGCTTGCCACGCTCCCCCTTCAACCCTATTTTTAATATTTAATCTAATTAATTTTTTTTATTTTAAATACTGATTTGACATTTCCAATGAGCCATATGGACTCAAAATATTAATAAAAAAAGTGCCATGTCAAATTTCTAGCCAAAAAATTAGAGTGAAGTTGTCGTTTTTTTTTTTAAATTGGCACTTGAGTGATCGAATGAAACTTTTAGTATTAAAATGAGCGTCGTATACAAGATTTGGCACTTGTAGTGTTTTTATTCCGGCTATCAACTCATGCGAAAATGTATCAAAAGAGGAGGGGGAAGACTATTAATGCAGAATGTACTATCCGTTAATAATGCATAAAACACATATCTATCTTAGTTTAGTTCAACTATTTTAGCTGAGTTTAAATTATGGGGTTTGGCTAAATATACTCTATATTCTTTTAGCATCTGTAGATATTCAAACATTGCCTTTATCTACATTTTGAAAATAATATATATGAAGGCATGATGATAGGTAAGTAATCAATGAGGTCATTGGTTCACATGGCAATACAGTGCCGAGTGTGATACCACATGGCAAAGATAAACCTAAAGTGCCACATGGCAAATACAAGGACATACATTCTCAACTCCAGCTTTAAGAATATATAATAGATATGTTCATGTGACGATAACTTGTCTGCTGACACTTAGACATTCAAAGGAGATAAGAGCGAAATTGTTTTTTCCATGGAACTTTTTGTGGCTAGTTTTCATTCTTCTTATCTCTTAGATACCTAGAGGCTAAATCCCATACCTCGAACCGAAGACCATGTAATTGCGAAGTCCAAAGTTCGGAGAGATCAGCTAACACAATGAAACCTGGATTGACAAGTAAAAATCAAGAAACAAGTTAACAACCAACCTACATAATTATAAATAAAGTTGTTCAGTTGCCTTCCACAAAGACGTGGATCCAAAGCTTGACTTCATAAGAGCATGGCCATCTACCAGAACAAGAACAGTAGATTTGACCTTTGTCTTTTCATCTCGCTAGTGGAAGATTGAGCTAAGGTGGTGAGCTAACAAAGAACCTATGAAAGAGATGTTCTGTTTTTCTTCCCTAACCATACGCCAACGCCAATCACCAACTTATAATTACAGCCTTTAATTCTTTATAATTATCTCTTGCTATATAAACTCCCATACCCTTCCTCCTTTACACAGACACGTTTACCAATCCATTCTTCTCAGCTCGTCGATTTCAAGTCCTCGAGCCCTTCTCAACGTAAAACCACACTCCATCTATCAAAATGGCTTCTTCCTCCGACAACTTTGTCCTCTTCGCCGTCGTAATCTTCTCAGCTATTAATGTGAGTTTCGGAGGTCGTCATCTGCTTCAAACAACTATGCCATCCATACCGTCTCTTCCCACAATACCAACTTTACCAATGCCGACCTCACTGGCGCTGCCAACCATGCCCACATTGCCAAAGGTCGTCATGCCGCCTATGCCTGCCATCCCGACGACTCTCCCTCTATTGGGGTGTGGTTCATACTCCCCTGCAACAGGAAAGTACGTGGGTCCTGCATAAATAGCTATTGCTATTTACTAGTAGTTTGGGCTAAAGCTCATGAATAGCTACTGCCATATATACCTTTTTTACTTCTTGCGCATAATATATTGCTTCTTGCGTAAAAGATTGTTTCTTGCGCTGAAAGAAGAGTTTTGCTTCTTACGCTGAAAAGGAGGGGTTTTGCTTCTTGCGCTGAGAGTTGTAACGAGAGGGTGAGGTGCTGATATAGTGGAATCCTCTGCTGGACGTAGCCCTAGTTTAAGGGTGAACCAGGATAAAACCTCGTGTCTCAATTTTCTCTCCCTTTTACTCGTTTTACTTTATTGCGATTGTGCGTCGATCCTAACATCTGGTATCAGAGCTAAGGTTTGAGGTTGGTCTTTTTTCTTTCTCTTGGTTTAGAGAGATCTAAAAAAAAAAATCGAATCTTTGGAAGATGTTGGCTAGTCAATCGCGGATTGAAGTGGAGAAGTTTGGAGGAAAGGGTTTTGAGTTATGGAAACTGAAGATGGAGGCTTTACTCGTGGACAGAGATCTGTGGTACGTGATTGAGGAAGATAAACCTGAGGCGATTACCAAGGAGAAGGCGAAGGAAGAAGATATTGTGTCTGCATCAAATCAATTGAAGGCATGGATTAGCAGTGATCGGAAGGCGCGAAGCCTGATCTGGCTATGTCTCGCTGATAATGTCTTGGTAAACGTGACCTCTGAAAAGACGGCGAAAGATCTCTGGACTAAGCTGGGAACCCTCTATCAAAGCAAATCGCTCGTGAACAAATTATTTCTGCGGAGGCGACTTTACAATCTCCGGATGAGTGAAGGTGATTCTTTTTCTGCACACTTAAATGAATTCAACACAATATGTGGGCAGCTTGCATCTATTGATGTTAATCTAGATGAGGAAGATAAAGCATGTACTTTGTTGTGTTCACTGCCGAATTCATGGGAACATATAATTGTTTCGATTGGCACTGGTGTTAGTGCGCTGTCCTTTGAAAATGTTGTATCTGCTTTATTGTCTGAGGAGATGAGGAGAGCAGGTTCTGATAATACAACGAATGAGGCTCTTTTCGTAAGAGGAAGGAATAATGAAAAATCCAAATTTGGTGGCAGAAATAAATTCAGAGGAAGATCTAAAAGCCGAGATCGATCTGAAATTAAGTGTTGGAAGTGCAAAAAGGCTGGACACTTGAAGAAGGATTGCAGAAGTAAGAGTGTGGGTCCAGAGAAGCGAGATGAGGCGCCATCTTCTAGTATAAAGAAGGATGATGACAATAGTGCAGGAGATATGTATCTCGTTTGTAACTCATCTCATGTTGACTGCAATGCATGGATAATTGATACTGGAGCGTCTTTCCACATGACACCTCATCGAGATTGGTTCTGCTGTTATGAGCCATATCAAGGAGGTAAAGTACGGTTGGGAGATGATACGATGCTTGATATTGTTGGTCGCGGAAAAGTGAAGCTAAAGATGAAAGATGGGACAATCAAGAATCTTCCAGATGTGATGCATATTCCTGGTCTTACCAGGAATCTTATTTCTGTCGGAACTATGGCAGATGCTGGCATTACTTTCACCAGCGATAAGTATTCATGCAAGTTAACTCGTGGATCAATGGTGATTGCTAGAGGCGAACGAGAAGGAAAACTGTGGAAATTACTGGGAAGCACAGTGATTAGTAGCGAGAGTTATATCACGGAGCAGGTGAAAGAAGATCAGGCGATGCTATGGCATCGAAGATTGGGTCATATTGGTGAAAAAGGCTTGGTGACCCTGACATCAAAGAAGATGGTGGATGGAATTCCAAGCTATTCTGTGGGTTTCAGATTCTGTGAACATTGTTTACATGGAAAACAGAATCGAGTTTCTTTTGAATCTGCAGGAGGGAGAGCAAAAGGAATTCTGGATTTAATTCACAGTGATGTCTTCGGTCCTACACCTGTAGCATCTTTTGGAAAATCAAGGTATTATGTCTCTTTTACTGATGATTTTTCTAGATATGTTTGGATATATTTCTTGCAGAGAAAAGATGATGTGTTTGAAAAATTTTGTGAGTTCAAAGCTTTGGTGGAAAATCAGTTTGATAGAAAAATTAAAGTTTTGCGAACTGACAATGGAGGAGAATTTTGTTCAGCAAAATTTGATCAATTTTGTGCTACTAGTGGTATTGCAAGGCAGAAAACAACGCCCTATTCACCTCAGCAGAATGGCGTCGCAGAGAGACTTAATCGGTCTCTTATGGAGAAGGCGAGAAGTATGTTGAGTGATGTAGGTTTAGCAGCTGAATTTTGGGCAGAAGCAGTGGCTACTGCTTGTTATCTAAAGAACAGGTCTCCCACATCATCTTTAAAGGATCAAACACCGTTTGAGGCACTGTTCGGAAATAAGCCAAATTTACATTATGTTGAGTGTTTGGCTGCGAAGCATATGTGCATGTGCCATAGGAAAAGAGGAATAAGCTTGAGAGCAAGTCAGAAAAGTGCATCTTCATTGGGTACAAGGATGGCGTTAAAGGATATAAGCTGTGGAATCCTGATACTAAACGTATTGTCTACAGCAGAGATGTGGTGTTCAGAGAATCCGCGGTGAATCAGATTGTTTCACAAGCTCCTGAAGAACAACAGACAGTTGAGTTAGATGTTGGTTTACAAGGAGAGACAGAGGCTACACCAGTTGAAGCAGAAAATTCAGATTCTGAAGCTAATGAGCCTGATGTGGATGATGATATTGTAGATTCTGATACTGAATTTGAAGTTGAAGCACTACCTGAACCAGCCTTAAGGAGGTCTACACGGCAGACTAGACCACCTCAGAGGTATACCTTATTTGCCAGTAATGAAAATTGTGTTCTGATTGTTACAGGTGATGATCCAAATAATGTTAAAGAAGCAAGAAGTGCAGAAGATGCTAAACAGTGGGAGATAGCCATGAAAGATGAGATGGACTCATTAGATAAGAACAAAACGTGGAGTCTAGTAAAATTACCTGCAAATCGAAAAGCTATTGGTTCTAAATGGGTGTTCAAGAAGAAGATGACTGCAAATGGAGATATAGAACGATACAAAGCTCGTTTGGTTGCAAAAGGGTACTCACAGATAGAAAGAGTCGATTATGGTGAGATTTTTTCTCCGGTTGCTAAATTAAATTCCATAAGACTTGTTTTATCTATTGCTGCTGCATATAATCTAGAGGTAGAGCAGCTTGATGTAAAAACAGCGTTCCTTCATGGTGACTTGGAAGAGGATATTTACATGAATCAACCAGATGGGTTTGTGGTCAAAGGAAAAGAAGATTTTGTTTGCAAATTGAACAAGTCTTTGTATGGCCTGAAGCAATCTCCAAGAATGTGGTACCAGAAGTTTGACTCATATGCCTTGAAGCTTGGTTTTGCTCGTTGTGATGCTGATCATTGTGTCTATGTGAAGAGGTTAGATGATGATTTTGTTATCTTAACCTTATATGTTGATGATATGCTGCTAGTTGGGAACAATATGAGAATGATTAGCACCGTGAAAGGACTGTTGGCGAAACAGTTTGAGATGAAAGATTTAGGCCCAGCAAATTTCATCTTGGGCATGCAGATAAGGAGGGAACGTGAGAATGGGAGGTTGTGGTTAAGTCAGAAGAAATATGTTGAAAGTGTGCTGAAAAAGTTCAACATGGCAGACTGTACACCTGTTAACACCCCTATGTCCACAAGTTCCAAATTATCAAAGCTCCAGTGTCCCAAGACTGAAGAGGAAGCAGAAGAGATGGCAGCAGTTCCATATGCAAGTGCAGTAGGGAGCTTAATGTATGCCATGGTATGTACTCATCCAGATATTGCCCATGCAGTGGGAGTATTGAGTAGATATATGTCTAATCCAGGAAAAGAGCACTGGATAGCTGCAAAGAGGGTGTTTCGTTATCTTCGCGGTACGTCTAACTTTGAGTTATGCTATGAAGGTATGAAAAGCTCAAAGGAACATCAAGCGTTATACTTGAAGTGTTTTGTTGATGCTGATAGGGGAGGTGACATTAATAGCAGGAGGTCAACCAGCGGTTATGTTATTTCCTTATTCGGTGGAGCTGTGTCTTGGATGAGTAAGAGACAAAGTACAGTTGCTTTATCTTCTACTGAAGCAGAATATATGGCTCTTACACATATTGCTAAAGAAGTGATCTGGATGAGCAGATTGTGTAAAGAGCTTGGTTTTACAACAGGAAGAGTGAATATTGGATGTGATAGTCAGAGTGCTATATTCTTGGCTAAGAATGCTGCTTTTCATGCAAGAACAAAGCACATTGACATCCAATATCACTTCATTCGAGAAAAAGTAGAACGAAAAGTTGTAATGCTGAAAAAGGTTGACACACAGGTGAATAGTGCAGATTTTTTGACCAAGGTAGTGACTGCAGAAAAGTATCAATGGTGTACAACTGAATTGGGTCTAAAGAAGCATGGGAAGGATTCACCAAGTGGGAGAATATTGAGGTGTGGTTCATACTCCCCTGCAACAGGAAAGTACGTGGGTCCTGCGTAAATAGCTATTGCTATTTACTAGTAGTTTGGGCTAAAGCTCATGAATAGCTACAGCCATATATACCTTTTTTTACTTCTTGCGCATAATATATTGTTTCTTGCGTAAAAGATTGTTTCTTGCGCTGAAAGAAGAGTTTTGCTTCTTACGCTGAAAATGAGGGGTTTTGCTTCTTGCGCTGAGAGTTGTAACGAGAGGGTGAGGTGCTGATATAGTGGAATCCTCTGCTGGACGTAGCCCTAGTTTAAGGGTGAACCAGGATAAAACCTCGTGTCTCAATTTTCTCTCCCTTTTACTCGTTTTACTTTATTGCGATTGTGCGTCGATCCTAACACCCTCAGCCCACATTGCCGACGCTACCCACCACCCAGCCGACATTGCCCACCACTGCACTGCCGCCAGTTCCAAGCATGCCATTTGTATGAACCCTTCTTTTTATCATTTGTATAACGAAAAGATAATAAAAGAGTGCCTAACGGCTAAAGCCCATCACTTAACAGTAGACCAGATTACTGATGAAGGCCAAATTTCGGAGAGATCAGTCAATGCAACGCAAACAAGCCTAGAATTATATGTTAAAATCGAGAAAGCAAGTTAATAATCAACCTAAGACAATACCAAGTTGGGAAGCACGTTATTCAGTTACCTCCCACAAAGACATAGATGCGAAGCTTGACTATGTGAAAGCATGTCGTATTTACTATTTGTAGGTGGTAGATAACAAGGAACCTATTAAAGAGATGTTCTGGTTTTTCTTTCTGTTTATCTATCTTACGTTCTGTTCTTCTTTCCAAACCATACCCAAAGCCTAGTAACCAACTTCCCATCACAACCCAAAACTCTAGATAACTATGTCTTGCCATATAAACAACCATCCCCTTCCTCCATTGCCTCAAGCACAATTAGCAATCCATTCCTCTCACCTTATCGATTTCAAGTCCTCTTTGACCCTCTCACAACGAAAGATTTAGACTTCCTTTGCCAACATGACTTCTTCCTCAAAGAGTTTTGTTCTCTTCGCCGCCCTAATTTTCTCCACCGTCAATATGACCTTCGGAGCTCGACTTCTGCCTCAAACAACTATGCCATATTTGCCGGCTCGTCCCTCAATAAAGTTAATACCGATGGCGTTCTCGCTGCGGTTCAGGCCCAGATTTCCTAACGTCGTCATGCCACCTGTGCCCACCCCGACCACCCCTGCCTCAGCCGCCTCAGCCCACACTGCCGACGCTGCCCACCACCCAGCTGACATTGCCCACCACTTCTTTTCCGTCACTTGGAATCATGCCAACCGTGCCCGCCGAGCCAGACACGTTGCCCCCAATGCCAAGCATCCCTACGTCTCCCGCGAATATTCCTTCCACTCCTTTCATTGCTAGTTCTCGAGCCACCGGCCCCCAGCCCCTGAAGACCTCACCGCCATAAGAGGTTACCTCGGTGCATCTTTAAACTGTTGGGGTCTGTCCTTTCTTTGTGAGATTGTTCGCATATATCCGGGGTGGGTCATGAGATTTCTATTGGAACTATATTTATCAATCGCATTGTTTTTGTTAAAGATAAAAATATTAGATGCGTGAAGATTTGTGTCACTTGTAGTTTCCTTTTTGTGTCTGTAGCTTTTTGCTATATATTTGTATGTAACTTTGATTTGAGGAATATACAGAAAAATACGTTCTTCAAGTTTCTTACATGCTATCAGAGCTAGATTTAGGGTTTTCTCTTTGGGGGCATGGTTCAAAGGGGCTCGGAGATCAAGGTTCCAGATTTGCTGTTTTCGTTCATCCTTGGGATCGTGTGCTGTTTGTTTTTGGTGATTGGACTTCAATTTTTGTTAAGACTGGGGGTTTCTTCAAGTTGATCGTTTCCTTGGAGGATTCCTTTCTTCAATTTCTGTTCAGTCAGAAAGTTGAATATCTGGACTGAACAATCTCTGCGGTTTCGATTGCCACTCCGCGAGTTCCTGCTGCAAATCCACCCTAGCTTGCCGTGCTCTGCCTCACCTCCCTGGTGTCCCTTCGAATTGGAAGAATTGAGTCGGTTTCTCGCGGCTTCCGTGCGCCCTCCCTTTGAGATCTGTCCTTCGGTTCTGAATTAGCCTTCAAGGCGTGTTGCGATTGGTTTTGGATTGACGGGATCGATTTTCAGGTTTGCAATGTAATTTTTGGGCTTGGTGGGTCTTTTGGTCCTCCTTGCTTTGGTTCTGTAGAAATTGGTCTGAGTGCTAGATCGGTGGAGTGGCCGGTTGTGCTGATATGTTCGGTCATTGAGGGGTTTTTAGTGTCGCCTTTGTTTTTGGCTTTAGCTTGGTTGGGTTCCGCTTTGAGTTCGGCAGTTCTCGGACGCTTGATTTGCATTCTTTTTTTATTTTGGTTGTTGCTTCCGGTGTCATACGTCTGTGTTGAGTGATCCCTCGTTCCGACGGTGTGCATTCGTTTGTTTTGGTGACGCGGTTCGCTTAGGTTTCCACCTCTGCGAGTTTGCAGTTTGGAGGAACGATCTGCAAGAGAATAAAAAAAAAAACAGAGAGAGTTGACTTGGTCAACTCAGTGGACTATTCGGTTCGGTTGTTATTGAGCCTTGTGCGTCTCTTGTCCCTTCACATTTACCTCCAGCAACTATTGAACCTGACCCTACCACTTTATTTCCTACACCTTCTCGTCCACCAAATACTGCTCCTAACCCTCCACGTTCGTCCTTAGACCTTGACCTACCAATTGCCCTTCGCAAAGGATCACGCAACTGTCCCAACACTAGATATCCTCTTGATAGCTTTTGTACCTACGCGAATACTTGATAGCTTTTGTACCTACGCAGCCTTATCCACCCATCACCATGCCTTTACTACTCGTCTTGACAGTTACTCAGTTCTGTGGAAAAATGAGACTTGGGATCTGTCACGCCCCGAATTCTCGAAGACGTAGCAATACCTTCATGATCCAATTTAAATTACCTCCCAACTAATCTTCGTCGTCACAAACCACATCACAGTTAATACAGCATGAGGAACCAAGATAGGATTCGCAAGTACCTTTCAATAAACAACAGCTTCAACCATGTTCACAAATCCCTGATTACAAAAGAAAACCAACCTGGGGGAAATATCTAAAGTCTAGGATGCGCACCTCCGCACAGCTATACAACCAAAAATCGCGGGTAAAGAGGGAGGGGTACTGCCCTACGACTTCGGGAGTGAGTCTAAATACTTCCTCATACTAAAGTGGGGTTTTGGATTTAGGACAGTCCCATCCTCCGTGTCGCCGGCTTCGTCGGGGTCGTCGTAACCAGACTCGTAACCTCCCCAAAGTACTCCACACCGCTCTGAAAGGTACTCCATCTCGGTCTCTGGGAAACCGGTGTATTCCACCGTGTGCTGATGCGGAAACCAGGTCTACTTCGGGATGCTCCAAATCCACTCGGTCTGTTCGTGGGTCTCTATGATGAGCTCGCTCTCCTTCACCCTCCTATTAATCACGCACCCTCTATCGATAGGATGATCAGGGACCATTCCTATCTCTTCCTCCAGGTCTTCTGCCTCTTCATCCGAGCTAAAGGGAGCCTCCGGCTCCGAGTCCTCCTCCGGATCCTCCTCCTCCAGAGGTTCCAGCTCCAGCTCTTGCTGATCCCAGTCCTCCTCCTCCAGAGGTTCCTGCTCTAGCTGGTCCCAATCCTCCTCCTACATTGGCTCCTCCTTCAATGGCTCCTCCTCCAAAAGCTCCTCCTCCTAGGGGTCCTCCTCCTCTAGCTGGTCCTCCAAGTCGGAGAGTTCCTGCTCTGGGTCCATAGTAGGGTCCTAGGATGGTGGGGGGTGATGGAATGAGATACTTGGTATCATAGTGAACAAACCCTAACCCTAGATTAGGAACACCCCTACCCTAGGGTCCTTAGAACGTCCCTCCCAACACTCAGTCTCTAGCAGTAAGTTCGACTATCATGGCTAGGGAATCTATTTTAACGCCTCACTTCCAGTAAACCTGTCGATGCTATGCATACTACTCGTGGCCAGCCTAACCCAAAAAGCTCCCCGTCTCACAGTCATCGAGAATAGTTACTCGAATCGAACCACACGACTAATAAGTGAAGGGTCATAATTAATAATTAAATTGTAAGGCCAACAATCTAATAATCGTAATTAATAAATTGCAAGGCTAATAATCTAATAATCGTAATTAATAAATTGCAAGGCTAATAAGCTAATAATCGTAATTAATAAATAAATTGCAAGGCTAATAATCTAATAATCGTAATTTTCTCAACCATCAATATGAGTTTCGGGGCTCGTCATTTGCTTCAAACAACTATGCCATCTATACCATCTCTTCCCACAATACCATCACTACCAATGCCGACGCTTCCGCCTTTGCCATCCATGCCCACATTGCCAAAGGTTGCCATGCCGCCTATGCCTGCCATCCCAACGACACTGCCGACACTGCCCACCACACAACCAACGCTGCCCAAGACTACTCTGCCGCCGCTTCCAAGCTTGCCAACCATGCCAACCACCTTGCCGCCCATGCCAAGCATCCCTACTTCTCTCCCCAAGATTCCCTCTATTCCTTTCCTCACTCCACCACCAGCCACGAGCCCTTGAAGATCTTAGCATCATTCGAGGTCACCTCAGAGTATTTTCAAATTGTTGGCGTCTCCCCTTTATGTGTGTAAGAATGGTCGGGTGTACGTGTGTAGTGTCATGACCTGTATTTTGGGATTCTATTTATCATTCACATTGTTTTCCTAGTGAGCTATTTTGCTGCGAATAAATATTTTTCCCGTGTCTTCCATTTACCTGCTATGATACGTATGATCAGAGACATGGCTCCCGTTCTTGGTTTATGTCCTCTCGATCGCTTCCAACTTATTAGTAATTATAACGAACACAGATGGTACAAGAAGAGTTTTCCACGTACGGATATATTTACCTTGCTTCATTGTTGGTAGAGAGTGGACACTAAGAGAAAATCGACTTATTCGTAGCCCAAAAGTATACTTTTCGCCCTGAAAAGTATTTCATGGCAAGAGGAGTAAAATAGACACTCAATGGCGACAAAATTTTCATTTGTGGTTAAAGGGCCTTTCGCGACGAAAATTATCCCCGGGGGAGGGGGGGGGTGTTGTTGTAGTTGGCTTTTACGGCACAAAATTTAGTGACTAATCATATGAGTAGCAGAAGAAATTTATAAGCGAAGTGTCAAATTTCGTAGTGGTCAAATTATCTTGGCTCACAAAATATTTCGTTGTGAAGACATTATGAGAAAAATCCCTACTTTTAGTAACGAAATTTTCATAGCTGAAATTTCGAGAGGACAAAAAAGTTCTTAACTATAGGTCATATGACTTTCAACGTGAAAGAAATCATCGCATCTGACCAACAAAGTCTTCGTGACTAAAAGTACATGTGGATTTATATATAGTTTTCAACACTAAATTTCTTCACAAATAGTGTTATTTTGCACATCATTTTTTTTCTAGCAATAAATGCCACTGTACTCCAGTTCCTCGATGACAGACCTAAAAAACCAAGATCATATCAATACCTAAATGTGGTCTAACACTCTTGATGATCAATCCAAACAAAAAACAAAATTGTAAATCAAATTAGCACATAAATAGCTGTCCAGCCTCATCCACAATAAACCACAAAATCGAAAGAGCATCAGCATGTCCAAAAAATAGAATTGCACAGTCAATAAAAATACGAGAAAATTGTCCAATCAATCATAAACCAGTTGTATGAATGTCAATTAAGTTCAAATGATTTGCATAACATTCCGATACAATCCCTACAGTCAATTTCGCCATAAACCGTCCACGTTGTTGTGTGCCACAGCCGAAAGAATAATATTTAAATTTCAAGTAAAAGTTTAGAAATCAATTAACAAAATTAAAAAATTAAAACTCAATTAGCATCCATACAATAGATTTGGAACTAATGAGATAATTTTTTTTAAAAGGGTGTAGTCCCAAGCTCAATTGCATAGTCTCCATCCGCAATAGATAGTCTGACCAAATGTCGAAAGGGCACAATTATTTCATATGGTACATGTAATGAAAAATCCTGCCTTATTCACTCATCAACCCACTCCCCATTTCTTTTTGGTATAATGATATTGATGGTCTTTGAATTTAAGCTTAATTTGCAATGTAATCCATGAACTTTCAATTTGTTAAACGTGGTCAATGAACTTTAGTCCAATAGACAATGTGATCCCTAAAATTTTTGTACTTATTCAAAAAGTCCCCGGACCATATGAAAATGTTCAATGTAGTACATGAACTTAAATTAATGGAAAGACAATATTGAACATTTCCATGTAGTTCAAGGATTAGTTTGAACATTTATAAAAAGTTTATGGATCACATTGAATAAATTTAAAATTTAGAGATTATATAGAATATTGAGTTAAAGTTTAGGAACCACATTGAAGAAATCAAAATTTTGTGGACCATATTTCACATTGTGACAAAATTTATGGACTATTCATGTCATTTTTTCCTTTCTTTTATCATAAATCTAGCTTTTCTTCCAATATTATTTTTCTAATTGAATCTTCATCAATAACTAATTTCAAAGTGTGCATAATTTCCAAATCAGTAGAAAAAATTTTAAAACAACAAAACATGTTCAAAATCAATACAAAAGCTAGGGAAAATTATAAATAAATGCAAAAATAACACTTTAAGCACATGTTCGAGCCACGCAAAGGAGAAATGGCTATGAACCCATGTGAAAATGTATCAGAAGACGAGGGTGAAGACTATTGAAGCAGAATGTACTATCCATTAATAATACATAAAACATACATCTCCATCCTATTTTTAGTTTAATTCAATTATTTTAGCTAAGTTTAAATTATGTGGTTTGGCTAAATATACTCTATATTCTTTTAGCATCCGCAGATATTCAAACATTGCCTTTATCTATATTTTGAAAATAAAATATAAGAGGGCATGATTACAAGTAAGTAATCGGTGAGGTCATTGGTGCACATGGCAATACAATGCCGAGTGTGATCCCACATGGCAAAGATAAACCTATAGAGAAGTGCCAGTGGCAAATATAAAGACATACATTCTCTCAACTCCGGCTTTAACAATATAAAATAGATGTGTTCTCTTGTCTGCTAACACTTAGACATTCAAAGGAGAAAAGAGCAAAACTGTTTTTTTCATGGCATGTTTGAGGGTAGTTTTCATTCTTCTTGTCTTCTAGTTACCTAAAGGCTAAATCCCACACCTCGACCAGAAGACCATATAATTGCGAAGTCCAAAGTTCGGAGAGATCAGCCAACACAAAGAAACCTATATTGACAAGTAAAAATCAAGAAACAAGTTAACAACCAACCTAGATAATGGTGTGTTATCAACAAGTGGTTCAGTTGCCTTCCATACAGACGTAGGTCCAAAGCTTGACTTCATAAAAGCATGGCCATCTACCAGAACAAGAATAGCAGATTTGACCTTTATCTTTTCCTATCGCAAGTGGAAGATTGAGCTAAGGTGGTGAGCTAACAAAGAACCTACGAAAGAGATGTTCTGTTTATCTTTCCTAACCATACCCCAAGGCCAATCACCAACTTATAATCACAGCCCTTAGTTCTGTATAATTATCTCTGGCTATATAAACTCCCATTTCCGTCCTCCATTTACACAGACACATTTATCAATCCACTCCTCTCAGCTCGTCGATTTCAAGTCATTGAGCCCATCTCAACGCAAAACCCACACTCCATTTACAAAATGGCTTCTTCCTCCAACAACTTTGTTCTCTTCATCGTCCTAATTTTCTCAACTGTCAATGTAAGTTTCGGAGGTCGTCATCTGCTTCAAACAACTATGCCATCCATACCGTCTCTTCCCACAATACCAACTTTACCAATACCGACCTCACTGCCGCTGCCAACCATGCCCACATTGCCAAAGGTCGTCATGCCTCCTATGCCTGCCATCCCGACAACTCTGCCGCAGCCCGCATTGCCGACCCTACCCACATTGCCGACGCTACCCACCACCCAGCCGACATTGCCCACCACTGCTCTGCCGCCACTTCCAAGCATGCCAACCGTGCCAACCACCCTCCCGCCGATGCCGAGCATCCCTACATCTCTCCCTAAGATTCCCTCTATTCCTTTCCTCACTCCACCTCCAGCCTCCAGCCCTTGAAGAATTTATCATCATGTGAGGTCACCTCAAAGTATTTTCCAAATTGTTAGCGTCCCCCTTACATGTGTAAGAATGTTGTGTCTGCGTGGCGGGTCATGAGAAGTATTTTGGGATTCTATTTATCATTCACACTGGTTCCTGTTTAGCTCTTTTGCTACGAATAAATGTCTTTCCGGTATCTTGTTTCTACTTTCTATGATATGCATTGATCAGGGATTTTGGCTCCCGTTCTTTCCGTCCTTTCCACCACGTCCAAGCTCGTCAGCAGTTATAATGTACCCCGTCAGTATGAAATAGTGTCTTCCACGTACAGCTTTATCCACTTCTTTTCATTGTTAGTAGAGAGTGGACGCTACAAGAATATTGACCTTTCGCCCCGAAAGGATTTCATGGCTAGAAGCGTGGAATTTCGTGAAAGAAATCGTGGCTAAAGGCCTCGGGCGGTATCCAAAAGTATACTGTTCAGCACCAAAAAATTTCATGGGAAAAGGCGTAAACTTTTTTTTTTCAATAATGACGACTTTGACTTGCGGCTAAAAGGCGAATCTTTTGGGACGAAAATATCATGGATTGTCAGAACTGGTGGCGCAAAATTTGCGGCTAATGACATTAGGCCAAGGATAAAAAGTATGTGATCAAAGCAATGAAGAAAGCGTCCCTTTCGCGACTCAAACTGCCGGTATGCTTTCTGGCTCGCAACCACTCAAACGGGCGGGGGCTCTCTATTTGCTTGCAATGCCGGCTATTCACCTTTAGTTAAAAGTAGAAGTAGAGGGCGCCCTTTTCCCAAAAAAACAAGTAAAAAAGTATGAATTAAGAAAGAAAGAGTACATAAGGAGTGAAAAAATAAAACTTGGTTAGGGAACCGAATGTTAAGCCGACTACTTACTTACTTTAGTATAGCTACACCTAAAAAAGTAATCTCGAAGCGGTTGAATCATCTTTGTCCAGGAATATTCAATTGTGAAAGTATTGTGAAAAAAAAATCCATAATTTTAGCCACGAAATTTTTAGAGCTGAAATTTTGTGGCTACAAAAACATTTCGTGACTTAAAGTTCATATGTTTTTCACTACGAAATAAATCACCGCATCAACAATAGTTAAAAACTCATGGTATCTCGCCCTCGATACCTCTTATCAAATTCAAAATTATCATTGTGCGCATTTGCGATATCTTTTCTTGGTCATACAATTAAAAGATAATTACTAAAACAATTCTAAATCTATTGTACAGATATCACTTGAAACCAAAACCTTACAATTTTGTCAATGAATCCTAAACTTTTTAAAGATTTACTAATGTAATTGTTCCAGCAAATTTTGATGGGAAATTGTTGACGTGAGCGTTGTCATTTTACATGGTACAGCTGGTACTGACATTGATTATTTATTAATTTTTCTAAAATTTTAAATATTTTCTAAAAATTTTACACTCCTTTTTTTCTTTTTTTTTCTTTTTTTTCTTTTATTTTTCTTTATCCAATGAAGGTTGCTCGACTTGGGCGAGGGTTGTGACCAATGAGGGTTGGCTGAACGACACGAGACATCTATAAATAAATAAAAATTAAGAGAAAGAAAGAAAAATAAAAAATTCAGAACATCTTTTTAAATTTCAGAAAATCATCAACTTTAGTGCTGGTTATGCCATATAGGATGACCAATGCCCATGTCAGTAACATCCGGCCAAAATGGACCACAAAAACTTTTTTGACAAATCTTCAAAAGATTTAAGACTCAATTAACAAAACTGAAAGATTTGGAGCTAAATTGACATTTATAAAATAGATTTAAGATAACTTTTGTAATTTTCCTTACAATTAAAGTTAGAAAAAAATTATAACCCATAAATGCTGCATGAAGAGAATCGATCAAGGACCTGCATAATTCTTCCCTGCTCCCTCATCGACTCGCTCCTCATTACTTTTCTCCTAAATCTCGCTACATCGGCTACCGCTTTTCTAATTGATTTTTCATCATTTAATATTTTCTCCATCTTGTGCATGATTTCCAAAACAAAAACAAAACAAAAAAGACGAAACAACAAAATTTGTTCAAACATCAACACAAGTTAAAAGGAATGTGAAAACAACATTCTAAGCACATGTTAGAACTATGCAACAAAGAAAAGGCCACAAACCTTTGTGATAAAGTATCAAAGGAGGAGGAAGAAAAGGACTGATACAGTATGTACTACAGGGGAAACAACTTAGCCAATTCAACTCGAGAATCAGCCCAAACCGAACTTATCCACCCTTTTCATGAGGGGACTGGTTCAATTCTCAATGCCAAAAATTATATATCGATCTTCACCAATTATATGTCCTGAATTTGTCGGTTTTATTGAAAACTTTGAATATAAAACAAAACCCTTAGGAATTAGTAAAGTCATAATCCTAAATAAGTCTTTTACTCTCCCTTTTTATAACATAATATTTATTGAAATTGAATATATTTGATATATTATCCTCAACAAAAGAATTGTATTCATGATTGATACATCTATATTTTTATACATAATAAAATGAAATAGAAAAAAAGGGGCCGCCCTTTGGGTTGACATTGATTTAGTTTCGAGATCAATATGAATAATTGTCCAAAAAGTTTTAAATCTTTTGGAACTTTATCGATTTAGTCCTAAACTTTGTTTTTTTGCTCCACGTGGCCATTTTCCGGCACAAAGTTGCCGGAAAGACTGAAATGGCAACATTTCAAAGGTTATGATTGAATTGGCAGAAAAAAAATGTTTAGGAACGAATTGGCAAAGTTCCAAAAGGTTTAAGACTTTTTGGACAATTGTCCCGAGATCACTAGGGTGGGTTTCCGATTTCAAAAACTTGTAACTAACCCTCATACATTATGAGCCCAAAAATCTACTTACCGTAAAATCAATCACCCTCGGATAACACACATCTTTCTCATATTTTTAGTTTAATTCAATCATTCTGAGTAAGATAAAGTCGATTGTTAAGTTTACTCTGGATTTTTTATTGGCATTTGAAGGTATTTAAATGTTATCTTTGTTTATCATCAGCATTTAAAAATATCATATAAGAGTGTAGGATGACATGTCAATAATTGGTAAGTTTATTGAGTCGAGTTACCATACAATGGCTAGTGTCATGCCACATGGCAAGGGTAGAACTAAAGAGAAGTAATAAGTACGGGATCGGACTATTTCTAAACTCTGGCTTTAATTACATATATAGCATACAATTCCGGGAAGATTACTTGTTTGTTAACATTTAACACCAATCCCAAAGTGGTTAAGACCGCAACTACTTATTCGTGGAATGTCCGTGTCCAGTTTATATTCTTTTTAACTGATAAAGCCCTAGGTTCGGAGGGATAAGAAGGTCAAGGAAACACAAAGAGACATAGATTGACATGTTAAAATCGAACAAGTTAACAACCAAACCTAGATAATGGTATGTTATAAAGCAAGTTGTTCGGCTACCTCCCAGAAAGACGGAGATCCAACGCTTGACTTCATGAAACCATGGCCATCTGTCAGAACCAGAACAGCAGATTGACCTTTGTGTTTTATTTTTGCAGGTGGAAGATTTGAGCTGAGGTGGTGAGCTGATGAAGAACCTTCGAAGAGATGTTCTGTTTTCTCTTTCTTCTTCTTTTTCTACCCAACCACACCCAGGCTAGTCACCAACTTATCATCACAACCCCAAAATTCTATATGACTCTCCTCCTATATAAATTCCCACGTCCTTCCTCCATTTTCCCAGACACAATTAGCAATTCATTCCTCTCAGCTCATTGATTTCAAGTCCTTGGCCCTATCACGAGAAGATATCTCAACTTCATTTATCAATATGACTTCTTCAACGAGCTTCATTCTTTTCACTGCCCTAATTTTCTCAACCATCAATATGAGTTTCGGGGCTCGTCATTTGCTTCAAACAACTATGCCATCTATACCATCTCTTCCCACAATACCATCACTACCAATGCCGACGCTACCACCTTTGCCATCCATGCCCACATTGCCAAAGGTTGCCATGCCGCCTATGCCTGCCATCCCAACGACACTGCCTCAGCCCACACTGCCGACACTGCCCACCACACAACCAACGCTGCCCAAGACTACTCTGCCGCCGCTTCCAAGCTTGCCAACCATGCCGACCACCTTGCCGCCCATGCCAAGCATCCCTACTTCTCTCCCTAAGATTCCCTCTATTCCTTTCCTCACTCCACCACCAGCCACGAGTCCTTGAAGATCTTAGCATCATTCGAGGTCATCTCAGAGTATTTTCAAATTGTTGGCGTCTCCCCTTTATGTGTGTAAGAATGTTCGGGTATATGTGTGTAGTATCATGAGCTTTATTTCGGGATTCTATTTATCATTCACATTGTTTACCTAGTGAGTTATTTTGCTGCGAATAAATGATTGTCCCGTGTCTTCCATTTACCTGTTATGATACGGATGACCAGAGACATCGCTCCCATTCTTGGTTTATGTCCTCTCGATCGCTTCCAACTTATTAGCAATTACAACGAACACAGATGGTACAAGAAGAGTTTTCCACGTACGGATATATCCACCTTGCTTCATTGTTGGTAGAGAGTAAACACCAGGAGAAAATCGACTTATTCGTAACCCAAAAGTATACTTTTCGCCCTGAAAAGTATTTCATGGCAAGAGGTGTAATAAACACTCAAGGCGACAAAATTTTCATTTGTGGTTAAAGGGCTAACCTTTCGCGACGAAAATTATCGGGGGGGTTGTAGTTGGCTTTTACGGCACAAAATCTAGTGACCAATGATATGAGGAGCAGAAGAAATTTATAAGCGAAGTGTCAAATTTCGTAGTGGTCAAATTATCTTGGCTCACAAAATATTTTGTTATGAAGACATTATGAGAAAAATCCCTACTTTTGGTAACGAAATTTTCATAGCTGAAATTCCGAGACGACAAAAAAGTTCTTAACTATAGATCATATGTTTTTCAACGTGTAAGAAATCATCGCATCTGACCAACAAAGTCTTCGTGACTAAAAGTGCATGTGGATTTATATATAGTTTTCGAGATGAATTTTCTTTGCTAATAGTATTATTTTGTACATAATTTTTTTTTGTGGCTAAAGAGTTGAAATTCGATACGAGTTCGTTGGCAGAAGTCCTTTGCAAATTTCGAATTTATATTTTAGATTGCTTTTGAAAATCTGGATACTTTTAATTCTGTTTTTGCAGCTACTGACACATCATATATTATGCAAATGAGCAAATATAGAATAAGAAAATGTATTCATAATCTAGCAATACATGATACTTTACTCCAGTCTCCCCGATGATAATTGACAAAATTAAAAGAAATTAAAATTCAATCAGTATCCATACAATAGATTTGGAACGGGATAATTTTCCAAAAAAAAATGGTGTAGTGTCAAGCTCCAATGCATAGCCTCCATCTGCAATAGACAGTCCGATTGAATGCCGAAAGGGCACAATTACTTCATTTGGTATGCGCAATGAATAAATCTGTCTTATACACTCATCAACCTACTCTCCATCTCTTTTTGGGATGATAACATTGATGGTCTCTGAAATTAAGCCTAATGTGCAATTTAATCCATCAACTTTCAAATTATTTAATGTGGTCCATGAACTTCAGTCTAATCTACAATGTAACCCCTAAATTTTTGGTGCTTAGTGCAAAAAGTCTCTGGACCATATGAAAGTATTTAATGTAGTCCATAAACCTAAATTAATGGAAAGATAATATTGAATATTTTCATGTAATCCAATAATTAGTTTAAACATGTACAAAATTTTTATAGATCACATTGAATAAATCGAAAATTCAAGGATTATACAAAATATTGAGTTAAAATTTAGGAACTACATTGAACAAATAAAAGTTCATGGACCATATTTCACATTGTGACAAAATTCATGAACTATTTATGTCATTTTCCATTTCTTTTCTCCTGAATCTAGCTTTTCTTCCATCTACGTTTTTCTAATTGAATCTTCATCAATCTCTAATTTCTCCAAAGTGTGCATAATTTCCAAATCATTCAAAAAAAATTCAAAAACAACAAAACATGTTCAAAAATCAATACAATAGCTAAGGGAAAATTATAAAGAAATGCAAAGATAACACTATAAGCACATGTTCGAGCCATGCAAAAGAGAAATGGCTATTAACAGAAGAAGGACACTACAAGTCCCAAAACTAGTATATGACGCTCACCATAGTGCCAAAAGTTTTCGCTAGATCACTTAAATGCCAAATCAGAGAAACAATTATTACTTAAGTGTCAACGATGAGATATTCCGGCTAAAAAATGACATGGCATTTATAATTAATTTTTTATTAGAATATTTTATTTTAAAAAATATATATTCCATGTGGCTTTTTAATTTTTTTTATCTGATATGGTTTTTAGATTTATCAAAATTAATTAAAAATTAGTTAATTTTTTTAAAAGGTCAAAGGGGAAGGTAGCAAGCCCTCGCCATTGCCATCCTACCCTCGCCGACGGTCGGTGAGGGTCCCTGCAAGCCCTCGTCACGAGCTAAGGAGGAGGAGGAGGAGTTCCTACCTATGTCGTTGTGAGCGAGCATGATTAGGTAGAAGGCGAGGTACTCATCTCGAAGAGGGGTTGTGGGGGCATTTGGATTGCTTGCGCTTGTTGAAGTGGATGTCATAGGAGGAGGAGTCTTTCATGACGTGGAAGGGCGGAGAGGGGGCGGTAAGTGAGCTTAGAGCTTCCAAAGCCATGGCAAGGAGAGAGAGAGAGAGAGAGAGAGAGTGTGTGTGTGTGTGTGTGTGTGTGTGTGTTTGGGCACCCAGCGACGTCGGCCCCTGACCATGGGCTAGCAACTCTCGCTTGAGTGGGAGAGGGCCACGACATTCACCCATATCTAGGTGAAGACCTGCAAGGACCTTCGCCAGCCGTCAGCGAGGGTCGTCAACCCATGGTTGGCATGGTTGGGGGCTAGCAACTCCTGTTGATCGGTGGCGAGGGCTTGCCACGCTCCCCCTTCAACCCTTTTTTTTAATATTTAATCTTATTAATTATATATTTTAAAAAATTGAATTTTTTTTATCATTTTTATATTGATTTGGCATTTCCATCGAGCCATGTGGACTCAAAATATTAATAAAAAAGTGCCATATCAGATTTTGGGCCAAAGAAATCAGAGTTGGCATTGAAGTGGTCTTTTTTTTGTTGTTGAAAAATTGGCTCTTGAATGATCAAATGAAACTATTAGTACTAAAATGAGCGTTGTACACAAGTTTTGTCACTTCTAATATTTTTATTCAGGCTATTAACTCATGTGAAAATGTATCAAAAGAGGAGGGGGAGACTATTAATGCAGAATGTACTATCCATTAATAATACATAAAACATATATCTATTTTAGTTTAATTCAATTATTTTAGCTGAGTTTAAATTATGTGGTTTGGCGAAATAATCTCGATATTCTTTTAGCATCCAAAGATATTCAAACATTGCCTTTATCTACATTTTGAAAAGAATATAATGTCACCCCTTCTCCCTCTATTCGTATTGAGAAAATTCCTTATAATTTAGATACCATTCTTAACAGGAGTTCTAAACCCAAGAACAAACCTGTTAATATTAATGTTTTGAGTAATGAAATCCAGCGGCATAAAATTGAGATATAAATGACCTTGTCGATAAAAAACTTATCCGAAAAAGTCATTCTCCTTGGAGTTGTTCGGCTTTCTATGTCAACAAGGCATCAGAAATCGAACGAGGAACTCCTCGTCTGGTCATCAATTACAAACCTTTAAATTCTGCTCTCGGTTGGATTCGTTACCCTATTCCTAATAAAAAGGATTTGCTTAACAGACTCCATAGTTCAAAAATCTTTTCGAAATTCGATATGAAGTCTGGCTTTTGGCAAATACAGATCGCTGAGAATGACAGGTACAAAACCGGGACAACTACCTTACGGAAGAGCAAAGGGACTACATTCTCAATGCTCATAGGTTAGATGACTTAGGAAAAACCCAGCTCCAAAGATTCTTAGGATGTCTGAATTATATCATTGATTTCTTCCCTGATATTAATATTACTTGCAAATCTTTGCACCAACGATTAAAGAAAAATCCCCCAAACTGGTCTTCTGAACACACCAATGCTGTTCTGAGAGGTGGATGAACAGACTTAATAATGGAGTTATCGTCGAGCTGCCATTGAACAGAATTATCAATGACACAGATTAGTTTGGGCGGAAGAAAGTGGTCTTCAAGCCAGTCAAAGAACAAGATATGATGTCCATGTTTGTACATATAATCATAATATTGATCTTTAATAGACTTGGAATGATCACGGAATAGATTAAAGAACCAAGTTCTAATTTCTAAATTAGACTCGGAACAGAATTCTCTATTGAGCATCTCCTTATTTGGTTCAAAAATTCTATCTATGACGTTGAGCTCTCTTTGGGCAAAGCTGAGCTCGGCTTTTACCTCTGAGGAAGTAGGTTCAGGGTAATCTTGAGGAATATTATAAACTTGACCTAGCAGGTACTGAAATAGTCGCCGCACCTTTCAAGACTCCGGAAAGCAATGATGTCTCCGGCTTAAAAAAGGTGATAGAGCAAAACAATTTTGCTAATCAACACCTTCATACCATAGGCAAACAGCTGGATAGAATAGAGACTTTAGCTTTGACTCATACTGAGACAACAGCTAGTCCAATACAACAACCTTTGGTTAGACCTTTCTCAATCCCTAGTATTCCTATTACAAAAAACCCAAGCGCGGAGTTTCTTCAAGCTATTGAACTCCGAAAAGCCAATCTTAAGGGAAAAACCAAAGAAGCTTATTCCCCTAAGAAAGAAGAACTTTATACTCCCTCTACGACCCCTACTTCCAGAGGAATCATTTTCAATGAACCTCATAGAAAAGTAAATACAATTGATACCAATACTCTTTCGACCTCACAAGTCAATCAAGTCTCCTGGAATGAACCTAAGAAAGTCTGGTACCCCAAAACTTCCCCAACGGACATCGGACTCAATGAAAAGTCTAATGTCTCCCAGAATAGGTACTCGTCCGATTCTATCTACGAATGGAATATAGATGGTCTTACTGACCACAACATGATCAATATTTTAAATCAAATGGTCATGCTTGCAAATACTTATAAAACCCAGGAGGCCACTTCCGACCATACAGTTGCCTACTATATTGTTGCCGACTTTAGCGGACAGCTTAAAGGCTGGTGGGATATATATATTTTGAGGGCATGATGACAGGTAAGTAATCCATGAGGTCATTGGTGCACAATACAGTGCCAAGTGTGATGCCAAATGGCAAAGATAAACCTAAAGTGCCACATGGCAAATACAAGGACATACATTCTCAACTCCGGCTTTAAGAATATATAATAGATATGTTCATGTGACGATAACTTGTCTGCTAACACTTGGACATGCAAAGGAGATAAGAGCAAAACTGTTTTTTCCATGGAACCTTAATTTGTGGCTAATTTACTCTTCTTATCTTTTAGCTACCTAAAGGCTAAATCCCATACCTCGAACAGAAGACCATCTAATTGCGAAGTCCAAAGTTTGGAGAGATCAGCTAACACAAAGAAAACTGGATTGACAAGTAAAAATCAAGAAACAAGTTAACAACCAACCTAGATAATCATATGTTATAAAACAAGTTGTTCAGTTGCCTTCCACAAATATTTGGATCCAAAGCTTGACTTCAGAAAAGCATGGCCATCTACCAGAACAAGAACAGCAGATTTGACCTTTATCTTTTCCTCTCGCAAGTGGAAGATTGAGCTAAGGTGGTGAGCTAACAAAGAACCTATGAAAGAGATGTTCTGTTTTTCTTTCCTAACCAAACCCCACCGCCAATCACCAACTTATAATTACAACCCTTAATTCTTTATAATTATCTCTTGCTATATAAACTCCCATCCCCTTCCTCCATTTACACAGGCAGGTTTACCAATCCATTCTTCTCAGCTCGTCGATTTCAAGTCCTTGAGCCCTTCTCAACGTAAAACCACACTCCATCTATCAAAATGGCTTCTTCCTCCAACAACTTTGTTCTCTTCGCCGTCGTAATTTTCTCAGCTATTAATCTGAGTTTCGGAGGTCGTCATCTGCTTCAAACAACAATGCCATCCATACCGTCTCTTCCCACAATACCAACTTTACCAATACCGACCTCATTGCCGCTGCCAACCATGCCCACATTGCCAAAGGTCGTCATGCCACCTATGCCTGCCATCCCGACGACTCTGCCTCAGCCCACATTGCCGACCCTGCCCACATTGCCGACGCTACCCACCACCCAGCCGACATTGCCCACCACTGCTCTGCCGCCACTTCCAAGCATGCCAACCGTGCCAACCACCTGGCCCCCGATGCCGAGTATCCCTACGTCTCTCCCTAAGATTCCTTCTCTTCCTTTCCTCACTCCTCCTCCAGCCACCAGCCCCTGAAGATCTTAGAACTATATGAGTTTACCGCAGTGTATCTTTAAATTTTTAATTTCTGCCCTTTCTTTGTGAGATCCTTCGCATATATGTGTGGTGTGTCATGAGATTTCTTCTGGAACCACCTTTATCAATCACATTGTCTTCTAGCGAGCTCTTTTGGTGCGAATAAATGTTCTTCCGGTATCTTGTATCAATCTTCAATCATTTGTATTGCGCTGTGACTTGGCTTCCATTCTTTAATGTCTTCTCCCCGCTTCCATGCTTGTTAGTAGAAATACCGTACATTATCAGTATTAAAACGTGTTCTCCACATACGTCTGCCTTAGCCACCTTTTCTTCATTGCTAGGTAAATAATTGGCTCTAACAAGAAAGTCGACCGTTCAACACCGCGGAAATTCGTGGCTAGAAGCCTGGAATTTCACGGCCGAGGCTTCTTACCGCGAAAATCATCCTGGCAGAAATGTCATGGCTAAAGGCTGCTGGTTATAGACCTCAGAAACTCAATAGCGAAAATTTTTATTTCATGGAGTAAAAGGCGTAAATAGACACTCTATAGCGACAAACTTTATTTCATGGAATAAAGGGCCAACCTTTGTGACGAAAATTATGTGGGCTGTTGTGGCCTTGGCGACACAAAAATTTGTGACTAAAGCGTCAAATTTCGCAGCGTTTGAATAATCTTTGCTCATAATGATTCGATTCAAAAGTTTATCTATTAGGTAAGATAGAGACATAAAAGTGCGAAACTCATAAAGCAGGTGAATTGAAGGACTTCCAACATCAAAGGAATTTCACGAAGACAGCAAAAGGGAATTAAAAAATGGACAAAAAATTTTATGAGACAGAGAACACACATCCCTATCGTATTAATTGTATTCTTATTTTTAAAAAAGTTACTTTTGCTACGTTTAAAATTATTTTTTACTTATTTACTATCGATTTTTTAGCATTTGAAGAATTTGAAAGATTGACTCTTTCTATTATTAGAATTTGAAAATGACATATAAGAGTGCGGGATGTTACCAAAATAGTTGCTAAGTAATACTAAGCCATGCAACAACACAGTGCCAAAAATCATGTCATGTGACAAGCACATAGTTAGAGATAAGTGTCATCTGATGAGTACAAAAACGAACACTCTCAACTCCGGCTTTATCTATATACAATATAAATGATCCAGTGAACATAACTTGTTTGTTAACACTTGAAAACAATCTAAAAGGAGATAAGACAGGAATTTTTTTTTTTTGTGGAATGTTTGAATCCAGTTTCCATTCTTTTTAGGGTTAGTGCCATTAAAAATCACAAAAATAGTACACTCATACTGCATTTATCTCGAACTAAATCTCGTGTCACATAAAACTCAAACTAGTACATCCATTACTTAGTTAATCTAAACTAATTTTCATGTCACAAAAAACTTTCAAACTGATATGATCGTGCCATATTTACCCCAAACTTATTTTAGTATTACAAAAAATCTTAACATCAGCCTTACTAACCCATTACTTGTAATTTCAATCCAAACAAGTCTTCTATTACAAAATCTGACATTACCAACATGTGTTTAGGCCAGTATTTATGTTAAAAGGGGAATTTGTTTTTTTTTTTTTGGTAATGTTAAAAGGGGAATTTTTTTTTTTTGGTAAAGTTAAAAGGGGAATTTGTTGATTACTTCAATTTCATAAAAACTCTCAAATACTTCAAAAATATCTTGTTTTCTTCTCTATTCACTTCACTTCTTAGATCTCAAGCTCAAATCATTAGTTTGAGAGCGTCTATGTGGAATCTTTTGTAACTAAAAAAAATTCAATGTAAATGTAGCATGAATATACCAATTCATGATTTTTTTATAACAAAAAAAATTATTTTGGATAAATGTGACATGATTGTATCGGTTTACAATTTTCCTTTTACATGAAATTAAATTCAGACTCAATATGTTCACAGATAATATTACTAATTTCGTCAGCTCTAATGCTTTCATGAGTATTTGTTAATTATTTTTTTATACAAGTGTACTAGAATAATAATTTAAATTTTTTTGGGGGGTATGAACCCTTCTTTTTATCATTTGTATAACGAAAAGATAATAAAAGAGTTCTTCATGACTACTTTCTTTTTGGGCGGGGAATTGTACCCTATCCTGGAGGAGTTCTTCATGGGCTGAGATGACTGTATGGGCAACTCAGCATATTTCTGGTAAGAGCTTTTATCAATGCATAGCCAGATTTGCATTGGGAGCATTATGCCATATTATTTGGAAGTCGTGGAATGACGCATTGTTCCGTAATACTGCTATTTTCATTCCTGCCATCAAGCTGAAGCTGACTAGAATGGTCAAGGATAAAGCAAGGACATTCCAGCATGTATTGGACTCTCCCAGAAATAGGAGGATACAACAGAATTGGGGTATTGATGCCGCCATTTTCTCTTGAATTTTTACTTTTTGAGTAGGACTTGTCTTTCATTTTTCGGCCTTCGATGGCCATTGTTTAGGCCTGATACTTAGGCCTATCTTGTGTCGATAGTTACACCTCGGTTCCCTTACACTTACGTTACCAAATGATAAGTGTAAGTTTTGTGGAACCGAGAACTGATGCCTTGTACATATTGCTTGGTTAGAAGATCAATACAAGTACTTACCTTACCAAAAAAAAAAAAAGATAATAAAAGAGCGCCTAACGGCTAAAGCCCATCACTTAACAGTAGACCAGATTACTGATGAAGGCCAAATTTCGGAGAGATCAGTCAATGCAACGCAAACAAGCCTAGAATTATATGTTAAAATCGAGAAAGCAAGTTAATAATCAACCTAAGACAATACCAAGTTGGGAAGCACGTTATTCAGTTACCTCCCACAAAGACATAGATGCGAAGCTTGACTATGTGAAAGCATGTCGTATTTACTATTTGTAGGTGGTAGATAACAAGGAACCTATTAAAGAGATGTTCTGGTTTTTCTTTCTGTTTTTCTATCTTATGTTCTGTTCTTCTTTCCAAACCATACCCAAAGCCTAGTAACCAACTTACCATCACAACCCAAAATTCTAGATAATAATGTCTTGCTGTATAAACAACCATCCCCTTCCTCCATTGCCTCAAGCACAGTTAGCAATCCATTCCTCTCGCCTCATCGATTTCAAGTCCTTTGACCCTCTCACAACGAAAGATCTAGGCTTCCTTTGCCAATATGGCTTCTTCCTCGAAGAGTGTTGTTCTCTTCACCGCCCTAATTTTCTCCACCGTCAATATGACCTTCGGAGCTCGACTCCTGCCTCAAACAACTATACCATATATACCGACTCGTCCCTCAATAAAATTAATACCGATGGCGTTCTCGCTGCGGTTCAGGCCCAGATTTCCTACGGTCGTCATGCCACCTGTGCCCACCCCGACCACCCTGCCTCAGCCGCCTCAGCCCACACTGCCGACGCTGCCCACCACCCAGCTGACATTGCCCACCACTTCTTTTCCGTCACTTGGAATCATGCCAACCGTGCCCGCCGAGCCAGACACGTTGCCCCCAATGCCAAGCATCCCTACGTCTCCCGCGAAGATTCCTTCCACTCCTTTCATCGCTAGTTCTCGAGCCACCGGCCCCCAGCCCCTGAAGACCTCACCGCCATAAGAGGTTACCTCGGTGCATCTTTAAACTGTTGGGGTCTGTCCTTTCTTTGTGAGATTGTTCGCATATATCCGTGGTGGGTCATGAGATTTCTATTGGAACTATATTTATCAATTGCGTTGTTTTTCTTAAAGATAGAAATATTAAATGCGTGAATATTTGTGTCATTTGTAGTTTCCTTTTTTTGTTTTTAACTTTTTGCTATATATTTGTATGTAACTTTGATTTCAAGAATATACAGAAAATACGTTCTTCAAGTTTCTTACGTGGTATCAGAGCTAGGTTTAGGGTTTTCTCTCTTGGCGCATGGTTCAAAGGGGCTCGGAGATCAGGGTTCCAGATTTGCTGTTTTCGTTCGTCCTTGGGATCGTGTGCTGTTCGTTTTTGGTGATTGGACTCCAATTTTTGTTAAGACTGGGGGTTTCTTCAAGTTGATCGTGTCCTCGGGGGATTCCTCTTCAATTTCTGTTTCGTCAGAAAGTTGAATATCTGGACTGAACAAACTCTGCGGTTTCGATTGCCACTCCGCGAGTTCCTGCTGCAAATCCACCCTAGCTTGCCGCGCTCTGCGTCACCTCCCTGGTGTCCCTTCGAATTGGAAGAATCGAGTCGGTTTCTCGCGGCCTCCGCACGCCCTCCCTTTGAGATCTGTCCTTCGGTTCCGGATTAGCCTTCGAGGCGTGTTGCGATTGGCTCTGGATTGACGGGATCGGTTTTCAGGTTTGCAATATAATTTTTGAGCTTGGTGGGTCTTTTGATCCTCCTTGCTTTGGTTCTGTAGAAATTGGTGTGAGTGCTAGATCGGTGGAGTGGCCGGTTGTGCTGATCTGTTCGGTCATTGAGGGGTTTTTGGTGTCGCCTTTGTTTTTGGCTTTAGCTTGGTTGGGTTCCGCTTTGAGTTCGGCAGATCTCGGACGCTTGATTTGCGTTCTTTTTTTATTTTGGATGTTGCTTCCGGTGTCATACGTCTGTGTTGAGTGATCCCTCGTTCCGACGGTGTGCATTCGTTTGTTTTGGTGACGCAGTTCGCTTAGGTTTCCACCTCTGCGAGTTTGCAGTTTGGAGAAACGATCTGCAAGTGAATAAAAAAAAAAAAGAGAGTTGACTTGGTCAACTCGGTAGACTCTTCGGTTCGGTTGTTATTGAGCCTTGTGCGTCTCTTGTCCCTTCACATTTACCTCCAGCAACTATTGAACCTGACCCTACCACTTCATTTCCTACACCTTCTCGTCCACCAAATACTGCTCCTAACCCTCCACCTCCGTCCTCAGACCTTGACTTACCAATTGCCCTTCGCAAAGGATCACGCAACTGTCCCAGCACTAGATATCCTCTTGATAGCTTTTGTACCTACGCAGCCTTATTCACTCATCACCATGCCTTTACTACTCGTCTTGACAGTTACTCAATTATGTGGAAAAATGAGACTTGGGATCTTTGTCATCTTCCTCCTGGTAAACCGGTGGTTGGTTGCAAGTGGGTCTTCACGGTTAAGGTTCATCCCGATAGATCCCTTCACCGACTTAAAGCTCGGTTAGTTGCCAAACGTTACTCTCAATCATATGGCGTTGACTATGATGAGACATTCTCTCTTGTTGCCAAGATGACATATGTTCGCATCTGTATGGCTCTCGCTGCCACTTGTCATTGGCCACTACACCAACTTGATGTCAAGAATGCATTTCTCAATGGCATTCTTGAGGAGGAGGTATATATGACTCAACCACCTGGATTTGTTGTTCAGGAGGAGGCCTCTAAAGTCTGTCACTTACGAAAGTCTCTGTATGGTCTCAAGCAATCTCCTCGAGCTTGGTTTGGTCGTTATCTTAGGCTCTCAATCATTTTGGCATGACCAGGAGTGCCAATGATTACTCGGTATTTCTACCGACACTTGAAGTAAAAGACTATCATTTTGGTCGCATATGTGGATGATCTCATCATTACTGGTGATGATGATGATAGGATCCTTGCATTAAGAAGTTATTGGGTGAGCAGTTTCAGAATACCGACCTTGGAAAACTTAAGTACTTTCTTGGCATTGAGGTATCACAGTCTCATGACAAACTTCTCATCTGTCAGAGGAAGTATGTACTCAATATACTCTCAGAAAGCGAGTTACTTGGATGCAAACATGTTGATTTGCCTAGGTTCCTAAGACCAAGCTTATGCCAAATGATGGAGAGTTATTACATGATCCCAAGGAATATCGAAATTGGTTGGTAAACTAAATTATTTGATAGTTACTCAGCCTGACATTTCGTATCCAGTGAGTGATGTGAGTCAGTTCATATCTGCCCCTCGCACTACGCACTAGGATGTTGCTATTCGGATCCTCAAGTATCTCAAGGGATCTCTAGGAAAAGGGCTAGTATACTCTGACCAAGGACATGACACGATAGCAGGCTTCACAGATGCAGATTGGGCAGGTTGTCCTATCAAGCGGCGGTCTTCTACAGGGTTTTGTGTCTTCTTTGGTGGTAACCTTGTTTCTTGGAAGAGTAAGAAACATATTGTTGCATCTCGATCCAGTACGGAGTCAGAATATCGTGCAATGACAAACACTTCTTGTGAGCTAGTCTGGACAAAACGTTTGCTTAATGAACTAGGTATTCAACACGATGTCCTATCAAGCGGCGGTCTTCTACAGCTTGCCGACATTCTAACAAAACCTCTTCGCAAAGCTCAAATTGATAATATATGTAACAAGTTGGGCATGTTAGACATATATGCTCCAACTTGAGGAGGAGTGTTAAAGATAGAAATATTAGATGCGTGAATATTTGTGTCACTTGTAGTTTCTTTTTTTTTTCTTTAGCTTTTTGCTATATATTTGTATGTAAATTTTATTTGAGGAATATACAGAAAATACGTTGTTCAAGTTACTTACAGTTTTCTAGCGAGTCTTTTTGGTGCGAATAAATGTTCTTCCACCATCTTGTACCTATCTTCAATCATATGTATTAGCCAGTGACTTGGCCTCCATTCTTTAATGTCCTTTCCACCGCTTCCATGCTTGTTCATAACAATATCATACATTATCAGTATAAGAATGGGTTCTCCACGTACGTCGGCCTTAGCCACCTTTTCTTCATTGTTGGGTAGAGAATCGGCACTAACAAGAAATTCGAACTTTGAGCACGGCGGAAGTTTCATGTCTAGAAGCCTGGAATTTCGCGGCTAAGGCTTCTTGCCGCGAAAATAATCGTGGCAGTAATGTCATGGCTAAAGGCTTGTGGCGGTAGATCTTGGAGACGAAATCGACTAATTTTGCAGCAAAAAGTATACTTTTCACTACAGGATATGTCGTGGCAAAAGACATAAAATAAACACTCCATCATGACAAATATTCATATCATGGTTAAAGGGCTAACCATTTGTGACAAAAATATGTGGGCTATTGTAGCTTTGGTTTGCGTCAAATGTTGTAGCGTTTGAATCGTCTTTGCCCACAATTATTTGATTCAAAAGTTTAACCTGCTAGATAAGATAGAGACATAAAAGTGCAAAACTCGTAAAGCAAGTCAATTTTTGAACTGCTTCCAGCACCAGAGAAATTTTACGAAGACAGAAAAAGGTAACATTAAAATTATGAGGCGGATATTTCGTGCACCAGCGTCACGTTCATACATCTATATCATATTCTTAATATTGTACTTCTAAATATCTTTTAGCATCAATCACAGATTTTAAATTTGTTCGTGCAATTCTACAACGTGGAAACTCCATATCTATATTCTATTCTAAATTATAAATAATTATTTTTGCTATGTTTAAAGTTAATAAATTTGACCAAGTTTACTCGAGATTGTTTTTAGCATTCAAAGATGTTGAAAGACTGACTATATCTATTATTAACATTTGAAAATAATATATAACAGTGTAGAATGACACATAAATAATTGATAAGTAACATTGTGCCGTGTGACAACACAGTGCCAAGTGTTGTGCCACGTAACGAGCATAGAATTAAAGAAAAGTGTCACATGATGATGAGTACAATCTCCTAAACATAACTTGATCATTAACACTAAACACCAATCTAAAAGGAGATAGGAACACTATTTTTTTTTGGAATATTTGTGTCAAGTTTTAATCTTTTTGAAGTTTAGTAAAATCATAAACCAGTACACACCTACATTTGCCCTGAATTAATTTTCATGTTATAAAAACTCTTAAACCAGTACACTCATACCACATTTATCCAAAACTGATTTTCATATCACTAAAATTCGAAATCGGTATACTGGTACCACATTTACCCCGATTGTAGTTTTCAATTACAAAGAATTTTAAAATCAGCCGTATTAACCTATTTGTTGTCATTTCAATATTCATGTAAGTATTTTAATCCAAAATCTGACCTCACCAACATGTTTTTAAACCAATTTTTCTGTTAAAAAGGAATTAGTTGATTACTTCAATTTCAGAAAACTGTCGGACAATTCACAAATACCTCCTTTTCTGGCCATCCGCTTCACTTCTCATATCTCAAGTTCAAATCATTAGGTTCTAACAAAGCTAAAAGTTCATGTTCGAAACTTTTTTTTAACACAAATTATATGGAGTATATGTATCACGAATTTATCGGTTTAGAATTTTACATAACATAAAATTTAATTTTGGATAAATGTAACATGATTATATAATATTACGATTTTTTTATATTGGGATAAATGTAATTTGGATGTACCAAATTACTAGTTAAGAATTTTTGTTGGTATTAATCTTTTGTTTATCATCTGTGCAATAAAATGAAAAATAAAAGAGAGTACTTAATGGCCAAAGCCCTTCACTTAATATCGGACCAAGTAGTTGATGAAGTTACATTTCAGAGGGATTGGTCACCGTTACACAAACAAATCTAGAATTATATGTTATAATCGAGAAGCAAGTAGCTATCAACCTAAGACGATAACAAGTTGTAAAGCTTGTTATTCAGTTATCTCCCACAAAGATGTAGATGCGAAGCTTGACTTCATGAAAGCGTAGTCAGTTGTCAGAACAAGAACAGCAGATTTGACCTTTCTCTTTTCTTTCTGGAGGTGGAAGATTGAGCTGAGGTGGTGAGCTAACATGGAACTTATAAAAGAAATGTTATGTTCTTTCCCGTGTTCGGTTTTTATTTCCTACCATACCCCAACTCAAAGCCCAGTCACCAACTAATCATCACAATCTACAATCCCATATAGCCATCCCTTGCCATATAAACTCCCATCCCTTTCCTCCATGGCTTCAAAACACATTTAGCAATCCATTCGTCTCAGCTCATCGATTTCAAGGCCTTGAGCCTATCATAGCGCAATATCCTGACTCCATCTATCAACTGTGGCGACCTTTTTAAATGTGCACTACCTAGGATTCTGCTAAATTATTACAAAGTATAGCCATCCCTTTCCTCCATGGCTTCAAAACACATTTAGCAATACATTCGTCTTAGCTCATCGATTTCAAGGCCTTGAGCCTATCATAGCGCAATATCCTAACTCCATCTATCAACTGTGGCGACCTTTTTAAATGTGCACTACCTAGGATTCTGCTGATGGATTACAAAGTATAGCCATCCCTTTCCTCCATGGCTTCAAAACACATTTAGCAATCCATTCGTCCCAGCTCATCGATTTAAAGGCCTTGAGCCTATCATAGCGCAATATCCTGACTCCATCTATCAACTGTGGCGACCTTTTTAAATGTGCACTACCTAGGATTCTGCTAAATTATTACAAAGTATAGCCATCCCTTTCCTCCATGGCTTCAAAACACATTTAGCAATCCATTCGTCTCAGCTCATCGATTTCAAGGCCTTGAGCCCATCATAGCGCAATATCCTGACTCCATCTATCAACTGTGGCGACCTTTTTAAATGTGCACTACCTAGGATTCTGCTAAATTATTACAAAGTATAGCCATCCCTTTCCTCCATGGCTTCAAAACACATTTAGCAATCCATTCGTCTCAGCTCATCGATTTCAAGGCCTTGAGCCCATCATAGCGCAATATCCTGACTCCATCTATCAACTGTGGCGACCTTTTTAAATGTGCACTACCTAGGATTCTGCTAATGGATTACAAAGTATAGACTTAGCTCGAGCTCACCCAAACTTATACCAATTCATAACTTTAGTTAAGGTTCTTAACATGCAATATTGATTTCAATTAGACTTGTCACTAATTTATTTGCGGTGGATCAATTAGAAACTCATGTAAAGTATCAGGAGTTGTATTTTACCCATACAAACCAAATATTATGAGTTCGGGGACTTGATTACACTAGATTGCTATAACACTCTTTGGGTACCTATCTTTTTATTAAAAAAAATGTTTGGCAAGCAATTTGGATTCAATTTAGTCCATATCCTCTTATATAAGGGTATTATTAAATAAACACTCAACTTTGCGAATGCATAATACGCTTGTATTATGTTGTTTCTTTATGGCTTTAATTTTTGTCATGCCCTAGTGTAAAAGATGATTTAGGTTTACTTGAATTGATATTGCAGGCTAGTTAGTAGAAGATGAAAGTGGTTAGGATAGAGAAACAAACATTCTTCATCATTCCTAAGGTACGTGATTTACTATTTGATTCATATGTAGTAGCAACACACGAAAATTGATGTAAATAAAAGTAAGAAAATTTATATCTATTTTTTTCATCTTTAACACCAATGATGCAGATGTATCTCTAATTTGTCCTGATGTAAGGTGTTTTTTGACTGGGGTAGTGTGAAATGAAATGCTCCAATATATGGGCTCAAAAGGGTTAATCAATTGATCACATCTAGTATAATTTGGAATAGAGAAATGAATTGTCCCTCATTATTTTGATCGTTGCACTTTTCGCAAGAGAACTCTTTATTTCATAAACATGAAATTTTATATGTTCACCTCACAAGTATATATATATATGGGGCCGTGTATGAAAAAAGTTACCTTTCATCGGGACGATCCATCTCCTTTAACATTCTCAATTAACTCCTTCCATTCGTTCCCTCACTCTTACTCCAGCCACCAGCCCGAATTTTTAATTTGTGCATGTATTCCTTCCGTTTGTAGAATCATTTCCATGCATGTGTGGTTTTCCGAGATTGTGTTTTGGGATTCTGGACTCCTTCAATTTGCTGCTCACGTAATTTAATGGCGAGCTCTCTCGTCAAACGTGCATCTGCAATCTACTATTTGTACACATTAATGAGCGATTTATTTGCCCGCTTCTATCATGGTCTTTCAATCGCTTCCAGCATCTTATTACTCGCAGTTCATAAAAGGATCTAACTCAACTGGCCAACTTCTTCAATTCAGATTGACTTGATCAATAATTGCAAAAATACCACATAAAATTCTCGACAACCTTTCATTTTTTTGTCTGCAACAGACCTCCCTGCACAAGTCTTCGAACGTAAGATCTGAATCGCTTGAAGAGGACACACGGCTCCAACCACAAGGAAGAACTACGATTTTAACAAGTTCTTCAAAATCTATGGGATAAGATGCAACAATCGCAATTAAGAAAACCGCTACTAAGCACACTCCAAGTCAGGGTCACCCAAACCCCAGCAATTATGTATTGAAAAACAGAAAATCATGAATCCAGCCTCCACGAATAGAGCAAATTACTAACAATCTGCAGCATTTACAAATAACTCGTAAGTTCCACTGCCATCACCAGATAACAAAAGTATAGATATATAAAGGACAGACAAGACTCCCAAAAAATATAACCCTGAGGCAGGGTATTCCATTTCCAGCTTCATCCCATGTAGTTGGAAGAAGGCCTAAGCTTTGTTTTTTGGTATGCTAATCAAAATTTAATATGTGAAAGGACAAAACAGCTTTCACAAAACTAATGATCGTACTCCAAGATGAGGAGCATCAAGATTCACTAGCAAATAGAACAACACGCAGAAATATAACTAATTTAACTCGGGCACAACACTTGATGGATAACTTGGGAGGATAACATCACATTTTAGTAATCAATTTAGTATATTCACTCCGAATCAGACGAATCCGCGTTTGAGCTTTGCCTGACACTCCTTTTACTTTGCGCACCAGACCTTGAATTCAATGAGGATTCACCTTCAAAAAAGATAACTTGAGATTTGGCCAATCTTTCCTCCAAATCCTCTGTGCTAAATTCATCAGTCCCACCAAGCTCATCAAATCCCACCTAATTGCAAATTGAGTATAGCAATATAAGAAACAAGACACCACGGGTTTCAATAAGGATATCCATTATTCTAAAGAGTAACCCACAAAAGTCATTATCATACCACATAATCCTCCACTTTTGCATTCTTTATGAGAGCAAGAGTAGGGAGAACAACGATCTTGAGCTTTTCAGCAAGAAAAGGGCTTTTCTCTGCATGGATTTTCACAAAGCGGGTCTCTATGTGTTGCTTTGCCAATATACTCATGTGCTTATCCATCACCTGCAAATCACCCGTGATCAAATATCATTCCTTCTAGAGTTCAGGACTGCACCTGCTATTCAGAGGTTCTATCTTCCAATCCCATGGAGGAAAATATCGAAAACCCCCAACAAAATGATGATTTGGCAATTCAATCAACACACATAAACTCATTACTCTTTATAAGTCAAAACAGCTGCTTCAAGTACCTTTAAATACCCTCATGCAGTGTCGATATGACAGTTCATTTCACCATAGACGTAGCAGCTACATCATCTATCTAAGAAATACTTCTGTTTCATATTTAGTTCCTTTAAACAATAGATAGTAAAAAATAATCTTTATGTTGACTGCATTTGTAAAAACTATTAATAATATTAATCCATATGATACAGCGAAAAAACGCAAGAGATGCTAAGATCGGCATGCTGAATTGGTTTACAAATGAAATGGAGCAAAGTTCTGTAACTTTGTCAAATCCTTAAACGAGTCCACGAACTCCAATAACCACTTGGTAGTGTTTGCCAAATTGCAAGACCATCATAATATCTCTAGCTTTACTTAGTGGCAGGCATTACTGATGAGTACGAAACACTCAAAAAATAATACTAAATCTTGAGCTGCGTATCAACACGAAACGCCAACACTGCGTAACAATGGCTATCCAAGGCACTCACAATTTCACCTCCCAAAAAACCCCTTAAAATCCACACAAACCCAAGTATAATAGAAACATTCAGAACCGTCAGCAATTCCCAAAACGCAGAGACGCGGACTCACCTTGCAGGGCCAGTTCTCGCGGTAGAAGTGGCAAACGACGCGCTCGCTGGCCTTGACGGCGGGAAAGAACTCCTTCTCCGCGGGGATCTCGGAATACTCGCCGTGGCCGAGGGAGATCCAGCGGCTCCGCTTCTCCGCCATTTTCTTCATCTGCGCCAACCTCCGCTCCCTCAGCGCCTCCAGATCGTCCTCGTCGAGGCGGTCCAGGGCGGCGATCTCCTCGTCGATCTTGTCCTCCACGGCCTTCGCCACGGTGAGGACTTGCTTCTCGATAATCTGACAGAGAGAGACGGAGAAGCTAAAAAATTAGGTGAAATCTCGGAGACCCATGAAAGACCGAACGGAACGAGATCCCAATTCACGAGAGGGACCGATGATGCGAGTACCTCTTGAACCATAGGGTTCGCCATTGAAGGTCGGCCGACTTGGGGAAGTTCTCGCGCTCTGAGGAAGCGAATGCAAAATGGCTATGGCAATGCGGAGAGAGAGAGAGAGAGAGAGAGAGTGAGTTTCAAAATGTATTGAAATATCAAACGAAGGGAGAGGGAGACAGGGACGGTGTCGTTTCATGTGCAAAATCATGGGCTTTTCTGATGAATGGAGCCCCATCTATTTATATGGGCCTCAAACCCGTCCATTGGGCTTCTCTGATGAATTTGGGCCTCAAATGGAATGTCTTCCATGCGTCTGGTTTCGATTACCTATTTTTACGCACAGCAACGAATTATTGAAGGAAAATGACACAAATTATTCATGAACTTGCGTCTTGTGTCCAAATATGTAATATGATTTCTGAAATTTTAATCTATTCAATATTATTCTCGAACTTTAGCCTAATATTTAATGTATTGCGTGGACTTTATATTTGTCTATTATGATACTTGAAAATTTTGGTACATATTCGAATTAATCATTAAATTCTATGAAAATGTTTCGACGTTATCCCCAAAATTAAGTCAATCAAAGGGCAACATTGAATATTTTATGTACAATCTAGTAATCAATTTGAACATTTATCAAAAGTTTAGGGACCACACGCAATAATTAAAAGTTCGGGAATGAAGTTGCAAATTTAGCTAAAGTTAGGTGACGGCATTATATAAATTAAAAGTTTAACAATCACATTATACATCGGAAAAAAAATTCATGAGCGACTTATGTTATTATTTCAATTATAAATTGAGAACAATAAACTCTATTTGTGACGAAGTTAACGGTTTCTATTGACACGGCAATCTTTTATTCATCAATCGCTTAAAGTCTCAAAGCTTGCTCTGGAAGTTCGCGGTCTAATTCGAACTGATATGGAAGTTTTGGCTCAAACATAACAGTAGATACAATTTCATTTTGATATTGAAAAAAGGAGTTTGATATCCTCAGTCAATTTGAAAAAAAAAATAATCAGTGTATAATTAATGAGCATATACTTTTGAAGATTGTTGACCTGTAATGACATGTAACGATCCAAAAGAAGGGGAACTTTTGAATGAATCTCTCAGACACAGTGACGCACACATGCATATATATATGAAACACATTGAGGAGATAAGGTTCACATTACAACAACACCAAATACAGGAAAATACAAGTCATGGGAAAGGGGTAGTTCTTGCCGCACCCACTTCTTGTAACATGTCTTCATCAAGATAACAACCAGCAGACACCCATGGCAAGATTTCAAACACACCATCAAGACATGATCAAGCAGAGATGTCCAAAACATGCTACTAAACCCTAGTCTGCATTCTACACTCTTATTATTCATCAGAGCCATTAACTGAAGCTCCAAGGCTGGAGTCCCTGGATTCGATGGACGATGCTCATGGTGATCAAGGACATTTAGGCTTGCCCTTGGAGCTGCGCTTGTCGCGGTAGCACGGGCACTCGTGCTTGTTGCCATAGGTCCCGGAGGGGACGCACCTGCACTCTTCGCAGCAGATGTTGCAGTACTTGATGCACCGGTCCATCACCCCAGCCTTCGCGCACCTCTCCTTGCACTTGTTCCCACAGTATGCTGCAAGATTTCATCTTATTACCATTATTGCTAGCTTTGACACATGTTTATGGACTTGACTTACATGTCAACTAACTTAAAAAGTGAGTGATGTTCCCACGTGATTGAAGGAAAACATGGCCAAATACGAAAAACATTGTTTTTTTTTTTTGGGGGGGGGGGGGGGGGGGAGGGAGAGAGAGAGAGAGAGAGAGAGAGAGAGAGAGAGAGAGAGAGAGAGAGCAAGTTAGGCTGAAATGAAGTTGCTTAATCGGAAGCATATAACCAATAACCCAAGAAACCCGCAAAGATCTACATTTGAATGTTAGGCATGTCATATGATGGAGCTGCAAATGAAAGTTCCAAGTATGACATGTCACATGACTTAGAATCTAGCAATCCAAGAAAAGGGTATGATCGCTTATACTTACGCGACATTGCAGATGAAGGCTCCAAGAGAACGAAGCTCAGGAGGAGCGAGCAGATCAGAAGAGTCGGAGCCAGCAGCTTCATGGCTTTCTTCTAACTTCTCTTTATCTCCAGATTCTGCAAACAGTGGAGGTCTCGCTCTGTTCAGAGACGGCTTTTAGATAAAAAGCTTTACCCGGAAATAAAACGAATGACCGGAGCTCGATCGAAACCGTTCGCTGTGATGGGATCCACGCGACTCCTACGTAATATCCGTAATTCTTAAACAGTCCAGATCCAGCTATCTCTGTCTTGAACGACGGAGAGAAATGACTCCATCTTCTTCTTTGTTTCTTATTGTTTCTTGTTCTGTCGCGAGTGCCGTGTCTACTGTTGTTCGGTGATGGCATGCGTTGTCCGATAGTTGTCAGTCACACGTGAAGGAGGCAGAGAAGGTAAGCGGGTGGATTCCGGAGGTGTGGTGGTCAGTGCTATGAAGGCGGATGTGTCCGTGGGTGGTGCAGGCTCGACTGACACCAACGTGACAAAGTTCAGGAACTGTCATGAACCGTAACAGCTCGTGAAGACGCTGCAGGCGTCTACGTAACAACTAAGAGAACATGCAGGTTTAATCCCCTTAAAGAACCAATTTCAATTCTAACTCTCCTTCGAACCTTTTTTTATCTAAAAAGAATTCACGATTTTCACTCTCTTTCCGAATTTATTCATGCATCCTTTTTTCAAAATTATCCATTTAGATATTCATTATCAAAATTTGCATCTTTATCAACACCCTTAATTTCGTATGAAGTAATAGTAGTCTCTTGATGTCGATAATCTTGAAGTTGCCGGCAGAGATTTTTGGACGGGTGGACAGATTTGATATTAGAGTAAAATTTGAGGACAGAAGTGAGATTTGACCTGAAGTTTAGGAGTCTTTTCCCCTGGGAATATATTCATGACTACTGAAAGATTTGACCAACGCAGAACTGCACGGGCTAGCTTCAAGAACGCGTATGCAGATCTCTCAAAAGAAGAATGAAGAATTTGCGACACTTGAGCGAGCAGGGTTTGATTCTACTACAGTAGAACTGGTCGGACAAATCTTCTGAGACAGACTTGAATCTCAAGATTGACTTCTGAAATATCCAGGCGTGAACATGTCGTCATTTCACAGAATGTGAAAGGAGGCCCCAGCTTTCTTCATTTTATTAGTTAGCTCCCCTCAAGATGCTGCAGACCAAAAAAAAAAAAGAATAACAAAGCTAAAACAACGAAGGAAAATGAAATGAAATCTAGACAATCATTGTATCAAGATATCTAATAATCGAAGATGATGATTTGAAATGTTATAAACTTATTTAATTAATTTATAATAAATGATATGATATCATAGAGTATTCAAGAGACTGATAACATCATATGACATTTTCCTAGAAAGGTCGATACCTCTAAATAAAATTTAGATCTACTCCAAAAAAGCATCATGTTAAACATTCCATATTGATTTGAAGTATCAATTCAATAAAACGACCTTTTTCTTTTGAAAAAAAAAACTCGAACATTTAATACATTAGAAAAGTGAAATAACTATAGATGTGAGCTGTAAGTGTTACTTGCTTTGTTGATAAAATCACTCCTAGTTCTAAGGTAAATCAGATGAAGAGATTAAGAGAATTTTGAATACAAAATGAAGAAAATTATGAAAGGAGGGAGTAAGGGACACATGTAAATCCATAAAACCCTCCTTTCATACACTATGAGTTTCCCCAAAACCCTCCTTGCACAGCCGCCGGGGCTACAATTGCACAGACACAGACACCAACCTTTCCAATTTTTTCCATTAATTTGTTGCTAAAGCAACTCTTATCTGATTGCCCCCCCCTTGAAGTATTTCAACAAGATGAGATGGCAACAAAAGGAAATAGCATTTCAGCTGAACCCAGAAAGATTCAGAGAGATTTTTGCAGAAGCATTACAGACTTTCAAGTCTAATTTGTCCTTCCAGTCCTCCCCTGGAAGCAGCTGTGACGGTCCCTAAACACAATGAACTACTGAGCTTAACAGTGAACCTGAGATGCTTATATGGGAATGATTACTATTCCAGATGCTGACCACAGTTTTGATTAGATATCTAGATTACCAAAGAGATGAACTTCGGAAATTCCAACATAACACAACACAACGAATAATTGGGTACCAGATATACATACAAGATACCCACGCCATGCCTTACACTGAAAAAATAGTTTCTTTGCCATGCCTTGTATCGTTTACAACACGACAGACCATGCTGTGAATTGTTTACAACACAACAGATGCACTTAACAAGTTCATCATTCAATGTTTAACACAGCAACTTTGTATTACCCACATCATGCCTTTCCCTATAAAGATATACTATTTATCCTGCTGTAAATTGTATACAGCATGACGGACTAGCTTCATGAGTTCATTATTCAACGTTAACCCAGCAACTCCATATCTACACATATTGAAGGTAGGAGAATATACAAGTTTCACGAACCAAAAATCATCAACCTCCCAGGCTGTTGGATATGGGAGCCCTCTGGCTATTAGAGTACTCCTTCGTATGGTCACTTGATGATAGCAGATTGACCTGACAATTATGGCTCGATTCAACTCACAGCCCAGGATATATAACACTTAATTTTGAGTTTATATGGAATCACAAGTTGTAGGTGGATCATACCTTGACAATCTCTGATTTTGAACTTGGACGCATATAGGCAGCTAAAATGCTCATATTGAAATCCTGATCACAGGTTTAAATGAATCAGGATGGAAACAGCATGAAATGATATAACAATGAATAAAAGTGCAGGATAGACATCAAACAGCTAGTGCATGCTACTTAGGAAGCAATCACGCAAAGAGTGAGCTTTTTCTGCTTATGAATGATAAGTGACCGATTTGAGGAGCGAGAGAAGCAATAAAAGGCTGATCATGCCACAATTCTTATAGTTGGATGGTAACAACTCATTAAATAAAAACAATCTTTCTGACATGTAGCAAGCAAATAAATGCACAAATTTAAGCAACAACAGCAACAAAGGTATAAATTCATCTGCAAGTCGACATTATAAATACCATACATGCTGGAATTGCATTCTATGGTGAGGTATTCTCTCCTGAAGTTTTGCCCTCTCAAACTTTTTGCAACCGGAAAAATAATAGAAGACGCATTTTAATAGCTTGGTTCCTTTTATTTTCTACTGTCTACCAGGAGATTCCTCTCGAAAGGTTATACAGAATCAAAAACAGGATTCCTTGAAAAAAATGCCCAAGCAATGATGAGTAAAAGGTACTTAAAATTTGACAGCTTTATTTGGTAGAAAAATAAATTGTCTAAGATGCAATTGCCTTTATTTCCATCAATTGATGCAGCAGTGCATGAACTTTTCCATACTCAACAGGATGAAAGATAGAAGGAAAACCAGACTACCACATCTAAAATTTAAGTGCATGAAGATCCTCAACCATTTAATTCTCATATAAAAATAAAGACACTGACTGGGTGGAAAAAAGGGCACGGAGAAATGTTAGTGAGGAACAAGAGAGCTGGAAAAATTCCATTAGAAATTTCATTTGCTATGACATTCTACCAGCATATTCCTAGTAAAATTTTGACAAAGTAATACCCAAATTTAACAAGTTAATGATATCAGTTTCTCCCTCAAATTTTCATGGACATTTGCAGATGGCACATGTAACACATGAAGCAATAGTAACGTAAAAGTTGAGTGCAAGACGTTATTGCAAAAAGTTAAGCAAGAGGCTGCATAGAGTACATGTAAAGTTTATGGACCAAATCCATACTTTAAGTGCCACCTCAATCACTATTAAAGTCACTATAGTTCTTTGAATACAAAACATCCTCTGGCTAAAATGTAAAAAGCATGTCAACAGAAACCAAATATTGCCAAAAGTTGTGTGCACATGTTTCTCGGAAAACTGTGGAGACATCAGTCTGATAGTAACACAACGAATCAGTTTAAGATAACACATTAGGTCTACAATGCATTCTCTCGATATTGAAGAATAATAGCAAAATAGAGCACAACTCACTCTATGTGGATCACCCCTCAAAGATTGCACAAACATGGAAGATCCTGAACCTCTTCCCTGCACAAACATTCATTATTAGATAAATCAAATTTGCATCACAGTTCCAGTTTCAATTAAAAAATTGGGACACCAGTCAACATTACAAGAAATTAGCTAATGCAAGGGTTAATTACGTCTTGTCACTGTAAAGTCAACCTCTATAGCATCGCTAAAATAAATACTACTTGGTCACTGATCATGAATAATCCATAATTACTATATTTAATAATCTTGAATGAACTAACTGAATACTTGTATCAGAAATTCCCCGAATTAGTTTGCCATTTCTGTAAACAATATAATTGACAACTCGAAGTTGCATATTATCCCTTTCTTGTAACAGATCCGAGGGGAAGAGTGTTTGACAGATGAAAATAACACAGATTCAAATCAGGCCGTCTATCCGCTTTTATGATTCTTAGTAAGTGCATTTCAACTTAGGACTACAACCCCTTGGACATGTTAAGAACATCTTAAGCTCATGAATGTTAAGCAGTTGTTACAGCAATTGATTTTAGACACAGTTTTAAGCAAAACAAAACCTCCATTAGATTTGAGATTGGTGACGATTGACAGATGATTGGTACATTTCTGGCACAATGCTTGGTGCTACCATTCTCCCCTTAAATCTAGATTGCTTTCATTCCTATCTAACCAATGATTAGGATGTTATGATTTCTAGGTTTTGGTATGTTGATTATTGCATTTATCATATGGAATCAGATGTTATGGTTTCTAAGTTTTGGTAAGTTGATTGTTGCATCTATCATATGGAATCACATTTTTATCAAGAAATTTACAAATTGGAGCAAGATTGTGTTTCTTCCTTCCACTTTGCCCTTTATAGTAGCAATCCTAGTGATTCACAGGAAGAAAAGCTTCTGTGTAATCTCTCTGCAAGCAAATTACTCTCCATTGAATGCAATTATAGAGCTATTAGCAGTTTTAACTTCGACGATTCTGGTACCCTCCCAAAGCTATCTGACTTCCTACTGTCCCATCCAAAATCTCATTTTGTTTTGTTAGCTTCTTGGAAAAGAACCCTCAATTTTGACAATCTTCCAAAGCACACTTCCATTCTAATGGGTTGGAATTGCATACAGCAGCCAAGGAATCAACACATCATTTGGTTCTTCACTATGCTTTTGTTTTGCAATTCCATATTCAATTCCTATAGTATTTGATGGGTTGTGCAAATTCCGCTCTGCACTTACTTCAAGGATAAAGCACCTTTAGAAAAAGGCTTAGAGTGTAGCTCGCATTTTCCTATGTACAGCATACAAAAAAGAAACGAAGTAAGAGACCTCGAGGGATCTGAATCTTCACCTCATTCGATTTTTATGGATGTGCACCTTTGCATTTCAAGCTCCACATTTACTATAAATCAGTGTTGCCAGTTTGCTGTTTTTGCATATAACTGATGAACAATTTATTTTTAAACAAAATTATTTCATTAACAGAATGCGATCTTTAAGCTTTCTAATATAAGAAAGATTAATCTCTATTTTGTCTACATTAGTATGAAAAGCATGGATATGGTTCTACAAACTTTAACATTCTCCACAAAACCATCTTGCACAGAGAGGGATTCTAATAAATCACATCATTCTTGGGGCAGTGATTGGTTGTTGTGATTGAAGTCATCTTTTTTTTTAAGTTTCTTCTTGAACTCTTACCTAGTGAGTGATCTACACTTCATGTCCACCTTATCTGAGAACTTTGCTTTAAATCTTTTAATTCACAGCTCAGTTCAATTCTTTTCAAAATTCAAAAATGGTGCCTCCGTTTCATGATTCCAATTTTCATCCTACGTAGGATTCCTAAATAATAATGAATCTTATTTGCAATGTCACGTGAGGAGATTGCTTCAAATTCTCAAATAAGAATAGATGACTCCAGGAGGATTGCAAATCATCTTATTTAAAGAACATCGAGCAATTGGATTTCCTGAGGATATAGTTATTAATAAGTGAAACAAGACAGGAACTTGTGCGGCCATTTACATAATAAGGAAACACATTGTAAGCCTTATTATTGCTTTTCATGTTGAGAACTTCAAAGTGGCTACTAAAATTTCCTCACATAAAACAGATATGGATTTACCACTCAAACTGCAATCGATTACGTGAGCTATTTATCAGATAGAGTACCCAAGGTTTCCCGCATTGCTTATTTCATAAATGCCAAAATATTTTGTTGAAGATTTTGATGCAATTTGAGCAAGATCTTTTGGGATATGTTATCAAACAATAAAGAATCTTAACCAACTGTGACTTAGCCTCACAGAAGGACACAACAAGAAATATTCTGTGTTCCACAGCACAGGCATATTGACAAAGTATTAGATATATAGACACTGAGACGTGCCTTTGCATAAGGTCACATTCTGGTACTTTCAAGTGCCTTACTGAATGATCAATATTACACATGAGATAATGAGGTAATGCCCAAGTCATAACAGCACATTTTTCTGCCACACAAATATCGAATCATGAAATGCAATGTCACCTACTAGCTCTAGTAAAATGGTAAGCAGAGCTTAACAGACAGGTTAGACACCATTAAGTCTAGAAACAGAAGATGCTTCCGTAGGAAAGCAAGATCCATCATATCTCAAACTCATGGTATTCTAAAGTTAGCCTAAATTGCTAGTGACTTGCTAAATCCATAAAAGTTCCATATTGTGCAAATGCCATAGATTTACCTCCAAGGAAATGTCTCTAAGACGCCTTCCAGTTTGTGCACAGCAGATACGGACAACATGCTCATCGCAGCTCCCGCTGATAATGTAATCCCTGCTGTTCATGTAGTACGACCGTGTATAATTCTGGGACCTTCCTGTTGGATTGATTCCAAAATCCACAAGAAGCTTTCCATCAGCAGCCAGAAATTGTTTAACCTGTCAGAATCAAATAGCATGGCCCAAGAAATGGGTAAAGATAGATCTTAAACAATAGCAGCAAAGATGTGGATGCTTAAACAGATAAAACAAGGAGGGAGTTTTGAATACACAACCTGGGACCTTACTATACCAAAACTCATCTATTAGATGGTACTAAGTACTTCCAACTAAAACAAATAGTACTATGATGATTTCTTCTGGAGGTGTTCCCACAATTGACAAAATTAAAGCGATGGCCAATTATGAGACATCCTGATTGAGCTAAAAGTCTTGAAATCAGAAGGCTTGGAACATTCAATAAGGGGAGCATTCTGAAAGATGGGGGAGAACGCAAAACAAAGTGGTACATTTATTACCTTCCAGAATTGAGACACAGGTCACCACATTTGCACTTGCAACAGGTTTCAATAAAGAGGGGAAGAATTCTCCCCAACATAACTGATAAAGTGAATGTAGCCTTGATCATCAAATACTATGGGCTAATGGATCTTATGTTGGCTGTTTCAATAAAGACATTCCTGTAACTTATACAGATCATGAATTGACCATTATCTTCCAGTATTCATCTGTTAACATATTTGGCTTCATCTATTATACTTATCTGCTTGAACTACATATAAAATTTCTCTTAAAAAGATTCTTAAAATCAATATCAACACGTATGAGACTGGATCTCTTGCTTTTTGAGAATTAAAAAGCGAGATGGTTTCTCATTTAAATATCTACAATTGAATGAAATAAGTGCATAATTCAGGATTTTACTGGTAGCTTTAACTAGTAACAACAAATACCTCATTGTCAACAGCTGATGCGAGAAGATAATGATCATCCGGAGAAAAGCAAACCATAACATTCCCTTTGGAACAGGTTGCAGTGTAGCAAGGAACAAAAGGTTTCTGTCTCAAATCCCACAGTTTGACATCATGGTCAAATGATGAAGTAGCAAAAAGGGATGGGGAATGGTTAGCAAACTTTACAACATTTATATGCTCCTGATGCATATTTGTGAATACTTGAAGACGTCTGCCACTGTTGATATCATATAGTGCAACATTTTTGGAATATCCACTAGCAAGAAGCAACTCATCCGCAGAGTTCACGTGAACGGAAGTCAACTGATCAAAGTCATCAAAAGTGATAGAACCAGCACCTGCATATGTTCCTGAATTATTTCGAGGTAGTTGCTGGATATTATACAGCTTTAGTGAACCATTGTCGGAACCAGCAATGAGCTGAGATTGAAGCAGAGAGAAAGAGTGAGTTAGATGGACAGATACCGCATAATGTAATTATCATTGTAGGTGCAATTCTCTGTCTTCTCAATGCACCTCATTGTCTCCCATATATAACATTGCATGAATAATTTGTCTGTTCAGAAATCATCAGACTAAGAAAAGGGACATCTCAAATTCTGGAAATCACAAACAGAACCAGCATGCTTCCAACTTGTGATCAATCAACATACTAGTTGAAGGCCCAGGTCTGCCAAAATTTGAAAACCACCTTACCGGATGCACTCGAGATTGACGTACTGATGAATGAATAATCATATAGAGTTCCCAATAGGAAATAAAATATATTAAATATTATATCAAAGGGAATCTAATTGATCCAGAACATGTATTACAGTTAGAAGTTGTCCTATCAATGTTGTAATCATTTTTTTATTCACTTTTCTATTTGTATTTTATATGAGACATCTGTGACTAGATCAGATCCGGCCAGTCACCGTGGCTAATTATTTGATATTAAGAACTTTATTTGACAATTATTGTGCTAATTTGATATGATATATGATAAGAGTTCATACCATATTTTTACTTTCTGCTTTTGAGTCACGATAGGCTGTTCATTTTATTTTTTGAGAAGAAAGAAACATAAGTTGTGATCGACAGATTCAAAAGCTTGGGCAGATAGATTTATATGGGCAAACCTGCGAAAGAGTATCATTAAGAAGATCCTGAAGATAAATCTCCTTCTATTGGTAGTACCTTAAGTACGAATTTTGAAGATAACAAAACAACTCGTGATATTTGAATATTGCTTCAGGTACTGGTTACATGATCAAAAGTGTGTTAATTCATAGCACTGCAAACATAGAAGTAGACATAGCAAATGAGTTCCCTACAGAACTTTTGACTTCCTGCAGCTTATTCAAGTAAAAGAAGACTAGAAATTATGAAACATTCTGTAAGAAATGTGAATAACTTCAATCAGGCAAAATAAGAAGGGACCAAAACTCTCAATCTGTCGATCAGTTGGTTTATGTATATATATGAGAGAGCATCTTGAAGCTGCCCTGATTATTGACATACTATCAACAAACAAGGAAAGCAAGGATCAAGGCAGCGGCTATGAAAAGGAGGCCATCAATGTTCAAACAGCATCTATTTTAGCTCAAACAATCAAATTGAGGACAACTTTGCACAAGAATTCCTACAAGCTTTGAGAGAAATATGCTTTGCTTGGTCATCACTTTTGTACTTAGATTGTGATTCTTTTGAGAGTTTTAATATGAATTAAAGAGAGCATCTCTTTTTTAGACACAAGTAGGAGTTTTGTGCCAAAAAGAAAGCTTGACTAAGATTCAAGTATGGCAGGCTCTGTTGCTGTGGCAGAGAGACTCAGTGAATTGTGATCTACTTACTTAATAGATGACTTCAGCCGTCTGAGGTTTTAAGACTGCTAGAGAGAGGACTAGGCATAGATGACTAAAACTTTGTAAGTACTTGGCTCAAATTCTCTTATCCAAGCAAGATTTAGTTTGAAACAAAGTGGATATAATTGGACCGAAAACATACAACAATTAAAATTTTCAATTTTTAATGTTACATCAGGAGCTTGAAAATGGTACAACGCATGCTCTAAAATAGTAATAAGTTGTAATCAAATCTAAAGCAACGCCTAGATTAGTAGCACTCATTCCAATGTAGATCTTGGTCTTGAAGTACATTGACATAATCCATACTTACCAGAGATGGGTGCTTCTTGAGCCAACAAAGTCCCAAGACACTGCTCATCGCTCCATAAGATGGGATGCAACCAACGATTTTACCATTTTCATGGTTAATAATGATCACCTCACCATCTAATGTTCCAAAAACCATAAGGGAAGAATCCGAAGGGTGATACTCAAATTGTCTGGGGCGAAAGTTCAGAGCTTCTTCTCCTGAACTAGAAAAAGAAAGTGGTTGCAATGAAGGCCAAGGACAAGATCCTACTCTGGCAGCACAAAGTGATCTGGTGTAGAAACGTTGAGACTTTCCAGATGGATATGTATTCTTTTGTTTATTTGTGTGAGCCAGGTTCCTACTTTCTCTGATTTCACGGTTTCGCAAGATACTAAGAACACTCTCTTTAGCTTTCCTTCTGTATGGTAGGTACTCAAAGTATTGTGAAAAGGTAGCAGCAGCCTGTTCCCTCTCATTCTTTCTAATGGGCAATTCATCAAGCATTTTCAAATGGGGTAAAGAAGCTATCATGAACTCTCTGTAGTGTTTCTGGAAGCATATAGGTGAAGAGCAACAAGAAATGTATCTCGATGCAACATTTGCAGTAGAGTTTGTGCTTGAAGCACCTACAGGTTCTTCTTCGCTGTGGCTGAGAGATGCTCCGGAATCAACCTATAGGACATACAACAGTCAGAAGAAGAAAAAAAAAGACTTATGACATTTAGACAAGATTACATCAAACATTAAAGAGTTTATTTCTCTTCCATTCACTGCAGCCTGTTGTAACCCATGACAGTGAAGATGATTTTCATGATGCTAATAGAGTCATTTCTACCTGCATTTTCATTGCAGCTAAATACATTGCATATATATATCTATTGATTAAAAAGCAAAGGAAACCAAGATGTTCTGAAAGTCTCATAAAGACAATGTAATGACTTGGGACATTGTTTTGATTCAATCCCAGTACAATTCAAGCAGAACCTATGATGGTTGCCAATGTTTATCTTATTAGGTTGAGTTATCATCCTATTAAAATGTCCAACCCAAAATCTTAAGTCGTTTGATGAAGACATGAGTCAATATTTGTATATTGTTGAATGTATTTCCTTGATAGGGGTATTTTTGTCTACTTCCTTTATTATTAAGGTATGAAGGCAATAAGGGTGATATTGTAATTAGCCTTTTCTTGACTTTATCATAAATAGATAGCTTAGGGTCATGTTGACCTAATCAAGCATTCAATTCAGTTTTTTCTTTCAACATGACATCAGAGCAAGGGCTCAATAGAAACCCTAACACTAATTTCTTCTCTGCCCCATCCTTCTTTTCTCTCCACTCTCTCCCACCGCAGTTTCTTAACAACTTCTCCTTTGCTTTCTTTCACAGTGTAGGGCAGCACTAATGAGGTGATTCTTTGAATCTAGTCTGCCCTAAATCTCACCTCTATGAGATAAACTAAAGGTTCGTTGCGATTTGCAATAGGTGGTTTAACCTTTTCTGCGATTTTTTGGATCTTCTTGTTGGAGATTATTTTTTTGCCTTCTTGCAGGCTTATAATTGTCTCGTGTGTGAAGATCAAAGTACTGCAGTTGGCGGACCACCATATTTTTTTCCAGACTTTTTTGGGAAAATTTGGAATTTTTTTTAGGTGATCAAAACCTAAAAAAAAATCAACTTTTTGCTTTCCCTTGATCTGATTTGGCTGATCTTTGGAGGACAACTTCAGCGTTCTACGAGAGGACTTCAATCCAATTTTTGGCCTTTTCTGACAAGTTTCGGTGGTTTGATTGCTCCTATCACACTTTAGGGGCAAAATCTGACGTAATGGCTGAAGGTTCAGTTGAGAATCCCACACCTATAGGAGATGGCCGGCCAGACTACATTACGTTTGCTACAATTTCTGTGAAACTTGACAGCACAAATTATTTGATATGTTCTCGATCTGCATTCTTGACCATTGCAGGCTGGGGCTTACAGGACATATTAATGGAACTTCTACAAAGCCAACTACACCGGGTAATGCTCAGGACAAATAGATCTCTAATGACGCTTTGGTAATGTTTTTTTTTTTTTTTTGCTTAATTCGATGCAACCATATATTGCAAAAGGATATTTGCTTCTTGATACTATGACACAGATTTGTCGGCTGCAAGGGATACCTATAGTCAACTTGGGAATGATGCACTAGTGTATGAACTTCGAAATAGGGTTCATGACACCACTCAAAAAGAGATTACTATATCTCAATATTATGCTGACCTTCGAAGCCTGTTTCAAGAGCTAGATCATTATGCCGATTACCAACCAACCAATGCTGCAGACATTGCTGCATGCAGGAGTCATGTGGATAAGATCAGGGTTTGTGATTTATTGGTAGGATTAAATGTAGAATATGATCAGATACATGTTCAAGTCCTTAGTTGGTCTCCATTCCCTAATCTGGAACAGTCTTATGCACTAGTTCACGCGAAAGAAAGCCATAGGATAGCAATGCTCAATCCATCTATTGTAGATCGATCTGCTCTACAAGCTGGTATTGACAATGTTGCCAAATCTGATTCATCCACTCCATCTGGTCAAATGTTTAAAGAGGTTGTGAAGAGTGAGCATTGTCATAGGCCATATGATTCTAACACTACATGCTGGAAGTTACATGGAAAACCAGCAGATTTTGAGGTAAAAAAGGCACAAAGAAAGGCAAAAAACAAAGCATATCATACAGAGACTGTTCTCACTACACCTATTGCTGATATTAGTTTATCCCAGGAAGAACTTCAAGCATTTCGACGTCTATTGAACGCTTCTGCTGCTGCTACCTCCTCCACAGTTGTCAAATCGCATTTTCCTTCTACTTCAAACCTAGCTAGTTTAGGTATCTTCTTTGGGGGGTTTAATACATTAGTTGTTTCCAGCTGATGAATCATTGATACAGGGGCTACAGATCATATGACAAGCTCTTCTAGTCTCTTCCATAAATATACACCTAATTCAGGCAAAGATAAAGCTCGGGTAGCTGATGGAACCCTCTCTTCCATTGCTGAAAAAGGGTCTATCATTTGTTCTTCTACTCTCCCTTGTCTTATGTTTTACATATTCCATCATTTTCTACTAATCTCCTTTCTGTTAGTAGTCTTAACTCGAGAGTTAAATTGTAAAGTAACATTTTTTTTCTTTCTTATTGTGTCCTTCAAGATCTGGTAACGAAGGAGATTGGATATGGTAAATTGGATGGTGATCTTTACCTGCTTGAGGGTAGTAGAGTTTCTACTTCAACTTTGTCTTTTGCACCTCATCAAGTTAATTCAGCATTAACATATTTTCACCAATGGCACTATAGATTAGGTCATCCCCCTTTAGGAACTTTTGGAAAAGGTTTTTCCTAATCTTGTTTTAGCTTGTAATAAAAATGAGTTCTTTTGTGAAGCCTATGTTTTGGTTAAATAAACTTGTTCAACATATCCATCTTCCAATAATAAAAGTCGTTATCCATCTTCCTAGTCTTGTTTCAGCTTGTAATAAAAACGAGTTCTTTTGTGAAGCCTACGTTTTGGCTAAACAAACTCGCTCAACATATCTATCTTCCAATAATAAAAGTCGTTATTCTTTTCATGTGATTTACTCTTGACTTGTGGGGTCCTTCTCGTCATACTTCTATTTTTGGTCATCGATGGTTTGTCACTTCTATTGATTGTCATTCTTGTACAACTTGGATTTATTTGTTGAAACATAAGAGTGATGTTTTTCGATATTTTCAGATATTCCACAAAATGGTTCAAACTCAAGTCAATGCTACTGTGAAAATTCTTCGTAATGACAATGGCACTGAGCATAATGAGAGTCAATTTCAACGGTATCTTTTTGATTATGGCATTATTCATCAAACTAGTTGTGTTGATACCCCAGCACAAAATGGTGTTGCCGAAAGAAAGAACATAAAATAGTTAAAGGTTGCTAGGTGTCTTATGTTTGCTTGTCATGTCCCAACACAATATTGGAGTGATGCTATTTTAGCCATTGCATATTTAATCAATTGGATGCCGACTAGAATTCTTAATTTCCATGCACCTATTGATGTTTTGCAAGGATTGTCAACTTTTATTATTTCCCCTAAAATTTTTGGTTGTGTTTGTTATACTCGTAACACCACCTCTAAAAGTAAGTTAGAACCTTGTCTTTGTTACATTTTTCTTGGGTATTTAGCTACTCAAAATGGGTATAAGTATTATCATCCTCCTTCTAGGTGCACCATTGTCTCTATGGATGTGATTTTTCAAGAGTCCAACTCCTATTATTCAGCTTTCACCTGTACAGGAGTGTCCTAGTGAAGAGGTGTTTCTTATTTTAAATGTTCCCGAGGATATTACTAATTCTACTCCACATGAGGATAATACTTATTCTTCTCCAATAATCTCCGATGCTTCTAATGATTTTCCTTATCAAGGGAAGATTAATGCAACACAAGAAAAGAATAGTATAATATCTCAATGGGACATAACACAACGACTTTAGGGGGAGACTTTGAAAGTATATCATTGTTGGACTCCCACTAACAACACTCAGGTTAAGACCACTGATACATTGCCTATTCAGTCATCATTTCCAGAACTAGATTCTATTACTCATTCTGGTGAGGTTTCTCCTTTTGATCTTCTTATTGCACTTCGAAAGGGTATAGAACTTGTACTCAACACCCTATATCTCATATTGTCTCAATATGACTCTTTGTCTAGCTTCTATCGTACTTTTGTGTCTTCTCTATCTTTCATCTATATTCCACGATGGCAGGAAGCTTTTGCAGATGAAAAGTGGAAGGCTGCAACAATGGAGGAGATGTATGCTTTGAAGAAAAATGGCATGTGGGATCTTGTTTTTCTTCCTCCTAGGAAACAACCAATAGGATGTAAGTGGGTGTTTGTGGTTAAACAAAAGATGGATGTCCAGCATGTTGGTGGCAAAGGAATTTACTCGGACTTATGAGATTGACTATCAAGAAACCTTTGCTCCAGTTGCTAAGCTCAATACTGTTCGAGTTCTACTTTCCTGTGCTGTTAACTAGGGATGGGATCTTCACAATTAGATATGAAGAATGCCTTTCTTCATGGAGAAATAGAAGAAGTGTATATGAAGATTCCATCAAGTTTTTCTTGTGACAAAACTCAAGGTAAAGTGTGTAAATTGAAACATGCACTCTATGGTTTAAAGCAATCACCTCGAGCCCGGTTTGATAGGTTTCAAAAAGCTATGATTTCCGTTGGGTATAAACAAAGTAATGCCAATCATACTTTCTTTGTGAAAAGATCGGGTGCTAAGGTTACTATTTTCATTGTCTATGTAGATGCTATTGTTATCACAGGGAATGATAATGATGAGATTAACCGATTGAAAATTTTCTCGGATAAGAGTTTGAGATAAAGAATCTCGAAAAGCTTCGATACTTTCTTGGAATTGAAGTTGACAGATCTTCAAAAGGTATATTTCTATCCCAAAGGAAGTATGTTCTTGATCTTTTGACGAAAGTTGGGTTATTAGGATGCCGTCTCGCTAATATACCTATTGAGGCCAATGTTCATCTTTGAGAAAAGTATGGTGATCCAGTGGACAAAGGTCGTCATCAGCAATTAGTGGGCAAGTTGATTTATTTGTCTCATACCCGACCTAATATTTCTTTTGTCGTAAGCCTAGTGAGTCAATTTATGCATGATCCATACTCTACTCATATGGAAGCTGTTTCTTCGAATCCTACGGAATTTGTATCTGCTCCTAGGAAAGGGATTCTTTTGTCTCCTCATGATAGCTTGAAAATTGAAGCCTATACAGATGCTGATTGGGTTGGATCCTTTGACAGAAAGTCTATTTCTAGGTATTGTACTTTCTTTGGAGGGAATCTTGTGACTTAGCGCAGTAAAAAGCAGAAGGTAATTGCTCTATCTAGTGCTGAAGTAGAGTTTCGTGCAATAGCACGTTATGGCTTAAAGGACTACTTGAAGACCTTGGCGCATCTGTTCAAATTCCCATGACGCTATATAGCGATAATAAAGTTGCTATTAGCATTGCTCACAATCTCGTACAACATGATGTTACAAAACATGTGGAGATTGATAAGCACTTTATCAAGGAGAAGTTAGAGAGTGATTTAATTTGTATGTCCTTTGTTAAGTCTAGTGATCAACTAACTGATGTGTTCACTAAAGAATCAGTAGTTAAGTCGTTTCATCCTATTTTAATCAAGTTGGGCATGTGTCATATATATGCTCCAACTTGAGAGAAAGTGTTGAAAAAATTTCCTTGATAGGGGTATTTTTTGTTTATTTCCTTCATTATTTAGGTATGGGGGCAATAAGGGTGATATTGTAATTATAGCATTTTCTTGGCTTTTTTATAAATAGATAGCTTGGGGTCATATCGACCTAATCAAACATTCAGTTCAGTTTTTTCTTCCAACAGTAACACTCCCTCGCACGTAGACTTGGATGTGGCCTAAGAGTAAGCATGAAATTGATAATAGAAGCAGCAAATAAGAGAGTTGAAAAGATTTGAACTGAAGACCATTTGCTTCGATACCATGTTAAATTTTGTGGGACAATTACCAATTGTTCCAACAGTTTAAGTTGTTAAGTGAAGGCAAGATATAGTTATATGGATAAAGTAACACATCCACAATTAACGTAGTACCGACCTATGTGTATGATCAATTCTGTATTGTTTAAGCTCCAGGATCCAACACTTCAATATAATCATGAACATGAAGGGATAGTCCAAGTCTTTGGTGTTCTTTTCTCATGAGAGACTCAATGACTTCTGTGATAATCAAGTCTAGGTGAAAAATGAAGTCCAAATGAAAGAAACCCAATAGAAAAGCTTTTTAAAAGGTGTAATTGCACCAGTATCATTAACTCTCAAAAAGTTGTTTCATCATATCCTCCTTACCATTAGTCAGAGCCTATTCTAGAAGTATTTTTTGGTTACGTATACATTATTAATTCACATTAAATATGGCTTCAGTTTTAATTACATGAAAGTTTTCTAGGAAATTCCAAACTGTTACTCGTCCAATCAGAAGTTTGTTCCCTTCACACAAATCCACAAAATCTAGAAGTTATTCAAGTACCTTACCCTATATTAAGACTTAATTCTGTTTCCCATACAAGTACAATGCTTTACTGTTGACTAAATTCCATTTGACAACCATGACAGGCTGCTCATACATGTAAGTGCCAAGTATATAAAGATCGATTCAGTCATTACCTCATCATGAGCATCGGCCTTCCCACTCCACTCACTGATTGCACTAGTTAATTCATGCATGAAACCATATTCTTGCCTCTGACTTGAGAAATCAACCTCACTATCGTCTGATGATTCCTCACCTTCCTTTTGAAGTTCAGGATTGCCCATCACATTAGCGACTGTTATTAGATTGTGAAGCATAGTTTCGGAGACTAAATTCTGATCTACGAGTGTTGAAATGTCAATATTTGGTTCTTCTGGAAAAGGACCAACTCTGCCATCTTCATTACCACTTGATGCCGCAATATAAGATTCTACATCCTCATAATATAACCGTCTTTGGAACCTTAGCTCCACCAAAGAAGGGAGTTTGGAAAGTGCAGCAGCAGTCGTCCAGAGATTAGCAACTCTTGTCTCACACATAGACAGAAACTTTAGATTCGGCATGCAAGCGAAACAATCTTTCTGGAAGCTAGTTAGCGAGCTGCTGTAATCCAAATTCAAAGTGTGCATTTGAGTAAATTGCCCCACCATACTGAGCTTCCGAAAGTGAGAAGACCTCATGTTTAACACTTCACATGTCAAGCCCCTACTTGAAAGATCCCTGATTCAAAGAATCGCCAAAAGAGCATTATGATTTTAACAAAGTAAATTTAGTAAAAGATCAGTTCGTACCTTGTAAGAGAACATTGACAAATAATTCACCATAGTCACATTTAAATGCCATTGCAACCTACTTACTGCAATTTGCTCCTCTCATTATCTCTTATATACCTACAACTTCACTCCAATTCTGCACCCATCTAATTCATTCACTACAAAAGTTCTACTATTTTCAGAAAGAACCCAGGGAAGAATGTAGGACGACCCTCCACCCCACCCGTCCTCCCTTATCATTCTCTCCTACTCTCCTCTCCCCCCCCTCTTCCCAGCACCTCATCCAACTACCATGCACCCACAACTAATGATTGACTCCTCCCGGTGTAGATTTCAGAAACAGAAAAAGCACAGTAAGAGTAAGAATGATCTTCCAAAACTACACCAAACACAACATATTAGAAGCTACTTTTGAACCAGAGGCTCCTTAAACAAGTCGAAACTCTTCTTTTCAGAGTTCTTCCTAATCAAACAAGTAGCTCAATAAGGGTGTTTATATGAGAGAAGCAGATGTAATCCCACAGTTCTCAGATGCGACACCACATAAGTTTCTTTTAAACAAGTGTAAAGTATCGGAAAGTCCAACTTTCTACTTCTTTCACTCTATTTCAAATTATGCATAATTCCATATGTAATTGTGCTTGACATAAGTTATCCACATTTCTTCCTTTTTACCATTTAAAAACAAGAGAGAAGTTGGGTTACCTCTGTACCCCATAAATGCTTATAATGGATATATACAATAATTCCTTGTACTAAATGGCGATGAACATAAATAATCCTTAATGCAAATAAAGTTACACTCTTCCTCCAAAAAGATCTTCTAACAAAGCTAGGGACACTTGAGCGGAAGTGGTTCCGCAGACTCAACAGCAACTACCAAGTAAAATGTGGCCATGCAAGCAAAATGGCCTAAAAACATAAACTAGCTTGCTCCAGTGCCTCCAGTCTGCACTTTTTTTCCCCATCTGATACCTATCTATTCTGGTTTAAAACAGCATATCGAATGAAAAATCCAAGAGAAAACAAAATTTCACTCTCCAGAATCTGATCTGATGCCCTCCACAGCCAAAGAAAGCTACTAATCTGTCTCTCAGCTACCGCACTTTCAAACTGCTTAAAACTTGTTTATCAAGTGCACAATCCTTATAGCAAAAATTTGGACTTAAAAACATAATAGACCATGCATGTGGTGTCATTAAGTTTTTATAATTTCATGAGATCAAAAGGACATTAGGATGTACCGGCAAAAGTCCTTCCCCAAGGAAATATCCTGGAGATCAACCACGTGAAGTTTTTCATCCATGGCACGCATCAGCAATAAAGCATACTCTCCCTTTAATTCACCTGATGATTTATTAGAAATGTCGACTGCTTCAATTTCAGATGCCTTAATGTCCGCTACTAGATCAAGTAGTGGATGGATATCCATATCCTTGAGACTGTCTAGCATGATCTCTAGTACACATAACTCCTGGCGAGTTTTTTTTACCTCAGCCTGAACATAAAAGAGAACAAAATTAGCTTCAGGAAGAACCACCTCCAAAGCAGAAAACAAATAAATAAAACAGGCTTAAAGAGATTCGATTGAACAAAGAAAATTAATAATAAAGACTACTAAAGAAAGTAAGTTAATTGAACATACTTAACACCATTTTACGATAGACATTACCAAGATGCATGGAGCTTAAAAGTGCTAAAAATCAAAATCCAATTGACAGATATCACCACTAAAAACAATCATGAAATGAACATGACGTTCACATGTTCCGTAATGCACACATGCACATCCAAAAGCACATGGTAGATAGGTCAAGAAACAAGCATGTGAGCAAAATCACTAAGTAGGGTTCCAATGAAGCAAGTAGTAAAGCAAGCTCCACTAATTGCTTAGCACTATGGCATTATTAAAGCACAATAAGTTGATAAAGGGGGCTTTGGCTATTATTGACCAGAGAAGAGATGGTGAATTTGATGAATACAGAAAATAAGATAGGAGAAACCCTTTGCACTCTCTAAGCAAATTTACCACCCAAAAAGGCTGAGCCAAAAACTAGAGCATGACTCATATCAGATAAGTTAGATGAAAAAATAAGTGACCAGAAATGAATCAGCGGCAAGACTTAATCCAGAATAATCACATGAAAAGGGGGACCCTTGGAGATACCCCCACCCAAGGGAGAAAACAAGAGAGGGAGAAAGCCCCTGGAGTGTACTAGTCCCAACAGCAGTGCAAGAGAGACATACTCAACTTCCGAGAAAATTTTATTTTCATCACCTTAAATTGGGATTTTTCATAGTAAACAAGTTGAAGAACAAGAGGACAAAGGAACAGGGAATGGTACCAGAGTCGGAGAATGGGGGCATTGCAGACAGGCTGCTAAACAAGCCAGGCAACAGAATGAAAGAGAAGAAATAATTGAATGAAGTTGAGTTTTCAGCAAAGACGCAGTTCTGTGATAAAATAAATTGCCCAAAAACCTGAAATAAAGAATGAGTTTTACTCTGGACAGTGAATCAGTTCTTGTGAGAAAGTGAATACACAATGGCGGACCAATAATTAACTTTGGGGGATGAGACAGATATTTTAACTATACATATCTTTCTTAGAACTATTTTACCAATAATTTAAGAAACATTTAGTCCGCAACTGGCAATGTGAGAGAGAAGTGCAAAGGAAAGAAGGGATGTGAGGGTCTGGAACAGTTGACAAGTTACAAAAAGGAAAAGCAGAAATCACAGGCATGGTTTTGGAACAAGGTACGAAGAAGGCAAGAACAAGTTCCAAAATACTCAGATAACCACTTAAACAGAATGTGTTGTTCCTTTGATCTGTAAAATATAGGAGTTACGAGGCATAAACAGAAAGTTGACAAAATTTATTCTCCAAGATGATGTGAGTTCATTAAATTGTTCATATCCTCAAGGTCCTAACATAAATTCACTGAATGTAACATGATCATATAAGGAGACTCTGGTGAGAACTCTAGCAACGAAAAAGAATTCACAAAAGAATGCACAAACTGAGAACTGGGCATTCTGACCGCCTGCGATGACCAGAATCATTTCATGAGATATGAAAGTCATTGATAGTAAAGGTATTTCTCTCTGGCCTCATTATCCCATTCAGTTTAGTACAATGACTTAAATACAAAGACAATATTTCTTTGCCCAAACATTGTTGTGACAACACATTCTACAAACTCCAAATTGGTATTCGACAGATTAATTCAAGTGTAGCCGCTGGTAGAGCCAAATTTTTCATTGAGAACTCTTCCATAAATACTAGAAGAAACTGAAAGAAAGGTTCAAAACGTGGGTATTAATATCCTAACTTCCACTTCCAGAATAGCTTATACTAATTTAGGCAGGCCTTTTAAAGAAAAGTAGAATGTTGGGTTAGCTCTGCCTTTAAGTGATAGGGAGCTGAGGGGTGACCAATCCAGTCAGTCAAAATGTAGGTTCAAAAAAAGGTGTGTCTGGTCTGGTGTAGCTAATGTGACTTTCTTGATCTATAGTTCCTCTCTTGACCAAAGCTCCGGCTATCTGTATCATTGTAAATCTCAGTACTGACAAGTGACCACTTCCAGATTACAAGCATGCAGCAAAGATGTTGACGGTCCAAGTTCCTATTCTCCCAGAATTATCTCACAGGAAAATGATCCAAAAGCTACCTTTTAAACAGTTTCCACATCTGACAAGGGGAGAAAAACAGCAGAAAGTTTAATATGCAGATTCCTAATAAAGAAATTACCATATTTAACACCAACCTTGAAGAAGCCGGACAGTACTGTAGGATTAGGAAGGACGCCATGGCCTTTGCACCGACTAATATACCTGAAGCAATATGGAATGTTATTAATCTTTTTAAAAGATCAGTTGGCTACTGGAATCAATCCTGAAGAAAAATGATATTGCAAGATTACTTGGTATAAAAATGACCAACTAATGGGCGAAAAGGAAATGATTAGATGAACCAAGTCTAAAGATGATGAACCAATGGGTAACTAAGTCCTCCAGATTTATCAAAAATTTGATTGAGGTTTGCCCTCTTTGTTACCCTTAAAAAGTCTCAGCAGATCACAAAAACCATAACCGTGAGAAAACAAGCTATCGAACCCCTAATTATCTGTTCGAGACTGATACTCTTTTCAAATCCCACCAATTATCTATTGTATTTATGTGTCTTTACTATGATGCCCTCGGTGATTACTTCCAAGTAATACTAGTTTCCATATTCACCTACCCTTCTTACAATCACTGATATTATCATCCCCCAGCACATAATTAATCTGACTATACCCAATAGTTTATCCACTATTTCTAGATTCCCAGTTCATGGATATGTAAAGAGTGCAACGACCAACACCAACTCATATCTAGAGCTCATTAAAAGTGCAAGAGGCTCGTCATTCCGGGGCACGGGTACAACATCCCTCTGACCCAAGAGGCTCCTAACACCAAATTTTCAGGTCTCCTATAACCAGTGATTGAAGAAAATCAGCGACCTACACTTCCAAGAAACATGATTCAAAGAACCACTGCAAACAGGAATCTATACCACTACATCTAACTGGAAAGCATCCTATCAATTCTTCAGTACTCCTCGCTGTGTCATTATAAAAAAAAAAGAGATAAAAAACTACGATCAAGTACTATATGATTGTATCAACCAAAAATATGTGGTCATGAGGCTAAAGAGATCAGATTTCTAAGGAGCCATAATCATCCAAGAGATTCACAAGCAGCGTCCCAAGGCCACTAATTGTGTGAAACAAATTACATTGCGACAGTGACACAAGTCAACACAGTTCACTAGGGAAAACGATCAGCATAAATGACCGAAAACAATGAAATCCAAGAGTCTAAAACATTTGTGATATATGATCTCCACATTCACAGTAAGGTTTTGTGTAACAATCCTTGCTCACTGAATAGATAAAGCATACGGGCCCAGACAAAATAACGGCATCCGTTTATTACCTGGACTTGCCCTATTACAACAAGAAGATCAAGACATAGCAAACTACAGAGTCCCGAACACACTCCCACGTGTCTATCCACATTCCCTATCTAAGAAATGTATCTGTTGCCGACACCAAATTTACCTATTCAGCAGACAAGTATCAACCAAAGAAGAACACGGGCATTTTAGACGATGATAAAAGTTTCGACTATATCGATAATTAAAGTGGCCCAGATTAAGTAGATGAACAAAGAAAGGTGGATCAAATTGAGCAGAATCCATCACCTTTCTCAGTCCAATTAAGATTCTTCCAAAAACACAAACTAACAACGAGCCTTCTTTTACACAGAGAAACGACAACAACCAAACACAGCACCCGAGAAGGGGCAAAAAGAAAATCTGCGTCGCAACTTGATCAGCTGAATTCCCACCAACAACTTTCACAGTACAACAAGAAAAATCATCGGACCGCCTCCAAAACAATATAAAAGAACGAAATTTCCCGGCGGAAACCGCGAAGCTCAACGCGTCGGATGCAGAAATAAGCAGGCAAAAAGAAAAACGAAATGAGACCGGGAGAGAAAGAAGGCCGTGCGCACCTCTCTTCTAAAGTCTGAATGTCCATGGCGATTCAGGGGCAGGCAGGCACGATCAGATGAGATCAGCTCGCGCCCGTCCCCGACCCAGAAGGTACTTCAAGAACGTGCCCAGATCAAGACCGATCGCAAGCAAGAAAAAGAGATGGGTTTCGAGTTGCAGCCTCAGTTTCCGTTGCGCTTGTGCGAGTTGTTTTGGTCACCTGCGTCTGGTGAGGCGACGGGTCGCCATTATCAAGCCACGAGCTTCATGTTCAGAGAGAGAGAGAGAGAGAGAGAGAGGCCACCAACCCCCGGTAAGCCCCACGAAAGAGACAAGCCCCAGATTAAAAGAAATTAAATACTTACATGTTAATATTAAAATATGTAAATACATAAAATATGATGTCCGGTCCAAATATTCTTGTTGTCCTTTTCACTTGTATTGTCCAGAAGTTAGAATCCGTTGTACTGAAAATGACCATTTTATCCTTTATTTGGACAATTCATAGATTTTGCATGACCTAATTTGCAGGTTGGATGAGATTTGAACAAGCGACTTGATCCAAGGGCTCTAAAGCCAGCCCTCCTAGTAAAAGGGGGGACCACCCCCTTTAGGGTCCCCCCTTTTAGAGCCATTAGATCCCCTTATTGTGCAAAAAAGTACAGTAGGTGATCCAAATCCGAACAAGCGTCCTTCATTTTTTCTTTAGAATGAAATCCCTTTGGAAGTATCCATGAATTGCTTTAATATCGAATTATTGTTTTTATTTATTAATTTTTTTATAAAGATATGAAGTTAAGATGATACAAATAAAAAGATAGGAAAACAAAAAAACCTCGGTGTAATATAACATTGGATACTCAATAGTGCAAATTAGGTGGATAATCGGATAAGATGCAAACGACAAAAGTGTACTAAGGCTCCGTTCGTTTCACGGAAAATATTCTTCCGGAAAATATTTTTCGGAAATTGTGGTGTTCGGGAGCGGAAAACAAGATAGTCAAGGAAAATGTTTTCCACCAGTGGAAGAAACACCTTCAAAAGTGGGAAATTTTTTTTCTTTTTTTTAAAGTGGAAAACATTTTCCATCTTATTTACTTACCTTTAAATGTCGTAGCCTCTAACAGTGTCCATCGACCTTGCTCCAGGCCGGTGAGTCGGCGACCCTTGACAAACGAACATTGGAAAATATTATCATGATTTCCTAAAAAATATTTTCCAGATTGCTGTATTTTCCGTGAAACGAACGGAGCCTAAAAGTGTAATAATTTTCATAATGCACTCAATTAGAATCAAAGCTTTTCGTGAAACCACTTAAGTGTCACCTTAAAAAAACTAATTATCTAAGTACTGGCCTTGATTAGGGCTTGGCCCCCAAAAGTTTGATGTAGTAATATTTTATCAATTTTTCCGACAGATGTGGCTCATGGCTGCATTTTGTTCGACATTTAGAAAATACTTTGAGGCTATAAAGGGGTTTGGCCAAATGCAAATGTGTTTTGATTAAATTTTAGAGGATTTTGGGAAAATACAATTGCATATCCAAAGCTCTCCAAAAGCTTTTAGGTTAATGTAGCTCAAGAGGGACATTGGGAAGTTGCATTTCGGGAATGCTACCCCCACCTCTGGCAACTCCCCCCTTCACCGCCTCCCCTCGCTTTCAATGACTCCTCCCTTCGTTGCCTCCCGACTACTCTGACTCCTTCTCGACCCCCACTTTTGACGATATCCCCACAATCATTGCCTCATAACAACTTTGACTCCCCCGTCGCCTCGCCCCCTCCTTCGGTGACTCCCCTCTTCCGCTGCCTCGCCCCTACCTTCAGCGACTCCCCCCTTCCACTACCTCCTAACGACTCCAACTCCTCCCACTAGGATGCATATCCCCCGCCTTCAACGATTCCCCCCTTTGCCGCCTCCCAACGACTCGACTCCCCCCCTCCCTCATGCAATTGACGCCTCACCCCCGCCTCCAGCGACTCCCCCTATCCCGCCTCCAGCTCCCAACCACCGCCTCGCACCACCTTCAACGACTCCCTATGTCTGCCACCTCCCAACAATTCCAACTTCCCCCGCAACCACTGCCTCCCGTGCCTCTAGCAACTCCGCCGCCTCCAACGACTCCCCCCCTTCGCCACCTCCTGACGACTCTTAACTCCCCCTTGCAACTATCGCCTCCCCCTTACCCCTCCAACCCTGACTTTAACCCGAACCCGAAAGAACTTGAAATTTGTTACAAGAAAAAACTTTCAAAAATATATTTAACAAACAGGTTTCCTTAAATTTGCATCTCAATACACTTTTAATTGTATTTTACCAAATAGTACTTATATTTTACCAAACCCCTTTAGACTAAAGATATTTGCATTTTGCTAATGACTTTATTTGAATGCTGAACCAAACACACCCACAGTCAAAAAGGCCCGGATTTCAATTTGACTATTGCGAACCGACGAAGACTTCAAAATGAAAAGGCCCCGCACACACCGCCCGTGTCGACAGCCCAATCCTCCCTTCACCGGCTGGCATGCAAAACGGACAAATGAGTAATGACAAAAAAATAAAAATAAAGGCCCTACTTTCCCTATCCTTTCCGGCTAAAATACTCCACTGGACCCCACCACAAATCCCGACGCCGTACCTTCCTAGTTTACCCTTACAAGTCGCACCATTTGAAGGACCGTTAGCGGCGATTGAATTTTCTTCAAACCATCTCCTCCTCCTCCTCCTCCTCCTCCTCCTGCGTCGTCATCGTCATCATCATCATCATTTTCTTCTTCTTCTTCTTCTTCGTCGAAACATCGTCGTGACAGCAGAAGCACAGCGTGCCATGGAGCTCAAGCCTGATCTCTCCACTCTCGTCACAAATGGAGCTTCCGGCATTGGTAAGTCTTCCCTCCTTTGCTCGTTTCCAACTATTGATGGCAATTTGAGCAGCTGAAGCTTTTGCGCCTGTCGAGTTGAACTCCGTCCGGAATTGGTTCTTGGAGCGCCGTCGATCTCATCCGACTACTTGCTTCGAGTTTTTTAGCTGTTTTTTGTTTCTGTGGATTCTAATGTTGCTGATATCATTGTGATCATTATGTCTTCGCCTTGTCAGTAGTGGTTGTGTATTGATAGAAGTGGTGCACGCTTTGCGTGTGTTGACGATTCGGGTAGTTTTGATTGGATTTGGCTTGGACGGTGATCAAGTAAGGCTTTGTCGATAGCACTTGCGGAGAAGGGGATATTCGTGATGGTGGTTGATTTCTCGAAGGAGATGGGAAAGGATGAAAGTAAACGAAGGAAAACAAGAAGAGTGGTAGAAACGCAAGCAAGTTGAACGAAATTTTCTGTATATTATTCATTCTTCAATTACATGTATTTATATTATAAATGATTGTATAATAAAGGAAAATAATGGAGTATAGAATATTCACATTCCTTGTTGATCATACATGTATAAGGCAAGTAATTAGGAAATTTTCTTACACAATCTTTGCAAATCTTCCAACACTCCCTCTCAAGCTAATGGCTTGTATATGTCCAAGACACTCAGCTTGCTTAGTAGATATGTGTGTTGTCTTTGGCATAATGCCTTGGTAAAAATATTTGTTGGCTGATCTAATGTGTTGATTCCACTCTTTTTGATTATTCCTTCCTGAATTTTCTCGCGAGTGAAATGGCAATCAACTTCTATGTGTTTCGTCCTTTCGTGAAGTATAGGATTCGCCGCAAGCTTAAGCGTTGCATGATTATCGCAAAATAAGGTAGTTGGACCTTTGACTTGTATACCAAATCTAATAGAAGTCCACGTATACAAACTATCTCGCAGGTGGTTTTGAGCATTGCCGGATACTCTGCTTCAGCTAAAGATAATGACACTGTCGATTGCTTCTTCATTTTCCAAGAAAGTAAGGATTTTCCCATCTTGATGCGAAATTCAGTCACGGGTCTCCGGCTCATTGGACATGTAGCGTAATCAGTGTCACAATAAGCTATCATCCCCATGTTGCATTTTTTCGAGAGAAAAAAATTCACAACTCGAGACATTTCTTCAAATACTTCACCACCTTTAACACAACATTCATATGTGATTGCTTAGGTTGGTGTATGAAATGACTGAGTGTCTGTACAACAAAACAAATGTCTAGCTTAGTCATGGTAAGATAAATCAACTTAGCTACTAGCCTCTAATAACTAGAAGGATATTCAAGTAATCAATAATCTATTTGTGAAGCAAATCCTGCATCATATTCTGCTGTGGTCAGCTTGAGATTTTGCTTAATCGGTACGACCACCAATTTGCAACCTGATAATCCCGCCTCTGATATTATCTCGAGAATGAACTTCCCTTCATTAAGAAAAATTCTCAAATTATAATGTGCAATCTCTATTTCTATGAAGTATTTGGGTGCTCCCAAATCTTTAATGTGGAATGTCGAATGCAAATATGATTTCAAACCATCAGTGGCAATGTTGTCATTCCCCATGACAAGGATGTCATCTACATAGATCATCAGATAGATTTGCTATGTACCTTAAGTCCATGTGAATAGAGCATAATCATACTTGGACTGTCTGAAACCAGCAGCAATAAGAATAGTAGATAATTTATCATTCCACTGTTGAGATGCTTGTTTGAGGCCATAGAGGGATTTGCAGACACGAAACACTGCACGTCCCCTATCTCCGTAAACCCGGTGACAGCTTCATATAAATTTCCTCATCAAGATTGCCATGGAAGAAAGCATTATGGACATCCATCTTATATGAATTCTAATCACGATAGGCAGCAACAGAGAGAAAATATTGAACCGTTACATCTTTCGTCACTGGAGAGAAGGTTTCATGATATTCAAAGCCTTCACGTTGTGTGAATCCTTTTACCACAAGTCGTGCCTTGAAGCGTTCCGAACCATATGCCTTGTACTTGATTTTGTAAACCCATTTACAATCAATTGCCTTGCGATGTGGTGGAAGTGGCACAATTTCCCAAGTGTGATTGTCAATGACAGCCGTCAGCTCATCTTCCATAGCTCTTTGCCAACGGGGATCTTTGACGGTTTCTTGGTAGGAGGATGGCTCTTAAGTTTCAGATATGCGACTAATACAATACTTGTGCTCTAGAGATAGTCGATCAAAAGAAACATATGAAGAAATGGATGTGAAATACTTGGAAAACTATGTGAAGTGTAGACATAGTCTTTAGTCCAAGTGGGTGGCTTGATAATATGACTTGAACGTCTTAGCACAATCAACTCAATTTGAGGAAAAGAATCAGCAGATCCTGAGATGAAGGATCAAGAGAAATACTCAGGAGAAATAGGAAAAGCCGCTAAGGATGACAGAGGATCATCGCTGCACATTTCGTCGTCATTAAAAGGATCATCAATAGTAAGAGATTGATAAATGGCGGGTAAAGGAGCTGATGGTACCGCAATTGGAGGTATGGATATTGAATATTCTTCATCAAACAGAAGACACCGAGCTAAAGAAGAAGCCTTAGGAAGCTCGGATGATGATTAAATATCTTTGAAAGGAAGGATATCCTAATAGAAAAAGACATCTCTGCCAATAAGAAAATCCCCTATTTGAGGATCATAAACCTTATATGCCTTCTGCATTGTTGGATATCCCATAAATATACACTGCTGGGCACGTGGATCCATCTTGTTTTGTGGCTCCATAATGGTAATATAGCAAAGACATCCAAAAATACGAAGATGATCCACAACATGTTTTTTTTTTATTATTATTGAAAAGCAATTGAAAGGGTCTCATACCATTAAGAACTCGAGCCGGCATGCGATTAATAAGATAGGTGGTTGTAATCACACAATTGCTTCAAAAAGTCTCAGGAATGGAAGCTTGAAATTTAAGAGCCCGCGCAAACTCGAGAATGTGACGGTGTTTTCTCTCAACAATTTCGTTTTGATGAGGAGTGTCAACACAAGTACTCTCATGAATTATCCCAAGATAAGAAATGAGAGCATCACAGTCACGATTAGAATTATTTCCCATTATATGTTCTGATTTTTTGATCTATTGAATTGAGTTTGTGATAATGAAACAAAATTCTTCAAGTAGGACAATATTTGTCCTTCGAATTACATAAACTCCCATGTGGCTCAAGAATAGTCGTACATAATTGTGAGGAGGAATCGAGATTTATTACGATGTGGAATATGAAAAGGACCCCATACATCCATATGAATGAGTGCAAAAGGGTGATTAGCTTGATTGCTACTTGACGGGGATGGAAGTATAGATTGCTAGGCTAAATGACAAATTTTGCAATTGTCAAAGGGAATGGAAGCACTATGGTCAAGTCTTTGATGAAGAATATAAATTTTATTATGAATATTGACATTACACAAGGATTGTTCTTTAGGAACAAAGGCATTATAAAGTCTTTGGAACGCACTACCTAGTCTCATCAGTTTGCCAGTTGAAAGACAAGAATTGTCCTCACATGCTTTTGAGACTGAATTGGATTGAACTGGAATTGAGGGACATATAAGACATTTCTCAATGTAATAGAAGGACTAAGCTTTATTGTATCAACTTTAGTGATAAACGTGGTATCTCCGTTTGGAAGTTGCACGGATATAGGGGAATTGGAATTTTCTAATATGCTACAATAGAGACTATCATTGCATATAATGTGATCACTAGCCCCTAAATCTATAACCCATGCACTATTGGAAATAGAGTTCGAAAGATAGTATGAAATACTTGAAAAGTGTGCTCCTTTCTCATGAATTTCCATATGCTTCAAAGCCTTCATCAATTGCTGATATTGATCAAAAGAAATGGACTGATTTAGATCAGCACTTGGTGTGCTTGAGCTTCCCTTTGTTTTTTTTTTTTTTACCTTTTTCATTAGCCTTGTGATGCCATTTCCAGCATGATTCCATTGTATGATGAGAGCGCTTGCAAAATTCACAATATAATTTTCTTTTATTTTTACCTCCTTCGTTATTGGTCAATGTGGTTGAATCATGGCAACCAGATTGGACATGACGAAAAGATGACGTGGCGCCTCCCTAGTCGTCATATTTGCCTACGTAGAAATAAAGGTTGGGCTACCTACCCTTCGTCCACCCATGGAATTTGGGCCGTCTAGTTGAAAATTATCCATCCCATCAGCCTTATGTTCTCGTTCCAGCCCATCAGAAAAACGGAGACCCTTAGGGTTTCCATCGTATTCGCTTTGCCTCTCTTCTTCCTCGAGTGACCTAAACAGCTCTCTTGAGACCCTTCGTCACCTATTCCCCGTGTTTGCAAGGATGAAGCCATCTCTTCCTCTTCCATGGTCCTAAGTAGCAGATGTCTAGCTTTCTTCTTGAACAACCAGTTGATAAGTTCTTCCTAAAGGCGGTGGTGGGTCCATCGCAAGGATTTGAGTCTAAAAGGTGAGATATTCATCATTCAAAATGAGCAAAAATCTCGTATCCTTCTACCTTTCTCGAATGGCTTGATATTGCTTTAGCATGTGATATGGTGCATCAAGCGTCTCCTCCACCATTTCTAGTTCATTCCAGAGGGCTACAAGCTTGTTATAGCAAATCATAATTGAGGAATTTCTTTGTTTGAGTTCTGCTATTTGCTGTTAAATGGTGAAAATCTTTACTTGATCCAGTTTCCCGTACATTTCTTTAATATTGTCCCACATTTGCTTCAAATCTTCGGTCGGAGGTAGGCCAGCAGCGACCTTTTGACCGATTGTGTTCCCGATCCATGTCCTCACAAGCCGATTACATTTGATCCACAGTCGCTGGAGATGCTCATCGGTTGGCATGGGTATATTGTCATGGAGAAAACCCTCCTTATCCTTTCTATGGCCCATCTTGAGTAATTTTTAGGGCCATTGAGTGTCTGGCTAATCAGTCGGAGCTCTAGCCCGTCGTTGATCCTTGTGAACAATGGGTCTCCTAGCTTCGATCGGCCTATGATGATCGGAAAGGGATACGACGCTAGACTAGGTCGAGGAGCCAGGTAGGGATTCGGACCCAGACCTAGGCTCGGATTCGGACCTAGACCTAGGCTTCTCGGTCTAGTCGCCTAACTCGAATAATTCAGTCCAGTTGGTTGATTGTTGTATCTTGTATCCGAGGCCACCCCGTTCATATCAAGCCCAGTGCCCAGGCCCAAATATTGGTAGCAGAAATTGGATTATTTGCACTCGTTCTTTGGGCCTAGTTAAGGAGCCCAATACTATAAAATCAGGGTGGAAGCCCATACATCCAAAAGGCATATGGGCCGGTCCCCACTGGGCTTAGGCTAGGCCGTATTGCGCTAGGGTGGAACCCATCTAAACTTGTGTCGATTGACGTTGACCGGATTGGTCCAAAATTGGTTCTCCGCTTCAATATTCCTCAGAATATTGAAGGTTTCCTAGGGGCAGATTTGCTGGCGATGATTCTGTGACTGGATCTGATGTTTGCTGTGATGGCCTTTTTGGGAATTTTTGGCTTTAAGGAATTAAATGTGGACATTTCAGAATTCTCCCTTATTTTCCTATCACTCTCCCTATTTTTCTTTTATTTTTCCCTTATTTCCCTCTTTTTCCCTATTTCTTTCTTTTTTTCTTATTTCTTCTTTCTTCCACGCGTCGGCCAGCCCAACCCTTTTCCTTTCTCCTTTTCTCTTTTCGGCCCATCTCCATTCTCTTCTGTCTTGGTCCGTTCTCACCTCCACGCATGCCCAGCCTCATGTGGACATCAAATCGTATTGAGGAGGAGGTGCTAGGGACCCGTTGTTCTATCTGCCAGGCCCAATCACTCAAGCAAGAGCAAAGGAATTTAAACAAGTTATCGGCATCATGGTTCAAGATATTTGGAATGAAGACAATTTAGATTTAAGACTTAAATATTCTGAAACTTCTTGACGCAATATGATTGCTTTTGCTCTAGCGAATTCCGAAGGGCTTTCAAGTTGACGAACTCCGAATTGACTCAAATTCGGGCCATTGATTAATACTCACTACTTTAGTAGTGATTGATGATATGTTTTAGTGATTTGAAGTCGTTTAGATAGACTTTTTAGGCATTTTTTCCATTTTTGGATGAATTTATATTAATTTGGGTTATTTTTGTAATTCTAATCCTAGTAGGATTAGGAGTAGGAATTTTTATTTATTTTTATTATTTTGTAATTCTAATCCTAGTAGGATTATGATTAGGGTTAGCACCCTATATAAGGATGCTTATAGGTTTCTAAGAGACAGACATAATTTTATAAAGAAAGGGTTTTCCTTCTTTGAGTTCTTTTGAGGACTAGATCTTATCAAGATTTTCTTGTGGTGATCGAATTTAACTTATCAAACAAGATCGCAAATTCTCTTGTTCATGGCACTATAGCGTGGATTGGTTGACATAGGTTCATCAACAGGTCGCATTCATACCAAGATTACTAATTACAGGTTCGATTGGGGGTTGAGGTAGCAATTCGCAACTCACGAATCTTCGTAGAACGATCACTTCCACTTTAGATATATAGATATATATATCATATGGTATCAGAGCTGGTTCTACAAGGTCTAGTTATCCTACTTTTATTGCTTTTCATTCATCAAACTAGGTTTTTAGGATTTAGTGTTTTGTTATCAATTGAGTCAGGATTCTAAATTTGTTCTTGTTGTGATTTCAACTTTGATTTAGGGTATCTCAGTCCTAGTTCTTTTTTTTATGCAATTGAGATCGTAAAAAAAAAAGAGGCTAAAAAAATTCAGCCAAACAAAAGCAAAAAAAAAATCAAGAACTCGTTACTATTATTGATAATTGGACCGAATATACAAGAAATAGTAGCAAATGTTGAGTATAAATTCAAATCTAGTGAAAATTTGCTGATTTGAACAGTATATTGCTGAATTTGATCTTTTTTTGTGGTTCATCGATTGTTGTGGGGAGCTTGTGAGACTGGATTCAAGTCTGATAAGGAGCTTACAAGTAGAACATGAGAGATGTTGATTTGAGGACAAATCCTTTGCATGGGGAGGGAATGATGTGGACATCAAAGCGCATCGAGGAGGAGGTGCTAGGGACCCGTTGTTCTATCTACCAGGCCTGATCTCTCGAGCGAGAGCAAAGGAATTCAAACAAGCTGTCGGCATCATGGTTCAAGATATTTGGAATGAAGGCAATTTGGATTTGAGACATGAAGGTTCTGAAACTCCTTGGCGCAACATGATTGCTTTTGCTCTAGCGAATTCCAAAGGGCTTTCAAGTTGACGAATTCCGAATTGACTCAAATTTGGATGGACGCTAGGAAATGGGCCATTGATCAATACACACTACTTTAGTAGTGATTGATAATATGTTTTAGCAATTTGAAGTTGTTTAGATAGACTTTTAGGCATTTTTTCCATTTTTGGACGAATTTATGTTAATTATGGTTATTTTTGTAATTCTAATCCTAGTAGGATTAGGATTAGGGTTAGCACCCTATGTAAGGATGCTTATAGGTTTCTAAGAGACAAACATAATTTTATACATAAAGGGTTTTCCTTCTTTGAGTTCTTTTAAGGACTAGATCTTATCAAGGTTTCCTTGCCGCGATCGAATTTAACTTATCGAACAAGATCGCGAATTCTCTTGTTCGTGGCCTTATAGCGTGGATTGGTTAACATAGGTTCGTCAACAGGTCGCGTTCATACCAAGATTACCAATCACAAGTTCGATTGGGGGTTGAGGTCAGCAATTCGCAACTCACGGATCTTCGTAGAACGATCACTTCCGCTTTAGATATATAGATATATATCACAGCTCATTATACTTCTTTGTGTGCGCAAGTCAACTTTGGCTACGCTGGCTGCGAGCGAGGCACGGCCTGTAACAACCGCATATTCGCGTAGCTAGACCGTCAATGTTAGTAATTAAATTTTGTACATGAATTTAGAAGCAAAAAGGATTTTCATTAAAATTTGGGGAATTTTGAATTAAAGGATGAATTTTTGAGGAATTAATCTTGAGGTTTTTGAAAATTCAATTTTGAGAAAAATTGGCTTAAAAGTGTGATTATTGGTTTTAATAGGCATTTGTGAATTTTTGGAAATTTTTCGGGGTTTTAATATATTTTTGGGTGTATTTTAAATGATTTTATTTAAAATTCGGTTTAAAAAGGAAAATAGGAAAATTTTGCATTTTGGTGGACCGGCCATGGGAGCACGGCCCAAGCCGCGCCAGGCCACGCACGGGCCACGGCCAGCCCGCGCACGGGCCACAACCAGCCCACGCCAGCCCAACACCCGGGCCCATCTGAGCCACAGCCTAGTCGAGTTTCTTTCCCTCTCTCCTCTGTTTAACTCTGCTCAACCGCCGACTGGGGTGCAGGCCGAGCGGGTCCCACGCCAGCGAGACGCCCGGGATCTGCTGTAGCAGCCCTAGGGAACCGGCCGGACATGACCCCGGCTGCGACCCCAGCCAATGAGAACACGCCGCGAGTCACATCCGGCAAGAAACTCCTTCGCTCGATCTTTGCTTGAATTCGCGTTTCTTTCACCTCGGGTCTCCGTTCGAGCTATGGTTGGTGCCGTTGGAATGGTGGAGAAGCCTTCTTCAAGCAGCCACCGACCGCCGTCGACGACTTCCTCTCCTCTGCAGCCGGTAGCCCCCTAAAGTCGGCCACTCGCAGTCGGTCTCCCCTGATTTTTTCAAACCAAAAATCGTGATTTACTTCATTTCCTTTGTTCAAATGTTGAATTGGTTGATTCTAATGGGTTTGTAGGCATAGTAAAACCCTTGTTTTGCCTTTGATTTCACTTGATTTGGTCTGATTTCAGTTTTACAAAACCGAATCCTAGCTCTTCAATCCGACGAACCACGTTTACCCACTCTCAATTGAAGCTTCCTTTAGACTTGTATGGCATTTGTAAAGGTAGATTAGGCAGTTGTTTGAGTCGATTTAGTCTTGGATGGACGGATTAAAGCCAAATCGTGGCTCCCTTTCCCCCGTCGACCGAACCACCGCCCATCCTCCTTTGAAACCTTATATTTCCCTCCTCCGACCACCTCATCTTACATTTTGGTGTCGTTGGACTCATATGAGAGTCCTCTACAAAACCCCTAAGGTCCCAAGCTTCGATTTTTGACGAGTGAGACAAAATCAAGCAAAGATCGAGCGAAGCTAATCCGGACCGTGTCTGACCCGTTTTGGCAATTCGGGTCTGCAGGGTGGAGGCCACGCTCGTGGGCCCATCTTCGTGGGCCATGTTTAGCCAGCTCGGTGGGCTCCAGGTTATCCAACCCGGGAAGAGAGAAAAGAAAGGAAGAAAAGAAAAGAAGAAAATGAGAAAGAAAAAGGAAGAAAGAAAAAAAAAATTAGTCCACGGATCGTTATGGCGATTTTGAAATTGGCCAAGGTGATGGAATTTCCTAAATCGCTCTTAGGCATACCTGTGCGCTAGTTAATTTTGTTTATTATTTTTAATGTTATTAATGTCATTAGTATTATTAATATGTTATTAATTACATATTTATTAATATTATTATAATTAGTGTGGTTATTAATTTAGTTACATATTAATTAGTATTTATTAGCTTAGTTCTATTATTATTATTGTCAGGTGGTTAAATTAGGATTATTTAGCTAATTATTGGTCTATGAATGGAGAATCAAGATTTCGATTATTGTGTTGGACTAGAAATCAGTTTAAGACGGGTTTAATTAGTCTCTTTAGACGTGCAATTTAATTATTTATTTATTGAAATTCAGTTATTTACTTACAGCATTTATTTATTTAAAGTTCAGTATTATTCAATTGTTGCAATGGATTGTTCGTTAGACTCTGTGATTAGTCTAGATCGATGAGACTTGGGTATAGACTGGACTTGAGTGATGGATTAAGAATTCTTGGGATTGATGTGAGCTTAGCATGTTGTTTAGTGACAAATTAGGGACCCTAGGGGCGAGGTAAGCCTAATTACAGGATAGGGAGTTAACTTGCTGAGATAATTAGTATCTCACCCCACCACCCCAACTTTTCCCCCAGGTATCAGTAATGGACCCTGAGAATAATGTGGAGTTCGAAGAAGAAGTGTTAGAAGATGACACTAACGAAGACAACCTACCATTGGAAAAGCTCGAGGAGGAGGATCTAGAAGAAGCAAAGCCTGAGGAAGAAGAGCTTGAAGAGGAAGAGTTGGAAGAAGAGGAAATTGAAGAGGAAGGGCCAGTAGAGGAAGAGCCAAAGGAGGAGGTGGTGCACGACAAGCCCATGCTAGACTTTCATAAGATGGTCCTAGGTTGGTACCAGCAATTCGACCAACAACTGCAATTACAGGAACTCACACCCAAGCCCGCAGATTAGGGGTGAATCATAGATAGGGTTGAGACCCCCTTTGGAAGAGTGGTAGAAAAACATGAGACTACAATCTGGGAATGGAATCCCATACTTAGAAGATGGGTTGGTCACTAGTATTGGGAGCGCTACGAGGGCGAGGTTAGACGTCCACTAGTCTTCCACCAGGGACAGCATGAGGCACCAACAGATGTGTATGATTATTGGAATCCCGATTTGGGTCACGGCGACCAACCTGGAGGCACAGTCATAGATCTCTAGAATAGGTAGTCTAGGCTAGTCTATGGTAACCGGTTTTGAAATTGTACAGTATCGGGGTGTACTAGGCTAGTAAGTGCACGGATATGTATACGCCCAATTGGACGTTACTTTTGGGAATGTTTAATATTACGCTTTTGTGTGCCTACTCTGATTTTTATTGAGGTTCGCAATCGACTTGGACCAAGGAATTACAAAATCGCAAGGCTGTGCACGCGCACCGAACTCAGGACGTGACACGGCCTGGCCATGCAACGCGCACAGACGCGAGCCCTGGCCACGCGGTAGCTGTGCACGCGCCAACTGGTTTCCCACACCAAGTCAGCCCTTCGTCCTCCTCCTCTCTCCCTCACGCGAGCCTCCCGAGTCTGAAGGAAACCCTAGTAGCCATGGATGAAGGCCAGGGCTGCCGTCCCACCTTGGAAGCTCGATTGCTCGCCTGTGAAGCTTCGCCTGGACTGCCGGAGCTCATCCCCGCCGCCACGGACATCGCGAGCCCTAGATCGCCCCAAGAACCAAGCCCTAATTTCCCCTGCTCAGCCGCTACCGGCAACTCCCTCGCCGAGCCTCGCCGTGACCCTCATCAACGCCGTGGAGTTCCCCGACGCCACTAGAAGCCTCGCCGTCGTCCCCATTGTTCAATTCCTCCCTGAATCAGCCTTAAGCTGAGCTCGCCAAAGCCCCTGTTTCTGCTCGCTGGAAAACCGCAACGAAAGACCTGAAAACCGCAGCCAAATCATTGAAAATCGTAGCCATAGCTTGGACCTTGAACTCACCGGAGCTTCCTCGCCATTTTTGGCCTCCCACATCGCCGTCCAGCCGCCTAGCCGAGCCGTCCAACCATCCCTGAGTTGTCAGCCACCTTATCCAGAAAGCTAGGCGCCTCTGTTTAGCTCACCGAGGTCACGCTCAGCTTGCCGGTGTCCTCACTGGAGATCTCGTCGGAAAGTCTTGCTGGCGACTCGTCGGAATCTCACCGGAAAGCTATCATCGCTGTTGTTGCTTGCGCTGAGCCGTATAGTGGAGATTTGAGCCCCCATTGTGCGTCCGGATCGCGAAATTGAAGATTAATTGGGTTCGCATGGATCGTTGTCGTCATTGAACCCAAAAAGCTTGGATTGGAGGTAAGTCGCCTCCTAATCCCCAATTAGGGCGGTTACACGCTCTAGTAGATAATTATTGGCTTAAATGGGTAAAATTGATAGCCAATTGAATGATTAGGCGGTCAATTGATCGATTAGGAATTAATTTAGTGACTTTGGAGGATTTAAGGATGATTTGGTAATTTTAGCCAATTAAGGGTGATTTGGTAAAATCGGATAGCTAGTGGGCTTGGTCGTTTGTTAGCTCTAGTTACTTGATTAATTAGCTTTTGGAGCTAAGCTAGTAATTTTGGAGATTATTATTAATTTTTCCTAATTTTGGCTAGTTATGGCCTAATTAGGACTTTTAGGGGTAAAATGGTAAATTGGACGAATTGGAGGCAATTGGATAAATTATTGGTTACGATTAAATTTCGAGGATTATTTGGGTGACAATGGATTGGTAAATTACGCAATTTAGATTAATTAACTCACTTTTCTAGTGACTATTACGAAAAATTAGTGGTTAACCAAATGGCTGCCAATTAAGGTGATGGCGCCCGTAGTTTTTCGACCTGGAGATTTTGGATTCAAATTAGGGACCCGGGCAAATCCCTAATTTGTGGATCCAGGTGGTTGACTTTAGGAATTCATTCGGTAAAATTATTGCGCCTTCATATTGGTCATTTAAAATCTTTAAATGCGCAATTGATTGTGGTTGAATATTAATTGTGGTTGAAAATTGATTGTGATTGATTATTGATTGTGGTTGATTATTGGTTGTGGTTGTTAATTAATTGTGATTGTTACCTATTTATTTATATTGATTTAATTTAATCAATTAATGGATTGGGGCTTGTGTAGACAGAGACTAGAGAATCATTGAGATAATTGGACCGGGAAACATGATACAAGAGTTAGGTTACCTAATTGGATAAGGACCCTAGAGTGAGGGCTCTCCTAATCGAGGATTAGGTTGTAGACTCACTAGGATTTATCTCATTATTGTTGTTTAACCATTTTTAGAGGTCCTGACCGTGGAGTCCTTCCTCGAGGGCCAAGTGAGGCTAGAAGAGCCTAATGATGCCGAGAAGTTAATTTATTTTGTTGTAACCACTTAGGGGTATTTTTTAGAGACATGTGACTACCCCCTACTCATGATTTTTAATTGTATTACATATAGGGTTGACCTCCTTAGGGGTCTTTTGTAAATATTAAACCTGTTTGTTTTAGTCGAGGAGATTTTCAGATACCCCAGAGTTGTCAGGGTTTATTCAATTGTTTCCACTGTGTAATTATTTAAATATTTATTTTAATTGGTCGGCAACTACTCCTGGGATTGTCGCGAACTTATCGACCGGTGAGGACCATCGTCGGGGACTGTCGCGAGCTCGGGACCGGGGCGTGACATTTGCTTTCCCCAAAATCAATTTATCCTTCGTCATGGTAAGAGAGGTAAAATAATTTTATGATTCCTTTCTTTAGCTATAAGCTTATTCTGCAGATTATAGATGTAGCAGTAACAAGGAGTGTAGAAGGCAATCAGAGAAAGAAAAGGAGTGGAAGCTAGTAACATATCGATTGCTCTGATACCATGAAAATAAACGAAGGAAAACAAGAAGAGTGGAAGACACGCAAGCAAGTTGAACGAAATTTTTTATATATTATTCATTCTTCAATTGCATGTATTTATATTACAAGTGATTGTATAATAAAAGAAAAGAAGGAAGTACATAATATTTACATTCCTTGTTGATCTATACATGTATAAGGCAAGTAATTAGACAATTATCTTACACAATCATGCATATCTTCCAACAAAGGAAGTGGCGTTGCTCGTCGAGAATGCGAATTCCAAGTTTTACTCTGACCTAGGATTTCCATCTGCTATCTTCATGAAATGGGATGTGTCCAACTCAAATGAGTGCCTTTGTTGTCTGTGCCCATGAAGCTTTTTGGGATTCGCTTTACGAAAATTCGAGTGAAATGATGTTGTCTTGTCCGGATAGGCAGATCAAGTAACTTGTCTTCTTCCATGTAAGCAGGGGATCTTGTCAATGCCTTCATGAAGCATGTTGCGACCTTTGGGGGGTTGGACATTTGCATTAATTCCGCTGGCATCAACTTCTCAATCCTATCCCAATGGGACTCGTTCCTGGCGCCATGCGCTTAACTTTAATCTGACTGCCATCATTGACTGCACTGGCCTTGCGATAAGACCACGTTTTTCAAGCACTTCAATTGGTGATGCTGCAGTGACCTTTGTGCATTTGCCTGAGCTTATCATCTTGCATGCTAAAGCGCATATCCATGTTCTATTCTTTTTCTCTTCCTTTCCTCTTTCGGTTGGATGGAGTAATGAAAGGTCCGATTGCTAGTGGATATTGCTTTGCCGTGAGGAAACCAGCACAAAATGACTTGCACTTTTTAATAGATTTAAAGCCATGGAATCTGCTCGGAGAACCGGTGTAATAATAAACATGGGATCTGCTTCAGGTCTTTATCCTATGTACACTGATCCTATCTATTCAGGCTCAAAAGGTTAGTTCTCAGTTATAGCCTCCTTTCCTTATTCAATTTCAATTATATTTCCCCAGCAACAAATACCTGACCAAACTCTTGCGCAAGTGTTGGTCTAGCGATACCACCTTTTATCTATTAAGAGACTATGCAGGTGGTGTTGTCTTGTTTACCAAATCACTTGCACCCTACAAATGCAGACGAATTCGCATCAACGTACTTTTCCCTGAGGGGCTGCATTGAATTAGGAGTTTTTGTGATGCAATGTACTAGTGTAATTGAATGTTATTCCTGTTGTTAGTGGCAGAAGAAATCTTGCTGCCTTTTTACTTGTTTGGTTTTTGTTATGACAATATAAAGGAGTGTAGAATTTTGTTCGCCAGATTTAGCTGACCTGATTTCCTTTGCTCCAGAAAATTTATTGTGCTGTGTATGATGCTTAATAGTTGAATCCATAACCACTTTGTTCGGACAGAGATGGCCTTAAAGGTGGATTCTGAATTAATAGACTTGAGGGGGGACTTTGTACCTATGGAATTGGCCGTGAAAGGTACATGCATGCACAATCTTCTCTACGGGCTTTACATGTTATCGGATGGGTACATCACAATGAATGGAGATCAAAAAGTCTTTGTACCATTGATAGAAATTCTCTTTTACTGCAATCGAGTTTTCTGAGCATAGGTCGTTTGTTCTGGAGTTTGGAGCATTTAAAGTTTCTGTAATAAGACGTAGAAATACCATACAGATACATACTAGTACAACTACAAAATTTGCAGAAAAAGTGAAAGAACTGACATACATGATTAGTGAGGGACTCATAGGACCCTGCTTTAAAGATGTGCTGTCAAATGTAGAAGGGATCACTTCTGATGGCTAGTCCACTTACACCTTCCCGGTGCTTTTGAACTTATCACTGATGAAAGCAAAGCCAGTTCATGTCTATGGATTACAAAGCGTAGAGGCCTGCAATATTGGCCCAGTGCAGTAGAAGAAGCTAAATACAGAGTACAATCCCTAAGTTCCAGAAGAAGATCATTATACAAAGTACCGGTGAATTTGCAACTACCTAAGAATTTTGAGAAAATGTGAGTGAAGATAGTTTTGGGCTAGTGTATCTGTGTACACTGAACTGTTTGACCAAATCATTGTTTAGCTTCTTGTAACATGAGGCCAAACTGCTTAGGTATTCTGTAAGTACTCTAGAGATTCCCTCTTCTGTTTATTTAACAGAAGCTATCTTCTATACATGTAATGAAAAATTGCCATGATAAGTTTAGCCTTGATGGTCATAACATCATTTTCTTTTCCTGGTGAAATTACCAGGGTACTGGGTAGGGCTTTAACCATATCTTAGATAAGAATGATTTCGTTCCCATCCTCTATTTTTCTTCTTTTAGTTTAAACATGCACAAAATAGGAAGTCAATTTGGCATAGTAAATTTGTGTACCAATGTTCGATGTGGATGGGAACAGTGGACTAAAGTAATCGTAAGCAATGACTTACCAAATTTTAATTGGCTCGACATTTGTATCACTGCAACAGCTGTTTCTATGTAATTATTAGTTGGTCAAGAACTTAGTATGCTGTGGAATTGTCCGATGATGGTTTTCTGCTTCTATTTGTTTCGATTTAGAGGTGTTGGAGCACCTTCCATAAGCTGTTTCCTTGGTTATTTGATCTTTTAGTTCCTATTTACTTTAGTGGATTTTAGTTTTTCAGTTACTGACATGTTTTATTATCTGGTGTTCTTCTTGAGCCCTGAATGGATTCTTTTCTCAAGCTTGGCTTCTTGAAGAAGCAGCTACTTAGGCTCCGTTCGTTTCACGGAAAAATATTCTTTCGCAAAATATTTTCCGGAAATTGTGGTGTTCGGGGGGCAGAAAACAAGATAGTCAAGGAAAATATTTTCCATCAAATGGAAGAAATACCTTCAAAAGTAGGGAAAATATTTTTCGTTTTTTAAAAGTGGAAAACATTTTTCCTCTTCTTTGCTTACCTTTAAATATCGTAACCTCTAATAGTATTTCTCGACCTTGCTCAAGGCCGGTGAGTCAGCAATCCTTGACAAACGAACACTGGAAAATATTATCATTTTCCAGGAAAATGATTTCCTGGAAATTATTTTCCAAATTACTATATTTTCTATGAAACGAACGGAGCCTTAGAACATAGAAATTTTCTTTGGGAATATAAGAGTTTTATCAATTGGAAAATCTAATGATGTGCTTTAAATTTTTACATTCAGGTTGGTTCATACCTTGACTCACAATTTCCGTAAAAGATTATTTAAATGCCTTTGAGGTTGCCAATTGAACCGCTGCATGTCCTCGTGAAAATCCTATATGCTGGAGTAAATGCAAGGGTTGTAAGTTCCAGGTTTCTTCTAACAAAACTAGCTTCCTCTCATCATTTATGATTTCATTCTTTTAGTTTTGGGTAATTTTCATTCTATTATCTTTGGGTTAATCTTTCTCGTCCTCTTATGATATGTGTAGCGCTGCACTGGTTGATCCAATTGTAAAACTATGGTTAAAACTTCAATTAGCTTTGCTATATGTTGCCGTAGTAAACATCAAAAAGAAAATTGGATCTTGTTAATGCGGCTTATATGCAATTGATAGGACTTTCCCTTATTACAAGCCAACTAACTTATCCTTCAACCAACCTATGGGTCGATAGATGACTGATATTTAGGTACTTCTTGAGATACTTGCTGGTATGGCTTTTTTTTTCGTTATAATAAGAATCTTTTTTTCAACTTCAGAAGTTTGTTATGTAATTGAAGCTTTTAGACTCGGATTCAGCTTGCTTGTCGAAGTATATACATAATCCATGTGTATTTCTGAAGCTAGCGCGTTTCTTTTGCAGTATTTAATAGAGAGTACTTATTAAAACTCCATAGATCATTCTTTAGGAATTATTCATTAGCTAATTTTATTATCACTATTTGACAGGCCCCAAACTGTTAGATCTGTGTGACTCGTGTTAGATATCGGGAGTGAATGTGTGACATCTTGATTTTCGATCCCATCTGAAGTTAAACGAATGAGCTTTTCACCGACATGCCTATGGTCATTTTTCTCAGAGCTAACTCGCGAGTTAACAATATATCAGTTGAAGTCGTTAAGGGATATAGTCTCTAAAAGCTGCCTAGTAAATTGGATTGGTGCATAATCGTGTTTGGTTGATCTTAACCATGAAATTGAACTCGGATTGGTGAATTGAATGTTCGAGTGTGTCATGATTTATTTTTAGGACCTCATCTCACCTTTTGGGAAAATTACGTCGAGATGGGAATTTTGCGGAAAAGATCCAAGTTAGGTTTGAATTGGTGAAAATTTGAATGTAACTTGAGGTGAATGGGTGCCAATTCGTAAGTAGAAGGGCTACAACATTTTAGCCTTCATCCTTGGCTTGTTGGAAAAATTTGGGAGGGAAAATGGTTGTTGGATAAGAGTTGAAGACTTATGGGGCATGCACTCAAGTGCTTTGGATATTTTGTATTGACTTTGAAGGCTTCTTGTCTCCCTTTCCCAGCAGAATGTTGGAGATTACGGCTTCTTCTCATTCAGCTTCTTCTTGATATTTTCTCTTCTTTCTACCTCCATTCCTCCAGCTAAGATACGGAGCTTTCAACTAGTAGCTCTAGCAGTGACTTGCAAAGCTTTTTCAGCCTCTTGCGAGCTTCTTTTGGAATCGCTTTAGACTTGAATTTTAGTTGCCTTCGCATCACCGTCGTCGTGGACTTGTCGGCTTGTTGATAAGGTTAGTTTACCTCCTAATTCTTTCTTAGGATGCGATTACACTTAGGGGGTTAAATGAGTGTTAATCAATGTGACTAGATCAGTGTTAAGTTGGATTAACACTAGTGAAGGTGCGTTAGTTTGGTTTAGTGGTTTTCCCTTAAATATGTTTACTGGACTATCGTTGTTTGCTTATTTTGTGGATCGAGATATGATAAGATTATGAAGTCAGTTTCTTCTTGAAAAATGTTTTATACATCTTCAGTTATGACATATATTTTATCCAAGATTTTATAGATTTAAAAGGGTAATACGTTTTGAACAAAATAAAACCTCTATTTTTATGGAATTTGTGACCTTTTGGTGTTCAATGGAATTTTATCAACTCTTGAAATTAGAATTTCGAAAGAGTTACTTCACAAAAGTTGTTTATCACATCCTTTTGTATAACATAGTCAAATCTCAGACCAAATGGATGAGTTTTGGATTTCAAACCAAGCAAGTTTTGGAGAAAGTGATTTCTGAAAACAGATGCAAGTTTTATAACAGTTTGAGCGATTTACTGCTCTCAATACAGAAGGAGTTGGAGCAAGGTTTCTCCATGATAAATGTTTGTTTGTGTGTCCTTTACGACATATTCAAATTTGAGGATTTTACGAACTCGTTTGGTTATGTTTCCAGATTTAAACTTGGAGACATGCGAGTGACTTGTTTTTGCCAATTAAGGTGGTTTTTACATTTAGCTAAGTTGGCACAGTATGAGACGTGTGCAGTAAGGCCGGATGTTTGACCTCCTTAATGTTGGCTGGATGGTGTGTGATTATGTATGACTAGCTTTGTTACGCAGACCACCCTGAGGTGAGAACATTTCGCGGGGTATGAACTAAGCCTGAGGCTTTGTTATGCCGACCACCTTGAGGCAAGAACTTTTCACAGGTAAGAACTAACCCTGAGGCGAGAACTTTTAGCGGGGTTTAGTTGAGCCTGATGAGACAGATCGTCACATACCTGAGGCGAGAACCTTCACGGGTTGTGACAAGGACCTGAGGCGTGTTTACGCGAGTCGAAAAACATCGGAATGTGGATTGAATGTTATTATGTTGAGTTTTATTATGGGACGGAATTGTGTGACATGGTATGAGATGTGTCGTAACAATTTGGCCTTATAATTGGACCTTTGTGATTATATAATGATTGATGTGGAGTGTTTCGGTTGTTAAAGATATTTGTCATATGCTTTTGTACATGAACTGTGCAGTCTGATTGTCACCAGACCGAGAGAGTCTCAAACGAGACAGTCTTAGACCCAGAGAGTCCGACAGTTCCCAGATCTAGACAGTCTGACAGTTTCCGAACCTTGATTTATTTATTATGAATAGGTTACCCTTAGTTGAATTTCTTCCTAATCGGGGCTAAGGGGTTAAACTTCTTGAGACACTGTCTCAACCCTTTGGGGTGTACGTTTTACAGGTCCCTAGATGGAGGAGCATCCCATGCGTTGTGGAGTTCCGCGGGATATGGTTTTTGGAACACGCTTTTTGTGGTGGACACGCTTACAATCTCGGTGCTTTGTGTAATTTGGTTGTCTTGCTTTCTTATCTCAAATTTGTTTATTATCCAGGGATTGTTTAATTCGCTTCCGCATGTGTATAGAAGATTGGGTCGGCGACGCCACCTGGGAACGTCGCATTTAGTCAACCATCGTGTGATATGCGCGCACTCGAGGTTCGGGGCATGACAGATTGTGTATGCTTGATATAGAGTTGGCATATAGCTTTTTTATTAAAAAATTATGCTTAAAACAGGTGACTTTCAGCTCAGGACGTGATTTCCAAGGTGGAAAGGGAGATGTTAGCTCCCGTGCTCCTTTTTATGCTGGACTTGAAGTCCGGAAAGAATCTATTTCTGCTTTCACATTTTGCAAAATCCAATCATGTTGATTTTCCTGGCATAGTTTCGCGGTTCCTCTAGCGGCATAATATATTTGTTGTACTCATAATTTCCATCACTTGTTCAAATGGTATCTTCATGATTGACATGGCAGGCTGTGGGGATAATCGCTGCAGTTGGTGATTCTGTGAAGGACTTGAGAGTTGGCATGCCTGCTGCACTGATGACTGTGATCTTTAAATTTATATTCGAAATAGTTTGGGGATTTATTTTCAGTCTTCTACCTTTCACTGGTGTATGGTTTTGAATCCGAGAATATTTTTGTGCATATCTGGTGTCATCATGGTTTTGATTGCATAAGTAGGGAAGGCTGGATGATCATGAAACTTCAAAATTGTGAAAGGCATATGCTCGTCTACTTTTTTGGTTTAATTTAGAAAGTGCTGCCGTTAGACTTATGAGATTCGATTAGTACGGTAGAGCTAGACACCTAACTCTATCGAGATGTTCATCTCTGTCTATTTATGCAAGTGGAAGGCTGTTTAAGTGGAGCACGCCCATTTTTCCGTATTTACTCCATTGAGCTTCTTGCCCTTTGCAATGCATAAACAATCTGGTCGATATGGTCGACTGAAAGTGATGGTAGAAACTTCAAGCAAGTAAGAAAGAGGGAAGCTTGAAATCTGAATTATCGGGGCTTTTCTATTTTCACTGAGAGAATCAACTTTTGAGCCATGTTTTTGCCTTGTTGATATTAAAAGATCTTCCAAAAGTTACTCAAAGACGACTAGTTGTACCATTGCAGCAGAGGGGCAACTTGTGTCACTTCTGATGTTCCAATGCGGTTCACTTTTTTCTTTGCAATAGTTTTATGTATTGTAAGAAATGCAGGGTCCTTTCTGTCATCACAGCAGCAACGTTATTTGTTCTTCACATTCTATGGTAGTTTCATCTAGCCTCATCTTTTATCCATCAAGATCCCTCACTTCCAGTAGTCATCTACATGAGTAGGAACTCTATGTAAATTAGCTAAGTGGGTGAAGTTGGGAGATCTGAGTCATTTGACTTTTTTGTTAACTTTTAAATTGAAAACACTTCTGGGGGTTTATTCATCACAAAAAAAAAAAACTTCTGTGGGTTTATTTTCAGTCTTTTACTACACGGTGTTGAATTCAAAGATCTTGTCTGAAGAATTTTTTTTCTCAAGCAACTGCGGTGATAGGAATTTAGTGCAACTTGGGTTTATTGCATAACTAAGACATGGGTGATGAAGATAAAACATCGAATTTCAAAAAGTTTTGGTCCATGATTAAGTTTTGTTTTTTATTCAAAATATGCTACCTTAAGACTTAATTATGGGTTAATATTCTGCAGAGGACGCCATTCAGGATCGATAGTCACTTAGTTGTGTTGAGATGATCATCTGTCCCATGCAAATGCACTACTGAGTTTCTAATCATAACAGTAGCTCCTAGCCTTGAGTCATCTCCGTTTTCAGAAACATCGACAAAATTCATAAGAGTTCTCTCAACTTCCTTCCTGTTGGTTTAAGAAGTGAGAAGGTGGGCATCACTTACTTTGGACAGCTTCAGCAGCATCACTTCTTATCTAAATATCCAGATTTCAGAACCCCTCATCACTTGCAATATTGAATTAGTCTTGTATGTCCTCCTGAACCTTGACATGCTGCCACAAATACCCTATGGAATATTCAACTTTGAGATAAGCTTCCTCTCTTCAGAGAATTTTTTCTGCCCAGATAGAGCCGATGAAGACACTCTTTGTGTCACGCCCCGGTCCCGAGCTCGCGACAGTACCCGAAGATGGTCCTTACCAGTCATTAATTTGTGACGTTCCCAGGAATAATTGTCGACAATTAAAAACTCATTAATTGAATAAATAGTTAAATAAATAATTACGCAACGGAAACAAATAAATAATCCGGGACAAATCCTGAGGTGTCTGAAAATTCTTTAATTTAAACAAACTAATTCAGTAATTACAGACGAACCATATGACGGTTAAACCCATTAATAATACAATCAAAAATCATTGGTAAGGGGTTAATTAAGTGTCTCTAAAAAATACCCTATATGATTACAACAAAATAAACTAACTTCTCGGCATTCCTAAGCTCCTTCAGTCTCACCTGGCCCTCGAGGAGGGACTCCACGGTCTGGACCTGTAAAAAGGGGTTAACAATAACAATGAGATAAATCTCAATGAATCTACCACCTAATCCTCTATTAGGAGAGCCCTCACTCTAAGGTCCCTATCCAATTAGATAACCTAACTCTCGTGTCACGGTTGCTTGGTCTAAATATTCAATTAGTTCACTAGTCCTCATTCCTCACCAATCCCAACCAATAATTAAACAATTAAGTCTACAACCAATAATTTAATCAATTAAAAATTGACTTAATAAATCACAATCACAATCAATTAGCAACCATAACCAATTATCAACCACAATCAAGTATCAACCACAATCAATTGTCAATCACAACCAGTTATCAATCACATCCAAATGCACAATCAATTGTATTAAATAACCAACATAATAAGATAAATAAATTCCCAGAATAAAATCACAATTTAGATAATCTATCCTTAATTAGGCAAAACTGCAGTAAATAAATTCTAATTGCGTGAATTACCAATCTAATTTCACCCAGTCAATTATCAAAATCAATCAAAGCCATTACATTATCAAATTATCATTAAATTCTATAATTCAGCCAATTATCCCTTAAAATCCTAATTAAGCTATAATTAGCCAAAATTAGGAAAAACCCACGGTAATTCTAGAAATTACTAAATTAACTCCAATAGCCAATAAACCAAATAACTAGAGCTAGCAATTTACCAATTTGTCCTCTAGCTATCCAATTTTACTAAATCGCCCCTAATTGGCTAAAATTACCAAATCACCCCTAAATCCTCCAAAAATTACTAAATCGAATTCCTAATCAATCAACCGACCCCCTAATCAATCAATTGGCTATTGATTACACCCAATTAAGCCAATAATTAACTACTAGAGCGTGTAATCGCCCTAATTGGGGATTAGGAGGTGACTCACCTCCAATCCAAGCTTTTCAAGTTCAAATTGGCGACGATGGTCAACGACGATCCTAATTCGTCTTCAATTTCATGGTCCGGACGCACAATTGAGCTGAAAATTCCACAATACGGCTTGGCACGAAGTGGGGGTGACGATGGCGAGGTTTTGATTGGTCGCTGGCGAGGTCACCGGCGAGATTTTCCGGCGAGTTGTTCCGGTAAAAGCTCCATCAAGGTGATTGTGGCTTCGGCGATGCATGTCCTAGCTCCGACGAAGGTGCTGGTCGCGGTTGGAAGGCTGGTGGCTCGGCTCAGGGGCTGAACAGCTTTTTAATGGTCGGAATCGACGAGGGAAAGCTTCGGCGAGTTGGGTCTTGGCTTTGGCTACGGCTTTTAGCTCCTTTCGCTGCGGTTTCTCTCTTTTTATTGCGATTTTTCCAGCGTTTATAAACAGTGCTCCGTCAAACTCGGCTGAGCTGATTTGGTGAGGACTCGAGCGATGGGGAATTGTAGGGTGACGTCTAGAGGCAGCGGCGACGGACGAGGATGGACGGCGAGCTTCGATTTGGCCTCGGCAACGAGGTTGCAGGCGGCGGTCAGATCAGGGAGATTAGGGTTTGGGTTCGGGGGTGCGAGGTGGCTTGACGGCATCAACTACGATGGCTGCGTGTTCAGGCGACCATGGCGACTCATCCCCCATGTTTTTCCCTAATTTTCAGGTCCAATTTCATCTCATCCCCTTCAACAATGGCGGCTAGGGTTTTCTGTGCAGGGGGGTCGCGCGACAGAGAGGACGAAGGAGGAAGACAAAGGTGACGTGGCAGAGGGAGGCAGTTGGCTCGTGCGCGGCTGCCGCGTGGCCAGCCGCGCCTCACTGGCAGTCCGCGTGGCTGAGTCAGTCCGTGGGAGAGAGAAGAAAATAGGAAGAAAAACCAAGAAAATGGAAGAAAAATCAAGAGAAATGATAGAAAATCGGGAAAATTTAGGAAAAATCCCGAATTTGAAGGGAAAAATAAAATCATTCACCGTAAGTCTAAATTAATTATTCCTAGCCACATTTGAGTACAATTTTTCCCCGATTTAATTTCCAAAAACCCCAAAAATAGGCTGTCACAATTCTCCCCCCGTTAGGACATTTCGCCCTCGAAATTAATAGTACTAGTCCCCTCAAACAGATAAGGATACTGACACCTCATGGTTTCTTCTCTCTCCCAAGTCGCTCCTTTAGTGACATGGTGCTGCCAGACCACCTTGACCAAGGGGATGACCTTATTCCTCAGGCGTTGTTCTCTGCGATCTTCAATTCTGATCGGTCTCTCCACATACGATACCTTATCATCCACTTCGATCTCCTCAACACTTAGGACGTGAGATGGATCAGGTTCATACTTTCTTAGCATCGACACGTGGAAGACGTTGTGAATCTGAGCTAAATTCGGCGGCAGAGCTAGACGATAAGCTACAACTCCAATCTTCTCCAGGATCTCAAATGGTCTAACATATCTTGGACTCAGTTTCCCCTTCTTGCCAAAACGAGACATCCCTATTTTAGGTGACACTTTCAAGAACACATGGTCACCTTCCTGGAACTTTAAAGGTTTGCGTCTCTTATCTGCATAGCTCTTCTAGCGACTTTGAGCGTTCTTCATTCTAGCCCTGATGACCTTGGCAGCCTCTACTGACTGTTGTACCAACTCTGGACCAGTAATCTTTCACTCTCCTACCTCATCCCAACAGATAGGAGTCCTACATGCACGACCATATAAGGCTTCATAGGGGGCCATTCCTATACTCTGCTAGAAGCTGTTATTATAAGCAAACTCCACTAAATGTAACCGATCCTCCCAGCTACCCTTGAAATTCAAGACACAAGTTCGCAGCATGTCTTCTAGAGTCTGGATGGTCCTCTCAGACTGCCCATCAGTCTGTGGGTGGTAGGCGGTACTATACTGCAGTTTTGTCCCCAAAGCGATCTGCAAGCTCTTCTAGAAAGCAGCTGTAAATCTTGGGTCACGATCAGATGTGATCGTCACTGGTACTCCATGAAGTCTGACGATCTGGCAAACATATAACTTAGCCAATCTGTCTAAGGCAAAGTCCTTCCGTACTGCAATGAAATGTGCAGACTTAGTCAGTCTGTCTACTATAACCCATATAACATCATGACCTGGCTGACTCCTGGGTAAACCTATCATGAAGTCCATCGTAATATGCTCCTACTTCCATTCTGGGATTTCCAATGGTCTCAATAGACCTCCTGGTTTACAGTGTTGTGCCTTCACCTGCTAACATGTCAGACACTTAGCCACATGTTTGGCTACATCAGCCTTCATACTAGACCACCAATAATGTGGTGTCAAATTCTGATACATCTTAGTACTCCCAGGGTGGATGCTATAGTAACTCCTGTGGGCCTCAGCTAATAATTCTTCCTTAAGTAGTATCATTAGGCACACAAAGTCTTCCCTTGAACTTCAGAATCCCATCCTCTGAGATTTGGCAGTATGGCTTCCTCTAATCCTCATTCATTTGTATAATCTTCTGAAGAGCTGGGTCTGTAGGCTGTAGGGACTTAATCCTCGACTGAATCTGCGATTCCACACGCAAGGTAGCCATCAAACAGGTAAGATGACTCACCTCAAACTTAAAGTCTGAATCCCTGACTCCTTCAAGTAGAAGCCATTCCTTCACCATCAGGTGTGCCATCGATGACTTGCGACGGAGGGCGTCAGCTACCCTATTAGCCTTTCCTGGATGATATAGAATGTCGCAGTCATAGTCCTTCAGTAATTCCATCCATCTGCGCTGCCTCATATTCAATTCCTTCTGAGAAAATAGATATTTGAGACTCTGATGATCTGTATAAATAGTGAACTTCTCTCCACACAGGTAATGCCTCCAGATCTTGAGAGCGAAGATAATTGTAGCTAGTTCTAGATCATGTGTCGGGTAATTCTGCTCATGAGGCTTCAGCTGTCTCGATGCATATGCTACAACCCATCCATGCTGCATTAAAACACACCGTAACCCTTGATAGGATGCATCACTGTAAATCTCATACCCACCTGGACCTGATGGGATCGTTAGTGCTAGAGCGGCAGTCAATCTTCTCTTTAATTCCTGGAAACTCTTCTCACATTTGTCGGTCCACTCAAACTTAGTGTCTTTCTTCAATAAATTGGTCAGTGGCCTCGCTATACTTGAAAACTTCTCCACAAAAAAACGGTAGTAGCCAGCCAGACCGAAGAAACTTCGGATCTCAATCATTGTCGTGGGTCTCGGCCAATCCATGACTGCTTCTATCTTCGTTGGGTCCACAGATATACCTTCACCTGAAATCACATGACCCAAGAAAGCGACGCGACCTAACCAAAACTCACATTTACTGAACTTGGCGTACAGCCCGTGTTCTCGAAGGGTCATCAGTACTATCCTCAAATGCTGTTCATGCTCCTCTGGACTCTTCGAGTACACCAGGATGTCGTCAATGAATACTATGACAAATCGATCCAAATACTCCTTAAAAATACGATTCATCATATCCATGAATGCAGCAGGGGCGTTAGTCAACCCAAAAGACATCACTGTGAACTCATAATGACTATACCTCGTGCGAAAAGCAGTCTTCGAGACATCCTCCTTCCTGATCCTCAACTGATGATAACCGGTCCTCATGTCAATTTTAGAAAACACTGAGGCACCCTGCAGTTGATCAAATAGATCATCAATTCTCGACAGAGGATACTTATTCTTAATCGTCACCTGATTCAACTGCCTGTAGTCGATGCACAATCGCATAGACCCATCCTTCTTCTTCACAAATAATACCGATGCACCCCAAGGTGATGCACTAGGACGGATGAACCCTTTATCCAGCAACTCCTGCATCTGCACCTTCAATTCCTTCAATTCTAACAGCGACATCCGATAAGAAGGCTTGGAGATAGGTTCAGTACCAGGAGCTAGTTCAATAACAAATCCAATCTCTCTCCGGGGATAGCCCTAGTAATTCTTTTGGAAACTCGTCAGCAAAATCTTGCACTACGGCGATTTCTTCAATTGTCTGCCCTTCAACCGACAAGTCTATCACAATTGCCAAGAAACTCTGGCATCCATCCTCGAGCAGCTTCACTGCCTCGAGGGACGAGATCAATGGTATAGAAGGACCTCCTCTGCTCCATACAAATTCATAACTAGGAAGATCCAACGGTTGGAACTGAATCACCCGATTATAACAGTCCATCGTGGCTCTCTGTTCCTTAACCAGTCCATCTCAATAATAACATCAAAATCAAACTTAGTCAATACAGCCAAATCAATCAGTCCTTTCACCCCACTAATCACTATCTCACATCCCTTACACCCCTCAACTGATAATACCCTATCTTTCATAGGAGTAGTAACACTAAGGACTGCACTCAACGGTTTCAGGTCTAACTCAACTAATTTAGCAAACTGAGCAACTACAAATGAATGTGTGGCTCTAATATCAAATAATGCATACGCAGCATGCTGATGTAAGGAAACAGTACCTGCAATCACTCTACTTGCGTTTTGAGCCTCTGCTTGAGTCACAGCATACACTCTCCCCTAAGCTGGGGGTCGCTCCATCCTAGCAGGCTGTCCTATGCGTAGTGGTGGTTGCGCCCCAGCTGGACGACATGAACAGTCTCTCTGCATATGGCCCTACTGACCACAACTATAACAAGCTCCTGTAATGCGTGGGCAAGCTCCAGGTCCATGATGTCTCCCATACTAGTGACACTTATCCTTCACGCGAGGTGCCGATCTCCCAAAGTTCCCTCTCTAAATAAGCGGTGTGGGATACCTGCTCCCAGTCATAGGTCTTTTCCCCTATCTACGACTATCTCGACTAGGGGTGAATCGTGATCTAGATGCGGCGGCTCTCTCCGCCATGTCCCTCTCCACAGACAGGGCCTTACTCAACACATCGTCATAACTACGCAACTCCAGGGGTGCTAGCTGACTCCTAATGTCTGGCCTCAGTCCATCTTTGAGTCTGATAGCTCTATCCTTAGGGTCTTCCACTAACCTCCTGCCATATCTGGACAGTTCAGCAAACTTGGCCTTATACTCCTCCACTGACATTTGATTCTGACGGAGCTTCAGGAACTCCGCCATCTTCTGGTCCCTCGCAGTGTTAGAAAAATACTTGTGGTTAAAAACTTCCACAAATGCTCACCAAGTAGGTACGGTCCCTATAGGAAATACTCGATCCTTGGTGGCATCCCACCAATGGCTGGCATTGTCTTCCAGCTGGTACACGGCCAAGACCACCTTATTAGAGTCAAAACATCTCAGTACCGTGAATACCTTCTCAATATTCCGGAGCCAAGAAGTAGCGGCCTCCGGATCACCTCTTCCATGAAACTGGGGAGGCTGCAACCTCAGGAACTGCTCTACCTGCTTCTAGATCCTCCTCTCCTCATTCCTACCTGCAGCTATAGGAATAGGAACGTCCACCACATCATCAAATACCTCATCCTCGGGTACATGAGCAGCGATACCTACTTCAAGTGGAGGGGCATTAGCATTCAGAAATGCAACAATCGCAGCATTTTCCGCAGTAGCAGCAGCGGATGCGATAGCAGCCTCCTGGTTCTGTGCAGCGGTGGCGGCGGCGGCTGCAGCAGCAGCTTCCTGGTTCTGAGCTTGCTGGTCCACCCTGTCCTTAAGAGTCTTTAGGGACTGCATAAGGGCCTCGATCCTCGGTTCATCTAGAACCTCAGCTCCTACACTAAAGCGACCCAAGGTCACTCTTCTCCTAGGCGGTCTCTGGTTCCCACTCATTCTTACCACCTGATCAAAAGAAGGTTAGCAAAGCGATAACACAGCAGTGCTTCCCAAAGGCAAGCGATAACACAGCAAGGCTCAATAGCAAAGCGATAACACATCAATGCTTTCAAATGGCAAGCGATAACACAGCAAGCCAACGGCGAGCGATAATACAGCAAGCCTCAAGTAGCAGAATGATAGCACAACAATGCTTTCATGGCGAGCGATAACACAGCAAGCCTCAAGTAGCAAAGCGATAACACAACAATGCTTTCATGGCAAGCGATAACACAGCAAGCCTCAGGCGAGCGATAACATAGCAAGCCTCAAGTAGCGGAGCGATAACACAACAATGCTTTCATGGTGAGCGATAACACAGCAAGCCTCAAGTAGTAGAGCGATAACACAGCAATACTTTCCAATGTCATTTATCAGTAGTATATTCAAACAATAATAACGGGTAGAGGTGGCAAAATGGGTCAAAGACCCATATTTTAACCCACATTTGATAATATGGGTCATAAATGGGTTAGCTTAAAAAGTTAGTTGGGTCTAAAACGGGTCACTTAACAACCTCATGGGTCTTAAATGGGTCATAAATGAGTTACTTAATTGATTCTAAGTATTATTAACAAATCATTTTAAATATTATTAACAAGTCATTTTTAAACTATGAAAATTATGATATTCTAATTATTTTATTTTTAAAAAATTGATTATTTTTATACATTTTTTAACAATACGGGTCGGATCGGGTATGGGTCGGGTCGGGTCGGGGTCGGGTCGGGTATGGGTCATTATATTTACACTATATGAATATGGGTCAAAATGGGTTAAATGGGTCAAATATGGTCCGACCCAAACCCGACCCGACCCACCCGTTTAACACCCCTAATAACAGGTCGAACATCCGGCCTTGTTGTACACGTCCTATACTGTGCCAATGCGGCTAAATGTAAGACCATACAATCACAGATCAAGGACAATCATAGATTAAATGCAATCACAAATCATAAACAATCACAAATCAATTGCAATTAATAGACAAACATTGAAAATCACATCAATTCACTCAATTCACCACAGGAAATCATAATCTAACCTTATTACTCCAATTGCTAACCCCGCTCTGATACCAATTCAACAGGTGCTGTCACGCCCCGGTCCCGAGCTCGCGACAGTACACAAAGATGGTCCTTACCAGTCATTAATTTGTGACGTTCCCAAGAATAATTGTCGACAATTAAAAACTCATTAATTGAATAAATAGTTAAAAAAATAATTACGCAGCGGAAACAAATAAATAATCCGGGACAAATCCTGAGGTATCTGAAAATTATTTAATTTAAACAAACGAATTCAGTATTTACAGACGAACCGTATGACGGTTAAACCCATTAATAATACAATAAAAAATCATGGGTAAGGGGTTAATTAAGTGTCTCTAAAAAATATCCCTATATGATTACAACAAAATAAACTAACTTCTCGGCATCCCTAAGCTCCTCCAGTCTCCCCTGGGCCTCGAGGAGGGATTCCATGGTCTGGACCTGTAAAAAGGGGTTAACAACAACAATGAGATAAATCTCAATGAGTCTACTACCTAATCCTCGATTAGGAGAGCCCTCACTCTAAGGTCCTTATCCAATTAGATAACCTAACTCTCATGTCACGGTTGCTTGGTCTAAATATTCAATTAGTTCACTAGTCCTCATTCCTCACCAGTCCCAACCAATAATTAAACAATTAAGTCTACAACCAATAATTTAATCAATTAAAAATTGACTTAATAAATAACAATCACAATCAATTAGCAACCACAACCAATTATCAACCACAATCAAGTATCAACCACAATCAATTGTCAATCACAACCAGTTATCAATCACATCCAAATGCACAATCAATTGTATTAAATAACCAACATAATAAGATATAATTCAGCAATCTAATTGCGTAAATAAATTCTAATTGCGTAAATTACCAATCTAATTTCTCCCAGTCAATTATCAAAATCAATCAAAGCCATTACATTATCAAATTATCATTAAATTCTATAATTCAGCCAATTATCCCTTAGGGAAGGTGCTGGTCACGATTGGAAGGCTGGTGGCTCGGCTCAGGAGCTAAACAGCTCTGTTAATGGTTGGAATCAGCGAGGGAAAGCTCCAGCGAGTTGGGTCTTGGCTTTGGCTGCGATTTTTAGCTCCTTTAGCTACGGTTTCTCTCTTTTTAGTGCGGTTTTTTCGGCGTTTATAAACAGAGCTCCGTCGAACTCGGTTGAGCTGATTTGGTGAGGACTCGAGTGATGGGGAAATGTAGGGTGACGTCTAGAGGCAGAGGCGACGGACGAGGATGGACGGCGAGCTTCGATTTGGCCTCAGCAACGAGGTTGCAGGCGTCGATCAGATCAGGGAGATTAGGGTTCGAGTTCGGGGGCGCGAGGTGGCTTGACGGCGTCAACTACGGTGGCTTGGTGTTCAGGCAACCATGGTGGCTCATCCCCCACGTTTTTCCCTAATTTTCAGGTCCAATTTCATCTCATCTCCTTTAACAATGGCGGCGAGGGTTTTCTGTGCAAGGGGGTAATGCGAGAGAAAGGAGGAAGGAGGAAGACAGAGGTGACGTGGCAGAGGGAGGCAGTTGGCGTGCGCGGCTGCCACGTGGCCTGGGCCCCGCGTCCGCGCGCACCGCATTGCCAGCCGCGCCTCGCTGGCAGTCCGCATGGCTGAGTCAGTCCGTGGGAGAAAGAAGAAAATAGGAAGAAAAACCAAGAAAATGGAAGAAAAATCAAGAGAAATGATAGAAAATTGGGAAAATTTAGGAAAAATCCCGAATTCAAAAGGAAAAATAAAATCATTCGCCGTAAGTCTAAATTAATTATTCTTAGCCACATTTGAGTACAACTTTGCCCGATTTAATTTCCAAAAATAGGCCGTCACACTTTGCCATATATGTTTTGAAATTAAACCTTGTGGTAAGCTGTAGCTGTTTAGTAAAGAAGAGCAACCTCACGAAAGTACTTGGTAGGTTTTCCGGTTGCAGACATCTTGCTTGCACGTGATGGGCAGTTTAAATGGGGCATCCTGATGTCTGGGTTCGTCGCATGAACCTCATTCAGTGCATAAGCAATTTTTTTTCTTGTCAATATGTCTGACCCTGTGTGATGGTAGCAACTTCAACCAACTAGAAGAGGGTTGCTTATGGAAGCATGGAATCTTAATTTCGAGGCTTCTCTGTTTATTCAAAAGAATCAAATTCTGAGTCATATATATTCCCTTGTTTGACGCTTGCTGCCAATAGGGGTGTGCAACCGGACCGAGTAAACCCGATTTCTTGTTTAGCCCACCCTGAAAACAGGGTCGGGAACAGGATCCAAAGCAAACAGGGTCGGGTGATGTGGTCTGACACTAGCTATTGCACATATACTCAACATTCTCAATTTCACGTAGGATTGTGGGATGGGTTTTACCTTTTCTAAATGGTAATGAAATTAATCACGCGAGAATATGAGATATAGCAAATTCAATCATGGAATTTGTCGCGACCTCCCCAAAGGTGCACCACCTAGGGGTTCAGCTAATGGATTGCTAAACTTAACCTAATTTAGCTCGAGCTCTCCCAAGCTCATACCCATTGGCGACTTAGGTTTAAATTCTTTAACATGCCGAATTGATTTCAAATGGAGTCGCCACTAGTCTATTTATGGTGGGTCGATTAAAAACCCATGTAAAATACTAGGAGTAGTATTTTACCCCTACAAACCATAGATCATGAATTCGGGGACTTGAGAACCTATTTCTTCTATTTCAAAAATAATTTACAGGCAGCTTGAATTGATTTTTAAGCTTATTCCCTAACATGCACAGTGATCACGCGGGTAAGCAAACAATTATTTAAATGCTCAAAGAGAAAGAATAATAAGCAAAGCAATAAACAAAGATGAAGCAAATCAACAAAATGATCTTTTTTTGGGATTTTTCTTAGGTGTATGCAATGCATTTAATGGAAAACTAATCCTATATGCAACCCTAAATGAAATTTTAAATGCGACTTTTATGAATGAAACTAATTATCTATAGTTAAATAATATCTAATTTAGACTAGGAACTAAGCCACATTTTTTTTTGGTAAAGTGGAACTAAGCCACGTTAATCCCTAGTTTAAACTAAAATCTTATCTTAATTACGGATAATATTTTAGAGTACAAAAACTAAATTAACGTGCAAATGCATGAAAGTCTAAACTCAATGACATGACCTAACATGACTTATAAACATGCAACTCCTAAATTAACTTGGACTAGATGACATGCTATCTAACTAAATGAATTAAATGACATGCAAAAAGGGAATTTTTTTTACACTTTTCTTATTTATTTAATGAAATTAAGAATTTATTAAACTAATTAATTGTGAAAAACCTAACTTAACATGACTCCTATGTTATCTAGATGTAATGTTTAAACATGCAATAACTAAAATGCAATCTAATCATGCTATGCAATATTACGTAAATGTGATTTAATCTAAACATGAAACATGTAATTTAACATGCAATTCAAATAAACAAGATTAATTCAAAGGGAAATAAGATCAAAACAAAGAATTTCTCGCAGATAGAATCAATAAATTGATCTTAAGCCTTAAGATCAAAATATCAATTCCATTCCCACGCAATAATTACCTCGTCTAAAGCCTTATAGACGAAATAAAAATTGATAATGCGGTTGCGAATTGGAAAAATCAATTCCAATTGATCAAACTTATCATCCAAAGGAATATGTTAGGCACGAGAAATCTTATCAATTTCAAGGAAACGAATATTCAAGAAAACTTGAGATAAGAGTTTTACCTATTCTTTGGGTAATATTTCCAAACTCGAATCGATGGCGGACGATGAGACACGACGGCTAGCGGTAATGCTTGACGGAGAGGGTGCAAGTTGGCAACCAAAATCTAGATTTGCGGTGGTGATCGACGCAGCAATCTCTTGAGCAACCTGCAAAACAAAAACACCACACGGTCGAATGTCCTCCTTGTCAAAGTTTGACTATGAAAGAAAGAACAAAAGTCACGGTGTATTGCTTCTGATGACTTTCAATCCTTCAATTGAAGTGTAATCTTCTTTCTTCTCATTTTTTTGGATTTGGAATCCTCCTTGCCTCGAAGATGAGTCCTTCTTGCGCCACTCACAATTTCTCACACACTATCTCTAATTTCCCTCTCTGATTCTCCCCTCTCTCTGCCTTTTTTCTCTCTTTTGTTTTTCTCCTCCCCTTAATGTGGCCAAGACCCTATTTATAGGCAAAAGGAATAGCCCTCTCCAAGGAAAGGAGATGATCTCCTTTCCAATTTTATGTGATCGTGCCAATTCGACAAATTTCTCAATCCCCTTGAGTTTCCTTTTCTTATTTCTTCAATATTGTGTGAATATCATCAAATTTTCCTGCCCCCATTTTGACCGAATCTGGCTCAATTTTATGGCTTTGTTCAAGATGTTCCTTCCAATATTATTTATTTGCCAATCCATACGCAATCAACTCATGTATAATCTTGGCCGAAAAAATTTACCAAATTGATGCACAAAATATATTCTGCCCAAATTTCCTTTTCCTGATTCATCAATCAAAATTCTTTCCCAAGTCGCCGCCGATGATCTTTCCTAAATGCAAGATGCTATGAATATACCCTTTTTTTAGGAATATAAATTCCTATTTTCTATTTTTTATGCAATCTATATGCGAAAATTAAAAATTCGGTGTCAACAAAAATATATATATCTACTAGAGAAGAACTCGTTGATCAATTACTTACGTTCTTTGCCTTTTAGGTAAGTTACTTAGGAGATCTGTCTAGTGAGGATATTTCCCTGATGCTTGCTGATAGTGTATGAAAAGATGAAATTAGTTGTTTATTTGGTCCAAGTGCTCTATTATTGTTGTGAAGATTACTCCTGCAATTAAAGGATATGCTAATGGTAAAACATCTAGGAGGCAAGAATAGATTACAAATTGAATGGACATGTGTGCAATTACTAGATGATCACCTTCACTCCTCTTGTGGATGGAAACTGGACTTGGTGATTATCTGATTGATAACGAGATAAATTGATCATCTCTTGTGAGGTAGGATTTTTAAATGTCTGTGAGTCTGAGATTGCATGGATGTATCCATTGTCTAAGTTTATGTTCTTATTAAAGGTACTTCATTCCCAGGTTTACAGTGCTCAAATGTTCGCACCAATGCAGGTCACATTTTTCTTTACAAATCTAGTGGATGGGAAGCTTGTCCCAATTGAGACAGCAATTCAAAGAATAAGGACAGAGAAGAGCAGGCCAGAGCTGAAGCAAAATACGAACCAGAGACCAAGCTAGAACAGCAACGTTTAAAGGTGCAACAGTCGCGGCGTAATCCCGTCACAGCAATTTCATCTTCGTTGTCCCAGACTTTGCAAGGGTCAGAAGGAAGACCACTCAAAATCATCCTAAACGGGACTGGGATTGCTCAGTCAAGGAACAAGCTTTCTCTTACTTATCAGTTGCCACAGAAAAGACCATGCGGTGGTAGTTAGGACTCGGTGATGACTTCTCGTGACGTTTCAAGCATCTAGAGCTCAAGTGACGGGCTGCATAAACTTTAATCTTCTTTGTTGGCGTTCATTGGATTGATCGTGTTGAAGGGTAGTTTAGTCTTTTCTTTACAAGTGTGCCTTCATGTTTACTATATATTTATGTAATTCGTAATTAACAAATAATTCTTCTTCTCTTTCGCTTTCATGGTATCAGAGCCACTTAGATAACCCTAACTGCTATCAATCACAGTTACACCATCACTGGAGAAATCGTCGTCTGGCTCCATTATTGCTGGACGGCTCATTATTACTAGACGGCGACACCCACAAATACGCAGAATCATCAGATCACCAAGGAACACAAATCGCATAGAGATGACAACGACAACCAGGAGGAAAATCCTTCTAGAGCTTTGAAGCGGAAGGAGATCTTAAGGGAGCGTCCTAAGGTTACGCAACGCGGAAGCAATTCTAGAAGGAGCGTTGGTCAGCCCTCACTCATTCCAGACTCAATTTTTTTTAGTTGACTTTATGATGATAAGCTTGAAAATTTGTTGGAATTGTTGAAACTCTCCTCAAAGCCTCCATGTGTCATAAGAATGGTGATTGTGTTGGAGTTGTCTTAGTGCCGCTGAGATGTTCTATGTTGTTTTTGTTTATGTTAAGTTGTCCTTGTGTTTGTGTTAAGCCACGTAGGTTGTTTTTAGGCAGTTATTGTTTTAGCCATTTTTCAGCAAGTGGAGATGATCAGTTTCTTAGTTGCTATTTTCTAGGGAAGTGGAACTATGCAGTTAGCACATGTCGTAAGTAGTTCCACAATGTTGTTTGATTTCTTGTACATGACAGTTTGTGTTAAGTTGAATGAAGTTAATGTTTTTTCATTCGCTCTCTACAGCTTCTCTATCTCAGAATATTCTGACTCTCAGAATGTACTACCTTAGAATGTTCTAACTCTCAGAATGTTCTGCTTCAGAACGTATATGTCCTATATTGCTTGATTTGCTTTAACAATTGGTATCAGAGCACCCTTGAAGGATCTTACGGGACTGTGAAGTGAAGGTAAGTGAAGTTTGTGAAAGATGGAAACAAGTTCGAGTTTCTCTTCTGTGGCTGCTCCCATATTTACTGGTGAAAATTACCAGGCATGGGCTGTCAAGATGACAACATTTTTAGAGGGTCATGATCTGTGGGAGGCTGTGGAGGAAGATTATGAAGTTACTCCACTTCCTAACAATCTTACCTTGAATCAGATTAAACTCCATAAAGAGAGAACTACGAGAAAGGCCAAGGTAAAGTATTGCCTGTATGCTGCTGTTTCACCTTCTATTTTCATAAGGATCATAAGATGTGATTCTGCAAAGGCTATATGGGACTTTTGAAGAAGGAGTATGAGGGAGATGAGAAGATAAGGAACATGAAGGTGCTGAATCTCTTGAGGGAATTTGAGAGACAGCAAATGAAGGATTCAGAGTCAGTGAATAAGTATTCTAATAGGCCGATTGATGTAGCCAAGAAGATCAGAGTATTAGGGACTGACTTGAAGGATGAAAGGCTAGTTCAGAAGATCCCTGTGTCTCTTCCAAAGAAATTTGAAACTACCATAGCTTCTCTGGAAAATACAAAAGATTTAGGTGATATAAAGCTTGCAGAATTGTTGAGTTCACTACAGGCTCAAGAGCAAAAAAGATTGATGAGAAAAGAAGTGAATGTAGAGGGTGCTTTGCAAGCTAAAGTGAAGCACAACGATGGAGGCAAAGGAAAGAAATGGAATCAGTCCAAAGGAAGTGTAGGTGACTTCAAGTACATTGCAAAAGAAGGAAGTTCTTGTCAACACTGTGGAGGAACTAATCATCAGTCCTTTAGATGTTGGAGGAGACCTGATGCTAAGTGTAGAAGATGCAACAAGCTTGGTCACATGGAAGCTGTTTGCAAAGAGAACAACCATCAGCAAGCAGGAGATGCACAGATAGCAGTGAATGAGGTTGAGGAAGAACACTTGTTTGTGGCTTCCAGTTCTAGCTTTTCTCTTGAGGATAATGCGTGGCTGGTGGATAGTAGCTGTACAATTCATATGACTAGCAATCTGAAGCTGTTTAGGAGTCTAGACAAGTCAGTCGAGTCCAAAGTTAGAATTGACAATGGACGGTTTATTGAAGTATAAGGGAAAGGTACAGTAGCTATTGAAGGAAATCAGGAATTGAAGCTGATTAGTGATGTTCTTTTTGTTTCAGAGATTGACCATAATCTGACGAGCGTTGGTCAACTAGTTGAGAAGGGTTATAGAGTGAAGTTTGAAGGAAAAGAATGTCTTATTGATGATGCTGATTGCAAGGAAGTTTCGAGAGTACCAATGAAGGATAAAAGTTTTATGTTCAAGCCATTGGAGATGCAACAAATGGCTTTAAAATGTAAAGAAGAAAATGCTGAGCTGTGGCATAAAAGGCTTGGGCATGTCCACAGAAAGAATATGTTGTTCATGCAAAGAAATAATTTGGAAAATGACACGCCAAGTTTGGAGGAGGAGTTCCCACAATGCAGAACTTGTCTTCTTGGCAAGCAAGCTATATTTCCTTTCAAAGGAGGAAGCTAGAGAGCAAGTAAGAAGCTACAATTAGTTCACACAGACTTATGTGGACCTATGTCAGAATCTTCTCTCAATGGTAGTAGGTACGTCATTACTTTCACAAATGATATGTCTAGGATGAGTTGGGTTTATTTTCTGCAAGCCAAGTCTGAAGTTGCTGATGTATTTGTGAAGTTTAAAGCTTTGGTTGAGAATCAAAGTGGGAAGAAAATTAAAATTCTTAGATCTGATAATGGTTCTGAGTATACGGCTTACAAGTTTAAGTTAATCTGAGCAAGCAGGCATTGTACAACAATTTACAGCTCCATATTCTCTTCAATAGAATGGGGTTAGTGAGAGGAAAAATCGAAGTATTATGGAGATAGCTAGATGTTTGTGCAGGAGAAGAGTTTACCCAAGAAGTTTTTGGCTAAGGCAGCAAATACTGCAGTGTTCTTGTTGAACAGATTGCCCACAAAAGCCTTAGAGAGGTCAACACCTTTTGAAGTATAGTATGGCGTTAGACCTTCTGTAAAGAGTTTAAAGGTTTTTGGATGTTTGTGTTATACACATGTTCCTCATGTCAAGAGGGACAAGCTGGATCTTCGGCTGAGCTTGGAATCTTCATTGGGTACAGCCTTCATTCGAAGGCTTATACAATTTTTTAACCTATGACAGGGAAGGTTGTTGTGAACAGAGATGTTATTTTCTTAGAGGATGATGAGTGAAATTGGATGGAAGGAAAGATTGCAGTGCAAAAGCAATCTGAAAAACAGCAACAAGATGTTGATGAAGCTGTTGATGGGCTGGAAGATAATATAGATGATTTTCCAGTAAAAGGCACAAGGTCACTTGCTGAAGTTTATGAAAGAAGCAATGTTGCTGTGCTTGAACCAGTTAATTATGTTGAAGCTAAAGAGGATCAAAAGTAGTTTGTAGTAATGCATGAGGAGCTTGCAATGATTCAGAAAAACCACACATGGGAACTTGTTGATAGGCCTTATGATAAGAATGTGATTGAGGTTAAGTGGGTGTTTAGAACAAAACTTAATCCTGATGGTTCTATCAATAAACACAAAGCCAGATTAGTTGTGAAAGGCTAGCTCAAATATGGAGAGTAGATTATACAGAGACATTTGCTCATGTTGCGAGGCTTGATACAATCAGGCTGCTTCTAGCTGTGACAGCAGAGAAGGGATGGCCTATATTCCAACTAGATGTCAAGTTTGCTTTTCTAAATGGAGAGCTCAAGGAGGAGATATTTGTTGAACAACCTGAAGGCTTCAGCATTGAAGGACAAGAAGAGAAAGTATACAGACTGAAGAAAGCTCTATATGGACTGAAACAGGCTCCAAGAGCTTGGTATGGAAAGATAGATCGATATTTGCAGGACTTTGGCTTTGTTAAAAGCTTGAGTGAGTTTACTCTTTATGTCAAGAGGGTAAATCACAGTGTTGTTATTCTGTCACTCTATGTTGATGATTTATTAGTGACATGGAATGATGAGGAATTGATAGAGAAGGTAAAGCAAAGTTTGTTTGCGGTCTTTGAGATGTCAGACTTAGGAAAATGGCTTACTTTCTAGGTCTGGAAGTACATCAAGCTTCACATGATATCTTCATCTGCCAAAAGTAGTATACGAAGGAAATTTTGAAGAAGTTTCAGATGGAAGATTGTAGAAGTGTAAGAACTCTTATGGCTATTAAGGAAAAGCTGAAAAAGGATGATGGAATAGAAGCAGTAGATGCTTCTATGTATAGAAGCTTGATTGGATGTTTGATGTACCTTACAACAACTAGGCCAGACATTCTGTTTGCTATGAGTGTTCTTTCCAGATTCATGAGCAGTCCTAGTTAGCCACACTTGGTTGCAGCAAAGAGGGTATTAAGATATCTCAAAGGAACATTGCATTTTGGTGTGAAGTTCAAGCAAAGTCAGAAGTTTATAATGCAAGGTTTCTCGGATAGTGAGTGGGCTGGCCCAGTTGATGATATGAAGAGTACATCTGGATATTGTTTTACTCTTGGTTCTGCTTATTTCTCTTGATGTTCTAAGAAGCAAGAGATTGTAGCTCAATCTACTGCTAAGGCTGAGTTCATAGCAGCTACAGCAGCTGCAAACCAAGCCTTATGGCTGAAGAAGATAATGAATGATATGTGGTTGAACTTAGATGATTGTTTTGAAGTAAATGTAGACAATCAAGCTGCATTGGCAACATCACGGAATCCAGTTTTTCATGGCAGAACCAAGCATTTCAAAGTTAAGTTCTTCTTTCTACGTGAAGTGCAACAAAAAGGTAAAGTTAAGTTGGTCTATTGCAAATCTGAAGATCAGCTTGCAGACATATTCACAAAGCCACTTCAAGCCAAAAGATTTGAGATGTTAAGAGAAAGGGTAGGAGTATGCAGCAGCAACTAATCCAATGAGGAGTTTGTTGGAGTTGTCTTAGTGCTGCTGAGATGTTCTATGTGGTTTTTGTTTATGTTAAGTTGTCCTTGTGTTTGTGTTAAGTCACATAGGTTGTTTTTAGGTAGTTATTGTTTTAGCTATTTTTCAGCAAGTGAAGATGATCAGTTTCTTAGTTGCTATTTTCTAGGGAAGTGGAACTAGGCAGTTAGCACATGTCGTAAGCAGTTCCACAATGTTATTTAATTTCTTGTGACAGTTTGTGTTAAGTTGAATGAAGTTGATGTTTCTTCATTCGCTCTCTACAACTTCTCTATCTCAAAATGTTCTGACTCTCAGAATGTACTACCTCAGAATGTTCTGACTCTCAAAATATACTGCATCATAATGTTCTGCCTCAGAACGTATATGTCCTATATTGCTTGATTTGCTTTAACAGATTGTCATGCATGGTTGCCACCGCGTGAACTGCCACCATGTGTAATTTGCTCCTGGGTTTAACTTCTTCTTTTTGGATGGTATTGACCTACTTGTGCCCATGCTACATGCAAATCGTTGGACTAGCAAATTTGGTGGTGAATCTGGTGAAACTCCCGATCAAAGTGCTCTAACTTCCAGACTTTTTGCCCGTCAATAATTTTGGTCTGCCGGTTTTGGGGTACTGTTATTGGGTCGTTTCAGTTAGTTGACAATCTCTGATTTATTTCTACGTTTAAGAGGCTTTGCTATTGAGCATGGATACCAGTCTTACTAATTTGAAGTTGAGTTCTGTCAAGCTGGACGGGACCAATTATCCTTCTCGGTCTATGGCAGTCAAAACGTATTTGTTGGCCACCAACAATTGAGTTATTTGACTTTACCACCACCATCGGACAAGATCGATAAAACGAAGTTGGATGATTGGCGCTCTGGCGATGCTGCCATTTGAACCTTGTTATGGAATACCATGGATTCCAAGATTAGTCCTCAATTTATGAGGTGCACATCAGCCAAAGCCATATGGGATAAGTGTGATCTTATGTTTTCAGGAAGAGATAACATGACTAGCGTTTGTGATGTTTAGGAGAAGCTCTTTGATTTACGTGCAGGAGATATGTCTATATCCGAATATTATTCTAAATTTACCACTCTTTGCGAGAGACTGGATACTTATTTTCCCGCCATTGATGATGTTATAGAGTTAGCCAAGCGCCAGGAAGATATGAGAGTTATGTTATTTCTCTAGAAGCTCGGTCCCACTCATTCTTTTCTCCGACAACAGATTACTTCTCAGAGTACTCTTCCATCAGTCGATGAAGTCTTCTCTCGGGTTCTTCGATACATGCCCACTTTATCATCTGCACCTATAGCAAATGCTATGATTTCTTAGTCTTTTGTTGGTCGTGGAGGCCAAGGGCGCAGTTCCCGTGGTCATGGTAGATCTGGTTTCTCTTTTGGTCATGGCCGTGATGGTGGTAGGGGTGCTGGAAGTTCACGTTATTCCAATCACTGTCAACGAGCTGGTCATACTAAGGCTTATTGCTATACTTTACATCCCGAGCTTCGCCCACAAGTCGCTTATGCCGATGTGAGTAAGTCCCCAAACACATAAGGTTCCTAATCAGTCACGAGAACCTCTTAACACCATTATCTTGTCTTGTATCGAATATGAATCCTTAGTACGCCCTCACCATATGGTGGATTCATCAGCGCCTACTGCTACTGTGGCATAGACTTCTTCCAGTAGTTCATCCTGTTTACTTTCTTCTACGCCCACGTCCTGGGTTGTAGACTCGGGTGCCACCAATCATATGACCGGTAACTCTAACTTGTTATTTGGTATTACCCCTGTGCAGCTTGGTTCTGTTACACTTGCTGATGGTTCACAATCTCATATCATTGGTCAAGGGGATGTGACCTTGAGCCCATCTCTTTCTCTTTCATCTGTATACCACTTGCTTTCTATTAGTACCCTTACCAAAGATCTAAATTGTTTTGTGACATTTATTTTCATTGGTTGTGTCTCTTAGGATCTGAGGACCGGACGGATGATTGGTGGAGGGCATGAGTCCAATGGGTTATACCACCTCAACAAAGATCTTATTGCCACTGCTGTTCAGAAGGGCACCACATCCGAGTTCTTTCGAATGCATTGTCATATGGGTCATCCACTGCCTGACATACTTCGTCATTTTTCTCCTATTTCATTGTTTATGAGTCTTATCTAGTGTGATGCTTGTCAATTTGGCAAGCATCACCGAGCATCTTTCGCTTCTCGTGTCCAGAGTCGTAAGTCAAGTTCATTTGAGTTGATCCATTCTGATGTTTGGGGACCTTGTCATGTCAATGATATGTCTGTTATAGGTACTTTCTTATTTGTGGATGATTATTCTCGCGTAATGTGGTTATATCTAATAAAAGATCGAACTTAAGTTTTTTCCTATTTTCGTATGTTTTATTTTGAGATTCTTAATCGGTATTTCTATCAAATGTTTGCGGTCCGATAATGCCAACGAATATATGGTTGTTTCTTCTGGTTTTCAATCATTTCTTACATCTCATGGGATTTTACATTAGACTTCTTGTCCCTATACTCCTCAACAAAATGGAGTAGCGGAAGGAAAAAATCGTCATCTCTTAGATGTTGCTCGTTGTCTCCTTTTTCATATGAACCTCCCCAAAACATTTTGGGCATGCTATTCTTACAGCATGTTATCTCATAAATCGCCTCCCATCCTCTGTGCTTCGTGGGGGCATACCTTTCTTTACTCTCCATCCAAAGAGTTCACTTTTTTTTTTTACCACTCCGTGTGTTTGGTGTGTTTGCTTTGTGCATCGCCTTTCTCTTGGTCATGATAAACTTGATCCACGGGCTGAAAAGTGTGTGTTTCTTGGGTACTCTTAAACTCATAAAGGATACAAGTGTTATAGTCCACTTAATCGGCAATTATATGTCTCGATAGATGTAACATTTTTCGAAGATCAGTCATATTACTCCTCTATTGCCCAACCAATGACTCCTTTTGAAGATACATTGTCTTCAGCCATAGCCCCACTACCACCTATTCTTTAGCCAGGTATATCTAGGATGTCATCCGATTTTCAGTTTGCTGACGAGACTTATCAACGGCGTCGCTCTATTCAGCGTAAGGTAGTACAGCCACCGCCCACATTGGACATGCATGATTCTTCACCAATTAATGCCTCAGCCTCCAATCTACCGGTTTCTTCTGAGCCTGATCCTAGCACTGATATTCCTATTGCTTTGCGCAAAGGCACGCTTTCTTGCGTCGGTCAACCGAATCCCCGATTTGCCCCTATACTGGTTTCTCTTGTCATAAACATACTTGTCACCCTCTTTCTCAATTTTTAGCTTATGATTTTCTTTCTCCCACATATTCTTCGTTTATTGTTTCTTTATCTATTGTGTCTATGCCAAAGACTATTGCAGAGGCTCTTGCTTATCCAGGTTGACGACAAGCTATGGAGGATGAAATGCAAGCGCTACAAGATAATGGGACATGGCATCTCACACCATTACCCACTGGCAAACAAGTTGTGGGATGTTGTTGGGTTTTCATAGTCAAGTTTCAACCATATGGTTCTGTTGAGCGTCTGAAGGCGCGTTTAGTTGACAAAGGTTACACTCAAACTTATGGAGTTGATTATGATGACAAGTTTTCTCCTCTAGCAAAAGTACCTTATGTTTTCATTTCTCTTGTTGTTTGATATAGTTGGACTCTCCATCAACTTGATGTCGAGAATGCTTTCCTTCATGGTGACTTGCTAGAGGAAGTTTACATGGAGCAACCCTCGGGATTTGTTGCTTAGGGAGAGTCTACTAGTGTTTGTCATCTGCGCAAGGCATTATATGGGTTGAAACAATCTCCTCTTGCCTAGTTTGGTCGTTTTAGTGATGCAGTCAATCGGTTTGGTTTGCGGCGTTGTAACGTGGATCTTTCGATGTTTAGTTCCACTTCATATGTGGGGTGTGTTCTCCTGGTTGTGTATATGGACGTTATTATTATTACATGTAGTGATTATGTGGGCATACAAAAGCTAAAACAATTTTTATAGACAAAATTTTGTACAAAAGATATGGGCCATTTGCGGTATTTCTTGGGCATTGAGGTGGCCTACTCACGTGATGGTATTTCATTATCACAATAGAATTATGTTTTGGATATCCTCAGTGAGGTTGGTTTTCTTGGAGCTAAGCCTGTTGATACTCCAATGGATCCTAATGTGAAGCTTGATGCAGAACATGCAGACTTACTTCATGATCCAAGTAGATATCGGGGGTTAGTAGGTAAGTTCAACTATTGGACTGTCACCCGACCAGATATTTCTTTTGCTGTCAACATAGTTAGTCAATTTATGAGTGCTCCTCGCACTACATATTGGGAGGCAGTGCTACGTGTCGTTAAGTACTTGAAGGGAGCACCAGGTAAATGGATTTTGTTTAAGAATTACGGACATCTTAATGTCATTGGTTACTCTTATGCTGATTTGGCTGGATGTCCTATTGGTAGGAGATCAACTTATGGTTATTGTTTGTTCTTGGAAGGCAATCTTGTAAGTTGGAAAAGTTAAAAGCAACATGTGGCGTCTCAATCAAGTGCAGAAGCAAAATATCGGGCCATGGCTAATGTGACCAGTGAGTTGCTTTGGATGAGGATGTTGTTATCTGAACTTAACATGCCATCTTCAACTTCTTCAATTTTGTGTTGTGATAACCAAGCTGCTATGCATATCATTTCAAATCCAGTTTTTCATGAGCATACAAAGCATATTGAAGTGATTGTCATTTTGTGCAAGGAAAGATTCAGAATAAAGACATAACACATCAACATACACAGACTGAAGACCAACTTGTTGATATTTTCACTAAATCGTTGAGAGGTAATAGAGTGACTATTTTATGTAACAAGTTGGGTAGTTTAGGCTTTTCATTATAAGTGTGCCTTCACGCTCACTATATACTGATGTAATTCATAATTAAATAAACATTCTTCTTCTCTTTAGCTTTCAGATGAAGCTGGACAACCTATGTAGCTGCACATGATCTGGCAAGACTAAACCAGTTGGGCTCACGTATTGATACTGCCGTACAGATGGCTCCAAGAATGCATTTTTTCGAAGAAACGTTCCACTGCAAAGCATAAAACAGGGAGCACGACTCCCAGAAAGTGAGAAATACTGACTCAGCTTGGGGGACGAGGTTTACGTTGTAACGCCCTCTGCCTCGCCACCGACAATATTCTCCACTTTAGGCCCCACTGGCTCTCATAGTTCAGGTTGATGTTGATATGCTAAGCTTTTTGTTCCAGATGATATAGCGAAATCGCGGCTCCCTTGCCCAGCCAGACGTCCAGGAGTTTCGTGCTTTGTGAGTAACAAGCAGTCGGAATCACAACATCTAGCAGCCCTATAAAAGACGATAATATTACGAGACCCAAAGGACGATCATGCTAACATGCCCATGTCTATATGTTTTGTGCTAGCGCAATCTGTTAGCCTTTCTTTTCGGTTGACAGCAAGCCACTTCTCTCTTTCACCGTTGATTCGTTCTATAAGCATTCTCCTATTATGGTCTTCTGTCAACTTTGCTTCATGGGCCCGACCTTCGGCCTCAGCCATGGCCTTCACTCTTATGGTTTCTCGCTCTATTTCAGCTCTTTCTTTCTTAGTTTGACATTGTTGGGCTTGAATCTGTTCCTCTGTTGCTCGTTTTTGCTGCTCGTCTTACAGAGGGTTGCTCTTGCATTTGAACCAATTCAGCATTATGGTGTCTCTGAGCTTCATGGTCTGTCTGAGAAAATTGGAATATAGTGTCATGAGCAGTTTGATAGTAATACTATCATTCCGCGTGAATACAGTTTAATGTTTTAAAGGAAACCGCACGATCTTTGTTGGAAAAATCTCATAGACATCTCGAACAAACCCAACAACTCTAATCCTGAGAAAGAAGAAGCTATTCAACTAGCTCAAAACCTCACCATTAGTTAATATCGAATTGGAAGTTCTAGGCCAGAAAGAAAAACGAGCAACAGTGAAGGAATACTCAAACTAAAAAAGCCTTCGAAAAAATGAATGGTCATTACACCACAGAGGGCCATCTCCGCAAGATGCTTCTTTTTTATGACACTAATACACGTTCACAAATTTGATATAATACTCATCTTTGCAGAATCTTTTATATTTATTGGCCAGGTAAATGCCCCTCAAGATTTATCCTTTCCCCTTAGCAAATTGATGCTTCTATGTTAGTTCTTTTCATAAGTGAAAGAGCCTTTACTGCAAAATGGCACCAAGGGGTGTGAACCCAAGCAACAGATCAGTAGGTACAACTCAAGTCTCTAACTTTACACAAGGTCAATTCTCAGGGTCACTCATTGCACCTGCATTCTCTTTCTCGCCAACTCATCTTCATATCTAAGCATTTGTGCTTTTGCCTGTGCTCGTTGCTGAACCAAAATTTTCTGCTCTTCAGCTAATTTCCTCTGTCTGTCCTACCAAGCACAATGTCAAAGGACTACGTCCATAAAACCTCAATAGCAATTGTAAAAAAGTAACAGAAATCGTAGAAAACACAATGCAACACAACATGGAAGACCCCACATTGAAATTCATTAACAAAAAACCCAAGAAACCCAATGATGAGAAAACACAACACGTAAAGGCCAAGCTACATGAATCAAGAGGGTACTGCAGACTGAGCTTAAATTGTTTACTGAACAAGTGATTATCTCATAGAAAGACAGATGCATCAATAACACGTGTAGTACTCAGACTGTCAGTTTGAGCTTGAATTAACTCATAATGGACCTTCTCCGCAGCTACCTCAGCCAAACGATTATGTTCCTGCTTTCTCATCACCTCAAAACCTGTCAATTCAGTCAACGCCCAAAAAATGAATCTCTTTGATTTCCAAATTCAAGATGATCGCCACCAGAACCCCCCATTTCAATGTCGACTGGCCATCAACCATCTCGGTTTCTCCACAGGTGAGCAGAAAACAATTATCAACAACAAACAAAAGAAACACCAGAGACCTGTTTCATGTGAGGAGAGCTGTTGATTTCGCGGAGTGCCTTCGCTCCCCTCTCCAACGCCTCCGGGTCGAACCCCACGGCTCCTCAAGAGACTCAGGCTTTGCCGGCGAGGCTGCATCGGGAGGAGCATCTTCGTTGCGCTGCTGAGACGGAGACGGGGACGGCGGCTCATAAGAATAGAAGCTCGGGAAGCAGAACGGAGCGTCGGCGTATGCGCGGGTCAACAGCGTGGACAGGGACGCGGCCGCCGCGGCCATCGCAATCGCTGAGGACAGTCTCGATGCTGCCATTCCGAGCTTCAATCCGGGCCCTTGAAGTTTCCACGAACAAGGGAAGAGAGGGCGGGCGGTCTGGATCAAGATCGAGAGGGAGAGGGTCGGTTTTGGCACAAGCCGAGCATATATCCCAGGAGAAGATAGAGAGAGAGATGCAGGGTCAAGGGTTTAAGCGGGATGGGGTTTTGGAATTCAGGAGGAAGAGGAAGAAGAAGAAATGGGCTTTGCTTGGAGCATAAGCATTGCATTTTCCTTTGTTTTCCTCCATGGATATTTTAATGGGCAAATACACAATAAATTTCAAATTATGCACACTATGACATGAATATCCTAACCTTTGATAACTGAGGATCCTCACTTTCTGTCAGTCTTTTACATCAGTCCTTCAAACCTACTTATTCCCAGGTCAATACATCAGGAGAGACTAGCACAATAATCTACCGTCGGGATTTGAGAGTCGAACTCTGAATCCAATTGTGGAAAATGTGACGGCCCGTTTTTACGCATTTTGGGAACTCTAATTCGAGAAATTCCGACTTCCTTTTGTGGCCCGTGGGCCCCAAGAATCCCACGGACAAAACCGTTAAAAAAAGTCTTTCGGGGCGATCCCCTGAACTTTTGGAAATTTCAAAAAGATCCCTCAATTTCGATTTAGTCCCTCGAAACTTTTCAATTAGGTCCCTGGAGAATTTTCAATTTGGCCCCTGGTCAATAGTCAAAGTTAACCTCCCCTCCCACGCGTGAACGCCAACTCAGCACGCCAGGCCACGTGGCGCACGCGGATGCGAGGCCATGGCCAGACGGCGGGCCCAGACGCGCCAGCTGGCCGAGCTCGGCCACGTCAGCTGTCTTCTCCCTCGCGTCTTTCTCTCTCTCCCCAGAAAACCCTAGGAACAGATGAGGAAGAGGAGGGAGGCTGATTGTTTCACCGGAAAGCTTGAGAAAGTTGAGGGGTTTGCATCGCCTAGGCCACCGGAGCTCATAGCCACCGCCATAGACGCCAAGAAGTGCTAAATCGCCCCCAAGAACCGAGTCTTAATTCCTCTGCTCAGCTGCCGCCTGCAACTCCCTCGCCAAGCCTCGCCGTGACCCTCGTCGACACCGTGGAGCTCCCCGACGCCACTAGAAGCCCCACCATCGTCCCCATCGTTCAATTCCTCTCCGAATCAGCCTCAAACTAAGCTTGCTGCTCACCAGAAAACTACAACAAAAAGGGCAAAAACCGTAGCAAAAGAAGAGAAAACCGTAGCCACAGATTTGGTTTCAGCTCGCCGAACCCTCCCTGCTCGCGTTTCCTCGTTGACGGACGTTGATCCGTTCTCTCCAGCCTCAATCAGCCTCTACTCCTCTCGGATTCAACCCGAACAGCAACCGAGCAGCTCACCCAGCCTCTATCTTCCTCGCCGAAGCCAAAAATCAAGTCGCCGGATTTCTCACCGGACTTCTCGCCGAAGACCTCGCCAGCAACTAGCCAAGAGCTCGCCGAAAAACCTACTGTTGCCGCCGTCGCGTTGCGCCGAGCCGTACCGTGGAGTGTGGGACCCAATCGTGCGTTCAAAGTGCGAGGTTCGAGGATTAATTAGGCTCGCAGTTGCCAATTAAACTCGAAAGTGTGGATTGGAAGTGAGTCACCTCCTAATCCCCAATTAGGGCTGTTACACGCTCTAGTAGTTAATTATTGGCTTAATTGGGTGAAATTGATAGCCAATTGAACGATTAGGAGGTCAATTGATTAATTAGGATGTAATTTAGTAACTTTTGGAGGATTTAGGGGTCATTTGGTAATTTTAGCCAATTAAGGGTGATTTAGAAAAATTGGATAGCTAGAGGACAAATTAGTAATTTAGTTAATTAGTTAATGGAGTTGATTTAGTAATTTTTAGAATTATTGTTAGTTTTCCTAATTTCGGCTATTTGCAGCCTAATTAGGATTTTAAGGGGTATTCTGTTGAATTATAGAAATTACAGACAATGTGATGATTTAACGGCTTGAGTTAATTTTGATAATTAGCTGGGTGAGATTAGATTGGTAGTTTACGCAATTAGAATTTATTTACTGCAACTTTGCCTAATTATGGATGAATTATCCAAATTGAGATTTATTCTGGAAATTGAATTATCTTTTTATATTGGTTATTTAATATCAATGATTGCACAATTGGATGTGATTGATAATTGGTTGCGGTTGTTAATTGATTGTGATTGATATTTATTTAAGTCAATTTTAATTGATTAATTTATTGGTTGTTGACTTAATTGATTAATTTGTTGATTGGGACTAGTGCGGAGTGAGGACTAGTGAATTAATTAGATATTTGGACCAAGTAACCATGACACGAGAGTTGGGTTACCTAATTGGATTGGGGACCCTAGAGTGAGAGCTCTCTTATTCGAGTATTAGGTGGTAGACTCATTGAAATTTATCTCATTGTTGTTGTTAACCCTTTTTTACAAGTCCAGATCGTGCAGTCCCTCCTTGAGGGCCAGGTGAGGTTGGAGGAGCCTAAGGATGCCGAGAAGTTAGTTATTTTGTTGTAATCAATTGAGGGTATTTTTGAGAGATACATAATCAACCCCTTACCCATGATATTTTATTGTATTATTAATGGATTTAACCTTTGTACGGTTTGTTTGTAATTACTGAATCAGTTTGTTTAAATTAAGGAGTTTTCAGACACCCCAGGATTTGTCCGGGATTATTTATTTGTTTCCGCTGCGTAATTAATTAACTAATTAATTAATGAGTTTAAATGGGTCGACGATTATTCATGGGAACGTCACGAATTTATTGACCAGTAAGGACCATCTTCGGGGACTATCGCGATCTCGGGACCGGGGCGTGACAGCCCCTGTTGAATTGGTGTCAGAGCGGGGTTAGAAATTGGAGTGATAAGGTTAGGATATGCTTTCCTAGGGTGATTAGTTAATTGATATGAATGGTTGTGATTGTTTATAAATCATGATTGTTGTTGATTAATTGTAATTTGTGATTATTTTTAAATTGTGATTGTTATGCTGTTTGTGGACAAGTGATTGAAATTTTACTAAGTATGGCATGCATGCCTCGATTGTACATGGTATGGGATGTGTATGATTTAGACATGAATTTACATTAGAATTTTATCTGGTCTTACATTTAGCCAAGTTGGCATGATCCAGACATGTGTAGCGAGGCCGAATGTTCGACCTTGTTAATGTTTGATTGGGAGTTATTGTCTCATGTTTAGCCGCGTTGGCACAGTGTGGGACGTGTGCAGCAAGGCCGGGCATTGACCTGTTGATTGTTAGTAGGGGTGAGCAAAAACAGGGTGGGTAGGTTCCACACTTGGACCCTATACCCGACCATGTTATAACCGGTTCCCCTTTTTTGGACCCTGTACCCTACCTTGTTTTCATTAGACCCTGTACCCGACCCACCCTGTTTTTCCGGTCCGGTTCTAGGGTTAACCCTGTTTATATTGGAACCTGTTTTGCAACCGCTCATCCTATACGACTTTCCATTTGTCTAAGCAAAAATCATAACATTACATATACATTAGTTTCAAACATGAATCTAATATTAGTCTCATTCACTGAATACTACATGAAACTTTTCATTTGTCTAAAATGGTTAACAAATCTTTAGTGTAAAAACTTATCCAAAAGTAAAATCAACATAAGTCATCCTCCAAAAGTAAAATTAGGCGAGCCAATCCATATGGTACAAAATCTCTAAAAAAAACCTAAAATTCATATATAGGAAAAATCAATAAAAAAAATCATGCTCTAAAAACATATGCAAAAAGTATGATTTAATAAAATATATTTACTTACAAAATCAGAAACTAAATGAAGTTTATTAAAATAGGGTTCAAGGTAGGTTCCAGACCTGGACCCTGTACCCGACCCTGTTATAACCGATTCCCCTTTTTTGGACCCTGTATCTGATCCTATTTGCATTGGATCCTATTCCCGACCCTGTTTTTAGGTGGGCCAAACAGGGAACAGGGTTTACCCGGTCCGATTACACACCCTTAATTGTTAGTTAATGCCAGTTGAAAGCATTGTTTTGTTATCGCTCTGCTACTTGAGACTTGTTGTGTTATCGCTCGCCAGTTGAAAGCATTACTGTGTTATCGCTCTACTAGTTGAGGCTTGCTGTGTCACTTGCCAGTTGAAAGCATTGTTGTGTTATTGCTCTGCTACTTGAGGCTTGCTGTGTTATTGCTCGTCTTGGCTTGTTGTGTTATCGCTTGCCATTTGAAAGCATTGATGTGTTATCGCTTTGCTATTTAAGGCTTGTTGTGTTATCACTTGCCTTTGGGAGGCACTGCTGTGTTATCGCTTTGCTAACCCTTTTTAATTAGACTGCAAGAATGAACTGAATTCAGACGCCGCCAAATGAGAAGATAGATCTTGGGTCGCTTTGATATAGGAGTTGAGGCTCCAGTGGACCTAAGGATCAATGATATCTTGTAGTCTCTTAAGGATCTTCGGGGTAAGTTGATTAATAAGCCCCGAGTCAGGAGGACGCTATTACAGTTGCTATTGCTGCTACGATGAATGTTGTTATCGTCGTAATCTTGAACACTATCATCTCTACTTCTAAAGTAGTTATAGTCGCTCATGAGCCTGATGAAGAGGCCGTCGATGAGGATGAGACCATTTCTCCCTTGACCGATGAAGGCGAGAATGAGGATAAGAGAGCACATAAGTTACGTGGAGTAATTTCTGACATTGAAACCTCCACGATTACTTTGAGAATGTGACCCGGAAGCTGTCATCTCTAATCTCCATATTACTGATAGAGTGGTTCGTGCAATTTATCAACTGAAAGATAGAGTCGGTCACTTGTAAGAGGCCACTAAGGAAATGGTTTTCCCTCTATGAATGAAACTGACTTGAAACGCTTTTGTGAGAGCGTTTAGCGAGAAGTGTTTCTCGAGTACTACGAGATAGTAGAAGATGGTCGAGTTTTCGAGACTCCACCAGAGTTGACTCTTAGTGAAAGAGTACAAGGCAAATATTCGCCGAGATTGTCCAGATTTGGACAGAGAATAGTGGGAAATTATGCTAATTGGATGATCATGTCTGGTCATGGGTCGAAGCCAAACGTTAAGAGCTAGTTGGCACCATAAGGATTGCCTACCTATAGGGTTATATTGTGTAAGGTCTTGATGGGTTGAACGAAATCTAACAAACAGAATTGCCACCTCTGGTCCGCGATTGCTCATGAGTGAGAAAATCGCTAGCTAAGATGGAGACATAAGTTTGGAATTAAGTATGCTACCCTTCCCGGTAGAAGAGGTGATGTTGTGAAGTTGATGTTCTACTCAAACAATAAGTGCCATTACTGTGAAAGGTATGGTGGGATTGATGTCTATTCCATGGAGACCGAAACCTATCTAATGAGTAACCAAGATGGCCACATGTGGAGATATTGGCCGCGCTATTAAGTTGGAATATAGCTACTGTAGCGCATGTCAACCATACGGGGACATGCCTTAAGATAATGCAGATTGACCTTAATTTAAGGAGATGTGTAAGTTGTGACATGAGTTGAAGCTTAGAACTCAAGATGCATTATTACAGATCCCACCCCCTTACACCAGCATACTGCATATGCTTGGTTTGATAATGGAGTTATTTACTCATTTATTATTAAGCACTTTGCTAAATTAGTTGAGTTAGAAGTGGAACTATTAGATGCGGTCCTTAGTGTTCGATTCCTTGAATGATAACGTGTTATTGGTTATGGGATTCAAGGAGTGTGAATGGTGATTATTGGGATGAAATGATTGATAGACTTGTCTGTAATGGCCATATGTGGTTTTAATGTGATCATTGGATTGGTCTAGCTGAAGAGGCAGATAGTCATGATCGACTACTATACTGAGCTAGTATGACTTCAACCATGAGGTAAACCAAGTTATGAGTTTGTCGGGAATGGAGGAGGCTTCTTGACACTTGTGATTTCACCTATTGAGATAGTATGACTGCCAGAGGGGAGTTGTCGAATTTTCGTGACAACATTAATAGACTTTTCGGTCGAGGGACCAACAACTGAGAATTGACATATGGGTCTCCAAATGGAAATTACCAAGATTGCCCCTGAAAAGAGAAATTGAGCTATTATCGAACCAGTCCCTAGTACATGACCCATCTCTAAGTCTCCTAATCAGATGTCGTGATCGGAACTGAAGTTGTATTGAGTAACGCCTAAGAATGATGCATGTGATTCTTCGAGAACACACAATATACGTCAAGTCCAGTAAATGAGAATTCTAAGTAAGCCGTGTTGTTCCCTTGAGCCACATGATCTTAGACAAGGAGATCTCAGCGGACCCTGCTAAGATGGAAATGGCCATGGAATGACCAAAACCCACAACAGTGACTGAAGCTCAAAGTTCTTGTATATGGCTCACCATCACTGTTGCAACATAGGAAAAAATCTTCCTGAATAAGAACCCCACCGATGAAATTACTGAATGAAGATTGTGAGAGTGAAAGGTGATGTTTTTGGGAGGTCATAAGCATTCAATCACAAGTGATGATTTCTTAAAGTAGAAATATTCTTTGGTAAAAATTCATGACTCGGAGATATGTTATTGCTTGTAAACCTTGTACTCTGGAGAAAGTTAGGTAAATTACTTAGGAAGACCATTGAGATTGAAATTTGGTGAAGTGGATTTTCACTTTAGTATTGTCCTTAGGAGTACGTATTTCGCCTTGGTTGACGAATGTCCTGCAAGGAGATGGAGTTGAAGGACGAGTTGATCCTTGAGGTTGCATAATTGCTTTTATGTTCTTGATGCTTTAAAAATTAAAAAGGAGTGCAATCAATTATTGATTGTTAGAAGTGCAACTGAATTTGTTGAGATGCTATTGAAATGCCATTGTACTGAGTGGAGATTTTGGAAATTGGTATGTTATGTTATTTCGGCATCCATAAGGTCTTTCATAATTTGATTTGGTCGAGATCGATTTGGACTTAAGATACGAAAAATAATGATGTCGTAATGATTTACTTGTATGGTTTTGGTAAAGAATGACCTTTGTAATGGTTATGTGTGCTCAATTTGGCCCAAGTTTAACATGACATCCAATACTTGACCCTAAGGTTTGTCTTATTTGGGTTATACGAATTATGTCTACATGAAATTTATGTGAAACACCAAGAATCCTTTTCAAGCTTTCATGTCGGTTCGTTTGGATCTAGAGATACAATATGAGTGCTAGCTGATAAAGTTAACACGAATGATCAAATTAATGCACAGTCACTGCAATAGTAGTTGAGCTACACTATACATTGTTAGAGTTGAGCAGTGACATTGATGAAAAGTCGCATTTGGCAAATATCCCTCTTAAAGGTCTATCAAATGACTTTGTTATCAGAAACAGATTTCTATATGGCCATTCCGAAGTTCTCCATTCTTGATAGTCTCCCTAAAGTAAAGTCTGAAATGCGGCTGATGCTTGAATCTTCTAAGTAATTTTTCTAGACTGACTTCTGCAGGAGATATTTTCGACTCATTAAATAAGGTTATCCTTGGGGAGACAAGTGTTGAATCTGGTTTGGAGCTTGCAATTCTAAGTCCTACAATGTCCTTGATAGACTATAAATCCATGACATCTTCCCAATCTGTTATTGTTTAGATGCTGCAACCAATGGTCATTGTTGTTCCAAATTTTCATCTTGCTATGGGTGAGTTTTTCATATCAGCTCTAGGAGCTGTAATTGATAGGGAGAAAAACATGGATCCTAAGAATGATAAATCATGATGGATATGATATCTACAATGATGCGTTGCATGAAGGACTAAGGTGTCGCCTAATGCGGTATGGTTGAATCATGGTTCATGCGTGTGGGTATTTGAAACCTTATAAGCAAATGAGACAATACTTGACTAAAAGTTAGTTGCAATCTTCTACATATGAGGATCTAGAGGTGCTATATGTGTGAAAAGAAGTTCACGATATTCACCAATCACATATGATGATGATGAAGTGGTTTCTTTTGAAATGAATAAGACATTCTGATTGTAAGTTGGAAAGGTTGGGATACCAAAGTTTCGAAAAATATATTGTTTTTCTCGAAGTGTTACCGTTAATAAGGACATCTCGCTTTGAGAAGTTAAGATGAAGTATATGGAAATTAGAGTATAGGCTGGGTTAATAAGGACATCTCGCTTTGAGAAGTTAAGATGAAGTATATGGAAATTAGAGTATAGATTGGGTTTGTACCATTTGTTGAGTATTGAAGAAATTGAAGTCGACAACCGAATGTCGTATGTCAAAAGACCAATTATGATTAAAGGTCGGAGAGAGCAGTATTCAAGAAATAAGATGATTTTCCTAGTCAAAATCGTTTCACAACACCATTGTGCCGAGTATTCGGTTTGGGAAAGTGAGGCATGAAAAGTCAAAACCCTTACCCATTTGAGGAGATGAGTGAGTAAATTCCTAGGCCGCCAGAGTTCATAGCCACCGCCATGGACGCCGAGAAGCGTTAAATCGTCCCCAAGAACCGAGCCCTCATTCCTCTGCTCAGCCGCCGCCTGCAACTCTCTCGCCAAGCCTTGCCGTGACCCTCGTCGACGCCGTGGAGCTCCCCAATGCCACTAGAAGCCCCGTCGTCGTCCCCATCGTTCACCGGAAAATTGCAACAGAAAGGGGAAAAACCACAGCAAAAGAAGAGAAAACCGCAGCCATTGATGTGGTTTCAGCTCGCCGAACCCCCCTACTCGCGTTTCCTCAGCCACAGACGTTGATCCGTTCTCTCCAGCCTCAATCAGCCTCTACTCCTCTCAGATTCAACCTAAACAGCAACCCAGCAGCTCACCCAGCCTCCATCTACCTCGCCGGAGCCAAAAATCAAGTCGTCGGATTTCTCGCCAGACTTCTCGTCGGAGACCTCGCTGACGACCAGCCAAGAGCTCGCCGAAAAACCTACTGTCGCCGCCGTCGGGTTGCGCTGAGCCGTACCGTGGAGTGTGGGACCCAATCGTGCGTTCAAAGTGCGAAGTTCGAGGATTAATTGGGCTCGCAGGTGCCAATTAAACTCGAAAGCTTGGATTAGAAGTGAGTCGCCTCATAATCCCCAATTAGGGTAGTTACACGCTCTAGTAGTTAATTAATTGGCTATCAGGTGAAATTGATAGCCAATTGAATGATTATGAGGTTAATTGATTAATTAGGATGTAATTTAGTAACTTTTGGAGGATTTAGGGGTGATTTGGTAATTTTAGCCAATTAAGGGTGATTTAGAAAAATTGGATAGCTAGATGACAAATTGGTAATTTGTTAGGTCTAGATATTTAGTTTATTAGTTAATGGAGTTGATTTAGTAATTTTTAGAATTACTGTTAGTTTTCCTAATTTCGGCTATTTGCAGCCTAATTAGGATTTTAAGGGGTATTCTATTGAATTATAAAAATCACCGACAATGTGATGATTTAATGGCTTGAGTTAATTTTGATAATTAGCTGGGTGAGATTAGATTGGTAATTTACGCAATTAGAATTTATTTACTGCAATTTTGCCTAATTGTAGATGAATTTTCTAAATTGAGATTTATTTTGGATATTGAATTATCTTGTTATATTGGTTATTTAATATCAATGATTGCGCAATTGGATGTGATTGATAATTGGTTGTGGTTGCTAATTGATTGTAATTGATATTTATTTAAGTCAATTTTAATTGATTAATTTATTGGTTGTTGACTTAATTGATTAATTTGTTGATTGGGACTAGTGCGGAGTGAGGACTAGTGAATTAATTAGATATTTGGACCAAGCAACCATGATACGAGAGTTGGGTTACCTAATTGGATATTGACCATAGAGTGAGGGCTCTCCTAATCGAGGATTAGGTGGTAGACTCATTGAGATTTATCTCATTGTTGTTGTTAACCCTTTTTTACAGGTCCAGATCGTGGAGTCCCTTCTCGAGGGCCAGGTGAGGTTGGAGGAGCCTAGGGATGCCGAGAAGTTAGTTATTTTGTTGTAATCAGTTGGGGATATTTTTGAGAGATACATAATTAACCCCTTACCCATGATTTTTTATTGTATTATTAATGGGTTTAACCTTCGTACGATTTGTTTGTAATTACTGAATCAGTTTGTTTAAATTAAGGAGTTTTCAGACACTCCAGGATTTGTCCGAGATTATTTATTTGTTTCCACTGCGTAATTAATTAATTAATTAATGAGTTTAAATGGGTCGACCATTATTCCCGGGAACGTCGCGAATTTATTGACCGGTAGGACAATCTTCGGGGAATGTCGCGAGCTCGGGACCGGGGCGTGACAGGAAATAGGGGTGTTAAATGGGTGGATTGAGTCAGGTTACCACATTTGACCCATTTAACCCGTTTTGACCCATATCCATATTCGATTCGACCAGACCCATACCCGTATTTCTAAAATGCACTAATATTCTCGAAACCCACGCTTACTTAAAATGTATCGTTAAAATAATTTCATATAATATGATTTATATGATAATTTTTCTAATTATTTATTTATTTTTTTGAAATTTTAATTATCTATATAATTCTTAAAATTTTATTTTATTTTTTATTTTTTCTCTTTCAATCTACAACAAGGCTCTAGCTTGCCAGATTACGACAAGCTAAAGGCGGGGATCAAGCCGACCTAGGGTGAGTTGAGCTCATCAACCTCAACGAGATTTGAGCTAGCCAATTTGGCGAGGTCTTGAGCTCGATCGATACTAAATTTTCTACTTGACCTCGATCCAACTCAGCTCAATAATACAATTAAACAATAGACATAAATTGAACCAATTTAAATGCTAAACCTTTTGACTGTTTTCCCATTTAGTTTTTTGATCAATTTTGGCAGAAAAGTCAATTCTTACGTGCCACAAGTAATGAACCAAAAAAAAAAGGTCAATAAGTGGTAATGATAGGGTGAGTCTATGGTCCTATCGTATTTCTACAAGTTGTCACGATGAGATCAAAATGTTAAAAAACTGAGGGCCGTTTATATCAAGATATTTTAAACCGCAAAAGAATGGGAATATACCGGGTTTCATGAGAACCAAAGCTCCAGCCGTGATTGTGACATATCTGTGGTCGTTGTGAAACAGCGACAATCTCGAAGCCAATGCATAGCAAGCATCGTCCATGCCGACATCATCCCTTACATCATTTGACAACAAATCAACCGTCGACTTTAGCGGTGAGGGGACATGACCAAGTCAAACAAGAATGGTGAAGCATCAATAGGAAAGTTAAGTCGCATGCAAAAGAGTGGAGAAACCTATGAGCAGCGTCCTTTCCTGGGACATCGCCCCTTATACAACGAGCAACAACATAGAATGGGCAGTAACGAGAAGAGGAGGTGAAGAGACGCATGGCCGCTTTTCACAAGATTGCAGTCACACTGATTGCACTCTCTTGTGCCTGCGGCGTCACAAAAGGTAATTTAGATGTGACGGTGGTGTATAGAATCTGCAATGGAGAGACCACCGATGCCTTAAATTTCGAACTTGTAATCTTTGACGTCTTTGGCGATATAGTTGACCAGACACCGAGGTCTGGCTTCAGTTACTACAGCGAGAAGGACGGGAACGAGCTTAACTGCTATGGCCACGGCGCATGCAATGGGATACTCAGTCAGCAAGATTGCCACAAGTGCTTGGACACCGCCCAGCTGGTGTTAACTGAATATTGCTTCCCTTACAATTGGGACGATCCAAACATCGGCGCGCAAGTTCAGCTCAAAGACTGTAGGATTAGGTATGAGATTTATCCATTTCAGGAAGGTTGAGTTGCGCCGGTCTTGTAGTAAAGTCAGAATCGTGTTTCGTATAGAAACGCATCTGAGTCCTACCAAATTTACAGCAATAATCTGTCATGGTCATATGAAGTACTTTTGAGAAGCTTTGTATAGCAAATAATTCGAGGGACATCGTGGTCTCTTGTTCTTCTCATTCTATGACGCCCAATAATAGTGATTTTGAATGGTTTGGTTTCTCATGCTATCTATTTCTATATAAACAAACACACATGCAATTTATATAGAAATCCTAGAGGAGTTAAAATGTCATGTTTCAATTTTCGGCAAAAAATAATAATAATAGTAATAATAATAATCCCAGTTTTATTGGATAAATTTGGAAGTTCCCTCGATGATCGTCGTCTTCTCCATGCCCAAGCCCACTCCGATCCGCAGAAGCAGCAGAGGTCACATAGTCACCCTTCCCCTCTTCGAGCGAGCAACTAAGGGTGAGCATGGTCCAGGTTGGGCCGGTCCCATGCTCAACCCGAGGATCAACCCGCACAGTGTCGGTTCTCAATTTTTAGGACCGTGGACCGACCGTCAAGCTTGGGACCGAGCGGTCCGGTCCCAGGGTCAACCCAGGACCGCTAAATTTTTTGTACAAGATATTTTATTGAACAACCCATGTCAGATGAAGACATGGTGAATGTGCATTGCATAAACAAAGAATCCTTGAGATTGGGGGACCCGTGAATCTTGTTGATGAAAAAAGCTAAGTCTAAGATTGAACATTGGCAAAATCATCACATCACGTGACACCCATATAAGATTCTCCAACAAACAAAGCTCCATGAAAGATTCTCCAAAGAGGAGAATTGCTCCAAATTTCATTGCCTAGTTTCATAAAATTGGGCTTGTAAAAAATGACAATATTTATTATATATTATAATATCGGGTTGGGCCGAGTTGGACCAACCCGACATCCTAGGACCGAGGACCAACCCGTACAGTACCGGGTTAGAGATTTTACGGCCGAGGACCGACCCATTTGTCTTAAAAACCCGATCAGGACCAGTCGAGTTGGGCCGGTCCAGGGTCGACCCTAGACCATTGCTCACCCCTACGAGCAACCAAACTAAGCACCCAAAAAAAACCTTAAAAAAATCCCGTAATTCAAGTTTGGATGAGAGGGCTGGTGTTAGAATAGGGGGGATGACATTGCGAGACAATTGTCTGGGGTTTTGCATTGGCCCTAGGCTCTGACAATAAGTTGATGGGATCACCTGCAGTAGTGCAGTACTACTGCAGGCGATCTTCGTGGCCTCCCCCAATGAAGGGTCAAGATCGCCTGCAATTGTACTACACTTCTATTTTCCCTAATAGAGGTTTACGCATTCAAGTTTGGATGAGAGGGCTGGAGTCAGACAATGTTGAATGATGATGACGTCAAATAGGTCTATTGTTTTATTCTCTGTGGGCTCTGATTCTATCTAGACTTTGCATTCTTTTGTTGACTTTAGACGAAGTTGATAACTCTCCTAAGACTAGTGAAACTTTCGGTTCTATAGGATATTGCTTTAGTTTAGGAAGCGAACGGTGTAATTTTTTAAAATCATAGGATCGCAAATCGCAAAACTCCAAATCCCTCCAAATTTCAATTTTTAATCCCTCGCATTTCAAAGTCCCACAAATGCAGTTCTTGACCTTTTTGACTCCGCTCGCCCCGCAACCGCCGCTAAGACCACCGATGTCCGGCGGCGGACGAGCCATCAGCACCCTCAACGTGGTGGAGAAGCCGTCAGTGGCGAAGTCAGTCGCCACCCTGCTGTCGAGGGGCCGGGGGATGCGGGTCCGGGAAGGGCGATCGCAGTACAATAAGATCTTCGAGTTCGACTACAGCATCAGGGGGCAGCACTGTTGCATGCTGGTCACTTCCGTCACCGGCCATCTCATGGAGATCGATTTCGAGGAGCGGTTCCGCAAGTGGCACTCCTGCGATCCCGCCGATCTCTACCTGGCCCCCGTCCGCAAGTCCGTCCCTCAGGTAAGAAACGGCAATGCCCTGCTTTTTGTTCGACCAACGCATGAAAGGCCACCTAAAGGACTGATTTTTTATTATTGCGAACGTTTGCGATGGGGTTATGTGGATAAAGTGACGTTACCAATTACAAATTCAGGCCATGAGTTCGTCTTTTTTTTTTTTCTGATTATAGTCGAGGGAATAGACTCTGGATTTCTGTTTACTTCTTATGGAACCTTTTGGACAATGAAAGATATAAAGAGGATATTGGAAGAGGAAGCTAGGAGGTGCCAGCGGCTTGATTGTGACAGGAAGGTGAAAACATAGCATTTGAAGTTATCGACATATGCACTGCTGTAAACCGTACTCTGACCATAAAAAGGGCTCGGTTCTCTGCTTTGATTGAAAGGTCTGGTCAGATCAAAATTCTTCTTTATTTGTTTTTTTTAAAGGTTCTCGGTTTTGACATCCTATTTTTGTAATACTAGGGAAATACACGACTCTGTGCAGAATCTTGTCGAACCTAATCAATGGTTTGCCAATGCTGTGGATGCAAGGCAAGTGAGTGCTTTCTCATTTCTGGTGAAGTTCTACTGTCATAAGTGTTGTGAATTCTGTTCGGCAAATGGCTGCATCCAAATACTTATCAGAATATTTTTTGCTGCGTGTGAAACTAGATTGCCTCTTTGCATAAGGTGCTTCCTTTCTTTCATAGCTTGCTCTAGGGAACTGATTGGAGCTTTGTGCAGGAAATAGACCTCAGGATAGGCGCATCTTTTACAAGGTTCCAGACTATGCTGCTAGGAGACGCGTTTGTCATTGACTCTGCTGCAGATGACCGGAACCTAGTCCTAAGTAGTGGTCCACGTCAAGTACGGTGACTTAGGAGCACATTCCTCGGGATTCTCAATTTATACGCTGTCACATATCCTATAGTTATCTTGTTCTTCATCAATTCAGTTCCCTACACTTGGCTTTGTGGTTGAACGATATTGGGAGATACAATCTCATGAACCTGAGGAGTTTTGGATAATTAACTGTTCTCACAGAACTGAATAGAGCGTTGCAACGTTCTACTGGATGTAAGCTGTGGCTCTCTTGGCGCATTATATTATTCTTTCACATGTTTGTGTTCTTTTGAAATTGAAATGTTTATTAATTTTGCAGGCGTGGCCATCTCTTTGATTACACTAGTGCGGTTATAATTTATGAGATGTGTGTTGAGGAGCCGTCTGCAACTGTATGGTATGTTGAATATTGTGGTGAGATTGACTATTGGTTTGATGTGATACTTTAAATTACTACCTTGGTCATACAGGGCACAAGGGTTAGGGAGCAGGAGAAATTCAAGTATCCACCACATCCTTTGAGTACCATTGAGATGGAAAAACGTGCTTCTAGATACTTCCGGACGAGCTCTGATCATATAATGAAGGTGAGTGTTTGGAACCAAGAAACTAACTATCTGTCTATCTATAGAATCATATTTAGTTGTATGCTGATTAGGACTACGTTTTTCAGTAGATACACTGCTTTTCAGTAGATGATGAATTAGAATGTCTGCTATTAATTAGTGTTTCCTTTTGTACATGATGGGTGGAAGTTTGTAAACTCTGGTCAATGCATGGCCCAAATCATGCTAGTTGTTTCAAACTAACATTGCAAGAAATTTGGTTCTTTTAACTCTTACAAAATATTTCTAGTAAGAAAGCTTCTTTGCTATTCCAATCTAAGCAATTTATTTTTTCTTGAGTATGAATAATATACTTGATTCCCTGAAGGATACTTACTCTCTTTCAATAAACAATATGTTTGTGCTTTTCTACATAGCAGAGCTCCAAAAGAAGTAAAGGATTTGTGGTGAAATGAGTTCAGGGTAAGTTTTGTCCTTTTATTTTCTCACAAACTAAGTCTGGTGTAAATAAAGTTAGTTGTCTATTGATTGCAGTAGAAGTTTAGGTGGGATGAAACGGAAGAGGATGAAGTTAAAAGAATTTTTAAGAAAAAAGCTGGTGATCACATACGAAATGTGATGTATAAAGCAAACACAAATTAAGTCAAGCCAAGTTTTATTACATGTGACAATTGGACGGAAGTTAAGAGAACTTGGGAAACTAAAAAGAATAAGCAAATGAGTGAACAAAATAAGAAAAATCAAACTTCTAGTTCTAGTGAAAGGTCTGCCACTTATGCCGGGGGATCTATAAATATCGGGGACCATAGAAAAAAAATGGTAAGTTTATTAAACATGTTGTAAGTTAATTTGATTCAGTTACTCATTTGTCTTTCTATTTTGTAGGCAGATGAATTGGGGAGGAACCGACATATACAACTATATTTGAACGCACATTTCAAAAGAAGAAGAATAATATATGGACGGGCAATCGAGCAAGAGCTATTAAGGTATGTAAGGTTGTACTTTGGACTTTATGGAAACTAGAATGCTTTTCTTATTTATGATAGTTATATATATAAAGTTATTTTATTTTCATTTATATTGTTAATGTAGGAAAATACGAAGAACTTTTCATCAGTAATGCTAGTGGTGGTGATGGTGTTGCCACGTCTGAACAATCAGTTGACAATATGGCATTATGGGTGGAGGCATTGGGTGGGATACAAAAAAGAAAAACATTTGGGATGTGATCCTTGTCAAGGGTATACACAAGGAAGGCTATTGCAACGTCATCCTCCAATGTGGCGGGTTCAAAGAGGACACAACTTGAGCAAATGACCCAAGAATTAAGCCAACTGAAACATTTACTTGTAGAGAAAGACGAAGAAATGAGAGTGGTCAAACAACAAATGCCAATGATCTTGTGACATCTCAACCTCCATCACAATGAGGTTCCTCCTATACCTCCCACTAATCCAATAAGTGATGAGCACAATGATGATGTGATTGTTGATGATGATAATGATTTTGTCAGTCCATGATGATGAGATTGCACAATTATATATTCTCTCGTTATGTGTAATATAAATAGAAATATTTATGTCATTCTTGTGAATAGTGTTGATGAATATATTTCATTTTCATATCATTATAATATTTGGATGTTATTAAGTGCTTAAAAATTAATTCTAGAAATTAATTTTGATGTTAATTAGATTAAATATCGAAATCATCCCTAAATGATATCCTTAAGAATTAATTCTTGAAATTAATTTTGCAATGATCGGACGGTGAAGGAGGATGATTCAAATAGACTGGTTTGGCTCTCAAGTCGGTTGTGGATGGTCTTGATTTATTCATTGCGCAATTTATTTAATTGTTGATTTATTCGTGCAATTTGTTTAATTATTGGTAATTTATTTAATCATTGTAATAGATTTTGATTAGGTGAGAATAATTAGGCCTAGTGTCAGGTGATGACTCGGATCTAGTAGACTCGTGAATAGGATGAGCGCGAAAGTGAAATTATTTGGGTGAGCAAATGCTATGGAAGGGTGATGAAAGATTAGATTCTAGGTGACTGAGAACATATGAGACGTGATTAGAGACTCTAAGGCAATAGCAAACCTAGTTCTAGAGTAGAGGGTTGGCTCACTGAGATATCCCCATATCTCCCCCCCCCCCCAACAAAACCCCTTCTAGGAATTAAATCCTGGACCTGGAAGAGGAGGTGTTCGCAGAGGAGCCAAAGGAGGGAGAGTCGATGGAAGTGGAGCCGATTGATGGAGACGGAGAGTCAATGTATGAAAACGAGATGGTGCCAGACGTGGACCGGTGCTCAAATAAGGATTAAGAGAAAATGAGTGATTTGTAAATTAACTAGAGGTGAGAAGTATGGAAGAAAAGATGAAACATTATGGTTGGGAGATTTGTAATTCAATATGTATTTACCTTGCTTTCATTGTGTTTGACTCTGATTATTAATTGATCAGAAAAGAGAAAAGAAAAATCGGGAACCGTAGCGCATTCGGGAGCAAAGCGTGACATAAGTAGGGGAGGCTGGATGAACATGAAACTTCAAAATTGTGAAAGGCTTATGCTCATCTACATCTTTGGCTTAATTTAGAACGTGCTGCCCTTAGACTTATGAGATTCGATTAGTACGGTAGAGCTAGACACCTAACTCTATCGAGATGTTCATCTCTGTCTATTTATGCAAGTGGAAGACAGTTTAAGTGGAGCACACCCATTTTGCCGTATCTACTCCCTTAGTCTTCTTGCCCCTTTCAGTGCATGAACATTCTTTCTGGTCAATATGGTTGACTGAAAGTGACAGTAGAAAATTCAAGCAAGTAATAAAGAGGGTTCTTTGTGGAAGCTTGAAATCTGAAATCTCTGGGCTTTTCTATTTTAACCGAGAAAATCAACGTTTGAGCCATGTTTTTGCCTTGCTTGATATTACATGATCTTCCAAAAGTTACTCAAAGACGACTAGTTGTACGATTGGAGCAGTGGTGCAACTTGTGTGACCTTCTGATGTTCCAATGCGTTTCAGTTTTTTCTTTGTAATAGTTTTATGTATTGTTAGAAATGCAGGGTCTTTTCTGTCACCAGAACAGCAACATGATTTGTTCTTCACATTTTATGGTAGTTCGAAATAGCCTCATCTTTTATCCATCAAGATGCCTCACTTCCAGTAGTCATCTACATGAGTAGGAACTTCATGTAAATTGGCTAAGTGGGTGAAATTGGGAGACCTGAGTCATTTGACATTTTTTATCTAATTTTTAAATTGAAAACACTTCTGGGGATTTGTTTTCAGTCTTTTACTACACGGTGTTGAATTCAAAAATCTTGTCTGGAGGCTCTCTCTCTCTCTCTCTCTCTCTCTCTCTCTCTCTCTCTTTTCAAGCAACAGCTGAGATAGGAATTTAGTGCAACTTGGGTATTATTGCATAACTGAGACATGGGTGATGAAGATAAAACATCAAAGTTCAAAAAGTTTAGGTCCATGATGACATTTTGTTTTTATTCAAAATATGCTACCTTAAACTTACACGATTCGTATTCTGGGGAGTATGCAACCATACAGGACCGATAGTCACTTACAAATGCACTGCTACATTTCCAAGCATAACAGTAGCTCCTAGCCGTGAGTCATCCCCGTGTTTAGAACCATCAACAGAATTCATAGAGTTCTCTCAACTTCCTTCCTGTTGGTTTAAGAAGAGCGAAGGTAGGTATCACTTGCTCTGGACAACTTTAGCAGCTTCACTTCTTATTTAATTATCCAGATTTCAAAACCCCTCATCACTTCCCAGATTGATGGTAGCAACTTCAATCACTGATGGTAGCAAATTTAACCATGGAATGATATATATTTACTGTAGAAGAACTCGCTGATCAATTACTGAAGTTCCTTGCCTTTTAGGTGAATTACCTAAGAGATCTATCTGGTGAGTATATTTCCCTGATGCTTGCTGATAGTGTATGAAAAGATGAAAGTAGTTGTTTATTTGGTCCAAGTGCTCTATTATTTTTGTGAAGATTACTCCTGCAATTAAAGGATATGCTTATGGCCAAACATCTAGGAGGCAAGAAGAGATTACTAATTGAATGGACATGTGTCCAATTACTAAATGATCACCTTCACTCCTCTTGTGGATGGAAACTGGACTTGGTGATTATCTGATTGATAACGAGATAATTTGATCATCTCTTGTGAGGCTGGATTTTTAAATGCCTGTGAGTCTGAGATTGTGTGGATGTATCCATTGTCTAAGTTTGTGTTCATATTAAAGGTACTTCATTCCCAGGTTTACAGTGGTCAAATGTTTTTTTCTTTGGGTAAAGTACAGTGCTCAAATGTTCGTACCAATGCAGGTCAGATTTGTCTTTACAAATCAAGTGGATTGGGAAGCTTGTTCCAATTGAGACAGCAATTAGCCAAAGAATCAGGACAGAGAAGAGCAGGCCCGAGCTGAAGCAAAATACGAACCAGAGACCAAGGCTAGAACAGCAGCATTTAAAGGTGCAACAGTCGCAGCGCAATCCCGTCACAGCAATTCTATCTTCGCCGTCCCAGACTTTACAAGGGTCAGAAGGAAGACCACTAAAAATCGTCCTAAACGGGACTGGGATTGCTCAGTCAAGGAGCAAGCTATCTCTTGCTCATCTGTTGCCACAGAAAAGACCATGCGGTGGTAGTTTAGAACTCGGTGATGACTTCTCCCGATGTTTCGAGCATCTACAGCTCAAGTGACGTGCTGCATAAACTTCAATCTTATTTGTTGGCGTTCATTGGATCGATCGAAGCCGGACAGCATATGCAGCTGCACATGATCCGGCAAGACTTAACTAGTTGGGCTCACGTATTGATACTGCTGTACAGATGGCTCCAAGAATGCATTTTGTCGAAGAAACGTTCCACTGCAAAGCTTAAAACAGGGAGCACGACTCCCAGAAACTGAGAAATATTGACTCAGGTTGGGGGACGAGGTTGATGTGCTAAGCTTTCAGTCCCAGAGGATATAGCGAACTCACAGCTCCCTTGCCCAGCTAGACGTCCAGGAGTTCCGTGCTTTGCGAGTAACTAGCAGTCGGAATCACAACATCCAGCAGCCCTATAAAAGACGATAATATTACGAGACCCAAAGGACGATCATGCTAACATACCCATGTCTATATGTTTTGTACTAGCGCAATCTGTTAGCCTTTCTTTTCGGCTGACAGCAAGCCACTTCTCTCTTTCACCGTTGATTCGTTCTATAAGCATTCTCCTATTATGGTCTTCTGTCAACTTTGCTTCATGGGCCCGACCTTCGGCCTCAGCCATGGCCTTCACTCTTATGGTTTCTCGCTCTATTTCAGCTCTTTCTTTCTCAGTTTGACGTTGTTGGGCTTGAATCTGTTCCTTAGTTGCTCATTTTTGCTGCTCGTCTTACAGAGGATTGCTCTTGCATTTGAACCAATTCAGCATTATGGTGCCTCTGAGCTTCATGGTCTGTCTGAGAAAATTGGAATATAGTGTCATGAGCAGTTTGATAGTAATACTATCATTCTGCGTGAATACAGTTTAATGTTTTAAAGGAAACCGCACGATATTTGTTGGAAAAATCTCATGGACATCTCGAACAAACCCAACAACTCTAATCCTGAGAAAGAAGAAGCTATTCAACCAGCTCAAAATCTAACCATCAGTTAATATCGAATTAGAAGTTCTAGGCCAAAAAGAAAAACGAGCAACAATGAAGGAATACTCAAACTAGAAAAGCCTTCGAAAAAATTAATGGTCATTACACCACAGAGGACCATCTCCGCAAGATGCTTCTTTTTTAAGACACTAATACACGTTCACAAATTTGATATAATACTCATCTTTGCAGAATCTTTTATATTTATTGGCCAGGTATATGCCCCTCAAGATTTATCCTTTCCCCTTAGCAAATTGATGCTTCTATGTTAGTTCTTTTCATAAGTGAAAGAGCCTTTACTGCAAAATGGCACCAAGGGGTGTGAACCCATGCAACAGATCAGTAGGTACAACTCAAGTCTCTAACTGTCCACAAGGTCAATTCTCAGGGTCACTCATTGCACCTGCATTCTCTTTCTCGCCAACTCATCTTCATTTCTAAGCATTTGAGCTTTTGCCAGTGCTTGCTGCTGAACCAAATTTTTCTGCTCTTCAGCTAATTTCCTCTGTCTGTCCTGCCAAGCACAATGGCAAAGGACTAAGTCCATAAAACCTCAATAGCATTTGTAAAAAAGTAACAGAAATCGTAGAGAACACAATGCAACACAACATGGAAGACCCCACATTGAAATTGCCCAAGAAACCCAATGATGAGAAAACACAACACGTAAAGGGCAAGCTACATGAATCAAGAGGGTACTGCAGACTGAGCTTAAATTGTTTACTGAACAAGTGATTATCTCATAGAAAGACAGATGCATCAATAACACGTGTAGTACTCAGACTGTCAGTTTGAGCTTGAATTAACTCATAATGGACCTTCTCCGCAGCTACCTCAGCCAAACGATTCTGTTCCTGCTTTCTCATCACCTCAAAACCTGCCAATTCAGTCAACGCCCAAAAAATGAATCTCTTTGATTTCCAAATTCAAGATGACCGCCACCAGAACCTCCCATCAACGTCGACTGGCCATCAACCGTCTCGGTTTCTCCACAGGCGAACAGAAAACAATTATCAGCAACAAACAAAAGAAACACCAGAGACCTGTTCGCGTGAGGAGAGCCGTTGATTTCGCGGAGTGCCTTCGCTTCCCTCTCCAACGCCTCCGGGTCGAACCACGCACCCCGCGGCTCCTCAGGAGGCTCAGGCTTCGCCGGCGAGGCTGCATCGGGAGGAGCATCTTCGTTGCGCTGCTGCGACGGAGACGGGGACGGCGGCGCATAAGAATAGAAGCTCGGGAAGCGGAAGGGAGCGTCGGCGTATGCGCGGGTCGACAGCGTGGACAGGGACGCGGCCGCCGCGGCCACCGCAATCGCCGAGGACAGTCTCAAGGCCGCCATTCCGAGCTTCAATCCGGGCCCTTGAAGCTTCCACAAACAAGGGAAGAGAGGGCGGGCGGTCTGGATCGAGATCGAGAGGGAGATGGTCGGTTTTGGCGCGAGCCGAGCATATATCCCAGGAGAAGATAGAGAGAGAGACGCAGGGTCAAGGGTTTAAGCGGGATGGGGTTTTGGAATTCAGGAGGAAGAGGAAGAAGAAGAAATGGGCTTTGCTTGGAGCATAATTCACACCATGGCCCAAATGCAAGAAACAGAAACTCTATTTGGGCCCAAGCCTTGCATTTTCCTTTGTTTTCCTCCATGGATATTTTAATGGGCATATACACAATAAATTTCAAATTATGCACACTATGACATGAATATCTTAAACTTTGATAACCAAGGATCCTCACTTTCTGTCAGTCTTTTCCATTAGTTCTTCGGACCTACGTATTCCCAGGTCAATACATCAGGGGAGACTAGCACAATAACGTACCGTCGGGATTTGAGAGTCGAACTCTAAACCCAATTGTGGGGAATAGGGGTGTTAAATGGGTGGATTGAGTCAGGTAACCACATTTGACCCATTTAACATGTTTTGACCAATATTCATGTAGTGTAAATATAATGACGCATATCCGACCCGACCTATACCCATACCCGTATTTCTAAAATGCACTAATATTCTCGGAAACCCACGCTTACTTAAAATGTATCGTTAAAATAATTTCATATAATATGATTTAGATGATAATTTTTCTATTTTATTTTATTTTATTTTATCTTTGAAATTTTAATTATCTATATAATTCTTAACATTTTATTTTATTTTTTATTTTTTCTCTTTCAATCTACAACAATGCTCCAGCTTGCCAGATCACGACGAGCTAAAGGCGAGGATCGAGCCGACCTAGGGCGAGTTGAGCTCATCAACCTCAACGAGGTTTGAACTAGCCAATTTGACGAGGTCTCGAGCTTGATCGATACTAAATTTTCTACTTGAGCTCGATTCAACTCGACTCAATAATACGATTAAACAATAGACATAAATTGAAACCAATTTAAATGCTAAATCTTTTGACTGTTTACCCATTTAGTTTTTTGATCAATCTTGGCAGAAAAGTTAATTCTTACGTGCCACAGGTAATGAACCAAAGAAAAAGGTCAATTAGTGGTAATGATAAGATGAGTCTATGGTCCTATCGTATTTCCACAAGTTGTCACGATTAGATCAAAAAGTTAAAAAACTGATGACGGTTTATATCGAGATATGTTAAATCGCAAAAGAATGGGAATATACCGGTTTCATGAGAACCAAAACTCCAGCGGTGATTGTGACCTATCTGTGGTGGTTGTGAAACGGCGACAATCTCGAAGCCAAGGCATAGAAAGCTTCGCCCATGCCGACATCACCCCTTACATCATCTGACAACAAATCGACCGTCGACTTTAGCGGAGAGGGGACATGACCAAGTCAAACAAGAATCGTGAAGCATCAAGAGGAAAGTTAAGTCGCATGCAAAAGAGTGGAGAAACCTATGAGCAGCGTCCTTTCCTGGGACATCGCCCCTTATACAAGGAGCAACAACATAGGATGGGCAGTAACGAGAACAGGAGGTGAAGAGAAGCATGGCCGCATTTCACAAGACTGCAGTCACGCTGATTGTACTCTCTTGTGCCTGCGGCGTCACAAAAGGTTATCCAGATGTGACGGTGGTGTACGAAATCTGCAATGGAGAGACCACCGATGCCTTTCATTTCAGATTTTTAATCTATTCAGTCTTCGACGAAATAATTGACCACACACCGACGTCTGGCTTCAGTTACTACAGCGAGGAGGACGGGGACGAGCATAACTGCTATGGCCACGGCGCATGCAGTGAGATACTCAGTCAGCCAGATTGCCACACGTGCTTGTACAACGCCCAGCTAGAGTTAATAAATTATTGCATGCTTAACCAAAGGGACTATCCAAACATCGGTGCGCAAGTTCAGCTCAAAGACTGTAGGATCAGGTATGAGATATATTCATTCCAGGAAGGTTGAGTTGCGCCGGTCTTGTAGTAAAGTCAGAAACGTGTTTCGTATAGAAACGCATCTGAGTACTACCAAATTTACAGCAATAATCTGTCATGGTCATATGAAGTACTTTTGAGAAGCTTTGTATAGCAAATAATTCGAGGGACATCGTGATCTCTTGTGCTTCTCATTCTATGACGCCCAATAAAAGTGATTTTGATTGGTTTGGTTTCTCATGCTATCTATTTCTATATAAACAAACACACATGCAATTTATATAGAAACCCTAGAGGGAGTTAAAATGTCATGTTTCAATTTACGACAAATAATAATAATAATAATAATAATAATAAATCCCAATTTTATTGGATAAATTTGGAAGAGCCCTCGATGATCGTCGTCTTCTCCATGCCCAAGCCCACTCCGATCCGCAGAAGCAGCAGAGGTCGCATAGTCCCCCTTCCCCCTTCGAACGAGCAACCAAAATAAACCAAAAAAAAACCTTAAAAAAATCTCGTAATTCAAGTTTGGACGAGAGGGCTGGAGTTAGAATAGGGGGATGACACTGCGAGACAGTTGTCTGGGGTTTTGCATTGGCCCTAGGCTCTGACAATAAGTTGACGGGATCACCTGCAGTACTGCAGTATTACTGCAGGTGATCTTCGTGCCCCCCAATGAAGGGTGAAGATCGCCTGCAGTTGTACTGCACTTTTATTTTCCCTAATAAAGGTTTACGCGTTCACGATTGGATGAAAGGGTTGAAGTCAGACAATGTTGAATGCTGATGACGTCAAATAGGTCTGTTGTTTTAGCATTCTCTCTTGACTCTGATTCTATCTAGACTTTGCATTCTTTTGTTGCAACTCTCCTAAGACTAGTGAAGCTTTGGGTTCTATAGGATATTGCTCTAGTTTAGGAAGCGAACGGTGCAATTTTTAAAAATCATAGGATCGCAAAGCGCAAAACTCCAAATCCCTCCAAATTTCAATTTTTAATCCCTCGCATTTCAGAATCCCACAGACGCAGAACCGCCTCCTTTAGTTTCTTGACCTTTTTGACTCCGCTCGCCCCGCAACCGCCGCTAAGACCACTGATGTCCGGCGGCAGACGAGCCATCAGGGCCCTCAACGTGGCGGAGAAGCCGTCGGTGGCAAAGTCAGTCGCCACCCTGCTGTCGAGGGGCCGGGGGATGCGGGTTCGGGAAGGGCGATCGCAGTACGATAAGATCTTCGAGTTCGACTACAGCATCAGGGGGCAGCACTGTTGCATGCTGGTCACTTCCGTCACCGGCCATCTCCTGGAGCTCGATTTCGAGGAGCGGTTCCGCAAGTGGCTCTCCTCCGATCCCGCCGATCTCTACCTGGCCCCCGTCCGCAAGTCCGTCCCTCAGGTAAGAAACGGCAATGCTCTGCTTTTTGTTCGACCAACGCATGAAAGGCCACCTAAAGGACTGATTTTTTCTTATTGCGAACGTTTGCGATGGGGTTATGTGGATAAAGTGACGTTACCAATTACAAATTCAGGCCATGAGTTCGTATTTTTTTTTCTGATTATAGTCGAGGGAATAGACTGTGGATTGTATGTTTCTGTTTACTTCTTATGGAAACTTTTGGACAAGAAAGATATAAAGAGGACATTGGAAGAGGAAGCTAGGAGGTGCCAGTGGCTTGTTGTGATAGGGAAGGTGAAAACATAGCATTTGAAGTTATCGACATATGCACTGCTGTAAACCGTACTCTGACCATAAAAAGGGCTCGGTTCTCTGCTTTGATTGAAAGGTCTGGTCAGATCAAAATTCTTCTTTATTTGTTTTTTTTAAAGGTTCTCGGTTTTGACATCCTATTTTTGTAATACTAGGGAAATACACGACTCTGTGCAGAATCTTGTTGAACCTAATCAATGGTTTGCCATTGCTGTGGATGCAAGGCAAGTGAGTGCTTTCTCATTTCTAATGAAGTTCTACTGTCATTAGTGTTGTGAATTCTGTTCGGCAAATGGCTGCATCCAAATACTTCTCAGAATATTTTTTGCTGCGTGTGAAACTAGATTGCCTCTTTGCATAAGGTGCTTCCTTTCTTTCATAGCTTGCTCTAGGGAACTGATTGGAGCTTTGTGCAGGAAATAGACCTCAGGATAGGCGCATCTTTTACAAGGTTCCAGACTATGCTGCTAGGAGACGCGTTTGTCATTGACTCTGCTGCAGATGACCGGAACCTAATCTTAAGTAATGGTCCATGTCAAGTACGGTGACTTAGGAGCACATTCCTCAGGATTCTCAATTTATACGCTGTCACATATCCTATAGTTATCTTGTTCTTCATCAATTCAGTTCCCTACACTTGGCTTTGTGGTTGAACGATATTGGGAGATACAATCTCATGAACCTGAGGAGTTTTGGATAATTAACTGTTCTCACATAACTGAATAGAGCGTTGCAACGTTCAACTGGATGTAAGCTGTGGCTCTCTTGGTGCATTATATTATTCTTTCATATGTTTGCGTTTCTTTTGAAATTGAAATATTTATTAATTTTACAGGCGTGGCCATCTCTTTGATTACACTAGGGCGGTTATAATTTATGAGATGTGTGTTGAGGAGCCATCTGCAACTGTATGTTATGTTGAATATTGTGGTGAGATTGACTATTGGTTTGATGTGATATTTTATATTACTACCTTGGTCATACAGGTCACAAGGGTTAGGCAGCAGGAAAAATTCAAGTATCCACCACATCCTTTGAGTACCATTGAGATGGAAAAACGTGCTTCCAGATACTTGCGGACGAGGTCTGATCATATCATGAAGGTGAGTGTTTGGAACCAGGAAACTAACTATCTGTCTATTTATAGAATCATATCTAGTTGTATGCTGATTAGGACTACGTTTTTCAGTCGATACTCTGCTTTTCAGTAAATGATGAATTAGAATGGCTGCTATTAATTAGTGTTTCCTTTTGTACATGATGGGTGGAAGTTTGCAAACTCTGGTCAATGCATGGCCCAAATTATGCTAGTTGTTTCAAACTAACATTGCAAGAAATTTGGTTCTTTTAACTCTTACAAAAAAAATTCTAGTAAGAAAGCTTCTTTGCTATTCCAATCTAAGCAATTTACTTTTTCTTGAGTATGAATACTGTACTTGATTCCCTGAAGGATAGTTACTCTCTTTCAATAAACAATATGTTTGTGCTTTTCTACAATTAGTTTAGGTGGGATGAAACGAAAGAGGATGAAGTTAAAAGAATTTTTAAGAAAAAAGCTGGTGATCACATACGAAATGTTATGTATAAAGCAAAGACAAATTAAGTCAATCCAAATTTTATTACATGTGACAATTGGACGGAAATTAAGAGAACTTGGGAAACTAAAAAGAATAAGCAAATGAGTGAACTGAATAAGAAAAATCGAACTTCTAGTTCTAGTGAAGGGTTTGCCACTTATGCCGGGGGATCTATCAATATCGAGGAGCATAGAAAAAAAATGGTAAGTTTTATTAAACATGTTGTAAGTTAGTTTAATTCAGTTACTCATTTGTCTTTATATTTTGTAGGCGGATGAATTGGGGAGGAAACCGACATATACAGCTATATTTGAACGCACATTTCAAAAGAAGAAGAAGAAGATATGGACGGGCAATCGAGCAAGAGCTATTAAGGTATGTAAGGTTATACTTTGGACTTTATGGAAACTAGAATGCTTTTCTTAGTTATGATAGTTATATATATATATATATATATATATATATATATATATAAAGTTATTTGAGTTTCCTTTATATTGTTAATGTAGGAAAATACGAAGAACTTTTCATCAGTAATGCTAGTGGTGGTGATGGTGTTGCCACGTCTGAACAATCAGTTGACAATATGGCATTATGGGTGGAGGCATCGGGTGGGATACAAAAAGAAAAAATATTTGGGATGGGATCCTTGTCAAGGGTATACACAAGGAAGGCTATTGCAACGTCATCCTCCAATGTGGCGGGTTCAAAGAGGACACAACTTGAGTAAATGACCCAAGAATTAAGCCAACTGAAACATTTACTTGAAGAGAAAGACGGAGAAATGAGAATGGTCAAACAATAAATGCAAATGATCTTGTGACACCTCAACCTCCGTCACGATGAGGTTCCTCCTATATCTCCCATAATCCAATAAGTGATGAGCACAATGATGATGTGATTGTTGATGATGATAATGATTTTGTCAGTCCATGATGATGAGATTGCACAAGTATATATTCTCTCGTTATGTGTATTATAAATAGAAATATTTATGTCATTCCAGTGACTAATGTTGATGAATATATTTCATTTTCATATCATTATAAAATTTTGATGTTATTAAGTGCTTAAGAATTAATTCTAGAAATTAATTTTGATGTTAATTAGATTAAATATCGAGATCATCCCTAAATGATATTCGTTGCAGATTTCGTCGCTAAAAAACTAATAAAAAATTAATAGCGACGAATTTTGCCACGAATGATTGGCGACGAATTCAGCGACGAATTTTGGCACGAATAATTGGCGATGAATACATTAATTAGCGACGAATTTTGCGACGGATATATTTCGTGGCACATTAGCGACGAATTTTGCCATGAATATCAACAACAAATGAACGACGCCGAATTAGTCACGAAATTTTTTTCGTCGCAAAATTCGTGGCTAAATCCTTATTTTTTTGTACTAACGTAATTTTTGAGAATCAAACAATTGACCCCTCGTTCCCGATCTTGAAACACTAATACCTCAGTATACTACGTCAACTCATCATATCTCCCCTTTGGATGAAAACATCGACAAAATCAAATGCCACTTACAGGAATACACGTTAGTGAAAGTGGAAGAGCTAAGCATATCTATTTAATAAGCTTGCTTAATACTTTTTTGCGGTTAAAAAGATTGCATGGAACTTGAGTTTCTCCACTAGTGATCATGGTAAATGGTTTTGGAGACAGAAGTTATAAAGGAAGGCATGTTTGCTAATATTTGTTTTGCATGGATAATAATGAAAAAAGTTTTAAACATGTTTCAATTGTATCAATTCAACTCTTTTAAGTTTTTTCCTAATTTAGTCATAAGCTTTTCGTATTTGTTGCAATTCAGTCTATATGACAAACTTTGGCCAACCAATACCAACGTGGATAATTTGTAATATGTTTCTTTAAATTTTTAATAATCTTTTTGTTTTCTTTCTTCTTTCTTGTTTTACCCACTAAAGCGGGCAAGTTGCATAGGCAAGGATGACTGGTCGCCATCACTCAGAACTAGGTGAAGCCATTGCGGCCACAGGCGAGAGTAGCCTTACCATGGCCTCATTAGTCAGCTGCTCTACCTGCAATCGACAAGGCTTATGAGGCTAGCTTCAGCTATATCTAGCAGGGGGCCTCGCCCGCCACTGTGGTGGCAATGCCTTCGCTCATGATGTATAGCCATATTTGTGGCCTCCCTTGTCGAGGGGTCATGGATGCAGGTGAAGGTGGCCATGGCCTCGCTAGCTGCAAACGAGGCCCTCACCCTAATAACTTTGATGACCTTTCCCTAATAACTTGGATTTTAGGCTCACTATGAAGCTAGAAATTACTTATGATTTAAACCGTGAATAACGCTCCTTAACACTAGGATTCCTTTTGTTCGTTCCCCAGTTCTTCGATCTCGAAATCAGGAGTTCCCTCCCATTCGAAAAGCTTGCGTTGACCTCACCGCCACCAGCGCACAGCGGAGGATTGGATTGACGGAGGATTTTTTTTTGTATTTTTATACTGCTTTGCAAGTGGAGTAAGGATGAATGTTTATTACTGCTATAAGAAGCAGCGAAGACATAATGTGATACATCGTGCATGCTTCGCCCCTTTAGCACATCAACTTTTGCCCATGCGCCCCATCACCCGAAACTTAGGTCGCGCTTAGGAAATCGAGTGTGGGAAGAGGAAGAGAAAGTCGAGGCAATCTACAGGTCGCAAGATTTGATCTTTGCCTCAATTGCAATAAAATAGCCATAAATCACGTCTTGAATGTTTTTGTAACACTAAAAAAGTTCAAAAGTGCATGAAATGTGAAGTTTTGACTCACCTCCCATCTTCAAATTATATTCAATGTCAAAGTACTCGTGGTTGCAGTAGTATTTGCATAGAGCAAATAGCACGTTGTGCTTTTCCGAGACTGCACGTTGTCGGATAGTGCTAGCTGATATTGAAACCCCTGAGTGATTAGTTGGCATTGCCCTAATACCTTGGATTTTAGACTCTCAATCAAGCTAAAAATTGCTTGAGATTTGAATCGCGAAAAACGAACCCTGACTCGGGATTGGGAAGACTCTGTGCCATAAATCATGGTATGGATGCCCCGACACTAGGATTCCTTTTGTTCGTTCCCGAGTTCTTTAATTTTTAATCTCGAAATGAAGACTTCCCTCTCATTCGAAAAGCTCGATGTGACCTCACCCCCGCCGGCGTGCAGGGGAGGATCGGATTGGCAAGGCGCTACACCTCTAGACCCGACGGTCTTAAAGGCAAATATGGATGGAATTCTTTCCCAACTTGGATAGAGAAGGTCCTTTTGGTGGAAATTCTCAGGAATTAAGACGCGGTTGTGTTTCTCTTTTGATGGTCATACCAGATCAATCAAGGCTCACCCCATGGGCTTCATATCAAAGAGCCTTGCACTTGTGGAAGATCTTGAGTCTTCTCCTCCCCAGACCACACGGAGAAGATCATCTGGGAAACAGATCGAGTCTTAAACCTAGTCACAGTACTGACTAGTGATACAAAGACTTGGTTACAATTCGGATAGCGAAAGCGTCGAATTTTTCCAAGTTGAACCGGCGACATCACCCGCGGGAAGCCAATGACGTTTGCCGGCCAGATTGTCAGGGCAGAAAGAATTAAAAATGCCAAATCTGATTGGCTAAATTCGTCCATAAGTAGGTCCACGGAATTTGTTCTGATGCGAACTTGAGGCATCACGCTCGTACCTCCTAACATCAATGAAGTTGTTTTTCGCCAATCGCATGAAAGCCACCAGTAATGCTTGGGATATCAACTTGATTGGAAAATCGTCCAAAATTTTCTAAATCTATTTTCTAGCGGCCAATTTAGTTATAAATTTTTCAATAAATTTTTTAATTTAACTTTTCCGAACAATTTTAGTAAGAAATGACTAACGTGGACATCGACTGTGATATGTAACAAAAACCACACAAGTGTGGATAATATTTACATTTTTAAAAAAAAATTTGTTCCTCTTTTTCTTTTTTCCTTTCCCTTTTACTTTTTTTCAACTTTCCACTACCGATCGCCCGACCTTAACTATGGCCATGGAGGTTGATACCCTCACCTATCATAATGAAAAAAATTCCACGTAGAATGGCCAAAATTCAATTCGATGATTTCATATTGAATTTAATTATGAAGATTATATCAGTACATTATCATAATATTTAAGATAAATTAATTAAATCAAAAGATTAAAGATGCGGATGGCAAATGTAGATTTATAATTCGTTTAGTAATTTTCCATATGCGATGTCAACTTATTTCCAAACTAATCAGGCGGCATCTTCGTCAAAAAAAAAAAAAAATCAGGCGGCATCCCAATCTCTTTTCCGCTAAAGTACTGCAGTGGACCTCACCACGAATCCCGACGCCGTACCTTCCTATGTCACCCCTACAGGCCCCACCATTCGAAGGATCGTTAGCGACGGTTGAAGTTTCTTCAAACCATCTCCTTCTCCTCCTGCGTCGTCGTTGTCTTCTTCTTCTTCTTCTTCTTCGTCGAAACATTGTCATGACACCAGAAGCACAGCGTGTGCCGTGGGGCTCAAGCCTGGTCTCTCTGCTCTCGTCACAGGCGGAGCTTCCGGCATCGGTAACTCTTCCCTCCTTCGCTCGTTTCCAACTGTTGATGGCAGTTCGAGCTGCTGAAGCCTATGCGCCTGTTGAGTTGAACTCTGTCCAGGACTGGTTCTTGGAGCTTCTGCTCTGAGTGGTCGTTCTCATCCGACTACTTGCTTCGAGTTTTTTTGGCATTTTTTTTTTCTGTGGATTCTTATGTTGGTGATGTTGTCGTGATCGATACGTCTTTGCCTTGTCGGTAGTGGTTGTGTATTGATAGAAGCAGTGCGCACTGTGCGTGTGTTGATGCTTCGGGTAGTTTTGATTGGATTTGGCTTGGATGGTGATCAGGTAAGACTCTGTCGATAGCGCTTGCAGTGACAGTGGTTGATTTCTATGAGGAAAGGGGAAAGGAAGTGGCGCTGCTCGTCGAGAAGGCGAATTCCAAGTTCCACTCCGACCTAGGATTTCCATCTGAATTTCAAGTGGATGGGGAAGCTTGTCCCAATTGAGACAGCAATTAGCCAAAGAATCAGGACAGAGAAGAGCAGGCCCAAGCTGAAGCAAAATACGAACCAGAGACCAAGGCTAGAACAGAAGCGTTTAAAGGTGCAACAGTCGCAGCGCAATCCCGTCATGTTGTTGGACCAATTCCAACCATAGCGATCAATTTAACCTTGGCTGATTGCTGCTTCTGACCAACAATGTCGTGGCCATTTTGTTCATTTTTCTCGTGGAGCATGTTTTTTTTTTTGTCTCTCTAAGCATTTTTCTAGGGAAGGGAACTTGTTTCACCTAGAATATGTGAGTTCAGATACTGGAATCCTGAAAATAAGTGCATCTGACTAATATTTGTGCCTTGTGACATTGGGGATGCAACTATTCAGAGGAAGAAGTGGAATATGCAATCATTAGATTTTGAGGCTAGATTTAAAGAAGGATTATGTGTGTCTAAAACTTTGGCATTTTGCTGAATCAGATTGAAAATTCTTGACAAGGATTGTCAACAAAGGTGACTAAAAGGAAAGAGAAAGAAAAGGATGGAGGAAAAAATTGAAAGGGAGAGTGGACTGCATTTGAGGAATCAATCGACAGGCTTCTCTAAGTCTAAGTCTCTCAGTAATAATGGTAGCTGCTGGACCATAACTGATTTCTAAAGCTTATGACTTCTAAGCAATGCAGTGAGGGATGCACTTGGGAAAAAATTAACCTTTCAAATGGTTAAATTTAGGCAATTGTTTTTATTTTGTTGGTTTTGTAGATAGAAAGCATAACTGATTTATTGCTTGAAAGCATAGTTAGGATCCAAAAGGGAAAACCATTTTCCCCTTGTTTACCAGTCCATATCTGTGACCAAATTAATTTCCCCATATCAAGAATCTGTAAGATGCCTGTCATTCATGTATCTTGTAACTCGGCTTCTCTGTCTTATTTCTATTCATGAGTTTCGGTCTTCCTAGCTAGAGTTAGTTCACCACCACAATATCATTAAATCTGGGTTTCACCATTGAGCTGCCACCTCTGTATTTGTCCTGACATGGAAAGTAAAACCAAAGTCTGGCAGGTGTCAAAGTTGGAAGAATCCAAGAATAGTTACTTGCAAGAAAACCAAAGACTAAAAGATAATATTCTGGAGCTTCAAGGTCAGATTCGTCTCATGGAGATTGCTTCCTTAGTTTATCACTCAGATGAACAAATAAAGGTTTGCTTCCTCTGCTTGTTGATCATGCCTTTCGCTTGTCCAAGTGATGTCTCCCAAATTGTTACAATTTAGTAGTGCAATTTTGATTGTGTAAAGCATTGTCATCTTGGATAAAAGGTTGCTCAGTTTGATTTTCCTTTTTTCTAAGGATAAACCTGGCACTTGGTTGTGGCTTGGAATGGCTTAATTTGGAAACCCCTTTTGACACGGTTATGCGGCAATGTCTTTGTTTGTGTGTTAGATAGGTTGGTAATTGGGACGATGCAGCAGTCTTGTGAGACTTTGAATCAAGTTTCTTAATTTCAGTGTGTCCATTGTACTATTATAAAATTTCAGCATTTTAACATTCACATTGTCACTGCCAAGGCACCTTTTTAGTCTTGTCTGCATATACCTTCTGGGTGGTGATAGATTGGCATGGAATTGATCTTGTTGAAACTTTTGGTCAAAAATATCCATTTATAATGGATGTTTGTAACTAATGCAGGTTGAGGATTTGGGGGTGGATTTTGCCCAAGGTGAGCTAATAACCAATGTCGGCGATGCCGTGGCACAGCCCCAGCCTCTTATCATAATCTTAGCAGGGGAAGTTGTCAGTTCTTATGAAGAATTAATGAAGCTCGGCTCATCTGAAGATGATTCACCAACGGGCCTCTACGAGATGAAAGTAGCCACGTCGACAATGAGAAATAGAAGCTATTAATTGGGCCGAATATAGAGGACAAAGAAAGGCTCCTCCGTTGTATTGAAGGCGCAAACACTATTGTTTTCGGTTGACAATGATGACTAATGAAGCAAGTTTGAATTTTGTAGTGCATGGCAATCGATCATATATAGGGGTAGCACATTTTGATGCAGTAGCTCTTTAAGTTAAAGACATCCTAAAAATGCTTGACCAACTCATGTCTGAACTGGCTGGTGGAAATGCAATCTGCTGTGATTCGAAAACTAAAGCAAATGTTGCTTTGCAATAGTATTTGAAAGCCTATATTTGCAGCAACAGTCAATTCGGCTGGTAGCACGGCGCCTAGTCGATGCTGGAACTGTAGAAAAATTCCCCATTCGATCCATGGATTTCGACGCTTGCATTGTGAAAGGATCAGTGACCTAAAAATTTACAATGTGATCGTGAAGGGCTGCAGCCCTCTGACTATGGAATAATACATGCGTTTAGAGGGTGCAGGTACAACATAAATATTCTTGGACCCAAAGACTTATCTTTTCTATCACGACCGAACCTTTATTGATATTTGGGTTGCTTATGTTACACTAAAAACTATAACAATATATTTTTCCATGAAAATTATGAAAAATGACGTCACTCCTATTAGAATGGAAGTTTTTTACCATCAACTATTTTCCATCATTTAAATCTCGACACATTTCCCGGATGAGTTATTTTGCTAAAGTTAAGTGTCAGATATGTGATACGTACGTGTTATGGTATTATATTAAATTGTTGACATCGATTCTTGAAAAATTGTTAGGATTTCGAGGTTGTCGGCCGATATTTATATGTCAATTCTTATTTAATTGTGAAGTTTGAGTTGCGAAATCCGATAATCAAGTTAATAAGTTGAAAATTTTTGTGGGTTTGATAGTTTGGGATGTTGTGAAGTGGTAACATTTTACGGATTTCAATTTGAGCTTATGGATTGTCCGAAACAAATTTTTGAAGTTTTCCGCACAGCATGAACAATGTGCGGTCAGTGGGTTTTTGGTTAAAATTCGTTAGGTTCAGGCAAGATTTTGCATCAGCAAATGTGGGGGCTTTCATCTTATGTTGAATGACCTTTCCATTGACTATAAATTCACTGAAAAAAGAGTTTGGTGGAAAAAGTTATAGGATAATCAAGTTTCGCGCTCAAGTTACATGTTGCGGATAACTTTGAATCTTCGATTTGATAGCGAGTTTCGTTAGTGCGAATGAGTTATTTTGCTAAAGTTAAGCGTCGTATAGGTGATACGTAATTGTCATGTTATTCTTTTCAGTTATTTTTTACGTTGATTCCCATTTAATTTTTAGGATTTCAATATTATTAGCCCGTTTAGATACATATTGCTAGTTCTAGGCTTCTCAAGTGAGTGATCCTGTTTTTCCTATGAATTTAAAAACTTATGTCTTGAAACCCTATAAATTTTGGATATAGTATGGTTATGAATGAGCATTTTTCTAACAAATTGGAATGAACTTTTAAACCATTTTTATATGGTTTAAGAAGGTATTTAAGACTTCATTTCAATGGATAGTTAAATATATTGTGAAGGGAATTATTAAGAGCTTGATGGCTTGAGTTCAAAATGTTTTATAATATATATTCTACTTGATAGTAGAATCGTGAAAGATTGCATAAATCGGTTTATAAAATCGGTTTATCAAATGACCTTTTGATGTTGATTGTGAAAGATTGCATAAATCGGTTTATAAAATCGGTTCATCAAATGACCTTTTGATGTTGATTGTGAATTGCTGAAGAATGGCATTTGTTAACATTGTTCATATCACTATGAAGAGATACCATTGAGAGGGAAATAAGCATACTATTTCAAGACATCCTTTTAGGCCGAATCGTTGGCCAATGTAAGTGATAGACCTAGTCAATGGGGTAATCTACCACCGTAGTTATATATTGAGAAGTAGATTATCGATGGAATAAACCATTAAGCTCCCCAGCGGGCTCCCATTTTGTTCAACAGAGATATCTCACGATTGCACAGTCAATATGTTTGTACTTAATAGCAATGATGTAAAAATCCATAGATAAAGTAGTAGGATGGAGATTCTGGAAACTACAGAGCAACAAAGGGCTAAATTATAAAAGAAAGCACAATTACGTAACTCCAACATCGGCATAATGTGAATCTTTTGGCATAGTCATTGTTGGGTTCGTCGTCTTCATCTGAGGAATTACCTTCCAAAGGTTCGACATCGCCAAAACCGCCAGTTGGACTCACCATTCCATCACCTTGGTTACTCTCAATAGCATTCACCCACGCCACCAAATCCTCCTGCACTAGGCCCATATCCAGCACTAGAAAAGCTGCTTTCACCACTTGTACCAAAATAGTTGTCACTTCTACCGCCACCGCCACCTGCAACAGAGTAATTACCACCACTTCCATATGCTCCACCACCAACACCAGCACCACCACCATCATTTGTATAGCGTGTACCACTGCCATAGCCACCACCACCACCACCACCACATCCACTTGGATAATTTCCTCCACTCCCATAGCTACCACCACCATAATCGCCTCTACCATAATCACAGCTGCCGCCATAGCTGCAACCGCCATAGGAACCAGCCTCATTTCCTCCGACACCATAGCCGTAATTGCCACCGTCATAGCTAGGACCTCCTCCATAGGCAGATCTATACCTTGGTGGCTGCCAATCGGCTACATAATTCACCCTTATCCTTTGACCATGGAGATCCTGGGGAAAGGTACAAGATAAATATCAAAGAAAGTCTGCAACACGAGGATTTTGACAAATGAAGTACATGGTTTTGCATTTGGGAAGGATAAATCAACTATGTACAATACAAAACTTCAAGACGAATATTACCGAAAAAAAAAAAAAAACTGAAAGACGAAAACAAAATAATGATTCAAACTTTGCAGAAGGGGAAAAGGTAAAATGATCTCGATAGCATTCAAAAGGTATAAGTGATGCTTCTTATCAGAAGGAGAGACAACCTAGCCACCGTATAAGTTAGTTAACAGCACAATTCTTACTCTCTAATACTTAGATTTCAACCTGAAAAATAAAATAAAAGAAAGAAACAAAAATCACTTTGACTCAATTCAGTTAAAAAATTATTACCTCCAAGCATGTGAAAATGATCATATAACATAACTACGTCCAGTTGTTACTTCCAAATTTCAAGAGTATTTCATCTTGATTAACCCCTAATGACATCCCTCGGACATTGAACAATCATGCATATGAGAAATTGAGGGGCAACAGGACTTTTGAGAAAGTGGAACCTTAGATGATGTTTGCTTATCATGGGGACAGAGGAAAAGTAGATTATGCACTAAAAAGAGGACCTCTGAATAGCATTATTGTACTCTTACTACAATGCAATATTCTAACTTTTCCACAAGAACCATAATAAAAAGTAACAAATCAACTGTCATACCTGCCCATCCAAGGCCAGGATGGCACTAGAGGCCTCTTCAGATGAGGTATAAGTGACAAAGCCAAATCTTCTTGACCTACCAATTCAGCAGCCTCTTCAGATGTGAGCCAAACAATTCAGCATCTCAGCTTATAATCTTCTAATGTGCCGATGGAATATTAGAGACATGAATAACTCCTTCTGATGGAATATTGTCATGCTTCAGATCATACAGACAGAAAATCACAATAGTTGTGACACTATTTTACTTTCTTAGATCGGAGCAACCAAGTGAATGGCCAAAAGGCCAAAAACTTTAATAGTAGCTCCAGCCTAAGGAAAATAGAATAAGAAGAAAACTTCTTTATCTTATGGCTTGGTCAAGAAAAAGAAAGTAGGATAGAGGTGACAATGGATTAACACTCTTTTCCTGCCATTGAGTAAGGCAGACTATACCTCTCTTCTAGTGATATCAATGCCTGTAACTGGGTCCATTGATCTCACTTTCAGTTGTTCATACGGGTATATTGACAAATTCTTGGAAGCATCACTTCCTTCAACCTGATTTGCACTAACAAATTGAGTAGGCACCGATGGCTGTAACGCAGGTGAACTAGCAAATGCTGATGAATCATCTGCAGGAGGAGACAGAGGTGTTCTGACCTTGAAAACAATTAATGTTTGGAAAATCTTGAAAAATTGGGGGGCCTTCATTTAAATATTCACGAACAAAAACAGGAGGATGTCCTTATAAACCTGAGCCTGTCAGATAAAAGCAGGTTAGAGGTGACCAAATGAGTTAAAAGAACTATATAAGTATCAATCCATGTCTGAGGGTCGTGAAACTTGTGATACTTTATCAAAGATTAAAAACCATATTCATTAAGGGTACTATATAATGGAGGCACTTTACTTTAACACAACAGCACCTCTAAAATTGCCTATACTACTGGTCGAGTATTTGTGCAAGAATGTGTGCCAAGAACTGAAAAATCATCACATCCACGCATTAAAGATCCATACTTAGGCAAAATATTTAGAAAGGTATGCTCCTGTGAGGTCAAGTACTCATAGATATTCAAAAGCAAATCTGGAGAAAGAGGAAACAGAAGATAAAATTCAACAGGTTCATAAGCCAGCATTTGTTAAAAGTGAGAGATGATAACTACTTCAGACTCTTTGCTCCAGCATTTATCTTCTTAGATGTCTGTAAACTTAATAAATGTAATTTGGTTGGTTGACCAAGCCTCTTGACCTCAAGATGAAGAGAGTACCACTATAAGAGTAGGCGAAATTGTAACCTATGCCGTTGGGGTTCAACTATCAACTATCAACTTAAGCTTGGGGTTCAACTTTCTAACATGGTATTTGAGCCAAGTTCACCCCACATTTATTTGTGCGCGAGGCTCCCCATTCGTCCATTCACTTGCAATTCGCAGTCTGGTTTGCACATGACAGGGAGTGTTAAAGTATCTCATATTGCTTGTCCATGGAGTCTCAATAAACCCTACATTTCTGGTCTCCCTCAACCTATTGGCTTAAACTTTTTAAGTTGGAATTTCTTGACATTGTTGAATATAAAAATCTCATTCATCATGCCAAATAATGAGAAGAGTTAGAAAAATGACAGCCATGACAACTACATTATGAAATCTTAAGACTAAAATCCATTTGGCTTCAAGGACATTTATGCAGAATCGAGCCAGACTGCAACTTTAACTTCAGCTAGTTCATAGAAAGCATCAAAATTAGTTTTCAAGACAAAGTTCAATTTTTTTGTGCCAAAAGATGTGAAAAATACCACTTGCTATGTAACGTTATATTAAGGGCAAACCTGAAACTTCTCTTTCATCACCTATAATGTAGCACAAGAGGAGAACAACAAACAGGAGAACAAAAACATATTCACGAACAAATACAGCATATGAGAGAGAGCCTTCATTTAAATATTTTCTCAGACAAAAAGGCAACTAATATTGAACTTGCTTCTCAAAGCTCAGTGACAAATCTACACTGAAACTCACCGACATCAAAATCTTAAGAGCTGGAGAAACATGCATGTCTTTGAGTTTCTACAGCCTCTGGCAAACAACATAAACAGGATGCACCGGCATGAAGAGATACTGAACAGAGGAAGCAGAGTTAGAAAAGCGCCGCCTTTTTAAGTACACTCCCGGCTTCACTAAGAGGACTTTTGTTTTCTGTAACTCAAAGAAGGAGATTCACTGAATTTCACCAAAGGTCAATGGACATAACCATGAGCACCCAATCTTTGCAATTTACATATGATACTCAATAGCAATTCCAGGAGTCATATTTTAGCACTTCAAGTTATGAACACCAAAAAACCTGCACAAGGCACTTGCAAGACAACCTTGCTCCTTCGCAACAATCCACAAGCTGAAATTGTGAGCGCTGATAATTTTTTTGGAAGAACCCCCCCAAAAAACATATCAATGGGTGATTTTCATGGTCATGAATCATTCCACATTCTTAAGGGATGATATATTACACTGTTTTTTTTTTTCCATATTCAGCCTATAAGAAATAAGTTGCTAATTCAGAAATTGCCATGGACATATGAGGAACAAGTCAACGACGCAAGCTGAGTAATCATATCCCGAATACCCATCTATTCAAGGACGGCGCAAATTGCGTAATCGAGTTGATCACCTTAAAAATAACATGTTGCAGAATTAAAAATCCAATTAGGGAGCAACCATCAGAGGGGAATATACTTCTTCCCAATACATTCAGAGAACAAAATGTTGGAGAGAGGGGTCCAATGCTAACCTGAGCTCGTTGAGCGTAGACAACAAATCGGAGCTGCCGGGTGACAGCGGTGACGGCAGAGGCGTCAACAGGAGTGAAGAGAGACACTATGCGGCAATGGGAATGAAGGGGTCGGTGAGCTCGGACAGACCCAGGCCACGGAATGTAGGCACAAAAGGGTCGTGAAGAAGGACACAGAGAGAGAGATGGGGGTTTTGCTTCGCGAAAGAGGAGAAAAAAGCCTAACCTGTATTGGTCGGACGCAGATGAAAATCAAAATAGATGGGGCACCGGGAAGCATGAAAACCAATAATAAGCCATCAGCCTGCTCAGCAGATACACAGGCCTTCCTTTCAAATTTCAAGGCAAGTTTCTAGTTCAAAGAAGGAGATCCTATGGTGAGCAAAATAACAAAATCTTCGAAAGTTGAGGACACGAGATAACATTAACTATTTAAGGACCCATATGTGAGTGAGATATTGTGCTGGAATGCTCATGGCAAGTCAGACGGTTTTAAGACAAATTACACAAGCATATGAATGAAGCTATGTACTGTGGTAAAAGCAATAAATTGCTACTTGGTCAACAACATAATTACTAAATATGGCCTTGAGTGGAAAAGGTACTCTAAAATCCTTGTTCCTATAGCTCTATTAGGTGGAAGTTCAAATGCCGTGAAGGCCAAAGTGGATTTCTCACCTTACTATCATATCAAGAATATGTGTAAATGATAAGCTGCTGTCACTTCAATTAAAAACACAAAATTGGACGATTCCTGCTTTTGACATGGGATGGTCACCAATGGAGGTGGAAGTTTGCGAAAGCAAGCCAAGAATTGTCTTCTTGATGCGCACTCCACAGCATAGACCCAAGATGCAAACAATAGCTTGGACTTCGATATCCATTGAACATATTCTGTCATCCAGTGAAAGAGATTAGAAGCTTGATTGAAGGAGAAACATTGTGACATATCATTACTTTCACCAAGCAAGGGTGGCCGCACTTAAAGTAGCATTTCTTTCAAAAAATAATGACTGACAAAAGTTAGAAACGTCATTCATCGTGACAAAAAGAAAAGATGATGCAACGATATTCAGATCAATGGCAGAGAGCAACTAGCTTACCAGGAAAAGGATGATTTATTCAGAAAGCACTTTGACATCTGTGAGATTTCTTATAAATTCAAACTAATTAAGTACAATTCTGGCAAAGAAGAAACCAAGTATCTGAAGACACAGCAATAGCTCATAGACCAATCATGGCTCCATCCTTATAGCATCTTGCAATGAGAGATTTTTATTGAAAAAAAGATCAATCTACGGTGCAAGTATGCGTGGTCTGTTTGATTGAGGACAGTTGCAAGCTGGTTCACATGCTGTGAAAACAAGTATTCTGATGGCCATGGCCCAACAACAACCTCCTAAGTAGGTGGGATGGAGTAAATTAGAGGGATCACCTTACACTTTCCCAACTTTTATTGCTGAAGTCAGGTGTTTATCAACTAAAGACTTAGTAGGTAGACATTCTTCTTTCCCTTTGACATAACACAGTGAAATGTAGACTTATTGTTAATATACTCAACAAACAAACAAGCGCGTGTGGTCAATGCATGAGGAACATTGTTAGGCCCTAACACACACAAAAAAAGGATTATTATGAATCAAAAGGTATTTTTATGGGACTTGCTCCGAGTATCTTGAATGTTGGGACAACTGCTACAGTCACTGCTAAGAATGTAAGAGTGTTCAATCCTAAATCATCGATGACATCAACAGCATTAGCAACATCAATCGTCACCTGTATCTGTGCTCTTATACAATAGCCCAACCTATAATTGTTGCGACAAAGTTGTCCCCGACCCAATTTTGAGTAAGTCAACAAACTTGTATATTCACAAGCACTAATTCATGAAACAAAAGAACAGCGACCAATCTGATATATTAAGGAGTAAGGTGGTGCATGGACTTGCTGGCTATGAGAATACTAATCCTTCAAAGAATATCCACAGCCTAATTAGATGGGAGTGGAGAAAGCTAAAATCATATTTCGATGCTTCACCATGCCATATTCCCACAAGTTGAGAAAGGGATGACACACAGCATCACTTCAATTAATCATGGTATCTCATCATTGCCAAGAATGATGTTAATCTATATGACGCTTATACTACGCAGGAGGAGAATCAGAGAATTCGTATTGCGGGTCACTTTACAAACAGGAGCATTCCCACAACTGACTGCTTCGTATGCAAAAGAGATCGCAAGGAGCACTGAGCAGTATAGTCACATGAATAAGCCATCTTTCGAGACACTCTTTGCCGGCCCCCAATAGTCACACGACAGAGCCACGTACACTAAGCAATCCAAAGGCGGTTATTTTGGCACAAATTCTCAACAACTCCGAAAAAAATGCTCATCAAATGGACGAAAGAGCCAAGCGCACACAGACGGGCGTACCGAGAACCAGTAGGCGAAGAGGGGTACGTACTCTTGAGAGCCTCCCTTGCCAGCTGGTCGCCACATCCAATTGAAGCAGCAGCGTTTACTGGTGGGGAACCTTTGATTTCGGGTCCCTTCTCATTCAGCACTTGCGCCTTCTCTCTCTCGTCTGTACACGTCGCCTGCGAGGAGCAGTTTCGAGCTTTTTGGCAGTCTCTCTCTGAACCCCGGATCATCCTCATGGGAATGGAAGAAATCGAGGGGCGCGTTCCATGTTCTTCCTCTTCGGTTCATCGATGGAAGTACGACGTGTTTGTGAGCTTCAGAGGCGAGGACATAAGGAAGTCCTTCGCAGCCCACCTATTCCGCGCGCTGAAGCGGGCAGGGATCTGCTGTTTCAAGGACAAAGACAAAGCGGAGACTGGGATTTCCATCGAGCGCAAGCTGCTCGACGCAATTCACTATTCCAGGGTTTCTCTCGTCGTGTTCACCACCAACTACGCGGAGTCGCGGTGGTGCTTGAACGAGCTGGTGGAGATCCTTGAGTGCAACAGGAGGTTCAGAGATCATCAGGGTCACGTGGTTTTGCCCATTTTCTATGATGTTGAGCCAAGCGACGTTCGGAAACAGAGCGGGCTATTCGGGGATGGTTTTCAAAGGCGTTTGGCCCACCCCACGGAGGATTTGCAGGTGCAGAAGTGGAGGATTTCGCTTAAAGAAGCCGGCAATTTATCGGGATTGCATTTGAATAACGATGCTAACGGGTAATGCGAAAAGCTCATATTGGGGTGCTTAATTGATTTTCTCAATCAACGCAAGAGCTCATACCTGTGCTCTTGATTGATTAGCTCTCATCGGTGCTTGATTTGAACTTGTTAGGTTCAGTTTGATTTTGGCGCAAGTATATGGAATAGATTTTGATGTGATGTGTGTTTGTGGGACAACACGACAAAGGTTGCGCAGGTAAACTGCGGCACTCATGTTAGATGACAAAGGTTACAAGGGTCTAAGGTTGGGTTTAGCTTTTTCAGTTGGTCCTGAATTCTAGGAATCGGGACACAAGCCTATTTATAAGCCTCTTTAGTCTTCGCAGAATTCGTTGAACTCGTCGAGTTGTATACGGTGGCTTTGTCAATTCTTAGGACCTTGATGCTGCGATCACTTTGCTTCTCGACGTTGTTGAATTTTTTGTTTTTAATAGTAGGAAAAACTTCCTGTTATCTTAAAGAAGGTAGACCCGCATCATTATGGTGTTGTCATTTATGAAGAGAATGAGATAGTTATTTTGGCCAGGCGCAAAATTCTCAATGCATGACATATTTCTATATGAACTAGTTTCAATATATTTATTGGCTCTCCCTGCACTTCCAAATGGAAAGTATTAACTTTGTTGTTTTTCAGGGAGAAAGTTTATGTTATGAAATTTCTGGAATATATGAAAAGTCTCTAATCTCGCCGATAAAGATTTTTTAGCCTAGAAAGGTAGAAGTGGCCAGATATACCATAGCTATGAAGGATCAACTTGAGCTTTCATTGCCATATCTCCCGCAAATTGCCGTCAAATAGAAAGTTTCGTTTTCTCCATTATAGAGTACTCATTTTGTATCATTTCTTCACTGTGTAGATTCTGTACCAGACCGAGCACTAGATATAGGTCAAGAGTATAACCTTCTGCCTTTCTTTTTTTCGACCGCTATAATGCTTTTCTTTTCGTGTCAACTAATGTGATGTTGACCAATCTCACTTGAATTTTCATTGATGTATTAATGGTTAGTATATTATACCATTGTGTGATTATTATGCCCACCATTAATATATCTCATATCATCTTTCTCCACATCTGATGCTTGGCACGCATAGAACATATTGTCTGTATTTTTCTTTTTCGTCAACATAATTAGCTCGTTTGTCTTTGAGCGACAATATTTAATTCCACATGGTGATATTTTTACAAGAGCGACATTGTGGTTTGTCTCGAACCAATAGTCGCCTATTTTTTGGGATCTTTTACCAATATACTCAGCAAGCTGTCTATGCTTGTGTCAGAGCTATATGCTTCAGTTATTTATTCGTATGCTTTAACCATGGACAATTTATCCGCCACTGTTCTTAAATACCACAGAGTTCTCCTAGGAGCTATTAGATAGCCGTAGTTTGAAAAAGAAGTCTAGGAAACTATAGAAAATGGATCAATAATTTAACAGAACTCGACTGCTGTTTGAATTTTTAGCTCTATGTGCTTCTTGCTTATATGCTGATGGCCTGATGGCCTCTCCATGCCCTAGTTAGTCAAGTTTGAATTTGTTCTTCCTATGCAACTACAGGGATCAAGCGGAATTCATTGAGCAAATTGTAGGACATCTCTTCAAGATTATTCCCAGAACTAACTCCCCTTATGCTGTTGGAGTGGATTCCTTTGTAGATGATGTGACATCATTGCTGGAAATTGGCTCAGAGGATGATGTCCGTGTTGTTGGAATATGGGGAATGAAAGGAATTGGTAAGACAACCGTGGCCAAAGTCATTTGTGATCGCTTTTCTGGGGAATTTGAAGGTGTTAGCTTACTTGAAAATGTTGGAGATGCAAACGAAGTTACTCTTTTACTTCTTCAGAAGAGACTTCTCCATGATGTTCTGCGACTACAAGGTCTAGAAATGTATGATCTTCGCAGCAACATCAATGAGATTAAAAATAAACTCCGTCAAAGAAAGATCCTTCTAGTTCTTGATGACATCACTAGGAAGGAGGAAATTGAGTATTTCGGCACTGGAGATCGAGAATGGTTCCAACATGGCAGTAGAATTTTGATAACTACAAGAGAAGAACGGCTTCTGGAAGATCTTGAAGTGGATAATAAGTACATGCTCCCCGGACTGGGTTCTAAAGAATCACTCCAGCTCATGTGTCGCCATGCCTTCTGCAAAGACCAACCTGAAGAAGGGTATGAAGAGTTGTCTAAGAGTCTTGTCCACTATGTAGGCGGTCTTCCAATGGCTCTTAAGGAATTTGGTTCCTTTCTTTCTAGGAGGAAAAATAATTGGCAAGAGATACTGGAGAAGTTAGTAAGAGATCCTCATTTTGATTCAATTCTTAAAGCTTCAGATCCATCCTCCTCTCTTCGTCACTCTGTAGGGCCATTTGGAGGCTAGGGTGGAAATTCTTATGATGATCAAACATACGATGACATAAGAAAAATAATGATAGTCGTGGGATCAATGATCGAGTCCATTACCATTGACTATGATCAGAACAGGCGTTTGGTGCGTTCGCCAAGACATGGTGGAGTTTTGGGAGGCGAAACAAGGGAGGTGTGTCCATTATTGCAGTTTGTTTAGTTGAGTTGCAAGATCTACCTCTAGTTATGCCATTCTCCATGAGTATATCAGCTATTGTTCGTTTATGATGGAGGCGGAGAACAAGTAGTGCCACCGAGTCATAAAAGATGGATTTGCTTGAATCAAATCAAATATACTTCCATGATGCTAAATCAGCTGCCAACATGTTGATGGTTTTGTTGGACTTTGCAATGATTTGTCTTTCAGCTGCCGAAACAAAAATAATTGCACTAGCGTCATCTACTTACTCTGGTAAAACATTTCACCACAGATTGCTTCGGTGCTTGTTTTTGTCAGTATAGAGCGTCAAGAATGCCATTCGGTTTCAGAGCCAAACTCCGGTCCTTCCAGGGATTAAATATCTTATCTTTTGCGAAAACTTAACCTAGAGATCATAGAATTTTCTTTTTCCTTCAAGGTTGATTGATACTCACTTTGCTCTTCTGTAATTGTTGCAGTTTACTCTAGATCATCCAAATGAATACTTGATTTCAGTGTCCGGCTACATTCAAGAAGATTCTTATCGTGTCATCAACTCTCTAATCTTCCATAGCAATAGGAGGCAATATGGGCCATTTGGCAATGAGAAGGGGAAGTTTTTCAGGTTTCCACCAGTTGATGGAAAGATCATTGGTTTTCATGGAAGGTGTGGTCTTTATCTGGACTCTATTGGAGCTCATTTTGGACCTGTCTCTCATCCATATCCCTTCGAAGTCGTAGGGCCATTTGGAAATGGGGAAAACCGTTGGAATGATGGCAAGCATTCAGAGGTCAGACAAATTGTTGTGGTATCTGATTCTGCAATTGAATCTATTAGTATTGCCTATGAGGAGGGTCGTTCTTTTAGACATGGTGCAAGCAATGGCGGAAAAATACATACGGTACGCCACTCTAGCAGGAACTTGGTGTTAGATAGACTTTGCCCTTTATATTTTCAATGATGCACTTATGCGCCATCGCTGAAGACCATATCCAGATGGAAATCTAGTATTTTTTTCAGATCATGCATTGTTATCTCAATCATCAAGAAAGTGGATGATACGCTAGTCATTGTCATGTACCATGGTTTTGTTTCTCTGATTCGTTGCATTAACTTTTCTTTAGCCTCTACACGGTTGTTGCAGATAGATCTGGACTGGTCGACTGAATGTCTAACTTCGGTTTCGGGATACATGGCAAGTGATTGCGGCTCTACTATCATCCATTCACTCACATTTCATGGCAATAAAAGGACATACGGTCCATTCGGCCCTGAAACTGGAAGGAAGTTTTCATTTCCAGCAACTGGTGGGAAGATCATTGGATTTTATGGGAGTTCTGGTTCCCATCTTGAATCTCTTGGAGCATATTTCGAGCCAATCTCTCATCTCTATCCGATCAAGTGCAGTGGACCATCTGGAGGCCAAGGTGGACACCCTTGGGACGATGGAAAATTTAATGGTGTAAAGAAAATAAAGATAGTATTGGAAAATGTAGTCAACTGCATCTCCTTCGAGTACGACGATGATGGTCAGTCTATTTGGTCCTCTGCACATGGTCAGAGTGGCAACAGAGATATCCATACGGTGAGTTCATCGAAAATTTTCCATTCATATTATTACCGTTGACTCTCTCTTTCTCACACGAGCCCTCGTACTTGATTCTATGGCAATTTTTAGGGAAAATTACCAATTTAATCTTAATTAGTATGTTGATGTCAGTAGAGTCCTAAACTTTTCAATTTTGCCAATGAAATCCTAAATATCTATGGGAAATTCCAAAATATTTATTCCAACCAATGAATGCTAGGAAATATTGACATGGCGATCCACATGAGAAGTTAGTCTAAGTAAAGCTGTCAAATTCCATGTACCATGTAGAACTACCGGCGATAACTAGACCCCATGTTAGATAATTTTAGTTAGTAATTGGCTGAAAGGACTATATTGGAATTCAAACAAAGATATAGGATCCACATTAGCAAAATTAGAAAAGTACTAAATCGACACATGTGCAATAGGTTTGAGACTGACTTGATAACTATCCCGAATTTATGGAAGCCTTTCGTTTGCTTCACTTGAGAATATTATCCAAAAAGTCTTAAACTCATTGCACTTCACCAATTGGTTCTAAATTTTTAATTGTCCAAATTAAATGTTAAGTAATTTCACGTTTGGTCAATTGAGTTTATTCAGTCAATTTTGGCTATAAATAATTAACTAGGCACTTACCATCTACCTGGCACGATCAAAGTTGATGTGGATAATTTCTAAAAATATTTTTATATTTTTTGAATTTTTTCTTTTCTTTTACTTTTTTTTACAACCCTAATCAAAGAGTTTGTCGGCTGACCATCGCTGGCCATAGGCGAGTTGCTTGGGCTAGGTGAGGGCATCGCAATCCTCAACGGCCACAAGTGGATGTTCAAGCTCTTGCTTACATCTAGGTGAGGTTCGCAACAAGCAATGGCTACAATGGTGTCGCCTGTGGCTGGCAAGGGTATTGTGGCCTTGCCCAAATCAAGCGGGGGCGTCATAGCCCTTACTTGGATTTGTGAGAGGGTCTAATGCCCTCGCTTTTGGTTGATGACGGCCATGATACCTTTGCCTAGCCTAGGCCAAATTTTTTTTTTTTTGAAGCAAAGAAAAACTAAATAAAAATTTGAAAGTTATTGTAAAAAATTATTCACGTTAGGGTTGATCATGTTACATAAGAAGTTTAATGTCTATGTCAGTGATTTCTGGTTCAAATTAACTAGATGTGCTCAATTGACAATACATGAATTTTTTTAACTTAATTGACATTATTAAAATGTGTACTATTGGATTGGTAAATGTGTTTTAAATTAATGAATTTCTGAACAATTTTCCTTGCTTCTCTTTGATGAAAGTTTTATTTTCTTCTTAATTTTTCTTCTAATTCTTCATCTGATAATCGATTCATCCTCTAATAAATATTATATACTTTGGATATATTTAATCTATTCAACAAGTTTAGTAACTAGGATGACATTCCTATTGTTTCGATGGACAGAAAAACCTATAATTATCTCTTCACGAAATTTTCAAGTGAATAATTTCAAAGAAATCTTTCAATTTTTTATTTACTTATGTTCAACTCTAGGAGGAATGGTTTTACGTGACGCAGTAAGATTTTTGGCAAAGGTCTTGGGCACCTACCAGCGACCACCGCCCTGTGTCACCGTTATATCAAGTATTAGTTTTCTAATGAACTTGATTGTTTTATCGGAGTACACTATGAGCATACAAGTTTATATTTATTTTATGCGTTAGACAAGGTCAACTAATGTGCTTTATCCGAGAAAAGACTCCATGAGAGTGACCTGGTAGGCTAATTCTTTTTTTTTTTTTTTGAATGCTAAATGAATCGAACAGCAAAGAGCGCCAGAGAAGCTAATGGTCTGTCGTCTTTGGTTGGACCCTAAAAGAAGATCGTAAAAACAGTAGCCACCCATACATTAGTAGTTTGAATAATTCCAGAGTCTAGGATCAACTTCTAGGTTGTACGTGGATGCGGTCTTTGGTTAGGCCACTGTGCTCTATATATGGTGTTTGATGTGAGATCATTTTCACAGTTCAATTCAATAGATACTTGCTAATTCTGCAGGTTAACTTGGACTACCCTCGTGAGTTCTTGACCGCAGTATCAGGTTATATCAGGGACGATCATCCAGTTATTCAATCACTCGCGTTCAAAAGCAATTTAAGAAGGCACGGACCCTTCGGTAAGGAAGAAGGAAGGTCCTTCAGCTTTGCATTAACATGGAGCAAGATAATCGGCTTTCACGGAAGGTCTGGTGTCCAGCTTGATGCCGTGGGAGTCTACTCTGAACCACTTTCTGATCTTCGTCTCTTGAAATTCATCGGACCATTTGGAGGTCGAGGTGGCAGCCCTTGGGACGATGGAGGTAGCACGGGCGTGAGAGAAATAATTGTAAAAGGTGGATTAACTATTGACTCCATTACCGTCGAGTACGACAAGAATGGGTCTGTTCAGCGCCATAAACACGGCGGAGATGGAGGACATTTAACTCTCGAGGTATGGCATTCAGACATGTACTTTTAAATCTCATGAACGTGCAACTTCTGGGTTGCTGCTAAGGTCACGTAGATGGACATGAGCCTGGAAGTACGGTAAGGTGAGCACAGTGGTAAAAGTAAGATATGAAACAGTCGGTAGATTTTGAGTTTACATTGACAAATGATCTTGAATGAGAATCAACCTATGAGGAAGTCGTTGTGTGGGCATGATGTTATATCATCATAGAGAAAGGAACTTTCCTATACTGCCTACCAGAAAAACATGTCAAAATGGCATTTTTAACTTTATAGCTTTAAGTCTGATGATTTTTTCCCCTTATCTTCGTGAAACTGTTGGCAAAGCCTTGCCAAAGCATTCTTGAAGCAATTGGCATTCGTTTTAGAGACAGATTTCCGATAATTGTTGCGGACCAAATTAGGTCTTATGCTCTAGGTACAGCGGCATTATCTATTTAGCTTTTGCATTATTTTTCTCACAAAATACGTCTTATTATCCCCGAATGTTCTGTTTATGGTGATTTTCGAGATTCTACAAATGGTGGGGTTGGGACTAAATATGTTTGTCTTTCTTATTTTGCAGATTAGACTCGATTATCCTCGAGAGCACTTGACTTCGTTTTCTGGTTACTTTGGAGATTTCTTCGGATATAATCTCGTTCGCTCCCTCAAATTTCAGAGCAATGAAAGGACCTTTGGCCCAATTGGTGTAGAAGGCGGGAATTACTTTTCTTCTCCATCGACTGGTATAAAGATTGTCGGGTTCCATGGGAGGTGTGGAATTTATCTTGATGCATTTGGAGCACATTTTGAGCCTTGACATGCTAAGCTCTAACTGCATCATGCGGTCGATGATTCAGTTTACATGCAAATGGGTAAAGTTACTGGGATTCTCAAAAGTCTAGAAGTGTGGATAGATAGGTAATGACATATCCTTCAAGAATAATTTTGAAAGCATTTCTATAGGGAATCATAATTTTACCAACTAGTCTCACCATTACCATGATGCTATACTTCATGTTATAACTTTAGAAAATCTCATAATTTGCACAATATGTGGAATAAGATTAAAAGTCTGTGATTTGGGAACTAATCATGGAGCATAACATTAATTGAGTGTGATGAATGAAAAATGCAGTGTAATCTTTGGTTTTCGTATCTTGCAAACTGTTATTTCAAGATTTGATTACTTTAATAAAGTGAGCGCCAATAGCGGTGGTAGGAGTCTCTCCTGTCATTTAAAAAGTTGATCACATCCAACATGTGTCCTTACATAATCAATTATGAAAGCAAGCCACTCAGCGTCTTAAAAGAATGTAAATCCCAAATGATTTATGGGAACAACTCAACACGATAATAATATGAAGAAAATACGACTGAAGCATATGCTAATATAATCTTTTATACGGCCATAAAAGTGAATTTTTGAACATTAAATACATCAAGTTTAAGGAAAATGTTACTTTCTTTTTTTTAAATGAACTATTAAGACTCTTTCCAACAAGTGTAAAAGTTTAAATAAATAAAAAAAGTCATAAACTTATTACATTTATATCAGTTCGGCTCTAAATATTTGAATTAAACTGATTTAATTGAAAATTATTTACATTTATATTTATTTAGTTTATCCAGTAAATTTTGGTTGGATAGATTGATATGGACACTCATTATGTTATGTGAAATAGTCAGCATTGACATTGACTTTTTAAATATTATTTTAATAAGTTTTTATTTTTTTGAAACTTTTTTTCTTTATTTTTTTAATCAAGGGTCAACAAGGGTGACTGCCGAAAGGCAAGGCTGGACGCCCTTGCCGGCCAAAGGACATTTCTATATATTATTTTTAACAATTTTTTGACATATTTTTGTTTCTTTTTTCACATAACATAATATTTAAAAATGTCCTCACCTAGTCTAGATGATGCCACGATGTCAAGATTGACAAGGGTGTGGTGGCCCTTGCCTCAATCTGGTAAGGATCGGAACGTCCCTTGCTGATTGTCGCCGATGGCGTCTTAGCCTTCATTAAAAAAAATAATATGAAAAATAAAAAAAAAGATAAAAAGTTATATAATTATGAAAAATATAAAATGTGTACGTTAGTGCCGTTTGAACTATGTCATAGAATGAACGGCATGAACATTACTGATTTTCAAACAAAATTAACCGAATGCATTAATTTGATAAAATGCGAAATGTTTTAGGACTAAATGGATCAAATCAAGAAGTTTAGTATTAAATTAGTACTTTAGCACCAATGCTTAAAAAGACAACTCGACTTCATCCACTCTTGATATCAATGTTGAGAGGACAAATTAACATGTACGGAGAGTTTTAAAGGTAAAAAAGGCAAGCCTTTCATGCCACTATCGCATGATTAATATCAAGATGATGATCTAATTACAATACATTCATTTGCACCAATCGGGAGGTTGATTGAAGGACTGCTAGGACTAGAGTCTCAGCGGCCTGGAACACTCAATCTGGAGTCTTGCAGCTGCCTCGGATGCTCTTAGCTTGAGATCATGGTAGGTAGACATCATCATCAGAGATTCGAGATTATTGCCCATGGATGCTCGAGGTTGAGGTGGTGAGCCATGTCATTTGACATGCCGAGAAAATATTGGGTAGGACCTTGCCATGTGGGCGGTGAGTCAATCCACTCACTGCCACGTGGCGAGGCGGTCCCACCTTGTTAGAAAGATTTGAAACTCGGTCCAACGTGGCTCCGTTTCTTCTCCGTCTATTCTCCGTTAGCAAATTGAGGAAGACGATTTCTCACTCCTCTCTCTTCATCCTTCAAGGCCACTCTGCTCTCTCCCTTTCTCTTCCGCATACCGTCTCTCCAACCCTCTGCATGACCCTCTTCCTGCTCTGCCTTTAACACGTGCTCGCGACCGGCGATCGAGAGGAGAGAAACCCTTTGCACAACCCCTTTGTGCCTCCAATCCCGACTACGCCGTTGCCTCCCGAAGCCCCATCTACTTCAATTGTGTCCGACCATCTCAGGTTAAGGCGTTTCCCCCTCTTTCGCGAAGCAAAACCCCCCTCTCTCTATGTCCTTCTTCACGACCCCTTTGGCTTGATTTGTTTGCTTATTTTTGTGTTTTTCTTTTGTGCGTCTGTGTGGTGATGATGTCGCAGTCGGGTGGCACTGAGACTCTGATCCCCGCCTTTGCTCTTGGTTCGCCTCCTCACCTATTTTCCTCCCCTGCCTAGCTCGTCGCCGACGCCGTCCCTTGCTTAGCTACCTTTGAGCTCACGACACTGCTTTCGCTGCCGTTGTACTTGTCTTTGCTCGCGGTGTTCTCGGCTTCCTAGCATTCGACTCTTGTGCTCTGCTGCTGCCTTGAGCCAGCCTCCATTCGCCTCAGCCATTTGTCTTTGATGTCACCTTGAGCTCCGCCTCTGCTACTTCGAGCTCGTGCAACGTCGCCTTCCCCTGTTTTCCTTTCCCCTGTTTCGCCCTACCTCTCGGGTCGCTCGCTGCCAAGCATCGCCGGCCATCCTCCGCTGGTCAACAGCCTCCACCACCTCTCCCAAGTGCTTGGCAACGTTAGCACCGCCAAGAACCGCCGCCGGAACCTTCGCCGGAGTTTTGCTGAAGTTCGTCGGAATCTTGCCGGACCATCGCTGGAAAATCGCCAAAGCTACCATCGTGACCCACTGAAGCTAGGCCACATAACCACGTAATCGGATTGGAGATTGAAGGTCCGTGTCGAGCTTGAGCGCGATCGAAGTCTCGGAAACCGCATCGCCTTCAATTGTTGAAAACACGCGAATGTGATGTGAGTAGACCGGTTTATTGCCTTAGGAGGATTATTAGGGAAATTATGGGGTTTTTATTGTGTATTTGACTAAGATGGATTGATTATGGTCGGGTAGTGAGCATCTAAAAATGTTGCGATTGGATGGATCGATAATGAGGCTTGTAGGGCCTAGTTATTATTTAGATGTCAAAGGGGCGCAATGGAAGGTCGATGTGGCTGAGGTTTGTAATGATCGAACGGTGAAGGAGGATGATTCGAGTAGAGTGGTTAGGGTCTTAGGTTGGTTGTGGACGGCCTTAATTTATTGATTATTTAATTATTGATTTATTCATGCAATTTATTTAATTATAAAAAAATCATTGTAGTAGATTTTGATTGGTGAGATAATTAGGCCTAGTGTCAAGTGACGACTAGGGTCTAGTAGACTCGTGGATAGGATGAGCACGAAAGTGAAATTATTTGGGTGAGCAAGTGCTATGGAAGGATGATGAAGGATTAGATTCTAGGTGACTATGAAGATGTGAGACGCGATTAGGTACTCTAGGGCAATAGCAGACCTAGTTCTGAAGTAGGGGGTTGGCTCATTAAGATATCCCCATATCTCACCCCTCACCAAAACCCCTTTCACGAATTAAATCCTGGACCTAGAAGAGGAGGCGTTCATGGAGGAGTCGGAGAGTCAATGGAAGTGGAGCCGACTGATGGAGACGGAGAGTCGATGGATGAAGACGAGATGGTGCCAGATGTGGACCGGTGCTCAAATGAGGAGTCAAAGAAAATGAGTGATTTGTAAATTAACTAGAGGTGATAATTATAAAAGAACATATGGAATATTATGGTTGGGAGATCTGTAATTTAATATGTATTTACCTCGCTTTTGTTGTGTTTGACTTTGATTATTAATTGGTCAAAAAAGAGAAAAGAAAAATTGGGAACCATCGCGCGCTCGGGAGTGGGGCATGACATAAGTGGGGAAGGCTGGAGGAACATGAAACTTCAAAATGATGAAAGGCTTATGCTCGTCTACATTTTTGGTTTAATTTAGAATGTGCTGCAGTTAGACTTATGAGATTCAATTAGTACGATAGAGCTAGACACCTAACTCTATGGAGATGTTCATCTCTATCTATTTATGCAAGCGGAAGACAGTTTAAGTGGAGCACGCCCATTTTGCCGTATTTACTCCCTTGATCTTCTTGCCCTTTTCGGTGCATAAACATTCTTTCTGGTCAATATGGTTGACTGAAAGTGATAGTAGAAATTTCAAGCAAGTAAGAAAGAGGGTTCTTTGTGGAAGCTTGAAATCTGAAATCTCAGGGCTTTTCTATTTTAACTGAGAAAATTAACTTTTGAGCCATGTTTTTGCCTTGCTTGATATTACATGATCTTCCAAAAGTTACTCAAACACGACTAGTTGTACGATTGCAGCAGAGGTGCAACTTGTGTGACCTCCTGATGTTCCAATGCGTTTCAGTTTTTACTTTGTAATAGTTTTATGTATTGTTAGAAATGCAGGGTCTTTTCTGTCACCATAACAACAACATGATCTGTTCTTCACATTTTATGGTAGTTCGATCTAGCCTCATCTTTTATCCATCAATATGCCTCACTTCCAGTAGTCATCTACATGAGTAGGAACTTTATGTCAATTAGCTAAGTGGGTGAAATTGGAAGACCTGAGTCATTTGACATTTTTTTATCTAATTTTTAAATTGAAAACACTTTTGGGGGTTTATTTTCAGTCTTATACTACACTGTGTTAAATTCAAAATCTTGTTTGGAGACTCTTTTTTTTTTTGTGCAAGCAACAGCTGAGATAGGGAATTTAGTGCAACTTGGGTTTTATTGCATAAATGAGACATGGGTGATGCAGATAAAACATCAAAGTTCAAAAAGTTTAGGTCCGTGATGACATTTTGTTTTTATTCACAATATGCTACCTTAAACATACAACATTCGTATTCCGGGGTGTATTCAACCATACAAGATCGATAATCACTTACAAATGCACTACTACATTTCTAAGCATAACAGTAGCTCCTAGCCTTGAGTCATCCCCGTGTTCAGAACCATCGACAAAATTCATAGAGTTCTCTAAACTTCCTTCCTGTTGGTTTAAGAAGTGCGAAGGTGGGTATCACTTGCTCTGGACAACTTTAGTAGCTTCACTTCTTATTTAATTATCCAGATTTCAGAACCCCTCATCACTTCCCAAATTGATGGTAGCAACTTCAACCAACTAGAAGAGGGTTGCTTATGGAAGCATAGAATCTTAATTTCGAGGCATTTCTGTTTATTCTAAAGAATCAAATTCTAGAATAGAAATTCTTTGTCCTTATCAGAATCAGAAACATAAACATAATTTTTTACTATATCAAACAGATTTTTAGTTCTGAAATAGAAATTCTTTGTCCTTATCAAAAGCATTTCTTTCTTCAGAAACTCATTCTGGAACAGAATCAGAAAAATCTAATTCTATCCAGAATTAGATTTCTGGATAGAATTTCAATCATGTGTGTCCATAGAATCTTAGTTTCGGGGCATTTCTGTTTATTCTAAAGAATCAAATTCTGAGCCATATATTTTCCCTTGTTTGACGCTTGCTGCCAAGCTGATGTGTTCCTTGCACTGGTAGAAAATATTCCTTTTCTTCTTGAAGTTAAATTGTTGATCTGTGTTTTTTTAGGTCTGATATTCATGAAAAGATGAACTGTGCTTGTTGCCAGCACATTGATGATGCCGAAACCGTTGGCGACAGAAGAGGTAGTGCACTGGATCAAAGTACCCCGTTCGACAAATACATCTAACATAGGCTCATTTGCAGAAATAGATGGATCCTTGCATAAGTTAAAGGCCACAGAAAAACTAGTTAGTCCACGATTAGCCTTTTTATAACAATTAATCATGCTTTCAGGTTTCTAAGTTTATTTCTGGTTGTGATCAGATAGGGGCACCAAAGGAACATGACCTGGGTAGTTGGGGCCAGCATTTTTCGGCTACATCAGTACCAGATGTTTTGTTCCAAGCATCAGCTAGTGATGAGGTCTGACACTAGCTATTGCACATATACTCAAGATTGTCAATTTCACATAGGATTGTGGGATGGGTTTTAGCTTTTCTAAATGGTCATGAAATTAATCATGTGAAAATATGAGATCTAGCAAATTCAACCGTGGAATGATATATATTTACTGGAGATCAATTACTGAAGTTCCTTGTCTTTTAGGTGAATTACCTAAGTGATCTATCTGGTGAGGATATTTCCCTGATGCTTGCTGATAGTGTATGAAAAGATGAAATTAGTTGTTTATTTGGTCCAAGTGCTCTATTGTTGTTGTGAAGATTACTCCTGCAATTAAAGGATATGCTGATAGCAAAACATCTAGGAGGCAAGAAGAGATTACTATTTGAATGGACATGTGTGCAATTACTAAATGATCACCTTCACTCCTCTTGTGGATGGAAACTGGACTTGGTGATTATCTGATTGATAACGAGATAATTTGATCATCTCTTGTGAGGCTGGATTTTTAAATGCCTGTGAGTCTGAGATTGTGTGGATGTATCCATCGTCTAAGTTTCTGTTCTTATTAAAGGTACTTCATTCCCAGGTTTACAGTGCTCAAATGTTTTTTTTTTGGTGAAGTATAGTGCTCAAATGTTCGTACCAATGCAAGTCACATTTGTCTTTACAAATCAAGGGGATGGGGAAGCTTGTCCCAATTGAGACAGCAATTAGCCAAAGAATCAGGACACAGAAGAGCAGGCCCGAGCTGAAGCAAAATACAAACCAGAGACCAAGCTAGAACAGTAGCGTTCAAAGGTGCAACAGTTGCAGCGCAATCCCGTCACAGCAATTCTATCTTCGTCGTCCCAGACTTTACAAGGGTCAGAAGGAAGACCACACAAAATCATCCAAAACGGGACTGGGATTGCTCAATCAAGGAGCAAACTGTCTCTTGCTCATCAGCTCGAAGACTGTAGGATTAGGTATGAGATTTATCCATTCCAGGAAGGTTGAGTTGCGCCGGTCTTGTAGTAAAGTCAGAATCGTGTTTCGTATAGAAACGCATCTGAGTACTACCAAATTTACAGCAATAATCTGTCATGGTCATATGAAGTACTTTTGAGAAGCTTTGTATAGTAAATAATTCGAGGGACATCGTGGTCTCTTGTTCTTCTCATTCTATGACGCCCAATAAAAGTGATTTTGATTGGTTTGGTTTCTCATGCTGTCAATTTCTATCTAAACAAACACACGCAATTTATATAGAAACCCTAGAGGGAGTTAAAATGTCATGTTTCACTTTTCGTTTCTTGTTTCTTCTATATAAGTTAGGGGCATAAGCACTAAGATCTGTCTATCTAGAAGTCCATAAAATATCATACGAGTCTATGAACTAATTAAATCCAAGGCCTTGACCCATTCCAATGATCGCAACCAAATTTTGCACGTAATTTTTGAGATTCGAACAATTGACCCCTGATTCCCGATATTGAAACCCTAATACCCCAACATACTGCGTCAACTCTATAAATCATCATGTATCCATTTTGGATGCTGTCGCGACCTCTCCGAAGGTGCACCACCTAAGGTTCGGCTAATGGATTGCTAAGTTTGATTTAACTCGAGCTCTCACAAGCTCATACCAATTCGCGACTTAGGTTCCAATTCTTAACATGCAAAATTTATTTCAAATGGAGTCGCCACTAATCTATTCACGGTGGGTCGATTACATGTAAAGTACCGGGAGTTGTACTTTACCCCTTGTCGCGACCATTCCGAAGGTGCACCACCTAAGGTTAGGCTAATGGATTACTAAGTATTACTTAAATTGAGTTCTCCCAAACTCATACCAACTCGTGACTTAGGTTTCACTTTTTTTAGACATGCAAAGTCAATTTCAGACAGAGTTGCCACTAATCTATATACGGTGGGTCGATTAGAAACCCATGTAAAATACCGGGAGTCTTATTTTACCTCTACGAACAAGAGATCATGAATTCGGGGACTTGAGAACTATTTTCTTTTATTTTCAAAAATAACTTGCAGACATCTTGAATTGATTTTAAGCTTATTCCCTAACATGCGCAGGCATTAATGGAAATGTTAAATGAAATAAATCAATAAACAAAAATGACCTAATGAAACAAATTAACAAAAAGACTATTCATTTTTTGGTTTTTTTATAATATAAATGCAATGCAATGGAAAACTAATTCTATATGCAAACATCTTAATGCAACTCTAAATGCAATTTTATGAACTTCAAGATTACTTAATGAAACTAATCATCTATAGTTAAATAACATCTAATTTATACTAGGAACTACATTAATCCCTGATTTAAACTAAAATCTAATCTTAACTACAAATAACATTTTATAATATGAAAACTAAACTAATATGTAAATGCATGAAAGTCTAATCCTAATGACATGACCTAATATGAGATTAACTTGGACTAAATGACATGCTATTTAACTAAGTATTAAATGACATGCAAAAATGTATTTTTTAAAGCATTTTCTTATTTATTAAATAAAATTCAAAATTAATTAAACTAATAAAACATGAAAATCTAATCTAACATGACTCCTAAGTTTCTAAATGCAATGTTCTATCATGGTATGAATTTTCATGCAATTCCTAAGTTACATGAGATTTAATGTGCCTAAACTAAATGTTATGCAATGATTAATAATGCAACCTAAAATGAAAAGTAAGGTTCATGCTATGATATGCACATGAGTTTTTTTTTGGATTTTTAATTTTTATTGAACTTGAAATAAATCATGAAACCCTAATTTTAACTTGAAAATTATTTTTAAAATGCAATGTAATCATGCTATGCAATACTATCTAAATGCAATTTAATCTAAACATGAAAAATGTAATCCTATCTAACATGTAATTCAACATGAAATGTAATTTTATCTAATATGCAATCATGGAATGCAATTTTTTTTTGTACATTGTGAAAAAATGCAATTAAATTAACGGATCGTATCTCGGGCATGAGATCGGATCAGCTGAATTTCATACGGTCGCGAGTCATATCTCGGGCGTGAGATTGGACTATCGACCAATGCACATTAAATGAAAGTAAAATTACAATTAATAATGCCTATCATCTAAAAAAAATTTTAAAAAAATGCATGAGCAAATCAAACATGATGGAAAATCCTTTATTGTAGAAAAAATGTTTATTTATTTATTATTTTTTATTATTATAAATGAAATTAACTGAAATTAAACTAACAAAATAAAGTAAAATAAAAGGGAAAAGGGTCAGGCAGCCGGGTCGGGCTCAAGCCCGACCCGCGCGCGGTCAGCCCGTGGAGCGAAAAGGGACTTGGCTGGGCTCGGATGGGCCCAATCCAGTTTCTTTTCTTTTTCCTTTTGGCCCTCTTTCCTCTGCGCGTCTATGGGCCTGTTTTCCTCCACACAGGCCTGTTTTCCTTCTCCTCCACGTGCGTAGCGCTCGGCCCGGCCCCCCACGCATCCAAGCTTAGCCCGCGATCCAGCCGGTCTTCTTCCTTGCGTGCTTCCTCCATGGATGACCTGCAACCAAACCTCAAGGAACTTGCCGGCGTCCCTTCGGCAACACACAGACACTATCGACGGCATGGTCAACTCGCCGGCAACCTCCTCGGTATCAGCACAATACACAAAAAACAGCAACCAAAACGCACATGGAGACAAACCCCAAACCACAGCGAAACCCTCAAACAAATTGTCGAATAGATGAAGTGCGGTGAAGGATATTCATTCAGATAATCAAAGGAAAGTTGGGATATAATGCATCAGAATTCAGCAAAATTAACCACAAAAACAAGAATCAAACTATGTAAAAAAACAATAATCAAACGGCTTAAAATCATGTTGAACGACCTCCATGAACAACGCAGCAAAATTAGACAAAAGAAAGAGTGACAGGGAGAGGAAAACAAATAAAAACTCCCTACGTGGCACGGGGATGACGGAAAGGAATCACTCGAGCAGACTAAAGCCGAAATTTCCTTCATCCGCGAGGACCCCCGGCCACGATCACGGGGGAAGCTTCAACAGAATCGACATGCTGACGACGGCCACTCACCTATGAGAACAAAGAACAGGCGTCGATGTCGGGATCAAGTTCGCCGGTGTTGGAACAGGGACGCTATCTCTCACTTCTTTCTCTCGGTCTTTCTCTGTTCTTGCTCTCTCGACAAGGAAGACTCCAGAAGCCCTCTCTCTCTCTCTCTCTATCTCTCTCTCTCTCTCTCTCTCTCTCTCTCTCTCGTATTCTCTCTTTTTCCCTCTCTCGGTCACCTTCTGTGTCTCCCGGTCTCTCTCTCTCTTCTACTCTCTGTTTTTGTCCAGAAAGTCTTCCCTCTCTCTGTGTGCGTGCGTCTAAGGAAGCTCCCTAGAAAAGTCCAAAGACAACCCTTTTATAAAGGGGATGAAGGAGTTTCGGCCAAATCTTGTAAAGATTTGACGGAAATCCCCACATGCTTATCCCTTTCGTTTGAATTTTTTTTTTTTTCAGTTGGTGAAGTTCTTCTACATTTGCTTCGTTGAACCTTGTTGAGAGAAGATAAGAACTCGGTCAAATCTTTTAAGGGATTTGACCGAATATCACATCTATTTTACCTTTATTTCGAATTTTCCTGCCCAAGTCGCCGCCGATGATACGAGATACTCCTAACAACTATCCGCAAACAATAATTTTGAAAATTTAGGTGTCAACACCCCTACGAACCAGAGATTAGGAATTCGGAGACTTGAGGACCTTTTCTTTTATTTCAAAAAATTACTTTGCAGGCAACTTGAATTGATTTTAACTTTATTCTCTAACAAAGATGGTGATTACGCGGGTGTGCAGACATTAATGTAAATGCTCAAAAAGACAAAACAATAAACAAAACAAAAGATTTTTTTTGGAATTTTTGCTTTTTCTATGTATGCAAAAACTATTCTAATATATGATGCTTATAATGAAAATCTAATCCTAAATATTACTAACCTAATATGTTCTATGACATGCAATCGTAAATTAAATTAGTCTACGTGACATGCTAATTATATTTTTAGGTATTTTTTTATTAATAAATGAAAATTCGAACTAATAAAACATGAATTCTAATCTACGTGACCCTAGATTTCTAAATGTAATATTCTAGCATGATATGAAATTTTTATGGCTTAGACATGCAATTTCTAGATGATATGGTATGGGATTTATGCACCTAATCTAAATGTCAAGTAAAACCTAGTATGCAAACTATATGAAATGATTTATATGCACGTCATATTTTTTTTTTAGATTTTATTGAACTTGAAATAAAATACGTAACATTTGCCAGAAAAAAACTAAAATACGTAACCTAATTTAGGCAAACGATATTATCTAATATGCAACCTAATCTAAGCATGCAATACAATATTACTTAATATGCAACTTTATCTAAATATGGAATGCAATTTCTATCTAATATGCAACTTAATATTAATATATAATGCAATATTTTTAATATTTTTTTAATTCGAAATTAAAATGCACACAAAATAAACTGAGTGCAATGAAATCTACATGAATCTACTTTTTTGTGAATGTTTTTTGAAATATTAAAGGAATGAAATCAACACTAAGCATGGCAAAAATATCACATGAGATAATATTCTGATTCAAGCAAACTTGGAGAAAAACGGCGAATCATATCTCGGGCATGAGATCGGATTGGCCAATATTCTGTGTGGTCGTGAGTCATATCTCGAGCATGAGATTGGACTGTCGATCAATGCACACTCCAAATTAGGATTTTTCTAATTCGGGAATACCTGAAAATCTTGAGAATATGCATTATTGCTTGAAGACACGATTTAGATAATGAAATTCGTCAATTTGGATTTGAAACATTAGGATCATTACCTAAACTGTGAATTAGCCTTCAAATCCAAACCCTTGGCTGCGTGGACTCATGGCAGTAGTGCTCGTATTCTCAACGGTTCTCCTTACCAAAGAGTGGATCGGCTCGCCTAGATGCTAACGTTCTGGACTAGCAACAAGATGATTGGCGATGGACACCGAGCATAATCGGTAGAAGTGACCAGTGAGGGAAGACACTGGAGCTCAAAATCGACAATAACGTGAGTAAGAACAAACAATAAACAAAAAGCTAGGCAATGGGAATGGAGATTTGAGAACAAAACCAACAAAATTCCAAGGAAAGAGAGAGTTCTCCACTTACAAATTCAATAACTTCCTCACTTTTGTTTTTTCTTTTTCATCCTTCCCCTATTCTCTCACGCAACTTCCCATTTTATATTGATTGTCTAAGCACACGAAAAAGGAAATATAGATTCACTAACATCTTTCCTTTCCTTGTATTTTTTTCCTTGACAATCTGATCAACTTGCCTTTCCCGTTTATCTAATATGCCAATCTTTTAGAAGATCGCGCAGTATGTTAAAATCATCCCATGAAATCGCGATATTAGCATCATTCATGACTTTCCTTTGCAATTTGCAAATCTGACCAAGTTTTGTGCACTTGTGAGCCCATTCTTTAATTATGCTCAGAATCTTTAATTCACTTTCTACCAATCCATGCAATATGCAAGCTTCTAATGCGATCCCTAATTTTCCAAAATTTAGGTGTCAACAGCTGCCCCTCTTTGAAGGTGAGCTCGCAGAAGTTGCATTCAAAGACAAAATAATACCTAAATTTTGATGATGCAATGTGATGGATGATATTTTTGTCAAGACCATGAATCCCATTTTTTTCATGCAATGCCATGTGATGAATTTTTTTTTGCAAATGCAGAACTCAATGAGTCCACACTCATTTTTTCATTGTTATACAAATGCAGAGATAGAAAACATACATGTAGCTACTTACCTGAGCACTTGAGGAAGTAAACTTTGGGTACAAGATTGTTTTAGACAAATATCTAAAAAATTCCCTTTGGATTTTCTCAAAGATACCTAAAACTGCAATCAGATATCTGAATTGGCTCGAAAATTCTCTTCAGATTTTCATAAAAACTAATACTTGAAACTCCAATCAAGTATTTCAATAAGATAGAAAATTCCCTCCGGATTTTCTAAAAAGATATCTGAAACTCCAATGTGGTATTTCAATAAGATAGAAAATTCCCTTCGGATTTTCTAAAAAGATACTTGAAACTCCAATCAGGTAATAGACTCGAAAATTTCCTTCGGACTTTCGAGAGAAAAAGTGAAATAGGTTCTAAAGTTTCCTTCAGACTTTCAAAAAATGTATCTAAAACTTCAATCAAGTAATTGACTTGAAAATTTCTTTTGAATTTTCAAGAGAAAATAGTGAAATTGGTTCGAAAACTCCCTTCGGACTTTCGAAAAAGGTACTCGAAACTCCAATCAAGTAATTACCTTGAAAATTCCCTTTGGACTTTTAAGGAAATTCTAGAATATTGAGACAAATGTGAGGCCTCAAAGAACAAATTCTAGCACTTTTCAGTTTTCAATGAAACATTACCTATCAGACACAATTAGAGCAAAACAACATATGCATTCATCAAGGCATACATTTCAATCGAGTTGTTTTTCATATGTGATGGTTTCACCATGCTTGACATCATCAAAATTCCACTAGAGAAGATCATCAATCAAGATCATTTTTACTCATGCGTGAATTTCTTAAGAATGACAAATGAAATACTTTCGGTTAGAAAGGGCTTTCACTCACTCTCATTGAATAAAAACTATTTGAGAGTCGCTCTATCTCGACATCATTTTGTCGACAAGGGTCCAAGTACTTTCGCAAGCAGTACGACTTTACCAATCAGAGAGGTCTTTATCAGGGATGTAATGTGGGTTTGGTCAATGGCTCAACAAATGGGACTCTTTGAGTCAAGACTTAGAAAAATATTTTCAACAAATTTTTCCGGGTTTACAAGTCAAGAACCCTACAAAAGAGATAGAAATAATCTTGCCTACACTCCTTCGAGTTAAGCTTAAAACATTTTAATCCTACGTTAATTCACGTGCCCCAATTAGAAGAGACTTAAAAGGGTTATAATGTAGGTCCAGGGGTAAGAAATGATTGGATCATTAGGCTCAAAAAGTGTGTATAAGGTGAAGAGTTAGTGATCATCTCAAAATTGTCACTAGATTTCTTCCACTGGGGATTGATTCCAAGTTCAGCTTTTGAGCTTCCAACTTTGCTCCATTGGGGATGATATTCGATATCAAATTCACTGGAAATTATTCACAAAATTGCTCCATTTAGCATTTTTTGGAAAATCCGAACCCATTGAGGGTTGACTTTTACAAACTTGAGCCTTTGGCTCTGACCTCTATGGGTATTGGCCTTACTTTTACTAGGCACACTGCTTTTTAATGCCCCTAGATTCTTGTACTTTTTTTTAACTCGGACTCAGGCATTGGCCTTACTTTTACTAGGCACACCGCTTTTTCCTGCCCCATTTTCTTTTTTTTTTACCTATAAACTAGACTGATATGACATCTCGGGCTGACATCCCTGATGTGATGCTTGTATTTTGCTATTTCTAATGGCTTTGAATTTTTTATTTTGCCATGCCCCAATGCAAGAGATGATCACTAATGTGGGTTTAATGAAATGAAATTGTAGGATCAAAATGGCTAGTAAGGGATGAAAGTGTTTAAGATAGAGAAATGAATGCTCTTCATCATTCCTAAGGCACTTGATTTACCGTTTGATTTCACATGTAAAAGCAAATACTCAAAGATTGATGCAAGTGAAAGCAAGAAAGTTTCTATCCATTTTCACCTTTTTAACATCATAATGCAAATGTACCTCCAGTTTGCCCCGATGTGGGGTGTTTCTTGACAGGGATGATATGAAATGAAACTTCACAAGTGTTTAGGCTCAAAATGGGTAACCAATGGATCATTATAGTGTTTGGGATAGAGAAATGAACTGCCTCTCATCATGTCGGATATCCTACCTTTCGCAAGAGAACTCTTTACTTTGTGGACATGGAACTTTATATGCCCATCTCACAAGTGTATAAGTATGGGACTGTGCATGAATAGTGCTTGCCTTTTGTCATCCCGATGCATCTCATTTAGCATTCTCAATCAATTCTGCATTATTAATCAAATTGTTTTATCTTGGCAAATCCTCAATGGGAATGATGAATGAAACAAGCAAAACCATCACGCAAAATTTTTCAGCAGATATGAGTATTTTGAGCACAAACAATTCATCTAACCCAAACAACATGAACACGATATCAAATTTAAAAGAAATTTGTTGGAATTAAGAGTCCATTGGTCGCCTTTGTGTGTGAACTCAATCCTTGATGCCACATTTTTGTTCTTGTCCTTGCACCAAAAGAACGTGCATGAATATGGCTCTAAATAAATGTAATCTAAAATTAGAGAAATTTTCATCACTTATCAATGCACTGCCTCCAAATTGGAAAATGCCCCACAATTTTTCATGTTAACCTTTGCAAATTATTTTCCTTCGAAAGTGTCAACTCTTGATCGAATAAGAAAAGTTAGGCTCTGACACATGAAGCAAATGGATTAGAAAAACAAACATGGTTTATCCAACACGCATCTTTTTTCTTCTTCTTTTTTCTTTTTTTTTGAAACTTTTTAATTTTTTTTAATGAGGAGGCATGAAGAAACCCAGCCCTTAGAATTATCCTTTGATGACATTTTTTTTTCAATTGTTAGATATCATCAACGGGCCAGTTTGGTATACTTCAACATGCCCTCAAAATAAAGAAAAATTTGTAATTTCATTGAATATAATCAAATGAATTACATTATTGGAATGGAAAATGCAACCGCTCAAACTCTAACAATCAAAGTTCAAACAATAATTGAAATTCAGAAAGCGAGAAATCCTAAAAAGCAACAAAAGACTCCTTCACAGAGGAGTACGGCCATTCTTTACTTAGTGAACCCATCTGCACTTCCAACATTGTTGGGGAGGGGATTATGCTTGACATTTGGTTGACCAGTGCTGAAAGAGAATGCCTTAATATCTAGGAGGTCCTGAACTCTGTGCTTCAATATGTAGCAATCATCAGTGGAATGTCTAACCTCGCCAATGTGATACTCACATTTCTTGGATGGGTCATAATTTGTGAATTACTCAGGGTTCGAATGTTTGGGCTCACTTGAAATTAGCCCTTTCTTTTTAAGGATTGGCAAAACCTTGGATAACGGTCCTGGTAAAGGCATGAAATTTCTCTTAGTACCTTGTGGTGGACTAGTGAATTGGCGTCCTCCACCCTGCTATTTGCCAGTGTCACGAGTTGGTTGATAGAAAGCCACGTTCACTTCATATGCAAACTCTTTATCTTTCTTAAGTAAACCTCCTGGCGGAGGTAGTCTACTCCATAATGCAACCATCACGCAAAGCTATCTCAATGCGTTCTCCTACGGGAATCAACTCAGCCAAGGATTCGAAACGAGACCCTAGCACTTGATTGCGGAACTCAAATGGCAAAGACCTCATAAACATATCTAGCATCTCCTTTTCAGTCAACTCGGGAGTGATTCGCGCATCTACAACCCTCTATCTCATGGCATAAGCCTTGAAAGTCTCAGTTTTCTTTTTTTCGATGCCAAACAAATCCTCATGTGACAGGGCAACATCAATATTAAATTTGTATTGATGGATAAAAGCATAAGATAAATCCTCTCACGTCTCAAGCAAATTAAAACCATTGTAAGGCGGGTCCGGTTAAGCTATCCTAGAAAGTGTGGATCATGAGCGGCACGTTTTCAGCATATAGTACCATCCTGATAGTGTAGTACTGCAACTGGACTTTAGGACAGGAAAGGCCTTCATACTTGTCAAACTCAGGTGCTTTAAACTTCTTAGGGACTGGGCCTTGGCAATATGAGTAAGACCTCGTGGGAATTGATCTTGAATGCTTTGCATTTGTCGAATTTGCTCTCATAACTAGCAATGCGTTTAGCCTCATCACTCTTTGGCAATTCAGAAGATGCCCCGGCCTTATCAGTCATGGTCGGAGGAACATTATCAGTTAGGATTGCTCCATTCTCGATCAATGAAGTACCAATGCCAACATTCTTTCCTCTATCCATTAGCTCAATCAGAGCAGAGTCATTGGGCTATACGACCTCGACAGTCAGTTGAACGGATGCAAATAGTATGGAGATGTTTGTATTCAAAGAAGCAACCTGCTTAGAGAGATTCTTGAGTACATTCAAAACTGTCTTCATCTCAATTTCAAGCACGGCAACACGAGTTTGTTCGTTTTGGTCGGCCATCCTTGCTCTTCCTCTTGATCTTGTGATAATGGGTGAATGTGGACGATCCGTGATCACCTACAAAAGATAAAACTAAGAATAAATGTGTGATCGAGAGAATGTTCGATCCATGACTCAACCTTTTTATTTATTTAAATTTTAAAAGGATGATTTTTTTTTCAAAAAATGGTGACCTATGACATACTCAAAAATAAAAGCATATAATTGAAAATTTTGATTTCATGAAAATTTTTTTAATTGTTTTTTACTTTTTTAAGGGAAAAACGTAATGATAATTAATTTTGACTCAAAAATCATTATGATAACACTACTGGCCTAACTTATCATGGACCAACTGAAAACACACATACTGCAAATGAAGTTCAAAGAATAGGGATAAAAGACTTACTTTACAAATGGATAAGGGGCAATCATATAAATATGCCCATGATAGGTGTAGCTCAATGTCTACTCTAAAAGGCTTGACAAAGTGGAGCCATAAAGATGATCGGACTAGCCGCAGGCGCACGTACTAAGTCGAGTCCTTATGACTCCAGCACAGTCGAAGAGTCAACTCAGGTCGCAGGCTTGCGGATAGGGGTGGATACTCTCGATATTAAGAAAGAAATTTCGGGGTTGAGATAGACGACTCATACCGTAGGCATGCGGTCGGAGTGGTATCTACCTCAACACCATCCTAAGTAATCTTATGCGACCCAAGTCCGGTGGCAGGTTGTGTGTACAAAAGTGTAGTGCTAAAGCAATGAGAACATGCACAACAATTGATATAAACAACACTTCTATCAAAGTATTCAAACATTCATTTCAAACATCCTCTTGCAAAAACATGCAACATATATGTTAGGGACATACTTGGAATCCTCACTGCCAAACAAAAAGTGTTTTTGAAAAAAACTAGAACTCTTTGAACCAATTCTCCAGCGGAGTCACCAAGCTATCGCAACCTCTATGAAGGTGCACCACTTAAGGTTCGGCTAGTGGATTGCTAAGTTTGATTTAGCTCGAGCTCTCCCAAGCTCATACCAATTCATGACTTAGGTTCCAATTCTTAACATGCAAAATTTATTTCAAATGGAGTCGCCACTAATCTATTCACGGTGGGTCGATTAGAAATCCATGTAAAGTACCAGAAGTTGTAATTTACCCCTACGAACCAGGGATTATGAATTTGGAGACTTGAGTACCTTTTCTTTTATTTCAAAAAATTACTTTGTAGGCAACTTGAATTGATTTTAACTTGGTGATCACACGGGTGCGCAGACATTAATGTAAATGCTCAAAGAGACAAAAACAATAAACAAAACAAAAGATTTTTTTTTGGAATTTTTGCCTTTTATATGTATGCAAAAACTATTCTAATGTGCGATGCTTATAATGAAAATCTAATCCTAAATATTACTAACCTAATATGTTCTATGACATGCAATCCTAAATTAAATTAGTCTACATGACATGCTAATGATATTTTTTAGCATTTTTTATTAATAAATGAAAATTCGAACTAATAAAACATGAATTCTAATCTACGTGACCCTAAATTTCTAAATGTAATATTCTAACATGATATGAAATTTTTATGGCTTAGACATGCAATTTCTAGATGACATGGCATGGGATTTATGCACCGAATCTAAATGTCAAGTAAAACCTAGTATGCAAACTATATGAAATGATTTATATGCATGTCATATTTTTTTTTAGATTTTATTGAACTTGAAATAAAATACGTAACATTTACCAAAAAATAAAAACTAAAACACGTAACCTAATTTAGGCATGCGATATTATCTAATATGCAACCTAATCTAAAGATTCAAGGCAATATTACTTAATATGCAACTTCATCTAAATATGGAATGCAATTTCTATCTAATATGCAACTTAATATTAATATGGAATGCAATTTTTTTGGTATTTTTTAATTCGGAATTAAAATGCACACAAAATAAACTGTGTGCAATGAAATCTACATGAATATACTTTTTTGTGAATTTTTTTTTGAAATATTAAAGGAATGAAATCAACATTAAGCATGGCAAAAATATCACATAAGATAATATTTCAATTCAAGCAAACTTGGAGAAAAACGGCAAATCATATCTCGGGCATGAGATCGGATTGGCCAATATTCCGTGCGGTCGCGAGTCGTATCTCGAGCATGAGATTGGCCTGTCGACCAATGCACACTCCGAATTAGGATTTTTCTAATTTGGGAATACCTGAAAATCTTGAGAATATGCATAATTGCTTGAAGACACGATTTAGATAATGAAATTCGTCAATTTGGATTTGAAGCATTAGGATCATTACCTAAACTGTAAAGTAGCCTTCAATTCCAAACCGTTGGCTCCGTGGACTCGTGGCAGTGGTGCTCATATTCTCAACGGTTCTCCTAACCAAAAAGTGGACCGGCTTGCCTAGATGCTAACGTTTGGGACTAGCAACAAGATGATTGGCAATGGACACCGAGCAGAATCGGTAGAAGTGACCAGTGAGGGAACATGACACTGGAGCTCAAAATCGACAATAACGTGAGCAAAAACAAACAACAAACAAAAAGCTAGGCTGTGGGAGTGGAGATTTGAGAACAAAAGTAATAAAATTCCAAGGAAAGAGAGAGTTCTCCACTAGCAAATTCAATAACTTCCTCACTTTTGTTTTTCTGAAAATTTTGTCCTTCCTCTATTCTCTCATGCAACTCCCCCTTTTATGTTGATCGTCTAAGCACACGAAAAAGGAAATACAGATTCACCAACATCGTTCCTTTCCTTATCTCTTTTTGCCCGACCATCTGATCAACTTGTCTTTCCCGTTTATCTAATATTTCAATCTTTTAGAAGATTGCACAATATGTTAAAATCATCCCATGAAATCGCGATATTAGCATCCTTCATGACTTTCCTTTGCAACTTGCGAATCTAACCAAGTTTTGTGCACTTGTGAGCCCATTCTTGAATTATGCTCATAATCTTTAATTCACTTTCTACCGATCCATGCAATATGCAAGCTTCTAATGCGATTCCTAATTTTCCAAAATTTAGGTGTCAATAGATGGCCAACCATGCCACGCAAGACTATCAACGTTCATATCAGTGATTTCCAATAGAAATTAGCTAGATGAACTAATTTGGCAAAATGTGAATATGTTTAATATTTAATTGGTACGATTGAAAAGTTTATGAGTATAATTGTTATAAGTATAATAAGCTTAGAATTCTTCTAAATCATTAAAAGAAGGAGGACGCCACTGCCATCTTAGTGACTGTGGCATCATGAATTTCAACACCGCCCAAAGATAATATTTTGCGGAACAAATTCAAGCATAACTTGAATTGGTAAAGATTTGAATGTGACTTGAGGTGAATGAATGCAAATTCATAGGTAGGAGGGGCTGTTGCACTTGTCACATCCTGAACCTCGAGAACATGCACATCCCTCGATGGTCGACTAAATTGTGATGTTCCCAGGATGCGCCGCCGACCTTATCGATTTTACACATACGGAAGCGAATAAAACAATCCCCGTACAACAGTCAAACATGGATAGGAAAGCAGGACAACCAAATTTATACAAAACATAACTTATAAATAACCTCGGGTTTATATACATAGCAGACTAAACCAAAAAGGAACTATTAAGCTATTTAGTCTTCGGGATCTACAGCCAAGGGCTCTGGGTCCAGCAAAAAAGGCGTGCTAAAAAATTCATCACCTTCGAGACCCCACAACAGTTCATGTTGCACCTCCACCTAGGGATCCTATAAAATTGTAAACCACGACGGGTTGAGACAATATATTAGCAAGTCTACCCCCTAAGCCCCGATTAAGAAGAAATTCACATAAAGGCAGCCTAGCACACATCAAACAATCCTTACCTCGCCTTAACACCTCCTGCACATGAGTACAACTCATACAAATATATGTAAAGCAAACATTTCTACCAACTAGCACATTGCACATCAATTGTCAAATAAACCTCACAATTATAAGGTTCAACAGATCAATGATTCGATATAAAACATTCAGATGTTGCTCGATCCGCGAAAAGTTATCGCCTCGGGTCCTAGTCACAACATGCAATGCAAGGGCAAAGGCGTTACGTATCGCCGTCCCTCTCCCAAACCGCAATGGTAGAGGCGTTACGTATCGCTGTCCCTCTCCTAAGCCAATATGTAACAAGGGGGCAAAGGCGTTACGTATCGTCGTCCCTCTCCTGAACCCATATGTTATCCTCGCCACAACTCAGGAAGGTTCTAAGCATGCCATAAATCAACCTTATCACCAAATATGCACTATCCAGCAATCACTATATAAAGAACATCACCAAACCAGAATCAGCCCTAATCAACAGAAACAGGGCCACTAGCGCGTCTCCAAGTTTAAATCCAGAAAAACAATCAAACGAGTTCGGAAAATTATAAAATGTTAATATGTTATAAAGGAAACATAAAGGAACATTTTTCATCAAGACACCTTGGCACAAATTCTTCTTTATTGAGAGCAGTAAATTGCCCAAATATCTACAAAAAACTATGTCCGTTTTCAGGAGTCACGTTTTCAAAAACCAGCTTGGTTTGAGAACCAAACCTTGTATTTTTGATCTGAAATTATACTATGTTAAACTAAAAGATGTAAGAAACAACTTTCATGAAGTAACTATTTTGAAATTCGGACCCTAAGAGTTGATAAAAATCCATTGAACACCAAAAGGTCACAAACTCCAGCAAGAACAGAAGTTCTGTTTTGTTTGAAACGAAGCTAAAATATTATTCTTTTAAATCCATAAAATTTTAGGTAAAACATATGTTATAGATGAATATGTATACAACATTTCTCAAGAAGGAATTGACCAAAATCTCATACAATTTCGATCCACAAAATTGGCAAACAGCAAGGGTCCAGTAGACAGATTCAAGATAAATCCACTAAACTAAACTAAACTAAATCATGCTCACTAGTGTCAATCCAACCTAAAACTAATCTAATCAAGCTAATCAACACCCCTAAGTGTAATCACAACCTATAGAATGTTCACTCACCTGATTAGAGAATAAATCGGTTTACGGCGACGGCGGTGCAAAGACGAGCAAAACCCGAGCCTACGAAGACTCCAAAGGAGGCTGGGAAGAGGCTGAGCTGGAGGAATGAAGGTTGAAGGTAGTGAATAATGAAGAAGGAACTGAAGAAGAAGGAGTTTGCTTTATTGAGGGGGAGGCAACGCATGGGAAGAGATGAAGAAGAGACAAAGAGCCTTGGAAGTCCTTCTTGTAGCCAATAGTGGTCTTCTACAAATATCTCAAGCACTCAAGTAATATGCCTCAAAGTCTTCTACCCCAAAAGTTCAAGGGTCCTCCAATGGTTGATTTCTTCTCATTTCTTCACCAGATAAAGTCTTTTTGGAGCCCAATTAAATCCCTTGATCAGCCCCAACGAATTTCCACCATTTATTAACCTAATAACTCAATTTGGTAGCCCAAAAATCCAATTAAAGAGGCCCCTCCGAATTTCCAAAAATTCTTTTTGTCCAATTTGAATTTTTCCGCAAAATTCCCGACTCGACGGAATTTTCCCAAGAGATGAGATGGGATCCTAAAAATAAATTGTGACACGCTCGAACGTTCAATTTCCGAATCCAAATTAAATTTCGTGGTTAAAATCAACCAAACACGATTCTAGTACACTCCAACTTACCGGGTAGCTTTTAGGGATTTTATCGCAATTATATTCCTTAACGGCTTCACCTGATAGGTTAGTTAACTCGTGAGTGATCAGCTCTGAGAAAAAGGACCATAGGGGCGTCGGTAAAAAGCCCATTTTATTTTATCGAGACGGGGTCAAAAATTCAGGATGTCACAGAATTACAGCCTTTATCCTTGGCTTGTTGGAGAAGATTGGGAAAGGAAAATTGCTATTGGATGGAGTTGAAGACTTATGGGACATGTACTCAAGTGTTTTGGATATTTTGGTTTGACTTTTCAAGACTTCTTGTTTTCTCCTTCACAGCAGAAGTTGGAGACTACAGATTGTTCTCCTTCAGCTTCTTCTGGATAACCTCACTCCTTACACCTCCATTCTTCCAACTGAGGAACGTAGCTCTCAAACCAGCAACTCAGGAAGTGACATACAAGGCTTTTTCATCATAATCCGAACTTCTTTTGGAGTTGAAGTATACTCAAGTTTTAGTCGCCTTCGTGCCGTCGTTGTCGTGGACTAGTCTGCTTGTTTATCAAATGAGTCAACTTCCCAAACCTTTCTTACGTTGTGATTACACTTAGAGGGTTAGATGGGTGTTAATCAGCTTGATAAGATGAGTGTTAGGCTGGAATAGCACAAGTAACAGTGGTTTAATTCAGTTTAGTAGTTTTCTCTAGAGTATGTTTACTGAACTATTGTTGTTTTCTGATTTTGTGGATCGAGATATAATGAGATTATGGAATTGATTCCTCATAAAAAATGTTTTATACATCTTCAGCTATGACATATATTTTATCTAAGATTTTATGGATTTAAAAGGGTAATATATCAACTTCGTTTTGAACAAAACATAACCTCTATTTTTGCTGGAACTTGTAACCTTTTGATGTTCTATGGATTTTTATCAACTCTTGGAGTTCGAATTTAGAAAGCGTTTCTTCACAAAAGTTATTTTTCACATCTTGTAGTTTAATATAATTGAATTTCAGATCAAACGGATGAGTTTTGGATTTCAAACCAAGCTGGTTTTGGATAACGTAATTTCTAAAAACGGGTGCAGTTTTTGTAACAGTTTGAGCAATTTACTGCTCTCAATCTAGAAGGATTTGGGTCAAGGTGTCTCATTAAAAATGTTTGTTTATGTGTCTTTTATGACATATTCAAATTTGAGGATTTTACGAATTCATTTGATTATATTTTTGGATTTAGACATGGATACATGCAAGTGACTTGGTTTTGACAGTTATGGTGGTTTTACATTTAGATGAGTTGGCATCAAATGGGACATATGCAGTAAGACCGGATGATTGACCTCCTTAATATTGGCTGGATTGTGTGTGATTGTGTAATGACTGGTGAATGTGGTAGTGAGAATGGCATACTCACTCGGGAGAGGGACGACAATACGTAACGCATTTACCCTTGTTTTACATATGGGCTTGGGAGAGGGACGACAATACGTAATGCCTCTGCCCCTGCAGTACATATTGACTTGGAAGAGGGACAGCGATACGTATCGCCTCTATCCTTGTAGCTTGGGAGAGGGACAGTGATACGTAATGCCTTTATCCTTGCATTGCATTGCATTGTGTGTTGTGACAAGGACCTGAGGCGAGAACTTTTTGCGGGTCGAGAGACATCTGAACATCTGAATGATGGATTGAAGTATTGATATGACGCGCCTTATTATGGAACGAAATTGTGTGACATGGTATGAGACGTGTCATAATGATTTGGCCTTATAATCGAGACCTTTATGAGTTTATGAGGATTTAATGTGAAGTGGTTCAGTGGTTACAAATGTGTGATGTATGCTTATGTACATGAACCGTGGGGTTTGAACTTCTCCAGACGTTATAGAGTCCCAGATGGTACATGGTCTCAAAGGTTACATCATCTCTAGACAATACATGGTCTCAAACGTTATATAGTCTCAGACCCGAGATCGTCTGATAGTTTCCAGACCTCGATTTGTTTGTTGTGAATAGGTTAACCTTGGGTCGATTTCTTCCCAATCAAGGCTTGGAGAGTTGACTAGGTGAATTATTTTCCAAGTACCTAGATTGAGGCACGACACGTGCGTGATGGGGTTCCGTAGGCGATAGTGTTTGAGCACGCCTTCTTGGTGGACCCAGTGCATGTGGCTATAGATCTCGGAGTTAGCTAAACACTTTTTGGTTTAGTCTCTTGTGTATTTGAACTCGGGATTGTTTATGAGATGTGCTTTGTGTAATTTGGTCGTCTTGCTTTTTTATCTCAAGTTTGTTGTTATCCAGGGATTGTTTATTACGCTTCCGCATGTGCATAGACGATTGGGTTGGCGACGCCACCTGGGGACGTCGCATTTTTAATCAACCACCCTAGGATATGTGCGCGCTCGAGGTTCGGGACGTGACAGTGCCTTTAAGCTTTAGAAGTTGATCGCTTTTATGAACATTTGTGTTAAAAGAAGGGACTTTTAGTCATATAAACATTTCTCCTCGAGCTCCAAATGCTTCAATCACTGTTCAAATGTCTATTCATTACTAGTGCGATTCTTACTTTTTTAGGTAATAATTTGCTATTTTTTCATTGCAAATGTACGGTCAGTTCCTATTTCAAATACATTATTCAGGTAAATTAGAATGCAAATCGAGAATTTTCGTAGAAATTAACATCGGCTATGCGCCTAATTGATACCAATTTCATTGATGAATACCCATTCACTTTTCGCCTTTCTTCTCTTCGTGGAATAAAAGTATATTTCATATTTAGCGTTAATCACATGAAAGATAAGCTACCTTGATTTGCCAAATGCCCGTGATTTGCACGTGCGGTAATTTCATTAGTGACTAAGGCTCCGTTCGTTTCACGAAAAATATTCTTCCAGAAAATATTTTTCGGAAATTGTGGTGTTCGGGGGGCGAAAACAAGATAGTGAAGGAAAATATTTTCCACCAATGGAAGAAACACCTTCAAAAGTAGGGAAAATGTTTTCCTTTTTTTGAAAGTGGAAAACATTTTCCCTCTTCTTTGCTTATCTTTAAATATCGCAGCCTCTAACAATGTGCCTCGACCTCGCTCAAGGCCGGTGAGTCGGCGGCATATAACAAGCGAACACCGGAAAATATTATCATTTTCTAGAAAAATGATTTCCTGTAAAATATTTTCCAAATTGCTACATTTTCCGTGAAACGAACGGAGCCTAATAAGAAAATTAATCCTAACTTTTGTGGATATTCTCCCTTTCTATTCCTTAACTTGTATGTAAGCTTCTTAAGTTGCTCTTCCAATGCGTATGGAACACATAATTAAGAAAAAACAATTTATCTTTTTCGATAGATCCCTTTCATTCATTGATTGAAAGTTTTGCTAGGTTCAAGTTAAGACAAGTTACTCGAGAGTAGTTCAGGCTTGGGTTGATGATTGCTCGATATTGGCTCATCTAGTTTCGAACTCGAATTCGTCGATATCTATCTTGACAAGCTTGCAAGCCTAGCCGGTCCCTTTGAAAAAAAAAGTTTCTGAAAATATTCGCTAGTTGTAAAATTAGAGATAAAATTCCCTAAGAAATCAATTATAAGTTGATGGTAATTAAGTTAATTTGATCTCGATGATTGCTCGATATTTTGGCTCATCTAATTGATCATGAAAGTTAATACTCATTCGAGTTCGACTCAAGCTCTTGAACTGGGCAATATATTAGCTTCCCTTAATTCGGTTACATCACTTAATGAAGATTGGTGTTGTATCGATGACCTTTAACCTAAACAATTCAAAAAATTAAATTGATTTTTCACAAAATGTATACCTATCGTGACTGTAATTGCGTCGTAAAATATTTCTAATGCCATAACTCCTTAGGTATAAGAATCCCTTAAACAAATATCACATACTAGTCCCACCTAGGCCGCATATATATTGGCTTCCCTTGATTCGATTACATCGCTTCATGAAGCGTTGTGAAATATTTCTAGTGCTATAACTTGTTAGGTACAAGAATCTTTTAAACATGATCGGATGAGAGGAAGAAGAAGACGCTTTTCTGTGCCGATCAAGCATAGCCTCTCGGCTATGCCATTAAAGATGACGAGTAAGCATTTGCCAAGGTCGTCAATTTGCTCGTGCACGAGATTTGAAACGTCGCCATGGTCGCTATCAAAGGAAACGTCCTCCTTTTTTTATGCTTCAAGGCCCAAAAGGTGTCGTGCCTCGGGGTTCAGACGATGCCGGATCATCCGTCGTCGCCGGTGTTCTGAATCGCCCGTCAAAACGCACTTCATGATTAGCTACCTTCCTCATGCGGCTCAATCGCAAAATACTGGCATGGTTAGCGGTTCTTCTTTCGCCCCACCCGTATCTATATTCAGTAAGTTTGTGTGCGAACCATGTTCATAACTTGTAGCCCACCGATTGGATACATAATCCAAGGATTCACGCGCAAAAACGGCAATTGGAACAATAGTCGCTTTCGCATCGTCAACAAGATTAACCGCATGACATAATTGAGAATCGAAGAACGTCTCTGCATGTTAGGTGAACGTCACCAAAACCTCTGTAGGATCACGCACTTGCATGCTTGATCAGACAATGATGGTAATCCAGTTCTCTTCAGAATGATGTTTGCGAACAAGATGCTACGCTTATCCACCTTGATTGAAGTTCCTACTTGAATTGGCATCAAGGTCTATTGTTTTTCATGAAATATACCATGGATATTAAACTTTCCAAGGTCCTAATGGTCTTGAAATGGAAATAAATTGCAACTTTAGCGACAGGGACATTTGATAAACAGCAAATCACATCATATACACTTGAGACTTGACACCGTTAGCTAATGAAATTTCATGCACGCTTTGTAAATTACGAAAAATGTCCAATTAAATCAATATCCTACCGTCAAGTCAATTAAATATGAATAAACAGTAATCCAATCGAACTCTCATTACACCAGGTCATTCAATTTCAATTTTTCTTTCGAAAAATCCCATGTCAGAGGAGCTCAACATCAAGCTGGTGAAATGAGTTAAAGACATCACGTCTTTGCTGAGGGGTCACCGGGGGGGAGGATGATCATTGAAGATGATGGCAAGATGGCATCAATGATTGTACTACAAAGGTTTTTCTTCTCCCATGATAAGGACATCCTTGCAGCTTAAGCAACAAACACGCTGTCTTTTCCTCCCTTTTGCTCGCCCAAAAAGAGCAGCATCAGCATGTTAGACAGAGGCAATGGCCAATAAACAATCGAGCTTTGGTTTGCCCAAGACATCATCGATTTAATCCAAGCATCATGGTTCCATGTAAAAGTTGAGGCCTTTTGGCCTGCGGAACACCGTGATGGATGTCTTTTCCATCTATTAATCCTGTGGTGGGGGGGCCCCGGTTTGGGAAGACCCGGGAAACTGTCGTTGACCAGTCATGGAGAGTTTCATCGAAAGCTTCGATTGTGCTGATGAAACTTTATCTTGGTTTTGCCCTAACCACTATAGAAATTTCTCCCAATTAAAAGAAATTTGAAATTGAGCACAATTTTGCAATGGAACGAGGCCTTTGCTTCTCGAGTGGAGCCTCTTTAAGCGCAGAAAAAGGGATTGTTTGGTCATGGCTTGAAGAAATTATTACATGGGCATAATTTACTTGGATAAATTATAATAAAAAAATATTAATATTATTTCATTTATATTAATTCAATCCTAAATCTTTTCAAGTATACCATTTTAGTTCTATACATATTCAAATTTAACAAATTATGTTTATCCATCCAATGTGAAATTACTTACTTTGATGTCAATTGTCTTCCATGATACGAATAATATTGACAGTAACTTTTTCTAATATTTGTTTTGGTCTTTTCTTTTCTTTACTTTACTTTTTGTTAACTAAGGGATGGGACTACGACGCCCTCTTCTAGGTCACTTTTACCCTAAATCTGGGGGGAAGGATTGCACGCCCTCACTTTTGTCAACGAGGGCATCGCAACGCTCTCCTAAGCCCTCGAGAGCATTACAGCCCTTGCCAAATCTAGGTGAAAGCCGCGACATCCTAGTCAGCCATAGCAATGGTTCATGAGGCCTTGCCTAATAGCCTACAAGGCCTCACCCAACAAACAATGAAGGTCGCGGGCCCTCAATCCAAAAATAAATAAATAAAATACATTATGTGCATTATATGTTCTAAAATTTATCGTGAAAGTAAGATTAAGTCTTTAAACTTATCGAATTGATACAATTGATTTCATCTGTTAACACCATTAATTTATCTAATAGAAAATGCTGACATAGCATTTTAAAATTAATTTCTCTCTTCCATGTGGCATTTTTTTTCAAATCTGGTTTAAAATAGATTAACAAACTAAAACAAAAGCTACAAAATTATTTGAAATAACAATAATGGAAGGGCAGGCCTCATTGGTAAGGTACTATTGTCGTCGCTTGTCACTAAAGGGGCTAGTGAGGCTTGCCTAGGTATGAGCAACGTCGACCCTTCATCGGGGTTGGCAACCATCATTCGCCTCAGGCAAGGGCTAAGCCTTCGGCAAGGCATTGTTAGCCCTTGCCCGAGGCCCATGAGGCTCGCTCAGATCCTTGCTCAAGTCTATTGAAGGTTGTTCGCCCTTGCCTAGAGCTGACATCGTCCCCTTCGATGATGGGTGGCGGCACCAACAACGCCCTACCGATAAGGCCTCCCTTTTTTCTTTTTCTTTTTCTTTTTCTTTTTCTTTTTTCCACTTCTATTTTGTAAATAAAATTTTAGCCTTTTTTTAAATAATTTAAATAATATTTGAAGAATAAAATAATAAAGAATGCTACATAGGAGAAAAAAAATAATTTAAAAATGTTACTTTAGCATTTTCTATCAATTAAATAGACGATGTTGATAGAAAAACTCGATTGTACTTATTGGACAAGTTTTATTTCACGATAAGTTTTAGGACTTATAATGTACATATAAAAAAGTAATAAAATATTAAAAATCAATAAAAAAAAGTATTAATATCAGTGTCGAACATACCATGCAAGACCGCCGACATCATGTTAGTGATTTCCAACTAGTTTGGCAAAATGTGAATATGTTTAATATAAAATTAGTACAATTGAAAAGTTTATGACCGAATTAATACAAGTATAATAAGCTTAGAATTTTTCTAAATCATGAAAAGAAGGTGGGTGCCACTGTCACCTCAGTGCCTTTTAGCTTTAGAAGTTGATCGCTTTTATGAATAATTGTGTTAAAAGAAAGACCTTTAGTGATATAAACATTTCTCCTCGAGCACCAAATGCTTATCAATCACTCTTCAAATATCTATTTATTGCTAGCGCCATATTTACCTGTTTAAGGTACTAATTTCCTTTTTTTTTTTGCAAGAGCACCGGCGGTTCATATTTCAAATACATTATTCGGGTAAATTAAAATGCAAATCGAGAATTTTCATAGAAATTAACAACGGGAATGTGCCTAATTAATACTGATTTCAATAACACCCTTTCACTTTTCGCCTCTCTTCTCTTCGTGGAATAAAGTATATTTCATATTTAGCGTTGATCACATAAAAGATGAGCTACCTTGATTTGCAAATGCACTTGCTTTGCGCGTGCGGGGATTTTATTAATGACTAATAAGAAAAATAATCCTAACTTTTATGGATATTCTCCCTTTCTATCCCTTAACTTGTATGTGAGCTTCTTAAATTGCTCTACCAATGGGGATGAAACACGTAATTAACATAATTAGACATAAAATTCTCAAAATGACGTATATATTCATGCTTACTAAACTTGAGCTCAAACACGAAATCAAATATAAGTCAATGGTAATTAAGTTGATTTGAGCTTGTGCATCATGATCTTCTACTCTAATCGGTCATGAAAGTTAGTACTCAATCGAGTTCTACTCAAGCTCTTGAACTAGACATAAATTAGCTTCCCTTGATTCGATTACACCACTTAATGAAATTGGTGTTGTATTGATGACCTTTAACATAAAACAATCCAAACAAAATTAAATTCGTTTTTTCACAATATGTATACCTATCATGACTGTAATTTTGTTCTAAAATATTTCTAATGCCATAACTTAAAAATCCCTTAAACAAATATCACATGCTAGGACCTACTTGTCCCACCTAGGCTGCATATATATTGGCTTCCCTTGATTCGTTCACATCGCTTCAAGAAGTGCTGTAAAATATTTCTAGTGCCATAGCTTGTTAGGGACAAGAATCTTTTAAACAAATATCACATGCTACGACCAACTTGTCCTAGCTAGACCTCATATGTGAACATGATCCATGCAGACTCAATAACTCGAACACTCATGCTCCACAGATACTGCCAGAAACAATTCATATAATTTGACAACTCTGCCTCCCGTTAAGTTCATACGATTCTCGCTCTCCATGAGCATCCCGAGTTACCGTGAACGAACTACGGAACCAATGAGGAGCATAAAGCCGTGCATCTCAACTCTCGACCACAATGAGCCTCCTCCAATTGGATTAACCCGATGAGTGTACGCACCTGCATCCCGAGCGGGGCGGTAATCAATACGCCTTCCGTCCTTCGAAGCTTCCGTCGGATGAGCCGTTGGATCACGTGGGTCCGGCAAGGGTGGTGCACGGAGGTCCGTCCGGAGACGAATACAAGCCCTCCTTTCCCTTCCGAGGGAGAATTTCAGTGCTGAATTGAATTTTTTCATTTAGTCTTTTTTTTTTCTCTCTCTCTATTTTTCTGATTTGTTTGTTCTTTTTCTCTCCATGTTTACTCTCTCTCTCTCTCTCGCAACCCACGCTTTAAAAACCAACGCAGTCAGTCAGTGACAGACCTCCCAATCAAAGAAGAAGAAGAAGCGCAGTCGAAAATTCTTGCTTTTCATCATCTCTCTCTCTCTCCATGAAAGTGGCTCCTTCGCAAGTCCTCCTCCCCTCCCCTGCCTTTCTCTCTCTAAAAACCGCAGCGGACCCACCATCCTTCCCCTCGCTCGCTCTGTCGTCGCGGTGAAAACCCAGTTCGAGAGCGCTCCCATGGAGAGAAAGCAAGGTTTCTTCTCCTCCCTCAAGGACGAGGTGGTGCGCGGCCTCTCGCCCTCCCGCCGCCCATCCAGCCCGTCCCGGCCCGCCTCGCCCATGTCGGGCCTCCTCCGCCGCGGCCGCAGGGCCCCGCCGTCCGAGCTGGAGGTCGTCCCGAGATCCGGGAGCCTGACGCCGCTGATGGAGGGCCCGGATCCGGACGCCGACCCGAAGGGGAGGGGTGGGAACGGGAACGGGTCGAGCCTGGGACAGTGGGTGAAGGGCCAGCTCGGGAGGGCTCAATCGGGAAGCTCCTCGTCGTCGTCCGGGAAGAGGTGCGACGTGAGGATGCTGATTGGGGTGATGGGCGCGCCTCTCGCCCCGGTGCACGTTAGCATCCTCGACCCTCTGCCTCACCTCAGTGTCAAGGACACTCCCATCGTGAGTCTCTCTCTCCCCCCTATGCTGTGTGAATGTGGTGCTGGATATTTCCATTGAAGAGAAGGAGTGGTAGTGTTCTTCTTTGCGAGAATCACTCCAGCATTGTCCAATCACATTTGATTTTGCTTGCTCTGGAAAAAAAAATATATTTGTCGGGTTAAGCGTCCTCCTTACTGATCATGAAACACAATGTCATCGAGATGCATGTGATTTGTTTGCCCTCCTTTTGGTAGGAAACAATTACATTCGGCGCTTCATGGTAGGTTGGTTGATGGTTACTTTGGTATTCGGAGAGCACCCGAAGAATATCTCTCAGTAACGATGAAATCGAGCTGGTCTATTTGTTTCTCGTCTTTGGGAAATTTGCTGTTTGTACTACATTGTCTGGGAATTTTGCAGTTTTTGGGTGATTCTTTGGTTTGAATTGAGCTGTCTGTTCCATTATTTCGTTAAGTTCTAGCATCCTTTGTATTGATGGCTGGGTAGGTGTGGTTCTTGAGCGGAGAGAATAAGTTGGTTTTGGCCGATTCACTGTAATTTAAACAAAAAGCTACTAAATCGGTGCATCTGTACTGCCAGTTAGGCAAGATTTGAATCCAAGATACTGCTTGGTCTAGATCTCATGAGTGATTTTTGTTTCTTGTTTTGTTTATGCTAAATTAGGTAACTGGAGATTCAGAATACTAATTTAATACTGTTTGCATTCGCCTTTAGTGTAGGCAAGGAGATCAGTTTAGTTTTCTTCTTCTTTTTTAATATATCCAAGAAGTTGACAATTTCTGTAGCGGGAAACAAACAAGCTGCTAGCTCAATTTTCTCAGTTGGACAGAATAAATTGAAGTAGTAATTCGGGATAGATCCTGGGGTTTCATTTTCACGTTTCTCGTTATGTCAATTGACGGTCATGAGCCATGTTTGATCCCCTGGGATTTATGGGCAGATTATTGTTTTCTTCTTTCCTCTTTTGCTGTTTCTTTTTCAGGAAAAGCTAGCAACATATCATATGGTGAATTTCATTGTATTTCAGGAAACGTCATCTGCTCAATACATACTGCAACAGTACACAGCTGCATCGGGCGGTCTAAAGCTCCAGAACTCCATACGAAATGCCTACGCATTAGGAAAGTTGAAGATGGTGAGCTCAGAGTTTGAAAGTGCGATGAAGGCGATAAAGAACAGGAGTTCTGCACATACAGGTGGCTTTGTGCTCTGGCAGATGAACCCCGATATGTGGTATGTGGAGCTTGCAGTTGGGGGAAGTAAGGTCCATGCTGGCTGTAATGGGAAACTCGTTTGGAGGCACACTCCCTGGCTAGGCGCTCACACTGCAAAGGGGCCCGTTAGACCCCTGCGCCGTGCCCTCCAGGTAATAGTTCTTTTCTTTTGTCTCTTCTTCTCTTTTTCTTCCACATTACCTTTAGCTGCTGTGCATGACTGGCTGTCCGCGACGCATGTCTGTTTCAGGGTCTTGACCCAAGAACCACAGTGAGTCTGTTTTCTGATGCAAGGTGCATCGGCGAGAAGAAGCTTAATGGTGAGGACTGTTTCATCCTGAAGCTTTGCACTGACCCTCAGACATTGAAGGCGAGGAGCGAGGGACCTGCGGAGATCATAAGACACGTTTTGTTTGGCTACTTCAGCCAGAAAACGGGACTCCTCGTCCGAATTGAGGATTCCCATCTTACTCGTATACAGATGAACGGTGGAGACGCTGTGTACTGGGAAACCACCATCACTTCATCCCTTGATGACTACAGGCCCATCGAAGGAATCATGATTGCGCACTCAGGACGGTCGGTAGTGACTGTTTTCAGGTTTGGGGAAATGGCGATGAGCCATACAAAAACTAGGATGGAGGAAACGTGGACAGTTGAGGAGGTCGCATTTAACATTCCGGGCCTATCAGTGGACTGCTTCATCCCTCCTGCAGATTTGAGATCTGGTTCCCTCAGTGAATCGTGTGAACTCACACAGGACAGTGGGGGCAAAAGCGTGATCCCACAGGCATCACATAGAGCAAGAGTAGCTGCTCTAGAGAAAGTGCATGACAGCAACGTTGATGGTGTGATCTGGAAGATGGAAGTATGAGAACGAGTAGGACCGAGTTAGGGCAAGCTGTTCATACTCTGAGTTGCTAACCACAAAAGACTCCTTAGAGATTGATTCAGACGTTTGGATACGTATCTATCAATCTGTAAATACAGGATAAGCAATTGCAGCTCAAATTCGGATCCCAATGGACCTTTGTTTTCCCTCCATGGAGAATTCAACGGGGAGTTGGAGCTCTGCCTTCCCGCAAGGCATAGAGCCAATGGAGGTTGTTTCTTTGGGTTCGCCTAACATTAACGGATGTCGGGTTTGATTAGATGAAGCTTTTGTAAAGCTGAACCGTTTTACGTTTTGTTAGTCTTACTAATTGCATGGCTCACATGAGAGGCAGCAGCGATGTTAAGGGAACTGCTCTGCCTGGTGAGTTTGATCATGATGTTAGCTTCTTCCTCCATCTTTTTCTTCTTCATGAACGTTGTGGATGATTCAATTGAAAAAGCTCTTTTGATAATCCGAAGGGGGTGTCTTCTTATTCTGGTGGGATTTCGAATTAGTCAAGCTCGTATGATTGAACATGTTTTCTCACGTGCGCTCCCTGTTTCCAAGATGATAAGCTGACAATATGGTCATTGAGATGAGTCCTCGAACTCTAATCTTGGTCACATTGAGCATTCTGGTGCTAGAGAAGAACCAGAAAGTTCCGATTGAAACAAAAACTGTTTGTTTGCTGTGATCGACCATTTCTTATTGGGAAACTGAACCTCTAAAATTAAAAGGTTAAGCCAACATTTATGATTTTACAAGCATGAACTAGATGACTACTTTTACCAAAAAAAAAAAAACTAGATGACTACTATTGCTACACCAATTGGGGTTGAAATCGGGGTTCGAATTAAGTCAAGTTCGAATTAAAAGGTCAAAACTGTTAGTCTCAGGTTGCAATCAGGGTCCTTTTCGAATTAAGTCAAGTTCGAATTAAAAGGTCAAAACTGTTAGTCTCAGGTTGCAATCAGGGTCCTTTTCGCATCTCAAAGCGCTGATTCAAATCCAGCCCGTGACCACGCTACACTATTTCATTCAAGATTTCATCTTATGGACTCTTTATTCATTCTATACATGCGTCCTTCCTTCTCAATGCTGGGGCATCCATCCAAAGCATTACTTTTGATCTTGTGCCCACGGTACGGTAGACTTGACACCAACCCTGTTAACTGATTTTTCAATTGAAAATTTTGATGCACACATTCCGTTGGCTCTCATGTCTTTTCACACAACCCAAATTATGTGGATAGTTGGTCGATTTTTCAAACTATTGTTGCCCAATCAATGAAGACAAAAGTAGGTTGGTTTTGTGTAGTAGGGAAGTACAAAGGCTGTATGCATTATAAAAACACCTTATTGATTAGAGTTGCTTTTTATTCCCTTTTGTTTATTTTGCTAATGGCAACAGCTTGTCTGTTTTTTCTTTACCCAAAAAAAAAAAACAGCTTGTCTGTTTTTCTGTGCATCCACCATGTTCCATCCACCGTTTGGCTGGACCATAGACTTGTCCCTTAAACTTTTAGCCACATGGGTGTATGTTCTTCTCATTTATGAGCAATTCATCTGCTCAATCACGACGAGTGCCCTGCCCTGACTGGTCAAGTTCTTTTCCCCCATTGATGAGGGCTCTCGCTCATTATTGTTGCTTCTTCAGAGGTGAGGTGAAATGAGGTGAGGCTCTTTGTACCATGTCTCCCAAATTATCCAATGTCATTCTGCATTGCTCTTCATTATTTCTTGATGGGGAATGTGTCATGGGATGGTAGCGGGAGCTAGTAATTGTAGGAACCTACCCATTTGTCTATGTGACCTAGAGAGAATTCATTTCTCACAAAATCTTAGCAGCTTGTGTTGGTGCTGCTTGGCCATCATGCAGTGTAGATTTTGCCAGCATTAGCCACTGCACCGCCTATCACTCAGGCAATTTGACTCTTGTGCGCAGTCCTTTTCATATTTATTGAGCCTACTGAGCATGGAAGTTTAATAGCCCCAACCGATCACAGCTTCGCAATCATATCAAACCCATGTGGTATTTCTTTTAAAGCCCATTAAACTTTCACGCATTTTTTATATTTTTATTTATCACGTCGTCTATTCAATATATCTATCTAAGAATGATGCTTTTTAATTTTTAGAGAATACCCGATTGTCTTACCGCATTCCTAAATTGAGGTTCTGATATTCTCCCACTATAGTTGATTTATTCCCATATCAAGAATGTATAAGGCCCCATCAGCGAGTGCCCCATGACATCAATGGAGTGGTAAACGAGGAATAATCTGCTTTTCAAAGTAGTGATCACGAATAACACAAGACACTCAGCCGTAAGATTTTCTTCATTGGTTGTTTGACAAGTGTCTAACAAAATGCTTAGGTATATAAATATTCTCACATATATTCCTTTTTTAATATGCGGGAAGGATTTGATTGAGTTGAAATGATGGAGACAGAACATTGATTCTGCCCAGTCTGTGAGACCACATGCTCTCCCATTTCTTACCAAACAATCATCACCTTTCCTAGTGTCTTTTGGCCTCAACAAAAATTGGAGTCTTGGTGAAATTTCGCCAAATGAATTCATGGATGAAGACACTCGAGGGAAAATTATGTGGTGGGAGGACCTTTCATTTATTGCAGCCCCATCTCAATTAATTTCCTAGAAAATCTGACTCCTGGTCCATCCTCTTCAAATTTCCTTTTCCCCAGGAAAAGAAAGTTACAGTTGATTATTCTAAAAAAATGTTGAAGTATTAAAGGCAATCGATTTCAGGATTAGAATGAGCCTGCCCTTGAATGGGAAATCGAGCCAGCTAGAGTCTATTTCTAGTATGTGAAAGTAGGAACCGACTCTGTCCACCTTGAAATTGGATCTGTCGATCCTGGTCTAGTCCTAGGATTTCTTTCGAAACTAGCGATGTCAATTTCTTCAAAAAAAATTATTTGAGTATAAAATGAAACTATTAATCAGGAGAAAGTTATTAATAAAAGACCATATCGTTCTCACGAATAATATGCAGGTTTTATCTTTCTTGAATCAAAAAACAATATGCTCCGAGCCGATTCCACTCAATTCTTAGGAAACCGAAAACATCCAAAAGCTGATCGATTCGGTCCGGTTTCCGGGCTGGACCAGGAGTGATGCACGCCCCCTAACGAAGCATATGGTAGGCCATAATCAATCCATTCACCACTCTGCGACTGCCAAGTCCTACCAGCTAAAAGTCAAACAGATAGATTGCAAGTCGAGAGCTGGTCTCGTCTGTGTTTTGGTAACGGCACACCTGTCGGGCCCAACGTGAGCTATAGGAACTCAAAAGGAATCAAATGTCATGATAACAACGACAACAATCGATGATGACAACGTTGATTCTTGTAATCTGGCATGTTACTCCTTAAACATTTTGTTAATCTCCACATGCTCTCAAGCTACCTACGCATGAGTATTATAACTAAGAAACTCATCTTCCTCCTCCTTTCCTCGGACGGATTCTTTTAAAAGTTGACTCCTAGGATGCGGTTTCTTTCTCTTCGGGGAACAGCTTTGGAATGTGATCTCAGTACTTAGAAATATATTAACCGATCTTCCCCCAACAAACACGTTCACACTCAAAAGATCGATCCGTGGCAAGTAAAGATCAAGATAAGATATATTGTGTGTACGGACGCGTGAGTGAGCTCGATGAAATTAGAGTGTACTCGAAAGATAGATTCCCATGATGACAACTTTAGATAATTAAGTTGACTTCAAAATGTAATTATTTTCTTCAGAATTCAGATCTGAAATGTGATTTGTACTCCAAGATTTGTTTAGTCGATCTTTCCCAACAAACACGTTCGCTTAAGACCATGACAGGTGTTTATATATGCATAGAGAGTCGAATCAAGAATACATAAAAAGGGAGCAAACAAAATGGTACGAATTGGTGCGACTGATACGCATTCTTTTGAGGCTGTAATGCTTCGTTAATAGAGGAAACGAAATTCTCATTTCAATGGCTGAACTTATCCTTTTCTCACCTAAAGATCTCCAAATTTCGTATCTCTGCATGCAACAAACTTCGAAGGTGGAATACGTAAAGGGCGAGAAAAGAGAGAGAATTTTTTTCAGAAGGCTATAATTTTTGCAAAGCCAAAGTAGTCGACCGACGGCAGACACAAAAGAGAGGCTAAGGCTGTCGTCGGGCGTGGTCGGAGCTTAGTCCCGCGAACATCTTCTGCTTATGTTTTTCCTCAGCGTCATTTATGAGCTCTTAAGCTAACGCTTGGGAGAGAAGTAACGAGTCCGTCCTCCAACCAATGCCCTAGAATTTGATTAATGGGCGTGACAAGATTGAATGCTTCGTCCTTCTCCTAGGAATTTCCTAGGACGACCGTGTCAGATTCCTAAAGCTGACTTCGTGTTCGCATCTCCCCCAACAAACACGTGAACCAGTCGAAGATTATAGGCCAAATCAAAAATAAAGAAGCTTTGTTTTTTCCTTTCTCTTTTCACCTTTAATTACGTGAAAGTACGTGTGAAACCAAAAGCCTTCACGGGCAATCATTTCAAGCGTCTTGTCTTAAACGTCAAAGCGCTCGAACTGAACAAGCAGGCAATCCCTTGGAAATCTCTGAATTTGACATTGATTAGTCGTGAAAATATTCGTGCAACATCTAACGAAATCCATTACTTAGAAATATAAACAACTCAAATATCATAATTTTCAGAAGATATTTATTTGAGTCATATATTTTGTTATCACTTAGATGTTTTAGAGATTTAAAAAGATGTACTCGAACATCATATCTTTGATCGATCATTTTACTATGAGTTCTACATTATATCGATTTTTCAGTGATTATGATAAATGTTTATAAGGGAAATACTTAATTAATCGATTGAAAAATTATGACATACAAAATACTCTTTCTCCCATGACTTCAGTAGGCTTATGAATGAGGCCACTAATTTTGTTAAGAAATAGAACATGTTTTCGATTTTCTATCGAATAGCTTAAATTCTTACACCAAAAAATAATCGTTCGACAAAAATTTTCTTGGAATCGGGAGTCGAACAAATCTGTACTATGTTTAAAAGAGCCGGTTGGGTTTCGGTGAACCTAAGTTGTGAAAGTTCGCTATGATTTTACTTTGTGGAATGCAGCTTTTCAATCTAATTTATATCTATATTTTTCTATCTTTCCTTTTTCCCCTCAGCAATGTCAGCATTAACTCTGTGGTCCCATCAAAAGCCCGGAGAGTTGACCAGATTTTCAGGGATCATGCTCTCTCTTTTTTCCATAGAATCTAGGAATTTTTTTATTGGAAAATCTATGAGTCATTGATTGGCAAGACACGTTGAGCATTTGAAGAAGTTATCTTCTACGGTTTCGTAAAGGCAAAATAGTATAAATACAATCCTAAATACTTAGTGATGTGTGTATCAAAATCCTTAAACATTTAAAAGGTTCGATTAACTCTAAAATGTTTCAAAATCAATACAATCAAAATGGCAATCACTTTACTTGTTTACTTGTAAGTGAAAAATTCGAAACAACCTTTTTTAATAGCTTCATATTATGTGTGGATTGACGTTGAGTCAAGTTAGAAAAATTGAAATTTTTCATAAAAATAAAAAAATATTATAACAGAAACAACCCAAAAAAAGAAGAAGACAAATCAAATAACCTAAGAAGGAGAGGTGGGCAACATGAGGCGGATTGAAGATTGAGGGTTTTATTTATTTTTCTTATTTTCTTTTAAATTCTCACATTTTTCTCGTGTGACGTCTTTTCAAGATCATGTCAATACCATGAATGTAAAGATTATCTAAAAAGCTCGTCAAAATTTTAAGTGTAAATAAAATTAAATGAGCGATTACTGAAAAGACTTGATTGCACCAATTTTAAAGCCTTTTAACACTTAATTAAATGTAACATCAAACGTATAGAGAGTCGGTGCAATCTTACCTATTCAAAACTTATCCAAGCTTGAGTCACGCGACCCAAGGAGTTGTCGGCAAGGGAAGCTTCCGCTGCTCTTAGTCCAAGTGAATAGTTAGCTGAGGAATACGGTCGTAGATGCAAACAACAATCTATAAAATTACTTTATAAATTCTTTTTAAAAAATGTGTCGCATTTGAATATATCCAATGAAAGTATATTGCATCGTTGTATACATTTTACTCTACATATTCTACTTATGTCCCATGCTCCAAGCATCGTACACGTTCTGTCTAGTATTTGTGCCTGCGAGCAAAATGTTCATGTCCATTCATGTCGTTCTGAAGAACACAGAACTGCAAAATGTGGGCCAAAACTTTATTGCTGTGAACCAGGGCACAGATGTGAAAGATCGAACGAAGAACACGCGCTAACTCAGTCGGATTTTCTTTGGTTCTTTAGATTTGGTCGATCTCTTTCGTTCTCGATGTCCTTTAGATCTCTATTTTCAGTCTTGGGTTTAAGTAGTTTTCTGTTCGTAATGCGTCTTTGTGAATACGACTTCGAAATTTTTATTGGTGACACATTTAGTGATGAAATGTTAGAGACGAATTTTTTTTTGACAAATTTAGCCACAAATTGTCCATTGTCCCGAATTAGCGATAGCTTCTGTTCATCGCTAAGAAGCACATCATGAGGAATAAGAATTTTGGGACACATTTTAGTGACGAATATTCCAATGGTCGTCATGGCAAAATTGCGATGATATTAGCGACAACAAGTTAGCGACAAACTTTACGACGACTTGATTTCGTCGCAAATTGGCGATGAGTTTTGTGACATATTTTTTGCGACGCAATTAGTGACGAATTCAAATCCGTCGCTAATTAGCGACGAAATGAGAAAGTGTCTGTCGCTAATTTTTGCGACGCCGTATTAGCGACGGAAAAGTTCCATCACTAATTTCGTCATAAAACCATTTTAGCGACAACATTTTCCAATACTTTCGTCGAAAAAACTATAACTAAATTACAGTTGTTTTTTTTACTGTTGCGTATTTCATAGGAGGTGTCATTTGAGAGTCTATAGACACTTTGTGATTACATAGCTTATTTCCATCCCATCAATCTTCGGTGCGAGTTTACTTCCTAGCAATTTTACGTTTCAGGATACTTTGATTTTTGCATCGCGGTTTACATTTTCAAGCACTTTCTCTTTGCTCTCTACAGCTCGCAGGCCTTGGAACCCGAATGCAATTTCCAAAAGGGAACCCAAGTTTGGAACTGTTCTTGAACTAGAAAACTAATTTTCGGATTGGTATGCACCTCACTGTCAAAATCACCGAGTCCAACTTGCCACGAGGCAAACTGAAAAGGAGTAATCCGCTGACATGTTCATATAACTAAATTGATCGAATTATGGAAATAATATGAATCGAAACATGAATTTGAAGAAAAAACGGTACAAACGATTCTAAATCTATTGCACATTTGTCAATTCAGCCTTAAACCTTTTGAAATTTTGCTAATTCAGTCTTTTTAACAAAATTTTCTTCAAAGATGCTTAAGATATCCTGAAATTGCTTACGTGTCCGAAACACATTTGTAGAAAAGGACTGAATTGGTAAGATTTAAAAAAGTTTAGAATTAAATTGATAAAACTTGAAGGTTTAGAATTAAGTTGGCAAAAGTGTAATAGGTTGAGGACTTTCTGGACAAACTTTTATGAATCTAAAACGAGTCGATTTTTGTTAAGATCAATGAAGCCGGGAGAAGTTGATTCTTCCGATAAACCACAAGCTAGCCCGGTTCATAAACCAAAAGCCCAGTTCAGTTCAGTTCAGGAAGACAAAGATGGGAGAGTCCGGACGGGAGGTGAAAGCAGAGGCCAAATCCAGAAGTCCAGATCTGAACAACCATGCCTCCGGTTCTTCAGCAAAGAGGGACAAAAACGTGGGCTGCAAGCGAGCGGCTTCACCCACGTTCGAGGAAGAACGCCTCATCATATCACGTCTCCAGCAAATCGAACAGTCCATGGGAATCAAAGTAAGCATGAATCCCTTGAAATCAAACCATTTAGGGTTAAGAGATTGCTTTCGCAGCGCATTACATATTGCTCCGCCATTAACATTCTCTAAAGCTCATATCGACTCGGCACCTCCAACGTAACTTTCTCGTTTGCGGTACTTTCGAGTGCATAGAGTGACGAGGTGTTTGAACAAGGAATTTACGCGAGAAAGGTTGAGTTGCGGCCCAATCCAAAATCTCTGTGTTAGCACTTAGCAGCGTAAACGTAGGTAAGACATCACACCTGATACCCAACAAGTTTTCTTACAATGACTCCTTGAATTCATCCCAATGCCAGATAACGTATGCAATTGGTAGAAGCATGTACAGAAATATTATAAACCGTAAAATGCTAAAAAGGGTTAGTTATTATAAGGTCCTATAGATTTTTTTTCCTTCCTCTAAAGGTTACGCAAATTAATATTCTGATTTTCATTTAAAGATTATAGACATTCACTAGAAGTGCCATGCCATGTCAGATTCTTGACACTTGGGTAGACGTTTTTGAAAAAAAACATAGAGCTAAAGCGATCAATTCAAAATTATGAAAATGAAATGAAACTTTTTTTTTTTAAAATTCATGATACTCAAGTGGTTAGAAAAAAAATGATCAGCAAGAGTGACATCATCCTTCCAGAACGCGTTACCGCCTTCCGGCATAGCTTCTCAGAGACTCATTTGAACTCATATTATTTATAACGCAAGGTTGAAACAGGGAAGAAGGCAGGGAATGAACAGAGCAAGAGAGAAAGAGGTTTTGCTTGGTAACAAGCCCATGCAAATGACAAATCTCCTCAACAACAGAAGCCTCCCCCTCAAAAATCTCTCCCAAAGAATCCAACTCAACTGTGTGAAAAAACAAAAAAATTACAACAAAAAGAGCTCAGAATGCACGTAGTAGAGTCTCATCATAGACAGTAAATAACATAGTATAAAGACAGGAGTATGTAGAACTAAATCATGAAGTGTAGATCATATAGCTCTAGAGTAGCAACCCCACGAGAGCCCAGCTTAAAACAAAGCTGCCCACCATACTCTGCACTGGCAAGATCTTATCTGCTCCACTCTGCATAGAGGAAGAAACTCGGTATGAACAAAGAACATGAAGCCAGATTATATTAAATTGGGTGGTTCAGGGCACTGAAGATTTGACAGATGATTTCTTGATTAGCCAGTAATCTTTTTATGCTTATTATAGCTTGCCAGAACTTATGGAAAGTAAATACCTCAGCAAACGTACTGGATCAATCGAGATCATGATTGCACTACCTATCGCCAGCCGGGTGAAAATTTAACATCGCAGCTGAACGATATTCTGTGATACCTAACATATGTGACGGTGGAGTTGGTTCGTCCTAATTTTCGACAACTACTGGTACCTAACGCCACGAGGTCTAGTGGCGAAACCCCATGCTCACAAAACCATTAAGAGAGAATTATAGGAGAAATAACGAAAAGAGCTTGCAGTAGCTTCTGCAGCAAGTGGAAAGAAAAGGGCTTGTTAGTCAATGGGTATAGCCCGAAGCATATGTCTCATCAGTTCCTCACAGGAGCACTAAGCAATAAGTTCAAGCAACTCCAAACAGTAAGCACTCCTGAACAGATACTTGCTACCAAGGACCAAACTAAAGTATTTTGAAGAATGGGATTCTTTCAGGATGAGCTAAAGATGGAGATGCCGCGACATTATCTTCGAAAGATCCCATGGATACAATTCAGTACCCCATCATTACGGGAACAACTCCCACCTAACTACCGCACCAGTTCTATTCATTGAGAAAGAAATTATCCAATTCAACCAAGTGGAAAACCCATGTAAAAAACCATGTTTTAAGGGACTTTCGGTCTAGAATTCCATCACTGTTCTCTAATGCCTTGGCTTTCCGAAAGTCTCAAAAATTTCCAAATTTAGTAATCTTGGCTACGTCATTTCCTTAGCCCAACCCCGTGGGCCTAGCACAACATACCCCTCAAACTAGTTCGGCCCATCGAATTTTGGTTCAGACCCAACACCCATGACCCAAATCCTAACACCAATCCAAGAACTCCAGTATCAACTGCGGACATGAATTAGCAATGCCACTAAAAATTTCATATTGGTATCTCAAACAATTATCTCAAATCAATTTCCTTGTCAAGAAAAATCTCAAACTAACACACCTGATCCAAATGAACTCTGATTAACATCCCATCCAAAATTTAGCTAAATATGCATACGCGTCAATCTAAGTGGAATTTTTCATGTCACATTTGTCATTCTCCATATCATATATGTTTTACACCCAATGGCTACACAAATTAAAACATTTATATCTATTACCAATGTGTTATACAAAATGCTAATGGAGGGTAGTTTCCGATCTGCGAAATACTATATTTGAATTTTTTATGAGATCAGACTTAATCTAGAGGCAAGTGCGGTACGGTGAAAGTATTGGTGCGAGGTTTTTGATTATATCAACCCGAAAAGTCACAAAATTAGTGCACAGCACCCGATGCTCATAACCCTTTTTATTTTTTTTGGGTTTCCTTTTTTACTAAGTGAATCTGGAGACCATTCAATTTGATAAAATATCAACCTGTCTTGATGAATGAGATCTATCCAAACGGAGCTTAAACTATTCTTAATGGATCTAAAGAATCTAATAACTATATATATATATATATATATATATATATATATATATATATCTTTTCATCTTTCTAGGGGAACACCAACGGCTAAGTTTCCCCTGAGCATCCTCACTGCACCTTACCTAAACAGAGATCCGTCGCTATTAGCTACATTCGTTATCTTCAGTGACAGTTTCGCAGCACAGACAGGCTCACGAACTTCACTGCCTTCGTAAAGGAGACCGCGATCTAGCAATGGGAGTGTTAATGACGACGTAGGAGGTGATGAAAAGGGAGGAGGCGGTGGGTACCTGATCACTCTGCGACGGGCCTGGAGCTCCTAAGGTCAGGCTAGGCGCGGGAGCCTCCGTCGGTGGACCCGGAGGGCTTAGCAACGAAGGGGACGGCACCGGAGTCGTGGGCTTCGTCGCCGGGGCCGGAGCGGGGACGAGGGCCGGCGGAGACGCCAGGGGAGCCGGCGGCGGGACGGCCGGGGGCGGCGTGGCCGGGGGAGGAGGAGTCGCGGGAGGGGGGGTAGCCGGGGGAGGGGTGGCGGGGGGAGGAGTCGCGGGAGGGGTGTCGCGGGAGGAGGAGTTGCGGGCGGGGGAGCGCTGACGGGAGGTGGGGTGGCCGGCGGAGGGGTGGCCGGGGGCGGGGAGGCCACAGGAGGCGGAGTCGCTGGGGGAGGGGAGGTAGCTGGAGGCGGGGACGTCACGGTTGGAGGGGGAGCGTTCGACGGCGGGGGGGCGGTGGCGGTGGGCGTGGGAGGGGCGGTGGCGGTAGGCGTGGGGGGCGGAGTGGTGGGCGTGGGAGGGGCGGGGGTGGTGGTCGGAGAGGTGGACGGGCCCTGAGCGGAGGCTCCGGCGACGGCAATGCAGATGAGGCCGAGCAGCAGCAGGGGGCGGCGGAGGCGATCCATGGAGGCTTACGAAAAGCTGCCTCTGTCTCGTCTGTGGGCTAACGTGCGCGCTCTCGGGGGAGGTGGCTAACGTGCGCGCACACCACAGAGAACAAATGGGCAGAACAGAGAGAGTGCACGAAGACACAGAGGAGGCAAAGGGACAAGATAAATAGGCGCTTTGGCTCGGGGGCTGTGCGGTAGTTCAGTTACTTCATTATAATTACAATTAAATGTTACGGTCAATAATAATAATAAAATATACATTTAGGCCAAATGAAATGAATACTCGATGTGCAATGTGGCTTATGAACTATAATTTAATTTATAATGTGATTTTTGAACTTTTGATTTATTCGATATGATCTTTGAAATTTTAGTACATATTCAACTTAATCCTCTAATTATATAAAAATGTTCAATATTATCAAACTAAGTTGATAATATCAAAATTCCAATGCCCAATTGAACAAAGTAAAAGTTAAATGACCACAGTGAACGAATTAAAAATTCGATAGCCATATTACATATCAAGTCAAAATTAAGATATCATATTGTTTCATTATCCCTTACATATAAGGTAAATAAAAATATATAATTCATTTTCAAAATATCGATTGAGTATGCCAAACACTGGTTGAAGTATTTCTTAATGCGACTTTTCCATATAATCCTTATGAATAGATAAGAGACTCTACTGTCCTATTGTCATTTAATGATACCATGGAAAACAAAGCTAAAGTACGTGTGACTTCATAACATAAGCTAGACTATCAGCTAAACTGTCGGAATCTTATGTATTGTTGTGAGCAATTTCTGTTAAAAGAGTGGTAACACCTTAGTCGATTCGGGTTAGTAGCAAGGGCTGGTGAGATTAATTGAGTTATCAAAGAGAAATGATAGCTATTAAATAAAAAAAAAAGGAAGAAGATTGAAGTTAAAAATTTTAATTTCTCGACTCTCATTGAACTAAGACGCTTCAGATGGTTTTAATAGAGAGAACTCCGGTATAAGAGCGCCCTTTCAATTATGACCGGGTGTAATAGTAATGGTGATGTTAGTAATAGTAATAATTACTAGAAACTAATGAAGATAATTATAGAGATTTGTGAGGGGTGGGGCCCAAAGAGGGGAAATCGGCAACAATGGTTTCTGTGATTGCACGCCAAGAATGGTGGTGGTGGTGGCGGCGGCGGTGGAGATCTGGTTCGTACGGAGGCGCACCGGCGGGTCCAGCCACCAGGGTGAGCTGTCGAGCCGCCACTGGTGGATGTCAGCCCTTGCTTCCTCTTCCTTCATCAGTTTCTGTAATTGTTTCAATCTCAAGTCTTGTGGTTTTACTAGAAATGATGCTTGTGGGAGAAGGAATTGATCCGGCTGGCAAAGTCATTCAGTTTCACTTGTTGGTGGGCTGGATGTTTTCGCAATCGATTGTTATAAGCTCGTCTTATCGACATTGGATGTCGAGAGCAGGTGAGATCCGAAGGAATTATTCGTGTTTCTCATGCTCTTTACAAAAAAAAGAAAATTTACTGTATATTGACTCCACATTACAATCATCTTAATTTTTCGATCATCGTTCAAACCTGAGATAATTTGACGGGAAGTGATGTAGTGATTTTCGAAAGTGCAAAGTATCACCGAGATCTTGTCGGATCTGACGGGGTTTGGACTAGTTCTTTGCCAAACATTCTGAAGAAACTTCTAGAAAGGATTTGATTTATTTCATTGAACCATGCCTCACATTTTTCTATCAAGAGAGAAAAGTAAACATTCTCAATGACATTAATCACTCTCTCTTTTGAAAAGTATAAGTGTTTGAATCTCGAATTAAAAGGCGAGATAGAAGGAGGTTTGTTCGTGAATGATATCGCATGTCATCTTACCTCACCGATGAATTGGCTGCCTGCTTATTCAGTTCAATTTGAAGGCCTAATGTGAAATGTCATTCGATCCAATGGATCGTGGTCGACCGATGAACTTGCGCCTGACAATGTCATATCTTCTCCTCGTTAATGTATTTAAAGCGTTCGTTCATCTAAAAACTTTTAGCTTTTCCTGTGGTGGGTTTTGACGATAAGATAGTGTTCGAGCCAGCCTTCGTGCACTCCAATCAGTCTACCTCTCGAGACTTCCCTCTTAAAGGAGCACTCTTCTACATCGATCTAGTATTCATGGGGTTTTTACTCTCGAAATGATTCTGATACTTGTGAATTTTATTTTCGAAATAGTTGGCGGTAATTTCACGAGATCCGCCGGTTGTTTTGAGCTCATTTTGGCTTACGTGGGACTGTAAACATCAAATCGTGGCCAATCCCACCAACATCGTAAACAGAAAGTTATTCGTAAAAAGGACAGGGCCAAAGAGCACACCAAAAAAACAATAGCGGTTGGTGCAAACCCAACAACAGCTAAGGCGAGATGATGAAGAAAGGCTCCACGTCTCGACCTTTGCTTGAGAACCAATCCACATCCATCTGGCATCTTTTGTCCCCTCTATGCATTGACATAAGAAAAAAATATAAACATAGTTTTCTCTCTTTTTTTTCTCTTAATTGTTTATTCCTGACCGTTAAAAAATTCCAATAAAAAAATTTGATAGATGTGATATCTCAATATCTCTTCTCACGTACAAATCGGATTTGATACCATGGGTGAAAATCGATTGCTCGAGATAGACGAACGCATGGGTGAAAGCGACGGAAGCCAGCTTTGATACCATGTCAGAAAGTCCAATCCTAGAAAATTTGAGTTAGCAGTGGGAATGAGACTCCTATATATAAATAAGAAGCGTGCACACCCTATTGTCAAACGATGCGGGGTATTTCAAAAGTGACGCGATATCTCGATCGATGAACTATAAACAATGACATGGCCAATATTCTCATTACCGCCAATCAAAAATCACATCGGAGAAAGATTATTTGCAACAAAGTTGGAGCAAAACATGGCTAAAGAGCAAGAATGGTAGTGCTAATAACAATAATAAGTGGCACTCAATGGGAAAGCCAACCGGTTGTTTTACGAGGTCACCATCTATTTCTCCTCAACGATCCTCATCAAGGAGGGCCCGGAGAATCCATAATTTGCATTGATGGACCATCATGGGGGAATTTACATGGTAGGTGGCACTTCCTTTAATCAATCAAACCACCCACGTTTCCATGCAAATCATTATGGCTTTTGAGGAAGTCGTTGGGCTGCATAATTGTAAGTGACATGGAATTTGTTAAGATGTTTTGATGTGTCCCCCTCACTAGCCCTAACGTTGTACTTAGCATGTAACGAGATAGCTATGTCGCATGTACAGATGTACACAGTAGCCCTAGTTTCAGAGGCTTTATTTCCCTTTAGGGGCGAATTGACCGGAGAAACAATGTCCGTGTTTATATTCGTCATGTCGGGTGATTTCAGACTCTGACATGGGTGTAGAGTGATGCAATGCATGTTGGAATATCCTATGAGTGCTCATTTCAAGGAAAATGAGACATATAGTTCTAAAATTTTTGGCACAATGTGCAATATCGTTTTTGGACTTTTAATTTGTCTGATGTTGTTCTTGAACTAATCCTGAATGTTCAATTTTGTCCATAAACTTTTAATCTATTTGATCTAGTCTCTCAGCTTTCCATAACGAAGTAAATTAGTCTTTCGGTACTCTTCGCATGTTTTCATGATTACACTATTTGCTAGATTTTAGTACGTCCTTTCATTTCAATTCAATTCCTAAACCAACAAAAAATATATATGCTATATTTTCACTGCCTTTTTTTTTAAATCTCCGTTTTAAGTATATTTTAACTTAGATCTCTATAAAAGTAAAAAATACAAATTCAATTAGAGTTATATTGGATTCATATTCCTCTTATTTTGAAAATAAGTGTTTTCCATAAGGTTATAAAATGGTATTAATTCATCTCTTAATTTCTCGTACTAGTATTAATCTAAATATTATTCTTAATTTTTTGGATAGAAGGAATTTGTCAAGTTGTTGTGTTTCTTGTTCTCTTAATTTAATTTAATTTAAATAACAAGAATATCAACTTGATGCGATTCTAAATGAAGTTCTCATATGCTAAAATATACTTGAATTGAACTATCGTAGCATTCATAAAAGACAAAAAGGTAGAAAGGTAAAAATAAAGATATCCATGTTCTTTTTGTTTGTTTAGGAAATAGATGGAAATGAAAGGATATTCTTTAACCTAAGAAGTACTGTAACTATGAATATTTTCAAGTTTTCTCTTATGGATAGTTGAGGGTCTAGATTGAATATATTAAAAATCTAGGGACTGGATTAGGGGTGAGCAACTTGGACTGCTCGAATTGGGAACCGCCTGGATCGGCTAGGACTGGCTGGGAACCGGATCAGACCGAAAGTGTTAGTCCAATTCCCAGTTTCCGCGATTTGATTCCCGGTTCCTAAGAAGGCTGGACCAGACTGATAACTTCTTTTATATTTTAGTAAAAATAAAGATGAAAAAGGTAAAAAGAAATCAATTTAAATTTCTAAGGTTTTAATCTTTACCCAACTTTACCAAAATATTTTTTTTAAAGTAGAGCAACTCAATTTTTTTTTAGAATTTTCCCGATTCCCAATCGGTCCCATTAGATTTCCTAAGAACTGGATAGGACCGAAGGATTAGGACCGGTCCCATCGATCCGGTGTCCGGTTCCAAGGAGGAACCGAATCGCCATGGCCCATGCATACCCCTAGACTGGATTAATATTTAGGAAACAAAATGAAAATTCAAGAATAACATTATAATTGAACTAAAAGTTAAGGAACTATTTATGTAATTTTCTCTTTTTTTGCATGTGTAGTTAAAATGTACTAATCTTATAAATAATTTTCAATGGCACAAGAAGCGTGATTTTTATACCGTATTGAAAAATTACTTTTTTTCATTATTAAGGGTTAGAATATAAATCCATGGTCATTTTGTATTGTGCCTCCCGTTTTTCTTTCTCTTTTCTATTCACACCTTGAATTGGGCGCTTTTTCACTAGGATATTGAGTAAAAATGCTGCAACATGGTCAGTTGATTCAAACTCCCAAATTCCTCATAAGAAAGTCATCCTAATTGGTAATATAAAAGTGTCCCACATCACCTCTTTGCGGAACCGATATGGTCTTTAAATACACGCGAACTTCTTCCACCTATAAATATAAATTTTATAGTTAAATTTTCTAACATGATTTCATAATCGGATTTTACCCTAACTTATTCTGCATATCTAGCCCTTTGTTAGTCAAATTCCATGTGACCCGTTGAATGATTAGGAATGTGCAATTGCTCAACTTGGTGTCAATTTGGTTTCTTTTTTATTTATTTAAATATTAGTAACATTTGACTTTAGATAAAGAAGATGCATTTATTTAGTGTTTTTTTTTTCGAGACAAAGATTTATTTTTTTGGAAAAGGTGGGACTTAGGTAACATCTATCTGCATAATTCTGAGAAAGGAATCTATGTGCCAATCACAACTAGCCCATACAAATACATATTGACAACTGCAGTTCCTGCCTTTAAAGAATCTTAACGCCCTTCCTTTCCTGCCTTAAACACATTCTTGGAAGCAAGTTATTTGACCTCAATTAGTTTAGAGATGCCTATAGCCGTGGGATTATATTTATGCCTCCTCCTTTTATATTCTGTTAAAACTCAATTCAAAAGCACGATGTGTAAATTATAAGGACTTTGAAATTCGACAACCTACCGAAAGGGTACCCCACTTAAATCACTAAACCAATTGTTACTTCCACTAATAGTATAAAATTGTTTTCATACATTCATCTTTGGATGGGTGACATTCCATCCTCTCACAGAATATCACCCATTTTATATAATTTGATTTCCTTTGTCGATTTCATCATTTTCTTTATCAACTGTTCTGTCTGCATCATTTCTACTATCTGCTTGTCAATGCAGCATGCTACATCTCCCTCCCTCCCTCTCTCTCTCTCTCTCAATTTTTGGAAATTTGTTGGTTGATTTTCCTGGCTTCAAATACAAAAAAGCAAGAAAGGGCCAAGTTTTCCAACTTCCAAAGAGCGTAGAGTAGAAGTAATTTGAGGCGCATCTGTAGTTTGTTAGCAAGTCGTAATTTCTTTCATGATGTTACTTTCCAGCCTGCGCTTGCTGCCCTGTCAGCCTCACTCCAACCTCCCTTTGATTGAGCCGACTTTTATGCTATTTCTTCATCTTCTTTTTTAAAAACTTCTATTGTTTTTCAACTTCCCTTGTTCTCAAACATGGTATCAAGAGAAAGTTTGTTTCAAGTATTTCTTTGTTTAATGAAAAATGAATTATCCGAAGATAATCACTCGTATTGGCTGAAATAATTAGTCAACTAAGAATATTTTCATTATCGATAATAATATATTTCTACAAAAAATTGTGGATGATGAAAATATTATAAAGTGATGCAAGTGATTATTTTTAAGAAAATATTTTTTAAATTATCCATTTTCTGCAAGACAAACATGCCCTAAATAAAAAAGTATAGACACAAAAGGTTGGTCAAGTGATAAGCGTTTGTCCTCCTTTGCTTAAATGTCGTAGCAGTGAAATCACGGTATGATATGAATCTTTGAGTTTGCAAACACGAGTGAAATCTGCAAGAATGCAAATGAAGTACTCGTCTTGCATTATGAATAAGAATATCTAAACCCATCTTATAAAGTCAAACTCAGAATAATCATTCTTATTTAATATAGAAAATCCATAGAGAGGAAAATAAGATGGTCCTGAAACAATCAATACACCGACCCAGATAGAAGATTGGGCCAAAATTCATGAAGAAGGGTAGATCTTGATGCGGAAAACGATCTTTAGTGAATTTTCTGGGTATAGCCTGGCCTGGAGCATCTGAATAAGGTTTAGAAATTGGTATTTGATGCCTAATAACTTCACTCAAATTAAAATTTATGACTTGCTGGCTGAACAATGCTCAAAATCTTGTTCCCAATACTTGAACATTTTTTTTTAGATGCTTGCTCGATTGATCTAGAAAGTCCTCAACAACTTACAAGAGCATTGATTTGTGCGCTTTCGATAGTAATTCAGTTGTTGTGTCTTTGGAAAAGTTTTGGATAGCCCTTTTGAGCCGAAACAAAGAAAACTGAAGGAGTGTCCTATAAGATTTATTAATTGCATAAACGCATTGCAAAATTAATTGGTGACTTACTAAATTGACCTAATTTACTAGCTAAATCATACAAGGATTGTAGAACTTTTTATATATATAAAAAAAAAAAACAAAGACAAAGAAGAATGTAAGGTTTTGCTTCAAATTAGTATGTCGCGTGTATCATCAACCATTGTTTAACATTCTGACCCTCAAAAAAATATTGTAACATTATTTTGAGCTTATTCAGTCACTTCCATTTCTTTCTGTATCCCCTCCATCCAAACAAGATCTCATTTTTCTCCCTCTCCATTGTATTATCTAGAAATAAAGTGGGAAAAAGAGAATGCGGAATTCTGTATATTTTGATATATAAAAAGACTACATTGAGAGGCTATTTATAAACTTTTATTGATCTCAATTAAGTTAACATAATTTTTACTATATTCAATCACATATATGCGTAATCAAAAGAGATATATGCATAATCCTGAGAGATCTGCTAAATAAAAAAAATGTTCTAATATCGCTAACAATATTTCATTATATTTCTTTATGCCTTAATTTTCTCCCAAATAAAGGGTCAATCATATGTAACAAAAATCAAGATTTCCTTAATTTTCTCCCAAATAAAGGGTCAATCATATGTAACAAAAATCAAGATTTCCTTCATGTCAATCGCCTTTTCAATCCCATTCCTTCCGTATCCCCAATAAAAGGTAAATTATTTCTAAAAAAATGCAAGATGTCAATCACCCTTTCAATCCCCGTGAATAAAAAAATTGACCATTGCAATAATTTAATTTCAATGACTATTTAATTTTCTACTGCAAAAAAGTTAAACTACACTACGTGCATAAGAACTATTACACAAATATCGTGTGTCTAAATTTAGCGCGATCAATAGATATGTGAATATTTTACAGTAATAAGATTCTTGACTTATTGTTAGACGCCAAAAAAGAAAATGCCACTACGTTATTTTCTGAGTCGAATTTGGACAAAAATAGCAAATTAATGATAACAAGTTATAGTTTTGATTGATTTTTCCATGAGCTGTCATGAAATAAAAGATAGGCAATAAGCCTGAATGAAGAATTATGACACATTTACAGCATTTTATGGGATGTCAACTGATGCTCTGAACAGCATTCAAGTTAGATGTTTAAATGAATAATTAAGGGCGTTCTTCTTTTTACCTGTTAATCCGGCTGCCCATTTCCTATAACGCCTTGAAGATTAATGGGTTTTCATTAGGCACTCGCAAATATTACTGCATAAAGGACAAATATATATTTGTAGACACATAGATATGGGCTCAAATACTTCATATTATGTCAATGATAACTTTGTATTATATAATTATTTGATCCGGATGTTCATTTTTTATGCTTTTTCTATTGAAAATATTAATTAAGCACGTGAATCGGTAATTAGAAAAGTGTAAATGCACTTATATGCAACATATGGGCGTTCCTACCTTGACCATATGAAGAAATTCATAGATATTTATTGTGCCATTTTCGCAAAATAAGCTTTATATGTTTTGATATCCTATCTCCCTTCTGGCATTGCAGTTTCTCCACCATAAAAAAATTCAAGCATACACCACAAAATGATTACTTGATTCTTAACCAACTTTATCTAGCCAGATAATTAGTAATCTTTTTCTTCTAATTTTTATTTAAGAAAGTACAAAATGAAGGAATCAACACCCATGTTTGAGAAAAAAATGAGGAAATTCGAATAACGACCTCTCCCAAACATGAAAAACAAAGGACTTTATTTGCTTCGATTTAAAGTTTTATTACACATAAAGGGTGCCCGAAAGTAACTTTCACTCAAGTTAAATTAATAAAGGGAATGAAAAGCACAGATGACTTGAATAAGACGCATATCATAAACGGTGTAAGTTTTGTCCACATCACAAAGAGAACACTATGCATACCATGAGATAAATTTTAAGAAGAAAAATCTATTACTTATCATTATTTCTATCATTGTTCCACCAAAGTGGAAAGAATAGTTAATAGGAAATTGTCCAAAAATTCCTTAACCTATTGTACTTTTGTCAATTTGGTCCTAAACATTTAAATTTTGCCAATTTAGTCATAAATTTTTTAAAACATTACCAATTCAGTCTATCTAGTAAATTTTTCTTGGAACATCTTGGATAGGTAAGCATTTTTCAAGATAAATTTGCTGGGAGAATTGACAAGATTTTAAAAGATTTAGGACTGAATTGGCAAAATTTAAAGGTTTATGACTGAATTTATAAATGTACAATAAGTTCAGATTTTCCTTGTGGGCAACTCTACGGTTATTACAAAGCATCGCGCCCCTATAATCTTTTATAATTTTAAATGCAACAGATTTTAACCATTCACTGGACTTCATACTAAAGCTGCCTTGAAGCATACGCATCTCGACTTTCTCCAGTAGCATGTAAATCATCGCCCAAAGAGAAAGTCCCACTTCGTGGACATGGACGAACGACACTTTATGCCCACATCTGTTCAATTACAAATTGAAAAAAAATGGCCCAATCTCCGCCAGAGTATAGCACCATTGTTGGTGGAGGTCTCTTTTGGATTATGGAAGTGTTGTGAGATCCACTTTTGGCTTCATACACAGAAAATATAGAACGACACGAGCGAGATGACCGTCAGCTGCCATTATTATCCCTCTTTTGCGCATGCGCACATGGCAATACTAGTGCTCTGGGGATGATTGATGGTGCAACCGTGGCACCATCACGTTGTCACTAATTCCATTTTTTTAAAATATATTTTATTTAGCAATTTAAACCTAATTATTCTTGTTGAATTTTTTTAATGTGGTGGCATATTTATGACCAAGTTTCCTAGGGAAAAATGATACAAAAAGTCATAAACTTATTGCAGGTTTACCGATTCAGTCATAAACTATTAAGTTTTAATAATTCAGTCTTTCCGACAAATTTGTCTCAAAAAATGCTTACGTGGATGTCCGGAAAATGCTTATGTGTTTGAGACAAATTTGTCGGAAAGCTTGAATTGGCAAAGTTTTAAAATGTTTAGGACTAAATTGACAAAACTTAAAGGATTAGGACTAAATTGGCAAAAGTGTAATAGGTTTAGGACTATTTGTATCCCCAAGAAAACTTGGTCATAAATTCACCACATAAAAAAAATTCAACAAGTATTTAGGTTTAATTGGACAATTTTCCCAGTTTCCTTGTATAATTGGAGGCAAGAAATCATGTTGTCAAAGAGCAAAATTCGGTAGGATTTCGTGGTCTTGCAACATAAATTTGAGAGGGAGAAAGGGAATTTACATATATTGGTGTACTTAATCTTATAATATCTTTTTCTAATAGGATAATCATAACTTGCAACCTTAGGTTTTTACCCCCAACAGCAAATGGCAGCCGAAGATTTCTAAATATACAGCATGCACCCTAATTCTTGTCACGTCCTTTTAAATTACATCCTGTCATATTCACCGATTCATCAACTGCCCATTTTCTTCCAATAACCTTCAAACATAATCCCTAACCTGGTGCTGTCTCGCCTCCGCCGTCTCTCCCCTACCCGCCGCCGTCTGCTGCTACTTCCCTTCTACACCCACCTCCATCGAGGCGACAGTCGACCCCGTTGAATTTGAGTCCTGCGATAGTCGCCAGCTACCCCGAATCTAAATCTAGTCGAGGCTGGGCAACAAAATCTGGACCTAACTAGGAAACCGTGAACTTCACAACAGAGCTCATGTGAGCCTTGAGAGGTCAAAGCTCACCACCCGAGCTTAATGCTTGCAAGCAACGAGCTCCAAGAGAGTGAGGTAGGGTTTAATGTCGTGTGGGGTCAAGTACGAGTCCATTTATTCCATGGAAACTCTTTTTTTTTATAAAAATATATAATATAAACATTTTATATCACTTATAAAAATGAATGAATAAAAAAAATTTATATATAAAAATAAATGAATAAAAAATATTTATATTCTCCATGAAAATGTGTAGGTAGGAGTCGTGTGTACCGAGGTGTGTAGTTAGGCGCTGATCCGACCTGAGAGCATGTATAGTCACCAGCGTGATGAAAGAGTCGGCATGCTTAAGATGATGACGATAACATGAATATATAGTTAGTGACTAATGAGTTAGTACAGTATTGGTAGCACACATATGAGCTGTGTCTGGCATGTGAGATTGTACGATTGATTAAGAGTCCTAAGATAAGTGCCTTCCCAGTTGGGGCTTAGGGATAGACTCGCTGAGATTTTTGTCTCATTTGTTACATAACCCTATCTTTTAGGTATTGAGCATGGAGTTTCTACTCGAGGGCTGAGTGCAGTCGGAGGCACTCGCTAATGGCGGGTAGGTGATTAGCACCGTGGTATTCGACCATGGGAAACCTTTTGAGAAATACGAGAAGACCATCTAAGAGTTTGAGTATGACTCTTGGTGTTGGGTGTCGCACTAATATTGGATCAGGTATTCCTCTGCTAGGGGAGGCCCTTTTGTGAAGGATTAGGATCACCATGAAGACCCTTGGAGATGGTACGCATATGGTACCTAATCTGGGATGTTGATGATCCCGAGGATGGCACGGTGATAGACCCTTAGGGTAAAATACCCTTAGGTATGCCATCACCTTTTTTACCAGCCCTAGTCCTATATAGGAAGACTAGATAGACACCTTATAACCCATCCTTTTGATTAACATGTATATGGATTTTATCTTCTCATAGGTCCATTTTTGTAAAATACTAGCCACTATCTTTATGAGATGAAGAGTTCTTTTGATATCACGAATTTGTTAGGGATTTATTTAGCTACGTTCACTATTTATTTAATTATCGTGCTTGTTGGGTCGGCGACGAGTCTTAGGACATCGCAAGTTATTGACTAGCAAGAAAAAGTTTCAAGGATTGTCTCATGCCCATGATAGGGGCATGACAGTAATAGCCCAATAACCCTCGGACTGATCAGTGAACTATGTACTGATTCACCGATGACCCTTGGATGGTCCCTGATCGATCCATGTACAATGCGCCAATAAACCTCAGATGGTTCCTAGACTAATTCATAACTAATCCAGAATCCATCCATGATTGATCCAAGACTGATCCATGACTTATCCAAAGGTCGATTGCTAATTGATCCATAGTTGATCCCCGACCAATGCATGGTTGATCCATGCTATCCCATAGCTAATCCTGATAATCGATTTAACCAATCCCAAGTTACTTTCCACGACTGATCCAGGTGTTCCCGTGGTGATCCTCACAACTCATGCAAGCAATCTCGCAATCGATTGATGCGGTCAATCCTAATGATCCCATGACCAGTACTCACAATCAACATAAGTGATTCATAATTGATCCATATGACTAACACAGATGATCCATAGTCGACTCATTCGATTAACCCGTGTGATTCAACGGTCAGTCCTTGTGACTAACGCAGATGATCCTGCGGCCAATCCACTCAACTAACCCGTATGATCCCGTGACCAATCTTTGCGACCAACGTGGCTGATCCAAGTGATCGATTCGGATAACCTTACAATTGATCCTCAAAATTAACGTGCGCGATCCCGTGGTTGATCTGTAAAATCAGGGTTGGATTTTCGCTGATGTCACAGTTGTGGTGAGCAAAATATGCAATGGAGAAACATATTATCCATTTAGCACCTATAAATATTATGCATAGTGTTCTCCAATGTTTTTACGAATTTACAGGAAATACAGGTTATAATTTTTATTGCCGGTTTACATATGGTTAGGAAGGATGTTATAGTCGTGCAACGTGCAACAGGGTGATTTCTCGTGTTGATTGCACCTCATGTCTTATGCAATTTGGAGAAATTTATAAAAAGGTTGTCATTACATCAGGCAGTATCAATTTTAAGATTGCAAAATCTGATACGAGTATTATCCATTACTAACTAGCCATATCTAATCCTTTGTAAAGAGATTGGCGCTCCTCTTCCATCAAAGTTCATCCTTCATATGTGTCCACGACCACGTCTACCCTTAGAAATAAACGAGTACTCATTCATAGTAATACCTAGACTTGGTAATTGTGCAATTTAATTAAAATGTAATAGAATAATAAATTATGCTTCTTCTTCTTGTAGTTCTAAGCTGCCATCATTATCATTTCTTTGCCCCCAACAATGAACTTTGGATTTCCCTATGGCCAAGACTATTACAAATTAAATATATAACATTTAAACAGATTGAGTGAAGTCTTGGGAAATAATTTATAAGTAAGAAGGGTCCTCAAATAATCACTTTCGACACCTAGATTTTTGTCTAAACGAACATTTATGCATTCAAAAATATTGAGGATCAACTTCATCGATAATTGCATAATTTGACCAATAAACATAAATATCGATATTACATATTCCAATTCTTTATTGCAGTTCCGGCATTGTTCTCTTTTTTAGAGTTGCCGGTCTATATCGAACATCGACATAGGCGAAATTCACGGATTTTGTAAACTAGCCACTTACGCAATCAGGTCTCAGGATCCCCACAAAATCAACGACTTCTTGCTATCTCAGAGGAATTCTCCCAGGACGAGTTCAGGGCCATTGCTTGTCTCCTTGTTTAAGTCCCTTGCTTTTGACATCCAATGAGTTGTAGCAAATTCGTGTCGAAGCATATTTCCATTTTTGAGTTCTACTAGGGGCACGGGAGGTCCTCGGCTGAGCTTTCTGGCCGCCTTTGATTGTCTTCAGCCATAATCATCATCGTCAAACTCACAGAAACAGATATAATTTCCATTCAATACACTTCTTACACGTACGTTGATTGTCACCGGTCACCATACATAAATCACAACCATGTCCAATTCCTAACAAATCTACTTTTGGGTTGTTGCTCCATTGATGTTGCTGTTCATATCGCAAGCATGGCGATGCATTGCCACAGCCAAATTCTCATGCGTTCACCGAGTACCGCTGAACTTAGCGTTTGTCTCCCTACTCAACAGAGTTCTCTGCTCGGCTGAACCTAACGCTCATATTTGCTGGATTGCGGCTGTTGATTTTTTCAGGTCACTGGTCTCATTGTTCAAACCGGGCGTGAAAGAGTTGCCATCATCTAGTCTGAGATAGGCCCGCCACCCATCGAAGTTCACTTTCTGCCACCATCGACCTAGGGCCATCACCTTGTCGCTGAGTTCTCGCCGCTGTCCTCGCTGTGATCATCGCGAGGTAGCATGGTAAGTCGCCATTGGTGATCTAACCCCATTTACCATTGGTGATCTAACCCCATTTACTCGTCAGTTCCAGGAGGTTGACTAGAAGAGGGCTGAGTACGACTCAAGGAAGGAAAAACAGAGAGTTGGGAGAGAGTGGATGAAAGCAGTCGGTGGACAGCTTCGAAAAGAATGAAAAACTGGGTAAAAGACTCATTTGGGTGGAGCCGACATCATCCTCTGTACGCTATGCCTGTGCCGCCCTTCCCAGTGATGTTGCCTTCCTTCGGACAATCCAGGACCTTATCGCAGGTGAAGTCGAGTCACTGGAATGCGGTCAGCTTCTGTGCAAGGGACTCACCCATTTTCTGCATCGACACGGCCTTGATGATCGCCGTGATTGCGAACACAATCGTTCAGAATCGAGCAACCCCATCACGAGCAGTAGCTTCAGAGAGTCAAAGATTGGACTCTTGGCATGTGGTGGATGAATCCCAATCACGAGCAGTGGCTTCATGAAGGTATATTCATCTCTATTTTTAGGAGATATGCTTTAACTAGAGGGCCATTGTTCGTCTTCTGGGGCTTCTATTGTTCTTTGAATCAATAGACCGTGCTAATTGAAATATATAGAAAAGCGAGCAGCATGTTGTTATCCATGGGAGTAGAGATGATTTTATTAAAGTATTGTTGAGACCTATATGATGAAAATTCTACAGACCTCTTATCTTTCGAGTCTACTATTGTTTTCATTCGTGCTTTGAAGATCAAGTTTTAGTTTGACCCCTTAAAGTTTATAGCAGCGAAGGTCATGGCTCTGATTATTGTGAACGTCTCAGGCTCAAATGCTTGAAGTTTTGATTAGCCGATATGTGTCCATATGTGTTCTGATTTAACATTAGGCAATTTAAGATTTTCTTATCATATTTGACGTGCTAGCACTTTAGAAGTGTTGAATTAATTATGAAACCTCTTTTCGTCTCGTGTTTAGCGCATTTAAGGAAGTTTCATACGAAATTTGTGATTTTACCATTCTTGCATGATAGGTTTGGAATTATGTTTGTCAAATATTTTAGGCTGCGTTAGATGCAACTTTACTTATATATGAAAACCTTCATCTTAGTAAATAGCATAGATTTCTGCGCATTCTTTCATACTTTTTTGTGGTTTATGAAATATATATATATATATGCACCCCAACATTTCTTTCTCTTACTTTCTATTTACCGCTCATATGGTCATGTCTTTGATTATATATTAGGTCTTGTATAATTTTTCCCAACGTGTGCTTTTTTCCCATCTTTCCCCTTTGTTTAACTATGTTGCGCGAGCACTAACGCACGAACATTTAGATTCATCGTGTGGAACAAAATTGAAAAATTTGCATGAAAAGCATTCTATAAAAGAGAAAAAGATGTTTAAATAAAAGGTAATAGACAAATCCAGCGTCACTAAGTTCGCGAGCTCAAAAATCTCTGATCCATATAAGTAAGGCAGGTTCCCAAGTCTAACTTGGCCCAAACTGGCCATAACAAGTTAATGGTGACTCATATTTAAAATTGAAAGGCAAAATGACGAGAGAAACAATTGCAATTGATCAGATTAAGAGGGTCCTTGGAAAACACAAGTGGCATCTTGCGAGATATCCCATTTTCGCATTGATAGCAACCTGTAAAAAATTGCTCCAAACATCACTCAAATACGTTTAGTATTTGCTGAAGGTTATGCCATGTGAAAAACAAGCGAACTACTATTCATACAATAACGAAACTTTTGTAGATAGGACAGAGGAGCCTGTGACATACCTCAGAGACAAGTTCTTCTTTCAGTACAGGTTACCTTAATTCCATTGGTTCATCTTTTGTAGCACCCATACGTAATTGTCCACATTAAGGAATCTACACGGTACCTACACAAAGCCAAATAAATAAGCCCAATGCAATATCAAAAGAGATCCAAACTCATTCACAGATGATGATCGTGCATCTTCCATGCATAACAGAAAGCCAATTGGACTCAAACTGTACTCAAATTTCTTGTTGAATTTGATCTACATTTGACCATCATGCCATATTTTTAAGAGCTTGGACCTACACTTCCCTTAAGTTTCTCGAGGCTTTTTCATACTTGATTCTTCTAAAAAGCAATATGAGCATTTGGATGAAAGTTTATTTGTGTCAATGGAGAATCCGAAATTGTGAATTATAATGAGTGTCGTTTATCGCCATTTCAAACATTTTGCAGCTGCTTCATATTCTTTCATCTTATTTTCTGCAGTCTCAATGACTACTTTGACCTCCTCTACTTCCTGAGGCTGGTAATTCTGCCACATTAATAAAAGAGAAAGATCATCACCTCGTTGTCAAATCTACCAAAGGAATATTTAACTAACTACTCAGCTTTAGATAAGCTTCATTCAAAGAAATAATCCGTAATCTGCTAATTATTCAAATACGAGGGAACAACAAGAGAATTATGATCAAATCTCAACAAAGTGGACCACTCTACCAATCCTCGGTTGGCCTGTTATTGAATCAGCAATCGGATATTTGCGAACAAATAGGAAAACTGATAAGAGGAAATGAACTTGGCGGCTCGTTTGGTCATAGGATTGAAATCAAAAGTTACAACATAAGTGCTATAACATTGTAAGAGCTAGTTAATCCATTAAAATTCCTTGCCGAATGGTGGATAATAAGTTCAGCATAAGAAGTTGAACCTCGATAAAGTTAAGGGGAGCATTCCTTATATCATCGAAGTTGGAAGTGCTGGTGCTTATGATCAATAGCGTAAGAAACAAAAGGGTAGAATAATAGCCGATTGTTTCAAGATCCTGCCGACTAACCTCATTGGGAAATATTGTGGAGACAATTTCAAGATCAATCCCTTTATATAGACAAGATGATTAGCTTGAAGCGCAAAATTAAGATTGAGCAAAATGGCCACTTTACAAAGGATTGCAACAATCCTGATTGCAATTTTCTTCACTTCTTATGTTGCAAGTAGTTATCCTGACACAACTCTTGTTAACATTCTATGTAACGAAGACAAATTCTGGCTGGGTGACAGCTTCGAATATTGCCTCGATGGTGTTATGAACTGTTTATTCGACAATACTGCAGATTCGGGTTACAATGAGTACTGCCAGTCGACAGCGGGAGGTGAAGAATGCTACGGCCACGCGGCATGCCATGGGGACATTTCTCACGAGGATTGCACCTTATGCTTGCATTATGCTTCGGACAAGTTTAATGATCTCTGTCCGTATTCTATCGGGGCTCAAGTTCAGTTAGAAGATTGCATAATTCGATACGAAAACTACGAGTTTCACGAGTAATCGTGTTTACTTTTTCAAGTAATCATCACGTTCTCATCCTCACGAGTGTAGACGACTATGTCTTCCCTTTGAAATAAGTGAAGAACTTTAGTGTGGCTTTATTTTGAAAGTAAGACTTGGTAAATGTACTATTTTAATAAAGATATATAAGGAGAGCAGCCATTGTGGTTCTTGCTCTTGGGGTTTCAAAGTAAAGCATTTGTATTTACTTGCTGCATAGGATTAATCTATCTTAGTAGAGTTGGCAGGATAGGAATTGGCCTTTATTACTATAGAAAAATTCCTCGGTTTCATATTTCTGTCGTATCCAAATCTATCATAATTAAAATTTTAGACGGCCAAACATGGGATAGGGTTTGTTTAGTGTTTGGAGGTTTTATAATTTAAGACTCACACTTTTTTCTCTTAATAAAATGAGCACTATCTATTACTTTGCACCTGGCATGCAGAGGTCACTGAATTTATAGAGTCGGGTATGTTTCAATCTTCACAGAATAGTCAATGCAGGAGCAAAGGGCATACGAACACACGGAAAACAATTATCCCACGGTTACCTAGGAAGATTTTAAAGTTTCCAATAAACATATAGTCAATACAAATATATCTAACCCAAAATAAGTGAATTCTTTGACTGTTTATCGGAGTAGATTAGCATGGCAAATAATTGAATTTATGAAAATATTGTGTCACTTTGCATTGATATAAATAGTGAAAATAGAAAGAAAAAAACCGAAATCAAACTCAAGGTGGTTCGTGATCACTTTACACCCTCTAATTTCTTTATTTTTTAAAATGATTAGAATGCTCTCCTATAGAAAAATTATCCCGAAAAAGCTAGTCCTAAATCACTAATAAATTTAACTCTAATTCTCAATCCAAGTACTTCAACATCCTCCACTGATGTTTGCAACACCCTCGCAGCGCCGCCGTGTTCGACAGCTGCTCCTCCTTCGCCCACCCTCTCTTTCCCCACCACTTGAGGCTTTTCCCAAGTTGCCACCCCCTCCTCTCCAGGTGGCCACCGCGACCCTCAAATCGAGGTTGCATGCCAGCTGCATATGGCCATCGTAGCCTTTGATTTGAGGTCGTAACACTGCCATGGGAAGAGAGAAGGGGTGGCGGGCCGGGGAGAGAGGGGTGGCGTCCTACGGTTGGCGGCGGAGGTGGCTGAGTTAGGATCTAGATTGGTAGGAAATTTGCCTTTTCAATTGGAGCATCAATCAAAACACGAAGACCATTTTGCACAATAAGCCAGTGTCCTAGCTCGTTGCAAAGTGGCATTTACAATAAGAATTGAAGGTACAAAGAGTTCTTTTACGAGTAGAGGGTGCAACAAAATGACCATGGTGAAAGTTCAGGGAAGTTTTCCGACAGCTAGAACTTTCTCTTGCAAGACAGAAATACCTCTGACCTTTTAAACAACTATTAAGGAGAAAAAGCTAGGTAAGTTCAGGCCAAATCTCAAAAGAGCACATGAACTTTTTTCCCACAAGACAAAAATGCATTCACTTTTTTAGGCCGATCTGAAAAATTTTAACGAACTTTCATTTGAAAAAGAAAATGTCAATCGTGAATTTACTTGGATCGAACTTTTTTGACTTTAAGCATAAAAGATCATCACATATTGAAATAGAAAGAACAAATCCAAAATCACAAAGGATCGAATTCCTTCCTCTCTTTTTCTCTTGAAACGTGAAATTGACCTTCTATAGAACAACCAGTCTATGTTTTAGCAGCGGGTCCACGAATTCTTTTAGTTCTTATTGACGTGCCTTTGTGAATTCGGATCAAGTGACTTGAAGTCACCTGATTTAGGATTTATGGCTGTTTGATTTTAGATCAAATGACAACCCATTATTTGAAGGATCATGATTTTAAAGTTGCTTTTTATCCTAGTCATCTGATATAAATTGAACGGCTAGAATAAAAAGCAGGGTCCCTTTACTATTAGTCACACATGTCACGTGCCTTATCGGCTTTTGCAAGGAAGAATAAAAAGCAAACGTAATGGGGGGTATTTTCGTCCTTAGAGTAATTTTTTTTTGGGGAGCCGTTTGAAATGTTGGGGGGCATTTCTGTCTCCCGAATGAAAATTAGCAGTTCCTTTTTATATTTTATTTTAATCTTTCCTTTATTACACATTTCAGGATATTCTAATGGCCAAAGTTTAGGCACTAAAAATCTCCTTATTTCCATATTTATGAGCAACCTTTTCCTTCCATAAATGCACAAATGAATTCACTTCCCACGTTTGCCCTCGCCACTAATGAATAGAAAAAAGAAATCCCTCCGTATGATTTCCGTACGAATGTCGAGGGCACTCCGGTAATTCCATATCAACGAAATTCGAAATATTAAAAAGAATTGGAAATTACCAGAGAATTTTCTGAAGCAGCATTTTAAAACAATCCCCATCTCTCTCTCCATCTTCTCTCGCGTTATCTCTTTTGGTCTCCACACTCTCTCTCTCTTCTGCTTCTCTTCGCTTCCCAGCTCGGCAATGGCGATTTCTCTCGGCTCTCTGTCCTCCATCCTCGCCCGCGAGACGGCGTCGCTGGCCGCCTCATTGCCCTCCTCCTCGAGGCTCGCCCCGCCGCCGTTGCGTGCCGCCCGCGTGGCCACCGTCCGGGCCGTGACCTCGCCCGCCGCCTCCTCCTCCAACCCGGCAGCGGGGAAGCGAGAGCCGCGCGGCATCATGAAGCCGCGCCCCGTCTCGCCGGAGATGCAGGCCGTGGTCGGTGTCCCCGAGATTCCTCGCACGCAGGCGCTCAAGCAGATTTGGGCCTATATCAAGGAAAACAATCTTCAGGTCTATCCGGGTTTTGCGACATCAGTGTTCTCCTTTTGCTTTACCGCTCGCTGAAAGTTTGGATGTTTAAGTGTTTCGGTGATGGGTCTGGTTAATAGTTAGGGTTTACTCTGTGGATAAGGTTTCAATTTTCTGTCCTGTTGTGCGAGGATTGTTTGGTCATTTTCCTTGTTGTACGGGCCTATAATTGCGCTAAAGTCTTGGTTAATGTTTGCTTGATAGTACACGTTTGCTACTTGGTTGAAGTTCTATTCCTTAACAGACAAAGCTGTGTGGTAGAATATTGTTAGGCGTTTTCTTGATATAGACTACAAGAAAACAGATTAGTTCTGGTACATTCAAAGTTTCTTTGTCTTGCTTCAAGTGGTTTATTTGTCGAATGCTTGACTATGGTCTGGTAAGTTACTAATTATATGAAGTGTGTGTGGACTACGGATCTTATGGAGAAGGTACCACAAGCTGGTCATATTCAACTCATAATTGAATTGACAGTGTTATGTTGGCATTTGAGTGTAGTTCACATAGCAGGGTCTTATGCGGGAAGTTTGGAGCTATATGTAGTATTTGTGTTCGTTGCCAGGGCTCTTTTACTAGGTGAGGGTAAGGTGGGTATTCATTTTGAGTTATTGCTTAGATGCAGACAATGCGGTAATACTATATTTGCTAGTGTCTAGGATTATCCTCTGAAGCTGATACTGTTTTTTTTTTTTCTTTTTGGTCGATGGTTTTTCACGCATACTGTATCAGGGCTTTTCTTGCTGCAGTTGAACACATGTTTTATGCTTGCTGCATTCTGTTTTGAATGGGGAAATGTATGATTTCTAATCCTAAAAGAAGGTTGAACTATGCTGCATTACTATCTTCACCTAACAAGTTCTACCAAAGGGCTATTTTAACATGATGGCACTGTCTTTGGCTTCCTTAGCAATTACAAAAGTGACTTTTAGTACTTATGAAAATCATGAATTTTGCAAAGGATAAGAGAAAAAAAGATGTTTCGTATGTTTTCTGTCTGCCTTCTCTTTTTTGGGTTGTTAACCAGGATTTCTTGCCTTAAAAGTTAGTCATCCTAAATCTTCATTTTGTAATTCACAATCCATTTGCTGTCATCCAGGCAAATCGCCGGTTGCAGTTTCTGCATAAACATATCCGTATATGAGCCTTTGAGAGACTGATATGTTGTTGTACCTCATGTGTAGCTGGTGAATGTTTTCTGGATATTTTTTGCACTGCTAGGTCCTATGTTTGATGTGCTCCACATTGACATGTCTGCTTGATGCAATTGAGATGCCTATTCTTTCAAGCTCTGTTTGTTTTAGATTCTAATCGATTATTTTATAGTCTGTGCAATGCTGTTTCTGTCCATTGAATGCCATCCCTTGAGGGGACTTCCAATTGGTGTTATGTGATGCTTACTCTCATCTTTGCCTCATAGGAAGGAGAAAATCAGACTCTGACTTAGTATTGGTTTTGTGGCTTGCTTTTTAGGACCCTGAGAACAAGAAGGTCATAATATGTGATGAGAAGCTGAAGAAAATATTTGGTGGGAAAGACCGAGTTGGGTTTCTTGAGATTGCAGGATTGATCAGTCCTCATTTCCTCTGATGGGATCAAATGCCCAATAGGTGAAGTAGGTAAGCAGGGCTACTTTGTCGAGCGATCTTTTGCATGCCTGGCATCTGTTTTGGTTGAAGAGATCAGTGAAAGAAAATTACTGGTTCTTGCTCTGTAGTTATTTTACAGATTATTTTCCCAGTAGTTGCTTAAAACTTTTTTTGGATCTCGAGTTTTGGTTACAAAATTTGTAGGCTTTTTGATGCATCAGTGTTGGCATGTTCGACAGGGAGTTCTGAATTTAATTTTGTCTTTTAAGTCCCAGTCTTCTAATCTATATTTCGAATGTTGGGAGATATCATCTAGCCTGGTCTGAAACTTGAAATTGTTCTCTTGAAAGCAACTTGGCCGCAGCCAAATTATGAACTGAATTTGCCAAACCTTCTCTAGTACCTAATTCCTATGTATTCGGATAAAACTATTGTTTGCACGCAGATTCATTTAGGTAGGGTGCGTTTGATCATTGGATCAATTGGTTACGTCTGGAATTTACTTGAACTCAAGCACAGAAGGATGATAATTCAATGTGTTAGGCTGGTTTCATGCCGTACAAAGCAGATGCTCCTCCCTACCTGATCCGTGATTTGGCAGATTAACCCTCGGATCTTGTAATGTCTTTCTTGTAGTTATGCTCGAAACATTCCACTGTACAGGGTTTCCTTAGTTACAGCTCGATTAGGATTGGAAGTAAATTTTTCGGCCGCTTCAGGGACTTAGGAGGTTATGAATGTGATTATCCTTGATGATCTGTTATGCAAATTGATAAGAGCTGCGTGGCCTCTATTCCTCTGGTTGGATTATTTTCCCTCTCCCGTGTTACTTGAGTGGGGAGACTAGTGCTGTTTCCGGAGGCTAGTGAAGTGACGTTCTCGCCGATTAGGGCTAATCCCAGTCACTCATTAACTTTGCAATGATAGTAATGGCACTCGCACTGGGCCATTGTTGGCCCGAACACGCAAGGGACGCGCATGGAACAACTTAACTCACTCGATAACATAGATAACGTTGGAGGTGAAATATTCCAAAGTTCGCAAAAGCAAAAAAGGCGAAATCAAGCCGCTCAAATCTTTAGTCTTTTGCGGAAGATGCTCCCACCACGCTGCGTAATCAAGCGCTACGAACCACAGATCGCAAATACCCCATCTTTCGCAATTGGAAAAAGCTTTAGACTTTGCACCTTCCGCTTTACGACTGAGCACTTTTGGTTACGAACCTTCACCGGTTGTATCACCATCGAACTGATACTATAATGATGCTTTTGACACGATATGAGTACCTGCAACCTCTGGAACACCTGGGACAGTACAAAAGGGATGTAAGGGTCGAGCTTCTCTTTAGCTTTTCTTTAACCGAATCGGTTCTGATCTCTTGGAAGTGTCGTTCTTGAAGCACACTCGCGCAGCAGCTGGCTTCCAGAACCACTAGCTCCCGGTGATGGCAGCGACTGTTGTGACAATGAAACATTTGTTGGTCAGGTATGGGAGCTTAGGTATGCTATAACTATGATGCTTGTTTAAGTCGGTGTTCAAGCGGTTTACTAGATAAGGAATTACCTCGGGTAGCATGTGGAACTAGGAATGATAAAACCAGTTATCCTATGAGTGGTTATTACTTGAAAGTGAGAGAATCCGTTTTTTCCCTCCTTATATATGTGTGATCAGTTTAATATTCAGGACGATCCAATCAATTTATCTGGGATGGCGCCGTTGCCTTGCATTTATTGGGCATGAGGCGAGATCTTGCAATGACTTAAATGTGATTGATAAGGCGACTAGTGTGTGATATATCTCTTACTAGTCATGTAGTAAATGCTCAGTGAAATAACTTTCTCGGCTGTTCGGAGCACCGTTCATGAGCATGCGGAACTGAGTTATTCTCACAAAATTCTCTCTCTCTCTCTCTCTCTCTCTCTCTCTCTCTCTCTCTCTCTCTCTCTCACACACACACACACACACACACACACTGGATTGAAAGTTACGTAGCCAGTCATTGACAAAATAATCTGCATGTCAACAAAATCTACCTTTCTAGACATGCAAAGCGAGACCGGCGATTCATGAGTGCGTCCCCATTGATAAAGAAGCTGGAAACACCCAAAACACAGACGAGTGGTGGTGATCAAGTTGATGAGCCTGACGAGGATGGTCCATGCTGGATGCCGCATCCAAGAACGGGGATATACTACCCGAGAGGTCACGAACGGGTGGTGGACGACATTCCGGAGGGCGCATCTTCTTTCTCCCAGGCTTTCTGGCTCAGGAGTGTGGATGGAGTGGACAGACCTGATCCAGATGAACTGACTCATCACGGTCACCTTCCTCTAAGTAAATAGTGCAAATTCGAGCGGCTGAAGCTGAAGCATTTTCACAGAATGTCAGAAGTTCAAGGGAAGAAAAGTATGTGTACATTGTAATTAATCTAATAAACCCTGTGAGTTCGCGCCGCAATTCACATCGTGCACTGCTCTTCATCCAATAAAGCATCTTGAGTAGTATTGATATCTTCATACTGGTGTGATAATCATCTTTAACTTCTAAGGTGTGGATCATTATTTTTTGGTAGAATCAATACGGACATATAAGCACGAGCTCGGTTAGACTGCATTTCTCACACTTTGTACAGAAGTCAAATTTGTTGGAGCTAGCGATATCACTGAGAGGGAGGGGGGGTCAATATGTGATTTTAATAGCACTCGACAATTTAATACAGAAGTAAATCGGTCAAGTTGAGTATTACCAAATTCAAGAAAAATCTAAGGTTGAATAACAATAGTGATACAATGATATGATTACTATACTTATCTTAGTATACTTATCTATTGATTAGATTCACTTAGCAGAGTATATTCATTGGTTTAATCTGATTCATTTCTTCAATAGATTCACTTACTAAGTATATCTAATTGTCAAGTCTAGTCACATATCAAGTGTGCCATTTGTCGACCGACTAAAAGTGTTATCATTACTTGTATGAGAAATAAAAGAATGTAAGCGGGTCATTATCATGTGATACATATGGTAGTTGTTAAGTCATAATTGATGTGTATGGCCAATGTTCCATATGATGAAGATATTTGCCATAGGCAGTTCCCTTGTGTGAGTATGTATAAAAAGCTCTGGAATTATGTCGTTTTAGGTCGAGTTGATAGACTGGCACACTTGGACTCGATTGAATTTGCAAATTCAATGCTCGAAAATTAGAGTCGGGCTAAATCAAGTATTGATTGTCTTGCTCAAGTTCAACTAGATTAGAAAATCAAAATACTCAAGCTCGACTCGACAATCATCGTTATGAATAAAGCTCTATTGTCATGTCATTTTAAGTGTCATGCGTCTATTTTTCAAATTATTGAATATATTTTTAAAAGTATTGAAAACTTGATTCACAAGCCTATTGAGTTGAGTATTGACAAGTTGGAGCTACACTCGACAAGATACTTGAGTAGCTTGAATAAAAAATCGACTCAAAATTCCGCGAGTTGATCACGAGTTCTCATTGGCCCGAGCTTCTGTAGATAAGCTTGACTTGGTTTCACTCATAATCGGATCACATAGACATAGACGTTGCTCAAGATATTCCACAGAGCTCACCTATATTTCCTATGAGTAAATTTTCAAAACATTATTTCTTTACTATGAAAATAATTCACATAAAACTATAGTTTCTTTATATTTTTTTTCAAAGCAAATCCCACTCATTTTCATAATTTGAATATGGCAACACTTCTTTTAAGTCATGAAAGTAATAAAAAGTCACATGTGACAATGTCAATATATGCATTGAATCATTTTAGATAATTTATAATAAATCAAAGTTAAATTGCATCAGCATTGGGTTTTCGCCTCGTTGATTGTCCTCGTCCATCTGGAACAAAGAAGGAGAAATGGACAAGTTCACGTCACATAAAGCTAGGTTTCTTTGCTCTTCTCATCGGTCTTCATCTTTGCCCACCAGGTCATAATTAAGGATAATACCACCAAAAACTCAAAATTATACCATTTATCACATATTTAGCTAAAAAAAATTTGTGACACGAAAAATCTTGAACTTATCTTCTTGTGACACAATTACCATAAACTTTTTTTACGATATTAAAAATCCCGAAGTTGTATATTTGTGACACATTTATTCTATAATTTTTTCTTCTTCTTTTCTTTATTTTTGGCATCTAATTTGGTCAATGAGGGCCGCCGGCGATGGCTTCATGACCCTTGCCGAGTGGCTGGAGAGCTCCAGCGGTCCTTGCGGATCTCAACTCGCTGGAAAAAGTGAATTTTTCAAAAATAAATAAATAAATAAAAGAAGAAAAAAAATCTAGGGGTAAATGTGTCACGGAGATAAAAGTTTAGGATTTTTAATGTCATAATAAAAAGTTTAGGGTAAATGTGTCACAGTGAAATAAGTTCAACATTTTTGGTGTCACAAATTTTTTTTCAGAATAAATGTGTCACAGATGGTATAATTTAGGGTTTTTTTTTGTGGTATTTTTCCTTGTTGTTTTCATCTGAAAGTTTTGGCTGGCTCTGCTACTTGGTTGTTTTGAACTAACTTTAATGGAGCATTTACTTGGATTGAGCTGACGTTGGATGTTTGAACGAAGGCTTAATCTGTCAAAACTGCACTCTGGCACTGTTCCACAAAGAAGAGTCGCAGATAAAAGACCTCTTAGGGCATATATTCCATTGGAATCTGTCAGCAATGTGGATCTGGTTTCATAGCATAAGTCTGGTTAAAATGAGCATATTCCACAAGTTCCAAGTATTCTATGCCGGCGAAGACTCTCGGAATCATAAAGTTGCCACTGACATGTCCATTCTGATAAATCTTATACATAGTCATCTCATTGATTTGATCATATTGATGAGCATGGGTGGATTTTCTTGCCCGTAGAATCAAATACATCTTGCATCCACAGTTCACTGCCCCCAATGCCTGATCTCCGTACAACATTGCAATTCAGGGGTTGGCTATGACAAGATCGAAAAGCAAGATCCTTAATGCACAGGCCAACACTGACGTGTGTACTATAATTGATGATTAATGCATGCCCTTCTCACTTTCTTGTCATGTAAATACACATAATTTAAGAAGGGATAGTTGTGCATATTTACCTATAAGAGTCATTAGACTTTAATGTGTATGAGAATGCAAACTTGTTGGGCTGGAAACTTTCCTAAAAAAGTTGGCATAAGAAGGGAAAATTTCCGTAAGCATACATCTTTTTTGTTCCAATAATCACTTACTTACATATCTTTACGTTTGCAATACCACTCACGTACCTCCAAAGAAAACCCAAACAAGAAAAAGATGAATTACCCTCGTTTAATTTTTTTAAGCTAGCAAGATGCTAAAATGAGTTCATAAAAAAAAGTTCGTGAGCTAGCAAGGTGTTGTTGATTTTAAGTGCTTCGGATGAATAGAGGAATTTAGGATTTCGAAATGGGCATTATTGAAATTTTGTAACTGGGAAGGATATAATGAGTTGATGAGACCTTTTGGCATCCTTGCTGGTATAGCATATGATAACTCCATTGACACTTTGACATTTAGGCTTCGATATCATGTCCACATGTGAAGAAGATGACTAACACATACCTCGATGAAATTGCCTTCACTGATCCGGTGATCCCGTCAGTCCTTCATTGCTAATAACGAGGAACGCTATGAACGTATTCCTACATATTTACTTTTATAGGTATCATTCTTATCTCTTTGTGGAGATTAACAGGATCGAAAGTCATGAAGAGCGAGGAAGTCGCGACAACGAGTGGACGACGGGGGTGTTTGGATATCGTACAATGTGGGCGTGAAAGGATCAAAGGAGGCTGCGACGGTCGTGCCTTAGTAGTCAAAGGCCGAAAAGGGGCATACTGGGGGTGCCCAGCCACCGCCTTACCCTCTTCTGTCTCGTCCCTTCTTCATAACTAGAGGAAAAATGAGTGAGGATTGGGCATATTAGTGGTATTAAAACTTGTTAAGAAAGTGCAATTTGAGTTCCAAATTTTTTAAAAAGTACAATTAAATCATAAAATTTGTCAAATTAGTATAATGAAACCTTTCCATTTCAACTTAACTAATACAAAGTGTTGACGTTTGTGTTTAATTATTTTCTCTTTGATGTGGTGTTTATTAAAGCATAAAGTGTAGGATTAGAATGATATCATTTCGTTTCGAATCCTAATTTTTTACCCAATCGTTATTTAAATTAGATTTCAGGATTAAAAAATATACGAAAAAGTTGCGGAAAACAAAAAAGAAAATAAAACCCACGGGCCTTTCACCTGTGGGGGCACCGAGCCACCCATTGTTCTCGTTCACTGCCGCAACCCGTGAATTAGTATGCACTTTCGAAAAGATGGTAATGATTGGTAAACTTTCTATAGTAAAAGCGATTAAACGTAAAAACAAAGAGCAACTTATTGAAAACAGTAAAACGACAAAGTGACGTGATAAGAATGATTCGTAAACTTTGATCTAGTCTATTATATGGTTTATAAAATTTTAATTTATTCAATATGGTTCTCTAATTTTTGCCATGTATGTAATATAATCTCTGAATTTTTTTTAATTTTTTAATGTCGTTCCTAAATTTTTGGTGCATGTTCAATTTATTTCCTAAATTATATAAAAATGTTCACTAATATCCTTCCATTAATTCAAGTTTAGAGATAAGATTGACCATTTTAAAATAATTTAGGGACTAACATGAACATGTACCAAAATTGATGCATTACATTGAACGAATCAAAAGTTAGGGAATCACATTGGATATCTGACCAAAATTCATAAAGTAGCTGTGTCATTTTTCCTAACGAAGAACCTCACATCTTTAAGTTAGTTTACAACACGACGTGACATTTCACCACTAGCAAGGCTAGTTGAACAAAGCCCTTGCGAGGCGTTGGACATGGGTCGCGGCGAAAAACTCTAATTAAATAAGGGCTGCTGGTGTCGGCAGGCTCCCCGCTTCTCTGAATGCCTCCGCCCTGCAGCCATCTCCCTCTCCACCACAAATCGTCGCATAATTTGGCTGCATAGTTATAAGTTCAAAAGCAAACAAGATGATTTCATAGTGTTGCGCTATTGGTTGCGCGGCTCTTTCTTTTTTACGACTCTTTATTTTCCTCTTTTACCATGGACCGTCGTGCACTTTCTGTAAATAGTTGTAAGTTATAAAGAAAAGAAAAGAGAAGAAACAAACAAACAAACAAAGGACATACTTTCAATGTTGAAAATTGGAGAGAAGGAGAGACAAACAACTTCATTTTTTTATACTTTTGCCATGTTGGTACCATCAAAATCTTAAAAATAGTGAATTGTCTTTCTTATCTCAGGAATATGATTTAGATCACTCGAATTTAACATGACGAGAGTTCGAAAAACTTGAATATTGGGTCTCGGCATGTCTTAATTCAATCCATTTATGTTGAGAGATAAATTAACTTTGGATTAACCTGAACATTATAGGATTAATGATAGAGTCAAATATGATGACACTCCAATTGGATTTTTGGTGTTACCTGAAATTAAAAATGCCCAGCTGGAGAGTGGAGAGTGAAACGGCGTCGTGTCTATGGGGAAAGCCGACTTATTTTGAGATTTGCCTTTTTAATATTACTGCAAAATAATATCAGCAGGTGCAAGGGAGATGCTAAATTTTTTTTGCTTTTTATCCCAAACCACCGGAGGCTTGCCATGGTTGCCAAGGGGGGCTTACTGGGTTTCCCCAAGTTGGGCCCATTAGAGGCCCACCAAGGTCCAAAGTTCAGGATTGTCCCTCGCCGACCAGGAATATATATATGAAGGATGTTGTCATCGAAGAGATAAAATCACGAGTCATCTAAGGAAATGTATTTAAATTAGTGCAGGATAATGACAATCACTTATTTGTGGAATTTAAAGATTATGTTCGAGAGATTTATTGAGTAAATACAATAATTCCATTTGCATTTTCAACCACAATCTCGTCCGTTGTTTGGTAATATCCAAGGGTTATTTTTTTTTATCAATTATTGGGTATTTTTTAAAATTTTTCTAGGCAAGATTTTGAGAATTTGAAAATTTATTTGAGTTTTCTTTTTTAGATAAAATGAAGAGATCATAAAGATAAATTGTTGACAATTTATCAAGATCTACATAATTATTTTTCCCTTTAGTAGCATATGCATAGATAAAATAAATTAACAAAAGAAACAAGTACCAAGCTAGTTTGTGAGATTTCTTTTTTCCAATGTTAAAGTTTAGGCAAGTTTGAGTTTTTCCATTTGGGCAAAAAATCCAAATGGATGGTTGGATTAAAATTTTGAAAATGGTGAATTGTCTCTTTTATTTCAGAAATATGATTTGGATCAATTGGATTTGTCCAGAGAAATTTGAATTTAAAACTTCAAGGGTACGATATACTTGAATATCAGGTCTCAACATGTTTTACTTTGATCCATTTGCGGTGAGAAATAAATTAACTTTGGATTAACTTGAGAATTTTAGAGCTAATAATAGAGCTGAAAAATTTAGAGTTAAATGATTTGCAACAAAATGTTTCTCTGTCACTTCATTTAGACATCATTTTTCACTGGAATTAAATCTTTTTCTTTTTCATTTTCTTTTGGTAAGGGTCTTTTTCTTTTTCTTAAAACACAGAATCTTGCAAACTCAAGCGCATACAAATAGCTTTCGACTCTAGAAGTGGGGGCTTGAATCTCTCAACAGACCCTTCGCCTTCTTCAATCTCTAAAGGGCCATCATCATCTCCGTCGATCACAAGGCCCGGCCACCGTCTCCGTTGCAAGTAACGGCAACTCGACAGCGCTCCTTTCTGCCGTCTTTTCTCGCAATAGCAACATGCTACTTATAACCGTCATTTTGTTTGGAAAGCTGCTGTTATTTGATACATGATGTGCTTTGCTTGTTTCTTCTTTTAGTAATTTATTAATAGGATTGAAGTGGAGTAATCAGAAAATCCAGGCTGCTAGCTATGGCATCGGCTCCCGCATTTTGCTCTTATCGATCTGAGTGGCATCGAGCAGTTGTTAATCCCAATAGAAATGAAGCAATGGTTGATACTTAGCACTGTATTGTCAGTGGGCATCTCCGGGGGTTGCAAGTCGGGGTGTGCAATCGGATCAGCTAAATCCAATTCTCGGATCGGCCCACCCTGAAAACAGGGTCGGGAAAAAAGTCAAATGCAAACAGGATCGGGTACATGGTCCAAAAAAGGGAATCGGTTAGAACATGATCTAGGTTTAGAACCTACCCACCCTGAATCTTGAACCCGATCATTGAAAAATAAATTTCATTTAGTGGAAACTCCGATTTTCTAAGTAAATAAACTTGATCAAATCATAACTTTTGCATATGTCTTTAGAATATAGTTATTTTGTTTATTTTTCTTTATATGTGAATTTTAGGTTCTTGTCAGAGATTTTGTATCACGTGAATTGGCTCGCCTAATTTCACTTTTGGAGGAGTTATGTTTGCGGCAAAGATTTGTTAATCATTTTAGACAATGAAAAGTTTCATGTAGTTTTGTAGGAATGAGACTAATATTATATCCATGTTTGTTGCTAGTATATGTAATGTCAAGATTTTTGCTTTGCCTTATACTTTTGTTTATGATAATTTGCCTTATGGATCATTAATTTTTTGTTTAGTCAAAAAGTTTATTTACTTATTAATTACAGGTGTCTAATGTTTCTCTATAAATTAAAAGAATCATATTTTTTTCTCACATATTAATATTAAATTCGAAATTGTAAGGATGTGTGGTTGCAAAACAGGTTCAAATATAAATAGGGTTAATCTTGAAACTAGACCGAAAAAATAGGGTAAGTCGGATACATGATCTAATGTAAACAAACTCGGGTACATGATCCAAAAAAAAGGAATCGATTATAATAGAATCAGATAAATGGTTCAAGTCTAGAACCTACTCACATTAGACCTGATTGGACCTTATCACCCCTAGTTGCAAGTGCTAATGGGAGGAGAGAAGACATGCATTGCCTGATTGTTCTTTTTGAGCGGTTTTAATGATTGTTCTTTTTTACCGTGTCTGCTGCGTACCTTTCATTGCTTGTCGGTTTGATGCTTACGTTTCGAAAATGCTGCATACCTTTCAATGCTTCAACTTCCTCTCGAGAGAAGAAGAAGTGTCCACACGATCCCGATCAGCACGGCAATTGACGCAGTACCTTTCATTACCTGTACCTTTCATGGCCTGGCTTGCTGCATACCTTTCATTGCTTGTCGCGTGGGTTAGGATCCCCTCACTTGAAGTTAAGAAACTTATCCCCCTCCCAACTCTTAGACAAAAAAGCTCCCTTAGTGCATGGGAAAATTCGCCTCCTCACCCTTGGATAGGGGATCTGTCAGTTGTCAAATGGGTGAATCAAATTAAATAGATAATAATTCGACTTATATTGATATTAATGTTACTTAAATATTAAAGAAAACTCATATCTACCCATTTAATCAAGCTTTTAAGCTTTTCATGTGTACATGTTATTTGGATGAAAATATCGCATCATATTACCAAAGTAAATTAAACAATACCGATGATGGTGGAGCGGTGAACTAGCATTTAAGAAGGGGTCTTTTTACTATGATGATTTTGAGGTGATTCGAATAAGAAAAGGAGTGGATAGCTATGATTCCTCATAGAAGAAGAAGTGTCTACATGATCCCGATCAGCTACAAAATCGGGTGTCGCATGAATTTGTCCAGAGATATTTGAATTTAACACTTCAAGGGAACGATATACTCAAATATAAGCTCTCGACATGTTTTACTTCTATCCATTTATGATGAAAAATAAACTAACTTTGGATTAACTTGAATTTTTAAGAGTTAATGATTGAGCCGAAATCGATGACACTACAATGATTTTATGGCAAAATGTCCCCCCCCCCTCTTTCAGACATCATTTTCCATTGGAATTGAATATTTTTCTTTTTCTTAAACATATAATTTTGCAAACTCGAGCGCACACAAATAGCTTCTGACTCTAGAAGTGGCAACTTGAATCTCTCAACAGACCCTTCGCCTTCTTCAATCTTTGATGGGCCATCATCATCTCCGTCAAGCACAAGGCCTGACCACCATCTCCGTCGCAGGTCACGGCAACTTGACAACACCTATTTCGCCGTGTTTTCTTGCGATGGCAACGTGCTATATCCAGCAGTCGTTTTGTTTGGAAAGATGCTGTTATTTTGATACATTAAGTGCTTTGCTTGTTTCTTCTTTTAGTAATTCATTGATAGGATTGAAGCGGAGGAATCAGAAAATCCAGGCCGCTGGCTTTGGCATCGGCTCCCGCATCTTGCGTTTATCGATCTGAGTGCCATCGAGCAGTTGTTTATCCCAATAGAAATGAAACAATGGCTGATACTTGCACTGGATTGGCAGTGGGCATCTCGCCGCGGGGGGGGCACGTACTAAATTGCGGAAAGAAGACAAGGTGAGAACTTCATCGGAGATCATGATTGTCCTTTTTGCGACTCTCTGCTGCAAATCTTTCATTGCTTGTCGGTTTTGCAGTTGATGGTTCGTCTCGATATGACTTGGTTGCTTTCTTGTTGAATCTCAGTTGAACTATCAAGCATTTCTGTGCATATCATAAATAAGTACAGCCGTTAAATAGATGAATCAAGTTGGATCAGCAATATTCCATCTATAATAACTCATATTTATGCAATGAAAATTTAATAACCTACACCCCACTCCACCCTTATTGGATCTATATCACCAAAACATATTAATGTTAATCCAAATTAGGAAAATCCATATCCACCAATGTTAATTGGTCGAATACGAGCCACAAGGCATATCTTATGTTTTAACAACTCATCACAGGCTAATCACAATGGGTAGAGTTAAGCTCTATGAGGCGAGCACATGGATGTACTTTCGGCTCCGGCTTTACACAAAAATGACTAAACTGTAACAGAATGTATGTGGCTTACCATGTGATAATCAATGAGATCGAGTCAGGTGATGTGTGGTGAGCGTGGGAAGTTTAGACAAATGAGATGGCAAGAAATCCAAAATTTTAAGAAAAAAGAAACAAAATATGAAAAACACTATTGTCATGATCTATCCGAACCTCATAGGGAGGGAGGGGGATGGTCATCAACATAAATTTAGAGATCTCTCTTAAAGAGATTCGAATCGACATTTCTAAAATAATTGAATGTGACTACCGAATGACAATAATGGAAAATCCGGAAGTCGTCGGGCAATTAATAATACATGGTCTCGTCATAAGTCTCGAGATATGATCCCTTGGAAGCTGACTATTTAACGATAAAAGTGAACTTAAACCTAATAAATTGATTCAAGTGAAGTCTAAACTATATTATTCTAATCATTCATTAGATGAAGTGATATTAAGTCTAGGTAAATTTTGTTAGACAAAACACATATTAATTGATCCGTATATGTCTAAATTAGCATAATCTTAATGAACTTAGGATAAACTTTTACAAAATTTAGATTGGCATGGATATCGGACTAACACCATCAACTCTATGTGTGTTATCTCCTTGATCTCCATCACGTGACATAATCCAAGGGTGTCGATTTTGACATTCAAACACTCATCCAATGTGTTCAATCAAAGCGAAGTAGGATTAATACTCATATCAAATAAATCAGGTGGCCTCGAGGTTGGCACGAAATTTACTAATGTCATTCGATTTTCTCAAGTCATTCCAAGGAGCATCATATCTTGTATCGAATCTAATCGTGCATTTAAACATTTGCAGGCAAAGCTAAATAAGACATGCAATTAGGCTAACGGTGCATTTGGTTCAATGTTCCCAAGATGTTTTAAACCTCCAAAACCTATTTGAGAAAATATGATATGCTTGACAACCATTCTGAAAAAAGTTTTGGAGTAGAAAACTAGTATTGGGATTGTTGAAAGCTGAAAACAAGTTACATTAGCTTTTAATAGTTCCTCAAAATCCATTTTCAAAGATGAACCAAACGTAGCTTAAGAAGCATTGGAAACCCAAAAACACTTAGTTGTCCATCGATGACAACTTCAATTTTTTCGAAAATCGATGTTAATTAATTAAACAATGTCTATTATAAAGTTATTATTTGATTTTTAAAGCAAGACTGGCCTTTATGAACAAAAAAATTATTTTTATTTTTTCAAAATTTTTTAATTAAAAAATATTTTGTTGTTTTAATCTTAACAAAATTATATAATATAATATTTAAAAAAAGGATCCAGGTTGGGCTTCAAATTCAACCCGTTTCCTTGAGAAACTCTCGAACTCAACTATATTATGATATCTCCACGAAAATGAATTAACAAAATGATGCATTGGAGGTTCGGTTTTTATTTGAAAAGATGCCATGAAGGTTCAGTTTTCCGAGCATGTATGAAGAAAGGCGCCTCTTGATGAATGGTCACCAAGACTGAAAATGAAAATGCTCGACGAAGAGTCACAATGGTTCTGGGAGTTGACTGGAGGAAAAGAAATAAAAATATTATAATATTCAGACTCGGGTTGGGTACGTGCGTGGTGATTAGTGGTGATTACTGGCTTAGCTTAGGTCCTTCCTCCTCCACAAAAATGAGGTGTCCCTAGGGGCCAACCTCACTTGTGAGGTTCCCACAAATATACTCTCACTTTATAGCCTACTCTTGTTCAATGTGGGACTCATCACTTTCACTTCTCATTCACACATTTTAGGGACACTAATAAGTCCCCAACACTTCATCTCTGGGCTTAAGGGGCTTTGAGATATCCTGGGTTCTGTGATTTGCACAGTGTAATCAGTGATCGCGACCTCATTGGTGGTTTCTCTTATCTTCTTGCCTAGACTCTCTCGTTCGTTTGCTCTCCCTCTCGCGCTCTGGCATGGGTGACGGAAAGTCGTGGGCTTTTTTGGTTCAGGTTTGAAAGTGCACCGTCCACGAGGAAAGCTTGCGAACTGACATAGGGAGGACTTTTTCTATTCTTTGTTGCTTTGATTTTTTTTTCCTTTTTTCATTAGTTTCGATTTTTTTTTTTTGAATTTTTTTTAAGGAAAATTTGATGCGTGAACATCTGTGAAACTGGCTAGATAATGTGGAGACGACGTACGAGGACGACGAGGGTGCCGCTCGGTGTGGATGGAACCTCAATGGGTACATGCTTTCCTCGTCATACGGTGGGATTGACTTGGTTTTCGGGAAGAGCAGAGAAATTTCGCCCGGAACAAGAGAAAGGAGGGGACGCCAGAAGAGAAAAAAAGAGTGGCGGAGAAAACAAAGCACGCGAAGACCCGGCTCTACCATCTCGAGCCAAAGCACCACGACCTTGCACCACGACCTTGCACCACGATCTTGCTGTGACTTCCTTTCTATTGTGCCGCGCGAAATTTCTCTGCTCTTCCCCCACGACCTCTTCTTTTCAGGCCCTCTTTCTTTCTGCTCGTCACCCTCTTCTCTTCGCCCACGAGCGTCTCCTATTATAGGGAGAGCGGTCGCCCGATTTTTGTTTGTTTTTTGAAAAAAAAAGAATTCTTCTAATTAAAAAGACCGGATTTGTGTAAACTTTCCTTCAAAATCCATTATCTTCCGTTGCTTCAAATTTCCTTGTAGATCGAATTTAACTCCCATTCTGTTTTATTTATTGAATATGCTGCTCCCATGAAGACATATTCTACTTCGAAATTTTTCTTCCACTTCAATTTCAAACGTAAAAACTAACAACAAAAAAATTTCTATCTAATGAGCTCAAAATTTGAACATTACATCTTCAAAAAACTCTTCCGGTTACATGTACAACAGCCCGTGATAACATCATAATTAAGCCATGCGATCCACACGTGATGTAAATATAAAAGAAAGGCCTCTTTCTTTCAAAGCATATATCCTTTCACTAAATCTTTGTTTAAATATGCCAAATCCTAGGGGTCGGACTGACTCCTAATTTTCTTATGCAATTGATTTTAATGATTAATCAAAATTTAGGTTTCAACAATTAGGTATGCTAATATAGCAGTATCATCTAACCCTCTCGGGCCACGCACTGTCCATTAACCCTTGGAACAACCTGGTTGGAAAGCTGCTATCCTTGAAGAGTTGGATGCTCTTGCAATCAACAATACATGGGAACTTGGTCCCGGTCCTCCTTTGATGAATGCGGTTGCATGGAAATGGGTGTACGAGGCAAGAAGCTTGACTTTTTGGAAAAAGATTTTATGACGAGGATAACAGACTTCCTGGAAACTTCGGACGAGAAGCAAACATGTCTAAGTCGCATAATCCTTATTATTACTATTCATAGTCAGGAAAGCTCGCAGTTGCCGCATACACGTAATGGGGTCCAAACGTCATATATATATTCTGCATGCATTTGTGCTCATCGATCTTGCAAGCTAGACAAAGTAATCACACGTATAGAGAGATATCATGGAACGCTTGCTTCAGTGCTCTGCGAATCAAGTGCCTCTGACCCCTCCAAGCTTCTTGCAGAGAGCACGTCTCGTCTGTGGCTACAAGACCTCCATTAACTTCGGCAACACGAGTCGCACGTGGACACAAACCCACGAAAGGTGGTCGAATCTTGCCTCCGCTCGGACTGTGTTAAAGATCTCGGGGGGCGATATCGTAAGTCTCTATCTTGTTTGCTTGGCCTTCAATTATAGCCTTATGTCTCATGCAAATGGAAAGGGGTCCTGTGACATTCATGTCTCACATCGCCTAGTGAGGGAGTTTTGGGAGAGCTTATATGTGATAAGTTGCCCTTGACTCACTGACAACTCTTTTTCTCGAGGAAAAACAAAGCCGCGAAGGCTAGTGCGGCCCAAAGCGGACAATATTATGGGTGGAGGACGTTACAAAGTGGTATCAGAGCCGACTTCTAACCGCATGTGGTGACCACAATGAGTGTTCGCTGGTGCCACTAAGGGCACAACGAGGATGCTGTGCCATTGAGGGGGAGAGTTTGTGACATCCATGTCTCACATCGCCTAGGAAGGGAGTCCTGAAAGAGCTTATATGGGATGAGCTACCCTTAACCCACTGACAACGCATTTTCTCGAGGAAAAGTGAGGCCCAAAGCAGACAATATTATCGATGGCGAGGTGAAGGACATTATAAAGTGGTATCAGAGTCCACTCCTGACCGCATGTGGTGACCACAATGGGCGCTCGTTGGTGCCGCTGAGGGCACAACGAGGACGTTGTGCCATTGAGGGGGGAAGTTTGTGACATCTATGTTTTCCATCGCTTAGGGAAAGAGTCCTAGGAGAGCTTATATGGGATAAGCTACCCTTGGCCCGCTAACAACGCGTTTTCTCGAGAAAAAACAAAGTCGTAAGGGCCAGTGGGACTCAAAGCGGACAATATTGTTGGTGGCGAGGCGAAGGACATTACAGGTCCTCGCTTTCTTTCTTTTTCCTTTCTATTAACTTTTAGCTTTCTTAAAGCTCTTGGTTTAAATGGGAATTGGGTCACTGATCATGGTCCTGCCATGAGTAGCTGTAAACCTAAGAATAAAGTGGGAGGGACAACAATAATTGTTAGATAAATCAGGTGAGTACATAGGCCCCTGCCCACTCAGCGTTAGAATTCTAGCCTTGTCAACATTGATTATAAGAGATAAAGTCTCATTATGCACTTAAGAAGGTAACACTTCAGATATGTGGACAGATAAAGCAAGAAGTGCTAACCCTTTACGAATCATTAATGTAAGATAGGATCTATGTACTAATTAAGATAGTGTAATCTTGACGAAGTATTGATGGTTTAAACCCAAAGCGTAATGCTGAAACCATCTTTCCAAGGCACAAGAAGAAGAAGTGACGCATTCTCATCGCTCAAATGCTGTGGTTGAAGAGATCTGTGTGTACTTCTGTGAAGATGAGCTAGACTAGCGTTTCTCTATTCGTACATAAAATTACTCTCACTCGTATAACATAGAACACTCCCCATAAAAAAGTAATTAAGCTTCCACAGTTCGCTGTTTAAAAATTTGTTTTACTGTAGACATTTGCTATCTTAGTTGTTAGTTCTATACACTGCAGACCAATCTTAATTGATCTGTTGGCTAACTCATCTCGCAGCTCCCTAATTTGCAAGTCTCATCTTAGTGAGCAAAGGACATCGTAAGAAAATTGTTAACTGGAGATCTAGACATTGGAATAGGGGATTTTGACACAGTTTGTGAAAATGTACAGATAAGCAGAAGCTGATATATGCTAGATGTTTGACCAGTGGTTGGATTTTTCACTCATTATCTTCTATTAATGTTTCGGCTGCATTCAAGGACATATACTCTGAAGCTTTGACACCAATTTATGGCATGGTTTTCCCCTGTTCGGATGAAGTGGAAGATCAAGAGCTTGGGTTTGTTTCAAATGACTTGTGCTTGTGTGGGAGCCAATTTATGTCTATTTCATAAAATCATCACGGATAATCACTCTAGGAGCCAAATATTATCCCTTGCTTGGATTCCAAAAGATTTTTCCTCTTCTCATGGTATTGTACCCTCAGTGGTGATGGGATCAATCTTGTCCTCGTCATCTGAGTTTAAATAAGTTTGATCTATTGAAGAAGGAAAGGTAATGCTCAGCCTCTGCATGAGTTGGCCAATCCTCTACTAGGAGTTGATATAATAGCAACAAATAGACAACAAGGCATTTTGTTGGAATTCTGGCATAGAATGGTAATTATGAAGTGATTGAACCATCAAGTCTCGTGTCCAGAACTAGCTGTACAATGGTTGAAGCACTCATGCAAACTTGTTCCTTTTCCACTCCAAGAAGCAGGTTCAGTCATAGAACTCCTGCCCAAACTATTCCTTTCCTTAACCTGCTTGAGAGTAAAAGGAAGATTGTGAAATCACTAATATTACCAGATTGTGAGGACTAATCCTTCAATTTTTTTTGGTCTTACTCTCTGCTGTTATCCAGAAATATGCACGTCTTTTGCCTGGAAAATATATGTATGTGGAGTACGGAATAAGTAGAACGACACTGATATCAGACGAGATGTTCAAATTGTGAACTTCATCTGTTTTAGTTTCCAAAGCACATTATCTGAACACAACAAAGCCCCGGGGGGGCACCCATCGACATTTTTTTTTTTCCAAAAATGGCATTTTAGTCCAAATGTGATGCAAATCCAGCAGGCATTGTTTTAATTAAGGAATGATACTCTTTCCATGACAAATGTGTTCTTTCATATTTGCAAAGGTGGCACCTATTCCTTCCATCTTAGCTGGTGACCCTGACCTTTCAGCTACCGTACAAGCCTTGAAGACTCTTGCTAGATGTGGTTCAGAAAGAATTGAGAATAGCGTTTCCGATCCTCTGGCAGATAGTCCACTAATCCAGGTCAGGTATTTCAATATCTTACAGTTTCTTTATTCGGAATTCCGTTCCTTTATCTCATAGATCCTCATTTTAGGCTGCAGCCACTCGATCCTTGGCAAGGGGTAGTAATTTTGATGCAGTAACATCCATGTTGAAGACTGGAAATTACTTTATGCTTTTTGTCACTTGAAGAGACTAATTAATTGTTGCCAAATCTTATTCTCCTTTTATTGGACAGTACAAGGTCTAGTATGATTGATTCTGGTTAGATTGAATTTACTAACCCAGCATTATTTCCTAATCAGAGAAATTAAATTTGCAATTCTGCTGTGGAATTTTCCTTACTCTGTCTTACTTTCATTTAGTGCCGTCCATTCCATAGCAAGTTAAATTTGCTTCACATAATGCTAACTTTTAGATTGAAATTGCTCAGTGACATTCCATCATATTGTTCTTCTCAAATTCAGTACTCCCATTTCATATTAAAGATCCTGGTAGGGTAGAGGTAGTGATGTATATGTGCAACTATCCGACACAATTTTAGAATGGTTATAGTACTCTTGATTTATATTTTTGTTTCCTTTGAATTGTTCTTGAGATCATTTTCTGATGCTGCAGTTTTCACTGAATAGGTTGTTCCGCAATTATCTTTTCCTGTTGCTTTATTCCCAAACTTTATCAGAATTCTGAAGCTTGGCGCTGAGAAGTTCATGTCCATCTTAAATGATGCAGGGGTTCAAGGTAATTTGCATGTTTCCCTCCTGCCTTCTTACTTGAAACATTTATGTTGACATACAACACTTTGGTTAGATGTAGTATCTTGAAAGAAAATCAGTTTTTATTTTTTCCGCTTTCCTTGCCAAGATGAGAAAGCGGTTGAGGGTATTCGGTTTTGCATGAACAAATAATGGCGTAGGCAAGAACTGTCATCATGCCCTCATTACTGGCACAAACTCGATTGCATGGTTAAGTTCTTATATTTGTTTAGTTTAGTTTTTCATTAAAATATTACTGAAAAAGCTATCGAGGAAATGATCGCCAAAGATTGGATTAATATTATAGTCTCAACGTCATGAGCGAAAGCCAAAAGGGTATTTTGGAAATCTATTATGAAAACAAAAGTGACCTTACAAAAAGAGTGAGAAAATATATGGCTTTGAATCAGGCTTGTGCTCCAAGTCAACCCTTAATGAACTCACAAAACCGTTTCTAGCAACGAGTCCATAGTTGCATGGTAGTAAGACAATTAACCAATTGTTTTTTTGAAACCCCATTTGTTCTCTCTTTCAATCTGGCTTGGAAAGTAATATCATCCAAGTTAACCCCAAAAAACAATTAAAAAAATTCAGTACAATGTACTCCAAGTTAACCAATAATGAACAGCGAACCCACTACTGCGTATGTATCAACCCAAGTTGTAGAGAATTTGAATGTCAGAGGAGCTGGGGTTTGTTCGAATTCACATGGAGAGAGAGGGAGACACCACTCAGCGTGGTTGTTGGAGCAAGATGAAGACTTGTTGCTGATGGACATTGAACTTATCTTTTGGGTGGTTTCAATGGGAAATTGTTTTATTAAGTCGAATAAGTTTGGCAGTCTGAACGAGTGTATTTTTCTTCCTTATCAATTTGTTGGATTATGATCTGTTTTTGTACGTGGAGTGCATGTGATCGGCACCCCGCTGAGGATGAAGAACAAAAACTTTTGTTGTTGTATCTTGATTTTTACAAATTCACAAGGTTTAGTACACTTTATGTTTTTCGATAAGCCACTTTATCAAATTCTAAATCTCCTCCTCCTTAACACTTTCTGATCTTGAGCGACGTATTCTGCATTGCAGGTCAGCGTCCTCCTAGGGTCTACGACGTATTCATTAGTTACAAGCAGGAGGACATGCAACCCCAAGTGAGCCATCTCAAGAGTGCTCTTGAACTGAGGGAGATAAAAACATTCGTTGATTTTACAGTGGAGGAAGGAGTAGAGTTTCAGCGAGCGATTGACAAAGCGATCCAGCAGTCACAGATTGCCGTCGTGATTGTCTCTCCGAATTTCCATTCGTCACCGTGGTGCCTTAACGAGCTGGTGAAGATCCTTGAATGCCGAAAAAAATGGGGTCTCATCGTGTTGCCCATTTTCTGGGGAACGGATGCGAAAGGGCTGCGAGAGCAGCCCAGTCATTTCGTGGAGAATATTGGCCAAGGCGAAATGGGTTTCAAGCAGGAGAATCCACGCCAGGTCCAGAGGTGGAGAGATGCTTTGAAAGCACTGGGCAGGATCAAGGGCTGGTCTGTCAGTAGCAGGTACTAAACCCTTTCCCTCCTGAGCTCCGCCTTCTTCTAAAGTGTACTTTTTTTTAGAATTGCTGAAGATAGTTACTTAGTTTGTGCATGAGAAGACAAAATTACTTTAAAAGCCTTCCTGTTCTGGTCAGTAGGAATTAAAAACTGGAAATGTGGAGTCTCTTCACTTGGACGTTGGTATATCTGCAGGAAGCAACGGCATGTGGTCACTTGCCACACTCCACCATCTCTAGCATACTTCAAGCTGGTGATACAAATTAATGCAATGATTATTGGGTTAAGCCTTATCCATCTAGTCATAAAATTAATCAATATGTTCAGATAGCGCTCTTCTGGGTGAAAACATTAATTCATATCCGTATAAACTGTAAGCCAATATATTAAGTGATTCTCCATCAGTCTAATACTTTTCTGAAGTTCTATGATATAGACTTGAAGACACCCAGGAGTTGATTATGTATTCGTGCTTCTACAATTGAAAACATCAACGAAGTGCACTTATGGTTGTTTCATCTATACCTTACTCTTGGAAATCTATTATTGGAGCTATTTGTTCCATTATGTACTTGTAAGTAATTGATATTTTGCTTACATTAATGGTATCCGAGCCATATCACATCCTTGTGAGATTAAGTGTTTCTTTAGAATTTTACACTTGTTCAAAGGTCTAGAGACAAAAAGGAGAGTCATTAAATTTACTGGTCCTAAGAAAAGTAAACTTTTGACCAAATTAATATGCATATTGACATTATTCCACATTTCTAATCCTTGAAGTTTTGTTTACTTCATTGCCTGTAATATAAGCGTCTATTATGATGGTTATACCTTGTAGTCTTAGGCTATTAGTGGACAGTTCAATTATTTCTGCTATAGAACAACTTTTCTGTTGGAGTGTGTGATTTGTGGGGTAACTACGTTTATGTTTTTGAGGAGAATACTGATATCCATGCTCTCGAGTCAAACATGATGCCTGAACTTTAAGTTTCATGTAAGTGGGGGGAGATTGGAGAAATTTTTACATGATTGTTGTATAGTGAATCCAATGGTTCTAATTCAATTTAGTATATGTACTAGGTTCACTAAATACTTTTTGAGAGGATTGTCGTTGTTATTATCGTGTGCTAGTACAGGATAAGTGAAGGGGGGATAGAGATTTGAGTGCGGGATCAGATAATCTTCACCCATGGTCAAAATATCTTACCTCGCAAAACCATTCCGTACGTTGAGATGAAACCTAGACATTTTTTGTTATTCTTTTTCTCAGAAACAACTATGAACCCCAGTTAAAAAATATTTGACACTCCTGATATTTTCTTCCTGCTGACTAGCACGAATGACCGGACATGCCTTTTGGTGCTTACAGTTCGGATAAAACTGAAGCAGATGTGATTAAGGACTTAGCGGACAAAATCGCAGCAAAGCTGAGCCGTTCGGTGTGACTCTCTCCATCAATCGAAGGTGAAAGACCATCAATTTTCTCCTCTTTCTCTCCATGTGTTCAGCTCAATAGTCGCAACTTCCCTGTGCCGATACTAATACAGGCTTTAAAACTTTTCGTTGTTATTGCCGTGGGACGGAACTAAATAAATTTAGAGGTATTGTTTGTAAAGATATTCGAATCAGCGTCCCTAAAAGATGGGTCGAACACATTGCCTAATCATAATGTAATTCAATTCATCAATTACGAACTCAGACTCTCTCAAATGCATATTTCACATGACATTCAAGCATTTTACTTTTAGAGGTTCTTTAACAGCCTAAATATTTATGAAAGTCCCAACTAGCCTGTTAGAGTCAACTGAAAACCGATCGAAATGTCAGAATATCGTTTCGATCTCTATGGAACTAGAGATTCTAAAATCGGGGATCTTATTTATGCTAACATTTTTATTTACGCACTTTTGGTACTTAACTAATTAGTTGTTTAATCTAAAGTGGTCATGCACTCTTACTCATCATTTAAAAGCTAAAAAGTCATTCAAAGTTACTAAGTGTCCATGGAATTATTTTTGGGAGATCATTTTCACGTCAGTCTAAGTTAAGGACAAATTAATTTGGAAAAGAAATTAACGCGTAATGAACTTAGGCTAAACTTTTATAAAATTAAGATCGGAATAGACATTGATTTGACGCTACCAATGCTATGAGTGCCACATCTTCGATTGCCATCACCCGCGCCTCAAAATTTTGGTATTCAAACACTCATTCAGGCAATCAAAACAAAATAAGGCATTAGCAATGTTCATGTCAATTCAATCGAATTGCCCTAAGGTTAACCTCAAACTTAAGCATACAATTTAGCCACCTTGAGCTATTCTCATAAATCACTCATCAACTCAAATATCGAGTCTAGTCATACATCTAAGCATTCACATACAATGACAGACAAGACAAGCTTCCAAACTAAGACGCAATAGGGGACCAAAAACATCTTGTTGTCCATCTAGAATTTCCTCAATTTCTCCAAAAGCCGATTCTAATTAATTAAACTATGCCTATTGTAAGGCTAGAATTTGATATTTTAGGTGAGGTTGGCGTTCATAGGCAAAATTTTAATTTAATTTATTTTTTAATTAATTAATTCTAATTTTTTTGAATTTTTATTTTTAATATTAATAATATCATAATAAAATTAAAAATATATATATTATAATATTAATGATAGTAATGGTATTAAAAAAAGAGACTCGGGTTGGAGCCCGAGCCGAATCGGGTTCCGGCCTTACCTGGAGGCAGGGGTTGGGTTGACAAACTCGGGCCCTCCTTGAGCACAAGCCCACGAATTGGGGCCTTCCAGCCTGAGTTCGCGGCCTACGATTCAGCTTTACCCTTTCTGTCCCCTCATTTTCTTTCGGCCATCTTTTTGGCTGGCAGAGTTCAACTCTGTCTCCGCCAACCTCCTTGATCCCTTCCTCTGTCGGCACAGAGGCGGCACCATGAGTCCTCGAGCGATCATAACCCTAACCGGCGGCCTCATCCCAAACTGGACACACCGGGTGGTGACTAGAACTTAGGAAAAGAACTTTCATCTATCGCGATTTCCTTCACATATTTCGTTGAACAGGTGGTGCGCCAAGGGAGATTGACTGGTTTCATGGCCAAACGAGACTGGATCTTAACCTATGATGCATCATGAGCATGCAGGAAGTACGGGTAGTGTGCAACAAGCCACAAATAGGGACTGGAACACATTCGGACCGGTGAGCAGCCATAGCAGTCCGAGGAGTCCAAAACAGGGGATTAAGTTAGCCCGAGAAAAATGAAGGATGCAGAGACCTCCATGGACACGCTCAAGTTGAGTTGAGCCAATTAGCTGTCAATCTCGCGAAACACCCTAATCGTGATCCTCGGGGGATGTCAAACCAAGAAGACGGCTTACCGGGAAATGGCGAAGACTAAGTGGCAGGGTCGCGGGCGAGGTGTTGCTGGAGGCCTCTGTCCGTCAGGCGTCGCGAAGGGTCCGAGCGAGCGACTCTTTTCTTTCCTCTTTCCCTGTATTTTTCCTTCCTCCTCTTCTTGGTTTCCATTGTTTCTTTCTCTCCTTTTTTTCCTTCTTTTTTGCTTCTTCTGCTTCCGCCCCCTCTCCCCCTCTCCCCTGCTTTTCTTCCGAAGGCCCTCGATCCCTCCCCCCCCCCCCCTCCCCCCCTCTTTCCGAAGGCCCCACGATCCCTCCCCCCCTTTTTCCCTTCTTTTTCCTCCTTCTCCTCTTCTCTCTCTTCCTTTCCCCGACTGTCTCGTCCTTTGTGCCATTTTTTCTACCCTCATCTCTTCCATCCCCTCTCATCAGGGGAAAAGTATGGCCGCCCCCCAACAATGAGGGATCGGTCCAGGATTGTCCAATTCCGTCGTGAAATCGGTAATCGAACTTATGAGATCGATTCTTTATTTTTAGGATCATGGATCGAATCAATTAATTTTAGAATTGATCCGTTTCTGAGCAGCTCAATAAGATCGAGCCCCGTTCGGATGCAAACAAACATAGAGAGAGAAGGAGAAAAGTCAACAAAATGGGTCAGGGACAAGTTGAAAAACAAGGGAAAAGAGAGAAAGAGAGGGAGAGAGAAAATAAAGAAAAAGAACAAGAGGGAAAGGGAGAGAAAAAAGGGAAAATGAGTGGTCAGTCCAAGTGATCCGATCCGATCTCGCCCTATCAAGAATCAGGAATCAAACTACCTATAAATCAATTTCATTTTTAGGAAATGTGAACTTGACATAAAACCTCGAAGAACCGAACCAACCTGATCGGTCCGGTCTGATTTGAGTGTTTCTGGGTTGGACGGTATATTATGTTCAGCCCTATCTCTCATATTAGACTATTCAGACTTTTCATTTTGTTATAATAATAATAATTATTATTATCTTTAATAATTATTTTAATTGATTAATTTTCTTTTATCTTCCCATCACCTTCCTGCCAATGTCTCAGTTTCTTTCCTCTTTTTTCTTTTCTTTTATTTATTATTTAGTTAATTAATTAAAAATTTTAATTTTTAATTAAAAATTATTATTTATTCGCCAAGTGATTTATTCAGCACTTTTTCTTCTTCGCTCTTTTTTAAAAATTGTTTCAACTTTATTTATTTATTTTTAAAAGAAATTAAGGAAATTAAAGCAATTTTAAATTTTTAAATGATAATAATTTTCTTAAAATTAAGCTAAAAGTAACTTACCCGACCAGTTTAATTAGTTGTCCACAATTGTATAAAAGTTGAGATGCATCGAGATGGGGCTTCTTCCATTGTATTGATTGTCCATTTGAAATTAATATGGAGTCATGCGTTGCATCAGGTCTAGGGGTGATCGGTTCTCCAAGCGTTTTACCAAGAACCAGACCAACAGGACCAATCCCCTATTTTAAGGATCGGGAACCGGACCACCTAATTCTAGGACCAGTTCAGTCCGGTTCCCAGGCTGTCCAATGGGACCGGAAAAAATTCAAACCGCGTAGAGCCATAATCGTGTAACCAAATCAGTGTAGAGCAACTCCATGGAGATTTGTAATGCTTCGCTAGGTATCTTAGCTTAATTATAATCTTCATTGAGACTGGATATATAACAATGCTTATGGTTTGAGCATCTTTGAGTTCTACTACTAATAAATGCTTTCACCAAGACAGCAAAAGTCTTTCTGATCAGTAGTGAGGTCGAACTAGCTTAAGCAAATGGATTGATTACAGTCACTAAAAAAAGCTTCACATAATAAGTTGCTGCAGTTGGGAGATTTATGAGTAATGTTTAATTGAAATTCTTTTGTCCTCATTTTTGGCCAATCAAATTTTTAAGTTTACATCACTATTACAACTCATTCTTCCTTTTACTTTTCCCTGAATCTTATGACAGTGCAAAACTTTTTGACGTGTACCGCACAAAGCATAATATAAGTGCATTGATCTGTTTGAGTGGTCCAGCTGTTGCCATGGGAATATCTGATCTAATATATGATTTCAAACCAGCTTTTACTGAGCTAGAGCAACTTAACGATGACCTAGTAAATGCTTGGGCCACAAACCTTGGTGATGACGGCTTCTGGGGTAAAAATGCACCGGCTATGAGCAGGGTATTATAGTTTAATTTGGCTAGGATGGTCTGTATGTTTCTGTTTGCAAATTATTTTTTTCCTCAAAAAAGGACCAACTACCATATTTCTTTTGAATAAGTTCCTTTACTTCTGCGGGGGAAACCTGGCTTCTGTTTTAGCTTTAACTAAAATCTAAAACTTGTGATCATCAATCTGCTAATCTCTCCTAGGCTATCTGCATATGCGCCTGAAGTGATTTTTGTGGCTATTAATTCTTTTTAGGGAATGACTTTCCTTTTGGAACTCTTTAGAACCTCTCATTTCCTAACGTCAAATTTCATGTCTCTTCTTTTTCCTTGTTAAAGTCACTTATTCAGTCAATCATGGACGTGATTAGGAGGGTTTACTATTAGCAAGAGGTCTAGGTGGTCCAGTCCAAATGGTCTGGTCCGGTCCCGTGCTCCCTGGAGCTGGGAACCAGCTGCCCGGAAAATCAAGGACCGGACCAAAACTCAAAAGAACTGGATCAACCCAGCCGGTTTGGTCCGATCTAGTCTTGGCGATTCCCGGATTGGCCGGTCTAGTGTGCTCAGCCCTAATCAGGTCTATTGAATTTGCTCCTCTCATTGATCTTCATCTTTGCTAATGAGGTCACACCGTTGTTAAAATCTGACAGTTTTGGTTAGCTCTGCTGCTTGGCTGTTTGACTGAAATTAATGGAGCAATTATCTTTTGATAATTGGAAATTTAGCATCTACTTGGATGTTTCAACTAAGATGCTTAATCTGTCAAAACCGCACTCTGGCATTGTTCCCCAAAGAAGAGTCGTTGATCAAAGACTGCTTAAGGAATTACCTTCATTGGCATCCGTCTGCAAGGTGGAGCTGGTTTTATAGCTTTAAGTCTTCTTAATTGATAAAACTTATTCTAGACAAGTTGACGGGATTCTATGCTTGTGAAGACTCTCAACATCATAAAGTGGTCACTTAACATGTCCTTTTTATTTAATTTGTAATCCGCTCCTCCATACCTTGCTTCTGATCCCGGATAGTCTTGGATGATACTGAGTTACTCGAGATTGCGATGGGCGAGAAAAAACACGTGTTATCTAATAAAAGATCGTGACACGTTTCATAACGATGGTACTATACCTTTTTGAAAAACAAATTCTGCCTGATTAACTCTGAATAAGAAATTCAATTGACTGAAATGTGTTATTTTGATTACTCTTATTGCACCTAATCCTATTATTTTAAGCTGACTCTTTATCTTAATCACATAAACTAAAACCTAGAAGAGCAGATCGCACAAATTCACAAAGGTAGAAAATTCGATTGTACGAATTGAATGTGAAAGGAAAAAATTGCACACATGCAGAAACTTTGAAGATTAAAGCTGTATTTAACCAAAGTACTGATAAAAAATATTTTGTGACTGACAACAATCTGTGTCTATAATTTTCAGCCGTCGTCAACTAATTTTTCCCAGTTAGCAAGGTAGTGCGTGGCAAGAGCATCCCCAAAATTTAAAATGGAGGGTAGAAGAAAATGATAATGCGCTATTACAGTTTAGATAGGTATGTCAAAAAGCTAGCTTTTATTGTAATTCCTTATCTCAAGTTGCTCGAGAAGCTCTCTTTTGTTTACTTCATTAATGGTTTCATAGTTTGGTAACAATTGGAAAAAAGAAGAAGTGATGGGCTGAACCAAATGTAATGGTCGACGCCCCTACATCTACCCACTCATGTCGGGCAAGGGCTGATCAACTCTTCCTTACTACCGAAGAAAATATGATGTAATGGGGAAGCCTTGATTTCCCAAATCCCGGCATAATCAGCTAGTCCTTTTCCTCGTAAAAAGAAAATTCTTCAGGATTATATCGCTTGATTTGATTTGCTGCGAGCACTTGACATGAGTCATGTTATACCTGTCGATGTAAAACTGAATAGGCTGTAAGCTTCTTTACCTTACGAAGGAACAGAAGCTGGACTACCAAATGGGCCGAGGCAAAAAATAAAAATTGCATCTTTTGGAGGTAGAACTCCAAGGTAGATGTCCTAGTGCTTCCTCCTAGTAGGGTCCAGTAAAATCGAAATTTATTCCATTGTTAGAAATTCCAACCAAGATGTATTAGCTGATGGGTAGAGGGTTACACATATATAAAGAGTATATAAACCCCATTGTCAAATAATATGGGACATCAACACCTCAACATGTAAGCCAAAATAAGAGTATTGTGTGGAATTTGACTAACTGAGGTGGAATCTAGCTTTGTTACCGTGTTAAAAGTTAACTGAAGAGCTTAAATTGATAGGTAGAGATGGAGTTTATATATTCTTTTACTAGTCAAAGAATATATAAACTTCATTGTTAAGTGGTATGGGATATTTTCAACAACCGTAATTCCTTTTCTGACCAGCTGTAAAGCTTGTGCAATTTCACTTGAAACAATAAGTAATCTATGAATCTCCTTATTAGCGATTCCAATGCCCGCTCTTATTGGTGTGGTATCTTCAATCTGCACTTGACCAATCCAATGTGGAGAAATTCTCACTTATCTTTCCTCCATCTTTTACTAGCTCATATTAACCAGAGTCACACCTTTGGTTGTTGATAATTTGCAGACTCAAAGCTGAATTCATCCAATCCTATCACGCCTTGATTCTTCGGAGACGTAGCCATACCTTCAGGATCAAATTTCACTTCAACTCCCACTAGTAATTCCGACTCCAACATTCAATCACAGAAATTAAGAACAAGAGCTAAGATAGAAACCTTAAATTACTTCATTACAAATAACTTCATAACGGGTCCACATCATTCCAAAATACAAAAGAGATCAGACCAGGAGGGAAATATCAAAAGTCCTAGGGTTCAAGCCTTCGCTCAACTATATAATCAAAAATCGCGGGGAAGGGTAAAAGGGGTGGACTAGCCTACAATGCACTAACCAATTTTAACCACTCACATACGCTAAGAGGCTTCGGGTCGATAACAGTCTCATCTTCTGAGTCATCTCCCTCTCGGGATCATCGTAACCAGACTCGTAGCCTCCCCAAGGTACTTCGCAACGCTCTGAGAGGTACTCCATCTTAGTCTCTGGGAACCCCATGTACTCCACTACATGCTGGTGTGGAAACCAGTTCTGCTTCGAGATGCTTCAAATCCACTCGGTCTGGCTCTAAGACTCTATGACCATCCCGGACTCCCTCACCCTCTGATTAATCACACACCCTCTATCGATAGGTTGGTCAGGGATCATTCCTATCTCTTTCTCCAGGTCTTCTGCCTCGTCGTCCGAACTAAAGGGAGCCTCCAGCTTGGAGTCCTCCTCCAGGGGTTCCACCTCTAGTTCCTGCTGATCCCAGTCCTCTTCCTCGATGGGCTCCTCCTCCAATGGCTCCTCCTCCAAAGGCTCCTCTTCCTGGGGGTCCTCCTCCTCTAACTAGTTCTCCAAGTCGGAGAGTTCCTGCTCCAGGTCCATAGTAGGGTCCTAGGATGGTGGGGGTGGTGGAGTGAGATACTTGGTATTCTAGTGAACGAACCATAACCCTAGATTAGGAACACCCCTACCCTAGGGTCCTTAGGACGTCCCTTCCAACTCTCAGTCTCTAAATAGTATGTCCGACTATCCTAGCTAGGGAACCGACCTTAACATCTCACATCCCAAGATCCTATCATACTGCGCATAGTACTCGCGACTAGTCTAATCCGAAAGACTCCCCGTCTCATGGTCGCCAAGAGTAATTGATCGAATTAGATTACACGACTAATAATATAGTAATCAAATCTAATGAATAAATTGCAAGGCTAATAATCTAATAGTCAAATTTAATAAATGAATGGCAAGACTAATAATCTAATACTCGAATTTAAATAAATAAATTACAAAGCTAGTGATCAAATAATCGAATTTAATAAATAAATTGCAAGGCTAATTTAATTTTTTCTAATTTAATTAAGTAACTCCTAAAAAAAATATGAAGCGTGAGATTGACACCATCACCATTTCAAGGTGCTTAATACACGGCCACGTCCAAGTTGAACTTTTTCAACTTTCTCAAGGGCTTGTGCCCTCGGCACCACCCCACGCCAAATTATAGTACTAAGGTGCCTCTCGCATTCAGCACGGAACGTCACCACTAGGCTATCACTGGTCGATCCATCCATGTTATGCGGCCAAACAATCAGTCAATTAGTCAATCAATCAATCAATCGACCCCAATTTCTAGGAATCCTAACAATTTTAGCCATTCTAGCCAATTCTACCCAATTTCTACTAAAGCAGTAAATATGCCTAATAAAGGTTTAGAGCCCACTCACTTGTGAATCTCTTGGCTTCCACTTTACTGACAGACACCTATTGACGGTCAAGAGAAAATAACTTCTTCTTTTTTCGCCCACCTTCCTTTTCTTTTCTTTTCTTCCTTTTCTCCTTTTTTTTCCTTCTTTTTTTTTTCTTTTCTTTCTTTCTTGGGCTGCCTAAGTTGGGCCGGGCCAGCTGTTGGGCCTCGCGGCTGAGTTTGGCTCGCTAGGCCGACTGCCTGGCTTGGGCTAGTCCTAGGTTTGGTCGCTGGGCCGGCTTGGTGGACCGGGTTGCTGGGCCGACGGCTTAGCCCGTTGACTAGTCTCCGGCGATGGCGACTGCTTCGGCGATGGCGACGGTCGTCTTCTCCTGCGAGTCACAGACCCGGTTCGTCTTTTCAGGTCAAGAGTCGAGTTGTCCGGGCACGTCAGGTTTGGCCGCCGTTCTCCGCCTACCGGCTAAACCGAAGCTTAAGACCGGTTGGATCTGAAAGCTATACCTCCGACGCGTCGAACGGTGGTAATGCCGTGAGCTGGGGTGGTTGGAGCTGAGAGAAATCCGGTCACGAAGTTGGCAGCTCGGATTCTAGGGCTTCCAAAAGAGGGGTTAGGGTTCTCGAGCTAAAATCCGAGGATTCCAGACCAAATCGAGGAAAAAAGAGCAGCTAGACTCATCCACGAGGTGGTTGCGAGTCGAAAGACACCCACAGCAAGCGGCGGCGATGGATGTAACGGCGTCGGTGACGGATTGGAGGTCCAGTGAGCTAGGGTTTGAGCTCGTCTCAAACCCAGCTGATCTCTCGTGAACCTAGACCAAATCGAACCCGTCAAGAGTCAAAATTGAAGTTTAAAGACCCTTAGGAGTCGATTGGTAGGGTTGATTTGAGCCCAAGTGCTCGATGTTGAGAGATCTCACCGTTTGACGGTCGCGGGTTTCTCTGGAAAACCCAGAAAAACCAAACCATGAAGCCCTCTTTCGGGGGCTGCCGATGACAACCCCGGCCAAACCGAAGGCTGTAGTGGGTGTTGCTGAACAGAGGACGTTGCAAGCTCTCTAATGGCACCAACGATGAGGGCTGGAGAGGTCTGAACTGAAAATGGCGTGGGTCTAAAGTGGAGTGGAAGCTCGGTTTAATCAAGTAGAGTGGTTGAGGGCCAGCTGAAAATCAGCTCGCCAGCGCAACGTGGAGGTCCCTCATTGGCTCCACATCACTCCAGCCATCACTCAAGGGGTGGTGGCAGCAGTGAGGCAATCGTTGAGGCGACGCTTGTAACAGTTGATGGGTGCACATTAACTGTTCAAGGAAATGCTGTAGAGAAGAAGAGAGAAGGAGAGAGGGGGAGAGCTGCTCGCGTGCGTGGCGCGTGTCGTCCAGTCCGACCCGGTCAGACTGCCCAGTTCACGCGATTGGGCTGGCCGGTTAGAAAATTTAATTAAAATAATAATATTTTAATTTTCAAAAATTGGAAAATTAATTTAAAAATTTGTAAAAATGTGGGAAATTTTTCAAAATTTCTTAAAATTTCCCAATATCAAGATTTTGACATTTTGGGCCCAAATAAAATTTTTAATCACTAGTTTCAGTAATTCAAGAGCCTTTCACAAATTTCGCAAAATTAAAAGGAAATTATGAAATTTCCCAGAAATTTCTCCTAAGGCTGTAAATGCGAACCGAGTCCGAAAAGTGGCTGTTACAAATCCAATGTGGAGAGAGCAGTTTATGCATGAACTTGCTCACTTTCCATTTAGTTAGGTTAGATTCTCAGCTACAAAAGACTAGCTGTATTCATTACTCCAATTAGAACTTGAGGATGTCTGAGTCGTAGGAATTTCTGGCCCTAGCATAATAGGAAGGACTACAATTGTGAGGGATTTGTACCATCAAATTGCAAATCAAATCAAGCGGAATAGCTTCCTGGTGAACATGAAAGATATGTCGAGCTCAGACGGCATTCTAAAATTGCAGGAGACACTTTTTGGCGACATTCCCGGCAATGGAGTTTTCGAGTTTGGTGACGATATTCATGCATTAATAAACTTCACAGGAGTAAGCTTCACAACAAGAGAGTTTTATTGGTGTCTGATGATGTTGAAGTGTTGTTGGAGCCTTAGAGCCACCTGAACAAGGTAATGAACTTAGGCTTGAGAAGTAGAGTCATTTTGATCACCCAACATGAAGGAATCATGATCGGTCTATGTGGGATATCCATAAGGTAAGAGCGCTAATGATGATTAAGCTCTAAAGCTTTTAGCTGGAACACATTCCAAGAAGGATATCGCAAAAGTGAATATAAGATGCTTTCAAATTGCTTTCCCAAATTTTCCAAAAGGTTTCCTTTAGAACTCACTGTGATGGATTCTTTCTAGAGCAGGAAAAGCCTCAAACAATGGCAAGGAGCTTTGGATCGATTGAAAGAAATCTCTTACATAAGGAGGAGTGTTATCAATGGTCTAGAGGCCATTGAGAGGATGATTTTTGTTGACATTGCATGTTTTATCAAAGGAGATGACAAATGAGAGATCTTCAGGGCCCTAGACCAATGCAATATCCATGCCAATAGTGGGATTGGGATCCTAGCTTAAAATTCACTCATATACATTGATGAAAGTAATAAAATATGGATGTGTGCTTTGCTTTGAAAAGAGGGTAGAACTCAAGAGTTCCCAGCAATCCCCAACAAGCAAAGCTGAATATGGCATCATGAGGATGCTAATCAAGTGGTTAGGCAACATTCAATAAGAGTTAACCATGTCCTAAGAAGATATTACTTTGAATATATATGTCTCTTTTCTGTGGACTTCACATTTACATGGTATGAAAATCTTTATATTGGATAATTAGAATAGCCACATATAGAAATTCTATTTTGTTTGATTAGGGTTTAAGCTTCTTTGATTAGGGTGTAAGCAAGAAATTAGAATTAGGATCTTTATTTCGATCTTTATTTCGTGCTTTGATGATTTTTTTCTTTAAAATTACAACTTGTATGTTGAGCTGAGTATAACCTACTTCAAAAGCTCTCGTTTGTCCTTTCATCATAAGATGAAAACATCTCCATTTAGAAACCGTGTGTTTATGTATCTGCTTATTTTCGAGTGCTTCCACTATGCATAGTTGTTTTTATTTCGCTCTAATAAGGAACGGATGCCACTGAAGGCATAAAGCTAGACCAGGTTGATGTAGAAGACTTGATCTTGAATGCAATCTCGTTCAAAAAATTACCCAGTCAAGGTAAGGAGTCATGGCATATATGTTTGGAATAGATTCAATTTTGAGAGAGTTGAAAAATCATTATCTCGTTCAAAGGTTCTAGAAGCTTAGGCTATTTATAATGTCCGATCATGTCCCTCATTGTGGACCAGCCAGACATCTATCGGGAAAGCTGTGGAGGCCTTCCGCACAGAACAATAATATGTTAGCGTGTGAAAGGCGCTGTTGAAACAAATTTCCAGGTTAAACCCTTGTGGTGGTGCTTTTCATCCGACTAAAGTAATTTTATATTCTGTACTGCCTTGTGGTAAATTCTTAAGGATATGGAATTCGGCAGCCAAACTATTAGCCTTTTGCAGCAGGAAAGGAAGTGATTTTTTTTTCTTGAAAGATGAATTCACTATATTTTTTTCGCAGTGTCCAGCAAATAGATCAAAGATAACGTTACAAGGTATATCGTGGGTCGACTTACTGTCGATTTGAATTTTAGTATTTGTCCATTCTGTGACTGAGGAATTAAAGAAATCGTTGACATGTAATGGATGGTAGTAACGGGTCTCCAAACAAAGGAAGCACTACTGCCACGAAAAATGTGGATGGTAGTTTCCACGCCCTTACGGACAGTGCAATTAGTAGAAATCTTCAGATTACGCTTTGAAAGGTTTGCTTCTGATCGGATACGGTTATGAGCGCACGCTTAGATGAAGTGCTTAATTCGAATGTTTGCAAAAGAATGCAATTCAGGCAGCGCTGTTTCATGAATGCCAGATAGATCGAGCTTTCCATCAGAGGTTGTAGGTTAGGCTTGTTTTTCAGGAAGGAGTATGACATCCTACGATGAGGTGAAAGAAATTCTGTCGAGGTCCCAAATTCAATCTTCATCCCAAATGTCTTTGACGATTAACATCGCAGCTCACGGGAGCTTATATAAGGTTGGATGAATCTCCATTTGAGATAATCTATTCAGTACATTTATGTACTATGTCCGAATCTTTATCGGAACACTTCCAAATGAATGATTTCGTCGAAGTGTCAGTGGCCAGAAACCAAGCGCAGGAAAAAAATGTGCTTTGCTTATAAAAACCGATACCATGGCTTTTCAGGCTATTGGAGGAATCCCGTTGGAATATGGCTAAGTGTTGGACATTTTTATCTCTTCCTAAGATTTAAACCTCCTCTCTCTTTTGGCAAAGCTAATAAATCCCAGTTAAACAAGTTGATTTCTTCCCTCATTAGTATCTCCCCGGTGGGAACATTTAGTTATTTGGTCACTGTTCCACTTTGTTGGGAATTTAGGTTAGTTACATTACACGAGTATGATGACACTACAATTGGAATTTTGATGTTACTTGAAATTAAAAATGTCCAGCTGGAGAGTGGAGAGTGAAACGGCGGCATCTCCAATGAGCATATTCCACAAGTTCCAAGTAATCTATGCCGGTGAAGACTCTCAGCATCGTAAAGTTGCCACTTACATGTCCATTCTGATGAATCTCATACACATTAATCTCATTGATTTGATCATATTGATGAGCATGGGTGGATTTTCTTGCTCGTAAAATCAAATACATCTTGCATCCACAGTTCACTGCCTCAATGCCTGATCTGCATACAACCATGCAATTCAGGGCTTGGCTATAAGAAGATCGAAAAGCAAAATCCTTAATGCACCGACCGACGCTGATGTGTGTACTATAATTGATGGGTAATGCATGCCCTTTTCACTTTTCTTGTCATGTAAAAATACACATAATTTAAGAAGGGATAGTTATGCATATTTACCTATAAGAGTCATTAAACTTTAACGTGTCTAAGAATGCAAACTTGTTGGGCTGGAAACTTTCCTTAAAAAATTACCATAAGAAAATAAAACCCACAGGCCCTTCACCTGTGGCGGCACCGGGCCACCCATTGTTCTCGTTCACTGCCGCAATCTATGAATTAGCATGCACTTTCGAAAAGACCGTAACGATCGGTAACTTTTTATAGTAACAGCGACTAAACGTAAAACAAAGAGCAACTAATCGGTAACAGTGAAACGAAAAAGGGACGTGACAAAAATGATCGTTAAACTTTAATTCAGTATATAATATGGTCTATAAAATTTTAATTTATTTAATATGATCCTTTAATTTTTATCCTACGTGCAATGTAACCCCTAAACTTTTGATATTTGTTCAATTTATTTCCTAAATTATATAAAAATGATCACTATTTGTCCTTCAATTAATTCAACTTTATGGATAACATTGATCATTTTAATATAGTTTAGGAATTAACTTGAACATGTACCAAAGTTCAAGGATTGTATTGAACAAATTAAAAGTTTAGGGACCACATTGCACATTTGACCAAATTTCATGAAATATTTGTGCCATTTTCCTAACAAAGAACCTCATATCTTCAAGTTAGTTTACAACATATCGTGACATTTCGCTATCGGCAAGGCTAGTTGAATAGAGCCCTTGCAAGCCCCAAATATGGGTCATGGAGAAAGCTCTAACAAAATAAGGGATGTCGGTGCCGGCAGGCTCCCCACTTCATTGAACCCATGTCGTGGCCATCTCTCTCTCCACCATGAACCGTCGCACACTTTGGTGGAATAGTTGTAAGTTCAAAAACAAACAATATGATTTTATAGTGTTGCGCTGTTGGTTGCAAGACTCTTTCTTCTTATTCACCATAGACCGTCGCACAATTTGTGTTACAAGTCATAGTTATAAAAAGGAAAAGAAAAGAAACAAACAAACAAACGACATAATTTTAATGTTGAAAATTTGTTGCTTAGAAGCCCTAATTTTGGCTTCCACTGTCGCCTCTTCCCATGCCTTTAGTGTCTGTCAATATAGATAGAAGAAGAAAAAGAAGAAGACAGAGCATATGTCAGAGAGAAGAAGCTTCTTCGTCGGCGGGTCCATGAGTTGCAAAGAGGAGGCTTATAAAGAGAGATGGAGAAAGGTTGTCGTTCGAGGAAGCATTTCAAAAGAGAGAGAGAGGTTGTAGATTGATGAATTACAAGAAGCCACATTTGAATGAAACATTAAGTAAATAAAATAAAATAAAACTAGTATCGTAATAGGCACTCAATTAAATGATTTTGCTCCGATCTGACACTCGAGTGAGTGAAAAAAGTAAGTACCATAAAAAAATTACGGCACTTCTAGTGCTTTTATTTTTTTAAACTTCATCAAGACCTATATTATTATTTTGCCTTCCATTAATATATAAGTTAGCTTGTATAACAACTAAGTATAAAGATAGCCTGTGAATATATATTTCAATTTTAAAGTTTAGGGAAGTTTGGGTTTTTTCCATTTTGGCAAAAATCTAAATGGATGGTCAGATCGAAATCTCAAGAATAGTGAATCATCTTTCTTATTTTCAAGAATATGATTTAGATCACTCGAATTTACATGGAAAAACTCGAATTTAACACTTCGAGAGTGCAATCAACTTGAATATCGGATCTTAAGATGTTTTACTTCAATCCATTCATGTCGAGAGACAAAATAACTTTGGATTGACTTGAAATTTATAAGATTAGTAATAGAGTCGTATATGATGACGCTACAAATGGATTTTTAATGTTACTTGAAATTAAAAATGCCCAGCTGGAGAATAAAGAGTGAAACGCCGACGTTTCTATGGGGGGGGCCAACTTATCTTGAGATTGGATTCTTTAATCACTGCGAAATGATATTAGCACGTGCAAGGGAGATGCTCATGCTTTATTTTGCTTTTTATCCCAAATAAATAATTTTATTTGCCAAAGTATGAAGCACGTGACCACTGGAGGCTTGCCATGGTGGCCCAAGGGGGGCCTATGGGGTTTTCCCAAGTTGGGCCCATTAGAGGCCCACCAAGGTTCAAAGTTCAGGAATGTCCCTCGCCGACCAGGAATTTATACATACATACATATATATGAAGGATGTTGTCATCGAAGAAGTAAAACTACGGGTTATCCAAGGAAACGTATTTAAATTAGTGCGGGATACTGAAAATCACTTAGGTTCCGTTCGTTTCACGAAAAATAACTCTCATGAAATATTTTCCGAATTTTTCCCGTGTTTATTTCAAGGAAAATAAAATAATCAAGAAAAATATTTTCCTTGAAGTGGCAGCTTAAATCTCTCAACAGACCCTTCGCCTTCTTCAATCTCTGATGGGCCATCATCATCTCCGTTGCAGTTAACGGCAACTCGACAGCACCCATTTCGCTGCGTTTTCTCGTGATGGCAACGTGCTACTTCCAGTAGTCAGTTTGTTTGGAAAGCTGCTGTTAATTGATACATGAAGTGCTTCGCTTGTTTCTTCCTTTAGTAATTCATGAATAGGATTGAAGTGGAGGAATCAGAAAATCCAGACCGCTGGGTAATGGCGTCGGCTCCCGCATCTTGCGTTTGTCGATCTGAGTGGCAACGAGGAGTTGTTAATCCCAGTAGAAATGAAACAATGGCTGACCCTTAGCACTGTATTGGCAGTGGGCATCTCCGCGGGGGGCCGTGCTAAATTGAGGAAAGAAGACAAGGTGAGAACTTCATCGGAGATTCTTGTCATTTGTTAACGGTTTCAATGATTGTCCTTTTTGTGACTGTCTGCTGCAAATCTTTCATCGCTTGTCGTTTTTGCAGTTGGTGGTTGGTCTTGATGTAACACGACGTGATTGCTTTCTTGTTGAATCTCAGTTGAACTTTCAAGCATTTGTGTGCATGTGGTAGATAAGTACAGCCCTCAAATAGGTGAATCAAGTGGGATCGGCAATGATTTAACATATATTGACTCATATTCATGCAACGTAAATTAATTACCTACACCCGACCCCACTCTTACTCGATCTATATCACCAAAACATATTAATCCAATTTAGGAAAACCCATATTCACCCATTCAACTAAGTTTTAAGCTTTTCATGTGTATATGTTGTATAGATAAAAAATTCACATCATATTACAAAAGTAAATTGAACAATATAGATGATGGTGGAGTGGTGGACTAACGTGTAAGAAGGGGTCGTTTTTACTTTGATGATTCTGAGGTGATTCAAAGAAGAAAAGGAGTGGATAACGATGACTTCCCCTCGAGAGAAGAAGCAGTGTCCACACGATCCTGATTAGCATGGTGGTAGCAATGTAATCAATGCTAAGGAAGGTAGAGATCTGTCTCCGATGAGGTGTGGGTTGACGACGAGCTTTTGACCCTGAATCCATGCTTTTAAAATTAAACCCATCCATATATGATTCATTTTGTCAAATATGAGTCAAAGTATGGGTTCAAGACCTATCTTGATAGCTATAAGTAGGTTAGGTAGAGCAACTGTTTTCAAGAGATCATTGCACTATTTTTAGTGATGGCTATGCTACTTAACACGTCAAGCGATTTCCCTAGAAAATAATTGGTTGCTTTGGTTTTCTTTTATCATCAACTTTCATCTCTTGCATAATTAGTTAACTTAAGATAAAATAGCAACTTTCATCTCTTGCATAATTAGTTAACTTAAGATAAAATAGCACATGTATCGAATCCATGTTATATTATATTTGATATATAAATTATTGAACTCTTAAGGTATATATGATTTTTAAGAGCAAATTAGTAATGAGATATGTCGACTGTCATTTAATCACATTAAGCAAGCAATATGATGTTATTTTTTAAGTTCCATTCAATTGTTTGGACCAACAAAAGATTCATATAATATGGGATACCTTCAATAAAATTGTTTATGGTAATGTTTTAATTTAGTCAATACTAAGTAAATTTTAATCAATAAATTGTATAATTATAGACGCTTTATCTACATTTTCTTTTTCTTGAATATTAAATTGACAAGATAAGTAAAAAAATAAATATTTGAGAAGGACAACTGAAATTTATTTGAAAATATTATATTTTAAATTATCTTACTAGTCAGAACATTAAGGATATATTTATTCTTTTTATTCAATTTGAGATTTTAATATAATATGATAAAATTTTGAGGATGAAAATCATTGAACTAACGCTAATGGATCGATCATATAATACATGACGGAATAATGTCAAGAGCCGCAGACGAGCATACGAGCAAATATTCTCTCAGCTTTGGATTTACATGAAAATCACTAAATCGATGTTAATTGGTTGAATATGAGCCACGCAGCATATATTATGTTGTACGATTCATCACGTGCTAATCACAAGGGGGTAGAGTTAAGCGCTATGAGGCAAGCACATGGATGTTCTTTCGACTCCGGCTTTACACAAAAATAACTAAACTGTAACAGAATGTATGTGGCTTACCACGTGATAATCATTGAGATCGAGTCAGGTGATGTGTGGTGAGTGCAGGAAGTTTTGACAAATGAGATGGCGAGAAATCCACAATTAAAAAAAAAAAAGGACGAAAAACACTATCGTCGCGATCTACTCGAAATTCCTAGGGAGGGAGAGGGACAATCATAAAGGTATGTTTAGAGATGTCGCTCGTAAAGAGATCCAAATTGGCATTCCTAAAACACGGCTCGAACGCATCGTCTAATTGTAATATGATTTGATTCATTAATTATGAACATGAACTCTCCCAAGTTCATACCTATTTTCATTTTTAAAATTCTTTAACGACCTAAATATGTTTAGTAGTTGCCACTAGCTATTGGGGTCAGCTAGAAGAGACGTGAGAATGTCATTTCGATCCATACAAAAGCAAAGATTCTCAGCTATGGAGATTTGTTTACGCTAACAATTCTATTAATACTCTTTTCGTACCTAACTAGTTAGTTGTTTAATCTAAAGTGGCGATGCATACTTGCTCATCATTTAAGGCACTAGAAAGTCATTCAACATTACTAAGTGTCCGTGCAATTATTTTTGTAGGGTCATTTTCATACAAATTCAAGCCAATGCCAAATTATTTTAGAAAAGAAATTAACACACAATTTATTGAAAAAGATAATACAAAAAATAAACATTCAAAATACTAAAATACGATGAGGTAAATAAACACTTAAATAATTAAATGTGACTACCGAATGACAATAATGGAAAATCCGCAACTCGTCGGGCAATTAAAAGTGCATGGCGTCGAGACATGATCCTCGAAAGCTAGTTATTTAACAATAAAAGTGAACTTAAATATAATAAATTGATTCAAGTAAAGTCTAAGCTAGACTATCATAATCATTCATTAGATGAAGTGATATTAAATCTAGGTAAATTTTGTTAGACAAAACACATAATAATTGATCCGTATACTTCTAAATTAGCATAATCCTAATGAACTTAGGATAAACTTTTACAAAATTTAGACTGGCGTAGACATTAGTCTAACACTACTAACTTTATATGTGCCATCTCCTCGATCTCCATCACATGACATAATCCAAGGTGTCGATTTTGACATTCAAATACTCATCCAATACGTTTAATCAAAGCAAAGCAGGAGCAATACTTATATCAAATCATCAGGTGGCCTCGGGGTTGGCACAAAATTTACGAATGTCATTTGATTATCTCAAGTCATTCCAATGAGCATCATATTGTGTATCAAATCTAATTGTGCATCTAAACATATGAAAGCAAAGCTAAATAAGACATGCAATTAGGCTGATGGTGCATTTGGTTTAGCTTTCCCAATGTGTTTTAAGCCTCCAAAGCCCATTTAGGAAAATATGAAGTGTTTGACAACCATTTTAAAAAAGTTTTGGGATAGAAAATTAATCTTAGGAATGCTGAAAGCTAAAGACAGGTTTTACTAGCTTTTAATATTTTTCCAAAATCCATTTTCAAAACCGAATCAAACGCAGCCTAAAATGCATTGGGAGAGCCAAAAATACTTAGTTACTTCAATTTTTTCAAAAATCGATGTTAATTAATTAAACTAGGTTTATTATAAAGCTATTATTTGATTTTTAAAGCAAGACTAGCCTTATTGAAAAAAAAATTATTTTTAATTTTTTTTTTTCAGAATTTCTGATTAAAAAAATATTTTATTATTTTAATATTAACAAAATTATATATGATAATTTTTAAAAAAAGGATCCGGGTTGGGCTTCGAATCTGACCTGGTTCCTTGGCTGGGTTCTTTATGTAAAAAAATAATTTTTTCATTTTCAGATTTTTTAATTACAAATATTTATTTTTTATTAATAAAATTAATATTATAATATTTGATGATAATAATAATAATAAATAAAAATCGGGCTCCGAACCGGGTCAGGCAGGAGACAGGGGCCACAGGTGCATAGACCCGGACCCGTGAATCGGGCCCTCCCTGTACGGACCCGCGAATTGGGTCTTCGGTCTGATTTCGCGGCCCACTATTATCCTCCTCCTTTTTGGTTTGTTTATCTTTTTTAGCCCAACCTTTCCACCAGTCCGGCCCAAAATCTAAATTCCTAAGCCCGACCAAACTAAAAATAAGCCCAAGACCGAGATTAACGACAGGCCCGAGTACTTGCTCAGGCCCAACTAGCCAGTCACCCGGCCTGATGTCAACCAGCCCAGCCACAACCTCTCCTCACTTGGCCCGCCCGGCTTCGACGCGTACTCGGCTTAGCCAGGCGTCATCCAAGTGGAGCAGCAGTGCAAGAAGACAAAAGGTGTTTCATATAACTTTAATTGAGTGTTTCATCGGTTGAAAAGTGTTTCATCGGTCGAAAAGTGTTTCATAGTGTTTCATTGGTCGGAAATTAATCTAGGGGAGACGCAACATAGTCTAGATGTCCGTTCGCCGGGGACTGTTGTGGGAACAAAGAGCCATTTCCACAGCTGCCAACATACTCTCTCTCTCTCTCTCTCTCCCTCCCTCCCTTTGCCTGCTTCGAAACTCTGTCTCTCTCTCTCTAAACCATTGCCCATGCCGCTGGTCTCACAGTCCGGCTTGTCGCGGGCCTTAAAGTACCGCTATGCCCGGCAGCTTCCCTCGTCATCCTCGGTCGCCTACCCCGTCTCTGCCTCGGGCGTTCACACGTCCATTCACGCCTCCGTGAAGCCGTCCTGGGCGGCGTCCATGTCGCCGGCCTCACAGTCCTGCTATGCCTCGCAGCTCCCCTCGTCATCCTCAGTTGCCTACCCTGTCTCTGCCTCGGGCGTTCACACGTCCATTCACGCCTCCGTGAAGCCGTCCTGGGCGGCGTCCATGTCGCCGCCTCACAGTCCTGCTATGCCTCGCAGCTCCCCTCGTCATCCTCAGTTGCCTACCCTGTCTCTGCCTCGGGCGTTCACACGTCCGTTCACGCCTCCGTGAAGTCGTCCTGGGCGGCGTCCATGTCGCCGGTCTCACCGTCCCGCTATGCCTCGCAGCTCCCCTCGTCATCCTCAGTCGCCTACTCTGTCTCTGCCTCGGGCGTTCACACGTCCATTCACGCCTCCGTGAAGCTGTCCTGGGCGGCGTCCATGTCGCTGGCCTCACCGTCCGACTGTTCCCATCAGTTCGTCTTGCTACCCTCAATCGCGTCTTCTCTCGGGGCCCACCGCCCTCACGGGCCCTTTCTCTCCGCCGCGAAGGTGTCCACGACCCGGAGAATCGTCTCTGGCTCTTTCCTTTTCCTCTTCAAGGTGCAGGTCAAGTCATAGAATGCCTGCCCAACCTATTTCCTTTCCTAATTAGCTGAGTAAAAGGAAGATTGTGAATAACTTATCTTATCAGATTGTGAGGACTAATACTTCTATTTTTGGCGTCTTACTCTCTTCTGTTATCCATAAATATGCACATGATATGCCTGGAAATTTTATGTATTTGGAGTACATAATGACTTCAATCACACTGATCTCATATATCACAAGATGTTCAAATTGTAAACTCCATCTGTTTTAGTTTCCAAAGCACATTATCTGAACTCAACAAGTCCCGGGGGGGCACCTATCTACATTGTCTTTATTATTTAAAGATGACATTTTAGTCCACATGTGATGGGGGTATAGCAGGCAATTTTAGGGGTAGTAATCTTATTATCAGAGAGTAAGGTTAGTTTCCGTGACAAATGTGTTCTTTCATATTTGCAAAGGTGGCATTCGTTCCTTTCATCTCAGCCGGTGACCCTTACCTCTCAGCCACTGCACAAGCCTTGAAGTTGCTTGACACATGTGGTTCAGATATAATTGAGCTGGGTATTCCACATTCTGATCCTCTAGCAGATGACCCCGTAATCCAGGTCAGCTATTGAGATATCTTATAGTTTCTTTACTCAAAGTTTTGTTCCTTTATCTCATAGATTCATTTTTAGGCTGCAGCCACGCGATCCTTGGCAAGGGGTAGTAATTTTGATGCAATTACATCCATGGTGAAAGTAAGAGTGGAAATTACTATGCTTTCTGCCATACTTGAAGAGGCTGATTAATTGTTGCCAAATCTTGTTCTCCTTTTAATGGACAGCTCAAGGTCTACTATGATTAATTCTGGTCAGAATGTATTTACCAACCTAGCATTATTTTCTAATCGGAGAAATTAAATTTGTGATACTGCTGTTGAAATTTTCCTTGCTCTGTCTTACTCTTACGTAGTGCCATCCGTTCCTGATGATAGCAAGTTAAATTTGCTTCACATAATGCTACCTTTTAGGTTAAAATTGCTCAGTGACATTACATCATATCGTTCTTCTCAAATTAAGTGCTTCCATTTTATACTACTGATCCTAGTACTGTAGAGGCAGTGATGTAAATGTGAAACCATCCCAGGCAATTTTAGAATGGCTATAGTACTCTTGATTTATACTATCGTTTTTATTGATTTTTGAGATCATTTTTTGACGCTGCAGTTTTCACTGAATAGGTTGTTCTGCTATTATCTTCCCCTGTTGCTTTATTCTCAAAATTTTACCCAATTCTGAAGCTTGGCGTTGAGAAGCTCATGTCCATCTTAAATGATGCAGGGGTTCAAGGTAATTTGCATGTTTCCCTCCTTTCTTCATACTTGAAACACTGCGTTCACATATAACACTTTGGTTAGATGTAGTAACTTGAAAGAAAAATCAGTTTTTACTTTTTCCCCCAACCTTGCCAAGATGAGAAATCAGATGAGTGTATTTGGTTTTGCATGTACGTATCATGGCGTAGGCAAGAATTGTCATCATACCCTCATTACTGGCACAAACTCAATTGCGTGGTTAAGTTCTTGTAATTATTTAGTTTAGTTTTTCATTAAAATATTATTCAAAATGCTATCAAGGGGATGATCACCAACGGATTGGACGAATACTATAGTCTCAACATTATGAGCAAAAGCCAAGGCGTATGCTATCAAGGGGAGGATCACATACGTCCGTTCTTTTGGAAATTTATTGTGAAAACTAAACGTGACCCTACAAAGAGAGCGAGAAACCATATGGCTGCAAACCATATTTGGGTGAAAAATCGATATGGATGGTCAGATTAAAATCTCGAAAATGGTAAATTATTTCTTTCATTTCAGAAATATGATTATTGAATTTGTCCAGAAAATTTGAATTTATCACTTCAAGGGTACGATATACTCGAATATCGGGTCTCAACATGTTTTACTTTGATCCACTTATGATGAGAAATAAATTAACTTTAGATTAACTTGAGAATTTTAGAGTTAATAGCAGAGCCGAAAACAATGACCCTGCAATGATTTGTGATAAAATGTTTTCCGGTCACTTCTTTCAGACATCATTTTCCATTGGAATCTTTTTCTTTTTCTTAAACACAGAATCTTGCAAATTCGAGCACACACAAATAGCTTCCGACTCTAGAAGTGGCAGCTTGATCTCTCAACTCGCCGGTGCCGGAGTCTAGCTGGAGGCTTCAAATTGTGGGCCTCTTCCTATAGATTAAGCCTAGCTTAGTGGGCCTCAGCATTTCGGCCTAGGAAAAGAAAGAAAAAATATTTTGATTTCACATAATCACCTCAGCTAGCCTTTGCCAGCTGTTTTTGGCAAAATTCTGAGGTGAGTGGACCTTCTATATTTTAATTAGGCATGTTTTACCGCCTTAGTAGAATGTAGAAGTTATTGAATGACGTGTTTGCAAAGAGACCTAATTGGGATAATTTTTATACTCGTATGTATGGCATTAGAATTGTGATGGTGGAATGGGCCAAATAAGTGGTCAAAAGACCCAATTAGTGGTTGAAATTTTTAGGACCCAGTAGGAGATCGTTGAGATTGAATTGTGTATGTCATATTGAAAACGTGACACAAATACAGAGGTCAAAGAGACCAAGTGCATGATGTAACGATGGCAAGGGGACAATGTTCCAAGTAGATGAATAAGGGTCTCGAGTCGGTTGCAGATAACTTTATCAAAATTAGTCGTGAAATTTATTTATTTATTGTTGCTATTATTATTTAATTGTCAATTTATTTATTGGGTTGATTAGAGATAGACTTGAGGAAGTAAGTAAGGGGTGCATTGATAGTTTAGAATCGTTGGTTAGTACTAGGAGCGCGAGTAGAGACCCTAGGATGATAGCATTCCTAATTTTAGTATAGCGGGTAGACTCACTAGAATACCCATGTATCTCACCCACTACCCTAAACCCCATTCCAAGTGTCAAGTATGGACCTGGAGGAACAAATCGAGGAGGACACGGAGGAGTTCGAGGAGGAATTGGAGGAACCTGAAGATGATGAGTTGATGCAAGCGGTGGAAGCAACAGTATCAAATTTACTTTAGAATTTAGAAGAGTCAGAGGAGAGAGTCCAACCACCTAAGCCTAAGGATGAGGGCTGGATAATTGATAGGTACGAGACCGTCTCAAGAAGAGTAGTTGAGAAGCATGAAATCACCTTATGGGACTGGAATCCGATTCTTTGGAGGTGGGTGCGTCACTAGTACTGGGAACGTTTCGAAGGAGAAGTTGGAGGCCCCTTAGTTTTCCATAAGGGGTATCATGAAACTCCAGGAGGAGGAGTCGACTACTGGAACCCTAACCTTGGGTTTGGTGACCAGCCATGTAGTACTGTAATAGATCCCTAGGGTAGTGCAACTTAGGTTGATCTTTAGAACCGCTCCTCTTCCTTAGGTCGACATGTTTTCCCTCTCCCGCCATTTTTGTTGTAAGTTATGTGGGCCACTAACTTCCCTAGCATCTAACTTAGCTTCTTAAACGGTGACTAAGGTTGTAAAAGTTCTAGTGATGTAAGATTATTGTAAAATAAAAACCTTAAGGAGTTGTAAATTAGTTTGTGGAGGGTTGTCGAAATTATTTGATTCAGATACCTCGCTACCGCAGTGTTTTACTTTGATTTTTGCATTGGCCTGCGATTTGCTTGGGACATCGTTTTTGCATGTTACGGCCAAAAGATGAAGGTTATTGGGGACTGCCGCACCACCAGAAGAAGGTCATGACACACACACACACACTCACACACACACACACACACACACACACACACACACACACACTCTCTCTCTCTCTCTCTCTCTCTCTCTCTCTCTCTCTCTCTCACATCTTTGCTTTGTTTATATGATCGTGAACTGCTCTTCTGCTCCCATTGTAAATTTGATAAGGTGATTTTATGCAATTTGAAGAATTGGGTTCAAGAAGGAAATCGGATTTTGCCTTAATTTCAAAAATATTGATCTACATCTTGGCTTTATTGATACAATCGTCAATCTACATTTGCTACACATTACAAATTTAATAACTCAATTTTGCTTGACCATTTTGGCCAACTTTCCATAATCTTTCTTTGGCTGAGTGGCATGTATTTCCATTGCACTCATTTTTCCAATTATAAAGCATGGCTAAGTGACCTTACTCACATTGGACCTAGTGTAGTGGTTTGGGCAATAGAGGGCCAAGAAATATCAAATGGCGATGTGGGCAGGGGATTCTGAGGAATACAAATAAATTTCTGTTTTTTTTTTAAGATTTGGCAAGCATCTGGAATAACTAGTGAATTACAACTCTATTGTACCGCAATTGGTGGACAATCTTTGCAACCTTAATGCTCTTTGCTGATTGGTTCCATTATCACAAAGCTGCTCCAAAATTGGCCTGGTTCCAAGATGTACAATCCTTTGAAGAATTGGAGTTCGTTTAAGGTTCTTCAAGAAGAAATTGAATTTTGCCTCATTGTCAAATATAGTAACTTCTTCTTGACTTTGTTGATACGGTAATGTGCTGCTTGTCCTAGTTTTGCTTTCCATTGCAAATTGATAAGGTGACTTTTCTCTGTTTGAAGAATTAGGGTTTGATTAGAGTTCTTCAAATAGATCTCTACACAAAGGAATCTAACTTCTCACTTACTAATTTCATCTAGCTAGTGAATCATGTCATATGTTATATAATAATTTATGCCACATTAGATTTTCTGGCAATCCAAGTCTCCAATGGCACTTAAGTAAACAATTTTAAAAAATGTGGTACTCAAGTGTTTGAGAAAAAAAGTCATGAAATTCAAGTGAACGTTCTATGAAAGTTAGGGCACTTTTGGTATTTTTATCTCCTCTCTTGGCTTAAGTGGTTTAAAGATTTCCTTAATTGGACGAGAAAGTGGTGAAGTTAACTCTTTGTTATGATTGATAACGATAGAATGAAGGAGCTTAATTATATAGGAGAAAGTGAACCTTGCGATGCATGAAGTAACTCCATAAAATTGAATAAAGTTGACTTTAAATTGAAACAAAGATTGCAAAGTGTTCATATATTACAATGACCTAATTAAGCTACTCATTTGTAAAGTAAATTTTGGACAGAAGCATAAGTCAACTATCTCATTGCGATAAAGTTAAACATCTTTTTTCATGATAGAAATTGGCATGTCAAGAGTGAACCTTTCTACTACATAAATGATCACGTGCTATCCACTTGGTTCAATCATTTGTTAAATACTCAATAATGCATTATGTGATCGATAACTTGATATCTAAAAATCACATGTCAACTAAATAACAATAGGTCGTATTCATAATAATAATAATAATAATAATAATAATAATAATAATAATAATAATAATAATAATAATAATAATAATACACCTACCTAAATAAAGAAAGGAAAAGAATTTCTCCATTTATGTTGTGTAGATTATATTGTGATTATCTCTAGTCCCCTTTGTTGTTTTATTTAAGGACGTGGAAAAGTTCATAGAAATCGTGCTAACAAAACATATAAGTGATTTCAATTTTACAACAACATCATATATAAATTATTCAGTCTTTATTTTTATGAGTGAACATACCTAATCAATGGGCAAATGATTCAGCTAGCGGCATGGGCAGGCTTGATGGACTTTTTTAGGCTCATCAGGAGGGTCGAGATAAATTTTCCGGGTGGGGTCAATTGGTGGGTTGGCCAGCCTATATATTCATTAAAAGAGATTATTAAAAATGTTTTATAAAAGCTATTATGATGATATTTAATTATTTTAAATATTAATAGATTAAAAATAAACCCAAATATTTTTCTATAGTAAAGGAAATAGTATAAAACTCATAGGTAAAATAATCAGCTAAAATAACTCGACGAACCTACCATTTTTGTCATTTGCGTTCCATTTCTGTTTATGTCTTAACCAAACTTTAAAAAATAAAAAAGAAAGTTGACTTAATGGGTAGGCCTGGCCTATCCAGGTTTTTTTTCCCCCTTAGTTGGCCCTAATCACTTGCCCAAACCCACAACTTTGATTGAAGTTAAGAAAGTTCATGTCTGAGCAAGCCCAACAAGAACCTTCATGTCTAAGCAAGCCCAACCTGAGCCCGTCAAGGCCATTTAAATGAACATTTCCCTACTCTATATTTATTGTTTTCAGTCTATTAGAAAACAGCTTTCTAAGCCAAAAAAATAAAACTAAAATTATTGCACGGGGCTTGTCACCAAGTTGAAAATAAAAATGTCAACTGAAAACCTTACAGAGACCATATTTTCAATTATTCTTGATGCCCTGGTTAATTTTTCAATATATAAGAATATGCATACATAAGTATAAATAGGCTGATGTGTACGAGGTATCAGGTGAGAGGACAATAACAATGAATAGATGTTGCATCCATGCCAATAGTGTCATCGAGATTCTTGCTCAAAAGTCACTCATATACATTGATGAAGATAACATAGTATGAATGCATGATTTACTTGAGGAAATGGGCATACGAATTGTGACTAGAGAGTGCCCTAATTACCCTAGTAAGCGAAGTAGAATATAGCGTTGTAAGGATGCTCTACAAGTGTCTAGGCTAAATCCGGTAAGAGTTTAATGGCCTATTTCAATATGCCTAATTATTTTTCATTTATTTCTAACAAGGACCAAATTGCCATTGAAGCCATTAAATTAGACGAGGTTGATATAGAAGACTTGATTCTTGTACAAAGCCTCGGTAAAAAGGATGAAGAAGCTCAGGCTGTTCATGATGGCTGATCGTGTCGCTCATTGTGGACCTGTTGGACATTCATCATAAAAGTTGTGGAGGTGTTTCGAACGAAATGGCAATGATATGTTTTGTGTGTTGGGAGATGCTGGCGGAGCAAATTTCCAAGCTCTGGTATCAGCGGAGCCTGAAGAACTTGATTCTAATTGTTCGTTGGATCGGTTCAAACTTGAGTCTATGCCCATGGATCCAACAGATTCAATTTGTTGGACCCTTGGCTCATTGGCTCACTTTAATTGTATTGTCAAAAAGCTTGGCACATTTACATAATCAAGTCCACTCTCTCTCTCTCTCTCTCTCTCTCTCTCTCTCTCTTGAAAATTCATACTTCTTTTACTTTCCCTACTTCTCTATCAAGTCCATGTACTTTCAATTTTTCTAATCAAGTACCTTCGATATATAATCCAGTCAAATCTAATTGACATGGCTGTTAGAAGGCATCGAAGCATGACATGGAATTAATGTTTCCTACGTAAACCCCTACCACTGATTGTGAGTTAGCGGGAGGATGAAAAACAAATTAGAAAACATTTGATCGATTCACTAAGGCCTCACAGAGGGTGTTCATGTAGGTGATATTTAATTCACGTTACTCTTCAGCTTCCTCCGACAGCCTCATCAATTGGACTTTGGCTGAATTTTGTTATGGGGGACTTAATTAGACATTTTGCTTAAGGAAAAGACTTGATTTGGAAACTTGAAAGTATAGAGACTAGATTCATGCCACGCAAAATCTGAAATGAAAACAAAACAGAAATTATTATAGTGAGAAATAAATGCAATAAAAAAAAGCAAACTGACCCGGTTATGTTGTGTGGTTCAATGGTGTACTTACTCACAAGAGATCGACGAAATAATCTCACTATAATTAGTAAAGAGAAGATCGCAATTACTGAATTACATTCACTCCCGAATGTTTCTTGACCTCAAGTACACCCGAGTAAGCCCCACAATAATTAATAAAAAAAATCTTGTGTGAAGATTTCTCTTTTGACCGATTTGACTCATTTCGTCAAGTCTTTGATTTTGAGAGAGGTTTACGATCGAGCCAGGGAGGGTTTGTAATTTGCTTTTAGAAGCGGACCCCATGGCGTGCGATATTTCGAAACTTAAGCCTTCGAAAGACTTAAACCTCCTCTCTTTCTTTGGCAAAGCTACCGAAACCCAAATAAGCATAGTAGATTGTCTTTTGTCATTAATGTCTCCCACACGAATTTTCTAGTTATTTGATCAAAATATCTTACCATCTTTTTTGGGAATTTCTTGTACTATGAGTGGGTATAGCCTATAGGAAAGGGCGGTTTTAGAATTTTTTCTGAGGGGCAAAGACCTAATTTCCTTTAGAAGCACTAATTTAAGATCGGATCCTCATTAGGTCCACAATTTTTTTATCCAAGGAACGCCAACTCCAGCTCGTGACACCTCTTTTATCCAAACTTTTGTTTTTTCTTAAAAAAACATTAATTTTAAGTCGAGATAAATTCTAGCTCTAACTCTTTTTTTTTTTTTTTGGTAAAGATAGCTCTAACTTTTTCTTTATCTCATTAAAAAGCAAAAACATTCAATCAAAACCCTAGCTCCCATTAAGTTTTCGTCTGATAATGCCCTTGAAAATTCGACGTGTTATTCAAAGTGTACTTGCTAGAAACTTGGTGGAAGCTTGATAGGGGCCATTCTAGGTAATGACTAAAAAGTGATGTTTTTTTAATGAGACAAAAAAAAGGGTTGAGGCTAAAATTGAAATATGAATTGAAGTTAATACCCTTTTACGGGAAAAAAAAAGTTTGGACCAAAATTAGGACCCAAGTTAAAGTTAGTACCTTTTATGAGACAACATTTTTTTTGTTGGACAAAATTAAGACTTGAGCTTAAAATTGATGACTTTTAAGGGAATTGGGCTGGGTCAAGACTTTGGTAAATGATTATCCTATAGAAACATAGTGTTTTTATGCTTAAAATAGGAACAATTTCAAATAAGGGCTTCTTGTGGATGCGTTTTCTAAAAAAAAAGAAATTTAAAGTGGATGTTATTTTAAATTAGAGTCTAAAATGATCATTCAATTTCAAACAAAAATTTGAAGTGTTCATTTGACTCAAACGGTATTTTGAGCTCGGCAGCCAATGAAAATTCCTGTAGCATGAGCAGGCGCATTTTTGTCCAAAGGTATTTCTTTCTTTATTTATTGGGAAGTTGCAGATCATCATGGTAATGGTGATGGATAGAAACATGGGTGAAGCAGCTAATTGTAATATATGTGCCCATTAAAACAGCCCATTAATTATGTGAGCTAGCCCATGTTCTTAAGCCCTTAGCCCACCTTCGCCTTTGATTCTCGCATGTCCAAAGCGATCGTTCGGCGGAGGAAATAAGAAGAAGAGAAGAAAATGGACAAACAAGAGAGAAAACATTCACGCATCCTCGATCAGAAGCAGAATCAACTACAATTTATAATATTGATGAGTAATCGAAGTCTATTATTCATCTACTCATGAAAATTTTGTGAAGTTTGCTCGAATTTGGCCTCGAACTAATTAGTGCTCGCTGGACCTGATTTTCGGGTATGCTGATCACGTGCCTCCGAGGTGTCTCGGAGTCATTCCGCTGCCACCCACAGACATCCATGAGTCCCTCAACCTCCTAGGACCACCAAGGAACGTCCTCGGCCGACGGAGCCTCGTCGGAAGTTTGCCGAAGTTCGCCGCGAGCCGCCGATTCGCGAGGAAATCAAGTGAGTGGACCTCCTATTCCTCAATTAGGCCCGTTCACCAATTTAGTAGGTAATTATGGACTTGATTGAGGTGAATTGATTGTCAATTTGGGCGATTATGTATTAAGCAGTGACTTTTGGAGAAATTATGGGTGATTTGGTAATTTTGGCCAATTAGGGGTAAATTGGCAAAATTGATTACTTGGAGGATGAATTTGCAAGTTATTCGTATTAGCTATCTTGGTTTGTAACTAGTAAGAGTTAGGCGAACAATTTTGAGATTTTAGAGATAAATTATTAAATTTGGTCAATTATAGCCAAATTAGGGTTTTAGGGGCAAAATTGTAAATTCAGAGATTTATGGCCAAAATTGAGAGTTATTGACTGCAGTTGAATTTGATAATCAGTTGGGTAAGGTTGGATTGATAATCTGCGCAATTAGAATTGATTGGCTTAGATTTTGCGTAATTGAGGGTTATTTATTAAATTTAAGTATGTCGGATTATTTTAGCGAAATTTGTGAAATTTGCGTGATTGGGTAAATAGTTGCCAATTAAGGTGATGGCACCCATAGTTAATCGAATGGAAGATTTTGAATTCAATTTAGGGACTCGGGTGAATCCCTAATCGGTATGTCCGCGCGGTCGACATTTAGTTTGGGAAATTATCCTCTTATGCCTCATTGCGTTAATTTATTCAATGTTATTGAATGCGCAATTGATTGTGAATTGTTTATAACTCGCGATTGATCATTGATGTGGATGAGTTGACCGGCATGGTTGTTGACTCTGGTTTGCCTTAGAGGACAGTGGACCCTAAACAATTGTGAAAGTTGATGGAACCTAATAGGGTTTCGACATGGATATGACGAGTTGGCATGATGGATTGAATGAACCAGCGTGGTCAATGACCCTGGTATATCGATGAATCCGGTTTAAGCCAAGAAAATTAGTTAGGGTTTCAGACCGGTTGTAGACGGCTTTATTTGACTAATTATGTAATTTATTTATTTATTTAGTAATTTAATAATTTAATTATTAATTAATTTATGTAACTAGTAATTAATTAATTTAATTATTTAATTATGCATTTACTTATTTAATGAGTTATGTTATTATGGTGGCTAACCCTGACATGATAGATGGTACTGCCAAGTCCGGTCACGAACCGATTGACTCATAGAAAGCAAGAAGTTAGTCATTTGAAAGAGTTAGAATTAATTGAGTTATAAGTATGGGGTAAGCGATAAGAGTTTGACTAGAGGTGACAATTGATGGGTGAGACACGATTGAGGACCTTAGGTGGTAGCATTCTTGGTTCTGGTATATGGGGTAGACCATTGAGATGTCCCATTAGCATTAGAAAGGGATTCTAGATTGGCTGCATGATGGAAAATGGAATTTTTGAAGGAATTAGGATTATGGAGTTGAGCCAATTGAGGATTGGTCAGTGGCTATTGTGGCATTGAGAGTGGTAGTAAGGACCATAATGTGATGGCATTCCTAGTTCTGGCATAAGCGGGAACTCACTGAGTTATTTATATCTCAACCAGTTGTTGTTTACCATTTTTCATGTACGGGTTGAGTTGGGAAAAGAGTTTTGTGGAGTGGTCAAGGAAGAGACCCGCGCTTCTGTTAGAGATTAAAAGGTCGACAATGAGTCATAGGGCGTCACACTCATCGATTAAAGGAAAGGAAGAAGTATATCGAGGACTGTCGCATACTCGGGAGCGGGGCGTGACAAATATGCGCTAGTGATTTAACTGATAGTTCTGAGTAGTTTTCTTGTTGTTTATTAAGAGATAAGTCGATTTATTTATGAAATTTTATCTCATGTGTCACTACGTGGCTAGTGGCTAGGATGTTCTGGTTGATAATGAACGCAATTGAGTTTTCCCTTCCTCACAGGATCCTCCTTTCTATGTATCGCACTATTAAGAAGCCGTTGGCGAAGCTGCCTTATAATGATGTTATTAGGAGAATATTCAAGTATCCAAAAGTTATAAAAGAGGAGAAGATGGTCACATGGGAGATAGGGAAGGAAACTTTGTACAAAAAGAAAATGTAAAGGCCACAATGAATGAATGGATGAACGTGGAAAAAAGAGAGTTTTGATGTTTATTTTTTAAAAGTTGGGATGCTTGTTTTCTTTTGACCATGAATTGTATGTCTTCTCATTATTTGGGACGGAAAAATATTGACTAGGCTTGTTTTGCCGCATAAGTCATGTGTCACTCCACTTATGGATTGCCACGTGTGGATTGCCACGTGTTGATAATTGATCCAGCCACGTGTCCATAATAGATCCACTTTTTTCTCATAATCTCTTCTGTTACCCTCTTGCTCTCCAAGCTCACTCTCTACAATACTACGGCGTCTCTCTCTTACCTCCTCTACCTGTCTGTCCTCTCTCTCCTTCTCCCTTGGGCCCTCTCCCTCACCTGCATGTTCCAGAAGTTCACCAAATAGCTCTACTCCGACTGCACCTACCTCCCTCAGCTCGCACGCCTCGAACTCTTCCCTCTTCGTCGCCCTCAAGTCACCACCACCTCCTGTTATTCCCTCCGATGGCCACCGAGGAGCTGTCCAACTTTGGCGCCATTCTCTCTGGCATCAACCTCTGGTCCCTCTGGCTCGAAAGACCCACATATCCCTCTAAGCTCCACCGACCAGCAGTCACCAGCATTGACCAAGCCAACCAGATCTAGTCTGCGTTTGTGTAAGTCGACCCTCTAACTTAGGGAAAGTTAATTATTTGAAATTTTTTCCCAAGTTTTGATTGCATATGTCGCTTTAAAAAATCCACGGTTCAGTACATTTTTAGTCCTCTAAGTCTTAGTATTTGTCGAATTTTCCCCTTTAACTTTTATTTCGTTCAATCAAGTCCTCTAACATTCTCAATTGATGCAATTTGACCCTCTTAAGTTTTTTTTTTTGTGCAATTCAGTACTCAAACTTTCATTAATTTACCATAGTTGAAATTGGCATCATTAATGAGGTAGAAACTGCATCCTTTGTGACGTGGTGCCAAATGAGTAGCAAACGATCAAAACCAAACTAAGCAAAATAAAGAAAGATATTCAATAGGATTAGTTTTTGCGAGTAAGCACTAGATCGCAAAAATAAAGAAAATTAAAAGAGCTGATCACATAAAATAAAACTTAGAGGATTAGATCACACAAATTGAGAAAGGTAGAGGACTTGATTGCATAAAATGAATGCAAGAGTATCTAATTACTTAAATGCTTAAACTAGAAGGCTAAGCTGCTCTTAATCCAGATACTAATGAAGAAGGTTTTATTAACAACAATCGCGTAAAGCTTTCACCATTCATTACCTAATTTCCCGATGATTCAAAATGGAGGGAACAAGCAAATGGTAATGCGGTACAACTGTTGTGGAAAAGTATTTCGAAAAGCTGGCTTACCTTATTTTTCCTTGTCCCCTACTCAAAATACTCTCTTGTTCACTTTCTTAATGTGCTTACTTTACTAGCCTGGCAATAATAAGAAAATGGGTCGGGCTCGTGAGCATTAAATTGGGCATAATTAATTGCGAGGTTGGACTTTGTCCTCCTGTGCGAAGAATATATGCGAGGCTCAGTCTAACATAAATCAAAATAAACTATTTTTGAGTAAATCATGTATCCTTACCTTAAAAGCTCTGATTTTGCACTATAAACTTCGTCAAACTAACTACTGGTTATCTATTACTTAGCCGTTGGAGGTTTTATTTTTCTAGCCGTTTACAAGTTAATCTTCAACCTGTTGCTTAGATATATGGTGCTTCCAATTTTGCTATAAACATCAGCCCCTCTCTGTTCTTGATCTCAAACATTTTTGTTGTTCCTGTAGTCCCGAAAAATGTGATGCACCCTGTCAAAAGGTCTTTTGAAGGATTTAAAAGACATTCTGAACTACTTCAAGAGTGTAACTTACCCTAGAAAACGATGCTCGCATCATATGTTTTTAATCTTTTCAATGGCTGCGAGAATTTGTTCCAGCAATATCTTGGTCGGATATATATATCTCTTTTGTCTAATTGTGATATAAAAAGAAAATATGGTCAGATCATACGATAGCTAATTCCTCATAATGTATATCAACTGCATATTAAATGTAATAACTTTTTTTTTTCCTTTTCAGCGTGTTCATGTTGGAATGCTGTTTCTGCTTTCATTCGCGTGAGATTCCATCGGTAGCTGCGCTCCGAGCGGTTCATATTTTTAAGAAAAGGGGAAACAAATATTACAATTTGCAGCGAGGGAAATGTGACGCGCGGCGAGTTCGAAAAAATGGACAAAAGCAGAGAGAGAGAGAGAGAGAGAGAGAGAGAGAGAGAGAGCAATGATTTTCGCTAGCGAGAGAGAGAGAGAGAGAGAGCAATGATTTTCGCTAGCGATGATTTTCGCCTATAGCCATATATTTCATGCATCGTGTGGTCCGGGACCACCGGTCAGGACCACTAATATTTGGACATCTGGCGGGTGGGGGCCCGCTCGTGGGGCCGCTCTCTCCGGCTATCTCCAGAAGCGGGTGAATTCCAAAGCATACGAGCTTCTTTTCCTATAAAAAGTTATCAGAAGTCCCGCGTTTTCTTTTCGTTCATATCAAAGAGAACGAAGGTGGGCAAGTCCAGACATCTTCCATGGCCATAACTCGGTAAACCCCAGCTGTGGTGCAACCCTTCCCTTCACCATCAAAACTCTACACTATGGAATGATCTATCCGACAAAGGCAAAGAAGAAAATAAAGAAGGTCAGCCTTTGTAATGTTTGGACTGGGAACCCTAGCTAGGGTTTAGAATAAAGTTCGGCCTCAGGTTTGTTTCTCTTCTATCTTTTTTATCGACTCCTCTCAAATCTCTCTCTCTCTCTCTCTCTCTCTCTCTTTATATATATATATATATATATATATATATATATATATATATTTATATGCTGTTTTGGGCAAGAAACTTTCTATAGTAGAACCCCTTTTTTGGTGAGCATAGAAAATGTTTTTCATCGACCGTTTCCATCAATCTTCTCAATCGTAGCTTAAACGATTAGCCAAAAGTTTTTCTCTTGTTAGCTACATATAAATAATATTTTGAAGCAAACCAAAAGTTGCTATCTTTGGAATATCTACTATCGAAAAGGGAAACATCTAATATTTAAAAAAGAAAAAAGGGAAACATCTACTATTGAAATATCTCAAACCTTAAATAATCAATCCAGAGCCGAACCAGATCGATGAAAATCCAAAGGTGCCCCAATTCAAATTTTGAAACAGAATGGATCCAAAAAAATTAGAGAATTCCAACTCAAGAAAATAAGGAATATTGTAGCGACACAAGACTTAACCCATTATGCACAGACATTAACTATCTAATGTAGTAAAGCTCTTCTCTTGCCCTGTTTAAACTTTTTATGAACATGCCATTGCTGCGGCGGGGGCTGACAGCACTTGACGACGACGTGGCTATGTTGCTGGGCCGGTCGGGAAGGAAAGGGTGCAAAGGGAAGAAGAAGAGCGCGCGAGAGAAGAGAGAGAGAGAGAGAGAGAGAGAGAGAGAGAGAGAGAGAGAGAGAGAGAGAGAGAGAGAGTAAAGCTGAAAATTAAAACCGCGTTTCCAGATCATTTCATATCCAGTTCAGTGGGCGAGCTTATGGTTTTAATCTCTACCCTTGAGATCTCACTGTTCAAACTCTCTGGATGACATGAGCATGCTCACTGATCTTGCAAGCTAGAGACCTTAACCACACGTATAGAGAGAGATCATGGAAGGTTTGCTTCAGTGCTCTGCGAATCACGTGCCTCTGACTCCCACAAGCTTCTTGCAGAAAGCACATTTCGTCTATGGCTACAAGATCTCCATTATCTTCGGCAACCACGGGGCACACGTGGACACAAACCCACGAAAGGTGTTTGAATCTTGTCTCTGCTCGGACGGCGTTAAAGATCTCGCGCGGCGATATCGTAAGTCTCTCTGTCTTGTTTGCTTCGTCTTCAATTATAGCCCTATTTTTCATGCAAATGGAAAGGGGCCCTCGCTTTCTTTCTTTTTTCCCTTCTATTAGCTTTTAGCTTTCTTGAAGCTCTTGGTTTAAATGGAGGGAATGAGGTCACTGATCATGGTCGTGCCGTGAGTAGCTATAAACCTAAGAAAAAAGTGGGAGGGACAACAAAAATCGTTAAATAAATCAGGTGAGTACGTAGGCCCCTGCCCTCCCGGCGTTAGAATTCTAGCCTCGTCAACATTGATTATAAGAGGATTAACTCTCATTATGCACTTAGGAAGGTACACTTCAGATATGTGGACAGGGAAACCAAGGAGTGCTAACCCTTTACAGAATCATTAATGTAAGATAGGATCTATGTACTAATTAAGATAGTGTATTCTTGACGAAGTATTGATGGTTTAAACCCAAAGCGTAATGCTGAAACCATCTTTGTAAGGCGCAAGAAGAAGAAATGACCCATTCTTGTCACTCAAATACTGTGGTTGAAGAGATCCGTGTCTTGGAGTACATCTGTGAAGATGAGCTAGATAAGTGCTTCTCTATTCGTACATATATTTACTCTCACTCGTATAACATAGAAAACTCTCCATAAAAAGTTAATAAGCTTCCACGGATCACTGTTTAAAAATGTGTTTTACTGTAGATATTTGCTATTTCAGTTGTTAGTTCTATACACTGCAGACCGTTCTTAATTGATCTGTTGCCTAACTAATATTGCAGCTCCCTAATTTGCAAGTCTTGTTTCAGCGAGCAAAGGACATCGTAAGAAAATTGTTACCTGTAGATCTAGACATTGGAAAGAGGGGATTTTGACAGAATTAGTGAAAATGAACAAATAAGCAGAAGCTGATATATGCTGGATGTTTGATCAGTGGTTTGATTTTTTACGCATTATTATTTTTAATGTTTCGGCTACATTCAAAGATTTATACTCTGAAGCTGTGAAAAAAATTTATGGCACGGTTTTTCCCTGCTTTGGATGAAGTGGATGATCATGAGCTTGGGTTTGTTTCAGATGACATTTGCTTGTGTGGGAGCCACTTTATGTCTTTCTCATAAAATCATCATGGATAATCGCTCTAGGAGCCAATTATTATCCCTTTCTTGGATTCCAAAAGATTTTCCCACTTCTCATGGTATGGCGGGGACAATCTTGTCCTCATCATCTGAGTTTAAATAAGTTTGAACTATTAAAGAAGGAAATGTAATGCTCAGCCTCCGCATGAGTTGGCCAATCCTATACTAGGAGGAGTTGAAATTATAGATGACAAGACATTTAGGGTGCGTTTGATTCAATATTTAGGAAAAGTTATTGTGAAAATGCGAACGTCTTTAGCTTAAAGGAGTTTGGTGAAATACAAATACTTTTTTGTAAAAAAAAATTGAAAAGTGTTTCTAGATGAAATTTTGAGAAAATACTGTTTGGTAAACATATATTTAGAAATTTTTTTCTTATAACCAATTAAGTTCTTTCGGGTTGGAGTCGTGGTCGGAGGGGGAGGCGGTAGAGGGGGAGTCATTGGAGGGGGCGGTTGCCAAGGGGTGAGTTGCTAGAGGTGGGGGGAAGGCGGCAGTTGTGCGAGGAGGGGGGGGGAGTTGGAGTCGTTGGGAAGCGGCAAAGGGGAGAGTCGTCAGAGATGGGGGGGGAGGCGACAGTTGCCGGGGTGGAGGGGGGCGAGTCGGAGTCATTTGAAGGCGGTGAAGGGGGGAGTCGCTAGAGGTGGCGGAGGGGGTAGTCAATGATTGTAGGGGGAGGTGATGGAGGGGGGTGTCACCGAAGGTGGGGAATTGCTAATGGTGGGCAAGTAGCATTTGGAAAATGCTACTTCTCAAGTCACCTCAAAGCTGCATTTTTCTAAAGGTCATAAAGGTTTGGAGATGCAATTGCATCTTCCTCAAGCCCTCCAAAAAATGAACCAAACACCATTTGCATTTGACCAAGAGATTTTACAGCCCAAAACCCATTTTAAATGTTGAATCAAACGCAGTCTTAGTTGGAATTTTGGCATAGGATGTTATTTATAAAATGATTGAACCATCAAATCTCGCGTCCAGAACTAGCTACACAACAGTTGAAGCACTTATGCAAACTTGTTCCTTTTTTACTCCAAGATGCGGGTCAACTCATAGAACTCCTGCCCAACCTTTTCCTTTCCTTAACCTGCTTGAGAGTAAAAGGAAGATTGTGAAATCATTATTATTATCAGATTGTGACGGCTAATCCTTCCAATTTTTTTTTTGTCCTTCTCTCTGCTGTCATCCAGAAATATGTACGTCTTTTGCCTGGAAATTTTATGTATATGGAGTACGGAATGAGTAGAACGACACTGATATCATGTATGACGAGATGTTCAAATTGTGAACTTCATCTGTTATAGTTTCCGAAGCACATTATCTGAATTCAACAAGTCCCAAGGGGGCACCCATCGACATTATTGTTTTTTTCAAAGATAGCATTTTAGTCCCAATGTGATGGAAATCTAGCAGGCATTGTTTTAATTTAGGAATGATACTCTTTCCATGACAAATGTGTTCTTTCATATTTGCAAAGTTGCACACATTCCTTCCATCTCAGCTGGTGACCCTGACCTTTCAGCTACCGCACAAGCCTTGAAGGTGCTTGCTAGATGTGTTTCAGATAGAATTGAGCAGGATGTTGAATATTCTGATCCTCTGGCGGATAGTCCAGCAATCCAGGTCAGACATTTCAATATCTTATAGTTTCTTTATTCGAAATTTCGTTCCTTTATCTCATAGATCCTCATTTTTAGGCTGCAGCCACTCGAGCCTTGGCAAGGGGTAGTAATTTTGATACAATTACATCCATGTTGAAGACTGGAAATTACTTTATGCCTTTTGTCATACTTGAAGAGACTGATTAATTGTTGCCAAATCTTATTCTCCTTTTAATGGACAGTACAAGGTCTAGTATGATTGATTCTGGTTAGAATGAATTTACTAACTTAGCATTATTTCCTAATCAGAGAAATTAAATTTGCGACTCTGCTGTCGAAATTTCCTTACTCTATCTTGTTCTCATGTAGTGCCGTCCATTCCTGATGATAGCAAGTTAAATTTGCTTTACATAATGCTATCTTTTAGGTAGAAATTGCTCAGTGACATTCCATCATATTGTTCTTCTCAAATTCATTACTCCCATTTCATACTAAAGATCCTAGTAGTGATGTATATGTGCAACAATCCCACACAATTTTAGAATGGTTATAGTACTCTTGATTTATATTTTCGTTTCCTTTTTTTTTTAGATCATTTTCTGATGCTGCAATTTTTACTGAATAGGTTGTTCCGCAATTATCATCCCCTGTTGCTTTATTCCCAAACTTTATCCGAATTCTGAAGCTTGGCGCTGAGAAGTTCATGTCCATCTTAAATGATGCAGGGGTTCAAGGTAATTTGCATGTTTCCCTCCTGCCTTCTTACTTGAAATATTTATGTTACATACAACACTTTGGTTAGATGTAGTAACTTGAAAGAAAATCAATTTTTATTTTCCCCCTTTCCTTGCCAAGATGAGAAATCGGTTTAGGGTATTCGGTTTTGCATCTACATATCATGGCATAGGCAACAACTGTCATCATGCCCTCATTACTGTACAAACTCGATTGAATGATTAAGTTCTTATAACTGTTTAGTTTTGTTTTTAATTAAAATATTACTGAAAGGGCTATCAAGGGGATGATCGCCAACAGATTGGATGAATACTATATCCTCAACATCATGAGCAAAAGCCAAAAGGTTATTTTGGAAATCTATTATGAAAACCAAAAGTGGCCTTGCAAAAAGAGTGAGAAACCATATGACTTTGAATCAGACAATTGGCTAACAATTATTTTTTGGAAACCCCATTTCTTCTCTCTTCAATCTGGCTTGGACAGTCATATCCTCCGAGTTAACCCCAAAAAACAATTAAAAAAGGAAAAAAAAAACTAACTACAATGTGTTCCAAGTTAACCATTAGTGAACGGTGTACCCACTAATGCGTATTTATTAACCCAAGTTGTAGAGAACTTGAATGTTAGAGGAGCTGGGGTTTGTTCGAATTCACATGGAGAGAGAGAGGGAGACACCACTCAGCGTGGTTGTTGGAGCAAGATCGAGGCTTGTTTGAGAATTTTTTTGATGAGGTGTTATATAACAATATGGGATGTGTTCTGATGGACATTGAACTCATCTTTTGGGTGGTTTCAATGGGAAATTGTTTTATTAAGTCGAATGAGTTTGGCAATCTGAACGAGTGTCTTTTTCTTCCTCATCAATTTCTTTTCTGTTTGTTGGACTATGATATGTTTTTGAACGTGGAGTGCATGTGATCAGCACCCGGCTGAGGATGGAGAGCAAAAACTTTTATGGTTTTTACAAATACACAAGGTTTAGTACACTTTATGTTTTCCGATAAGCCTTTTTATCAAAATTTAAAATCTCCTCCTCCTTATCTCTCTACTGATCTTGAGCGATGTATTCTCCATTGTGCAGGTCAGCGTCCTCCTAGGGTTTACAACGTATTCATTAGTTACAAGCAGGACGACATGCTCCCCCGTGTGAGCCATCTCAAGGGTGCTCTTGAACGGAGGGAGATAAAAACATTCGTCGATTTTACACTGGAGGGAGGAGTAGAGTTTCAGCCAGCGATTGACAAAGCGATCAAGCAGTCAGAGATTGCCGTCGTGATTGTCTCTCGGAACTTCCATTCGTCACCGTGGTGCCTTAACGAGCTTGTGAAGATCCTTGAATGCCGAGAAAAATGGGGTTCTATCGTGTTGCCCATTTTTTGGGGAATGGATGCGAAAGAGCTGCAAGAGCAGCCCAGACATTTCGTGGATAATATTGGCCAAGCTGCAAAGGTTTTCAGGCAGGAGAAGCCACAGCAGGTCCAGAGGTGGAGAGATGCTTTGCGAGCACTGGGCATGATCAAGGGCTGGTCTGTTAGTAGCAGGTACCGAACCCTTTCCTTCCTAAGCTACGTCTTCTTCGAAGTGTTTTTTTTTTTTTTTTGAAAATTGCTGAAGATAGTTACTTATTTTGTGCATGAGAACAAAACTTACTTTAAACGGCTTCCTGTTCTGGTCAGTAGGAATTTATAACTGGAAATGTGTAGTCTCTTCACTTGGACTTTGGTATATCTGCATGAGGCAACGTAATGTGGTCACTTGCGACACTCCACCATCTTTAGAATACTTCAAGTTGGTGATACAAAGTAATGCGATGATTATTGGGTTAAGCCCTTATCCATCTAGTTAAAAAATTCAAATAAATTCAAATAGTGCTCTTCTTGGTTGACAGAATAAATTTATATCCATATAAACTGTAAGCCAATATATTAAGTGACTCTCCATCAGTCTATTACTTTTCTGAAGTTCTATAAGATATAGATTTGAAGACACCCAGTAGTTGATTATGTTTTCGTGCTTCTACAATTGAAAACATCAATGAAGTGGACTTATGATTTCATCTATATTTTACTCTTGGAAACCTATTATTGAAGCTATTTGCTCCATTATGTACTTGTAAGTAGTTGATATTTTTCTTACACTAATCGTATCCGAGCCATATCACATTCTTGTGAGATTAAATGTTTCTTTAGAATTTTACACTTGTTGTTCAAAGGTCTAGAGACAAAAAGGAGAGTCATTAAACTTACTGGTCCTAAGAAAAGTAAACTGTTGACCAAATTAATATGCATATTGACGTTATTCCACATCTCTAATCCTTGAAGTTTTGCTTACTTCATCGCCTGTAATATAAGCGTCTATCATGATGGTTATACCTTGTAACCTTAGGCTATTAGTGGACGGTTCAATTATTTCTCCTATGATAAACAACTTTTCTGTTGGAGTGTGTGATTTGTGGGGTAATTACGTTTACTTTTTTGAGGAGAATATTTATATTAATGCTCTTGAGTTGAACATGATGCCCGAACTTTAAGTTTTACGTGAGTGGGGGGAGATTGGAGAAATTTTTACATAGATTGTTTGATAGTGAATCCAACAGTTCTAATTTAGTTTAGTATATGTACTAGGTTCACTAAAAATTATTGAGGGGATTGTCGTTGTTATTGTTGTGTGCTAGTACTGGACCAATGAAGAGGCGATAAATTTTTGAGAGTGGGATCAGATGATCTTCACCCATATTCAAAATATGTTACCTCGCAAAACCAATCCGTACATTGAGATGAAACCTAGACATTTTTTGTTGTTCTTTTTCTAAATAATAACTTTAAGCACCAGTTAGAAATTTCTTGGCACTCTTGATAGTTTCTTCCTGTCGACTAGCACTAATGACCGGACATGCCTTTTGGTGCTTACAGTTCGGATAAAACTGAAGCCGATGTGATTGAAGACTTTGCGGACAAAATCGCAGCTAAGCTGAGCCGTTCGGTGTGAACTTGCTTCCCATCCACCTGGGTTAGTCTCAGGTACAAGACTCCAATTATCTTAGTAAAATTGTGAATACTGTTGTCAGAAGGGGTTAGTAGGAATGTCCAAAACATGTACGAAAGGAGAAGACCATAATTATCTCCTCTTTCTCTCCATTTGTGTTCGGCTCAATAGTCGCAACTTCTCTATGCCGATGCCAATACAGGCTTTAAAACTTTTAGTTGTCATTGTCACGACCTACCCGAATCTCTCGAGGAGGGGGACGGTACTAGATAAGGTTAGAGGTATTGTTCGTAAAGAGATTCGAATTAGCATCCCTAAAAGATGACTTGATCGTATTGTTTGATCATAATTCGATTCGCTTTATTGATTACGAACTCAGACTCTCCCAAACCTTACCTCTCATGACATTCAAGCATTTTGTTTTTTAAAATTTCTTAACCACCTAAATATTTATGAGAGTTGCCACTAGACTATTAACTTTGGCTAGAAATCGATCGAAACAATTAATCTTGCAATCATGCCAATCTAAGTTAAGGGTAAATTAATCTAAAAAATAAATTAACAAGCAATCTATTGAAAAACGGTGTAAAAAAATAAACACTCAAAGTATTGAAATACAATGCAGTAATAAACACTCAAGTAATTGAATGCGACTTTTTAATAAAGAGTATGTAAAACCCGCAACTCTTCAAGTAATTAATAATATATAACATCGTTATAAGTCTCAAGACTTGATCCCTCAAAAGTTTGCTATAAAGGTGGTCATAAATCTAATAGATTGATTCAAGTGAAGTCTAGGCCAGAATATCCTGACCATTTATAAAATGAAGTGATGCTAAGTTTAAATAAATTTTATTAGACAAAGCACATGTTAATTGATTCGGATATATCTAAATTAGTATAATCATGATGAACTTACGCTAGACTTTTACAAAATTAAGACCGTAATGGACATTAATCTAACGACACCAATGCTATGAGTGCTACATCTTCGATCGCCGTCACCATGCCATAACTTAACACACCTCGATTTCGTTATTCAAACACTCATTCAAGCAATCGAATCAAAATAAGGCATTAGCAACATTCATGTCAATTCAATCGAATTACCCTAAGGTTAACCTTAGACTTAAGCATACAATTTAGCCACCTTGAGCTATTCTAGTAAATCGCTTATAAAATCAAATATCGAGTCTAGTTATACATCTAAGTGTCACATGCAAAGTCAGACAAGACAAGCTTCCAAACTAAGACGCAATAGGGTACCAAAAACATTCAGTTATCCATCAAGAGCTTCTTCAATTTCTCCAAAAGCCAATTTGAATCAATTAAACTATGCCTATTCTAAGTCTAGAATTTGATATTTTAGGTGAGGTTGGCCTTCATAGGCGAAAATTTAATTTAATTTTTTTGAATTAATTAATTCTATTTTTTTTTACATTTTTTTAAAACTTCTATTATATTATTATTAAAATTATATATTCTAATATTTTTTATTAAAAGAAAAAAAAAAGAAAGACCCAGGTTGGAGCTCGAACCAAATCGGGTTCGAGCCTCACCTAGAGGCAAGGGTTGGGTTGATAGACTCGAGCCCTCCTTGAGCGCAAGGTCGCGAATTGGGGCCTTCTGGCCGAGTTCACGGCCTACGACTTAGCTTTCCCTTTCTTTCCCCTCATTTTCTTCCAGCCAGCTTTTTGGCTGGTAGGGTTCAACTCTGTCTCCGCGAACCTCTTTGATCCCTTCCTCTGTCGAGTACGCTCGTCGGCTCAGATCAACACAGGCGGCACCATGAGTCCTTGAGCGAGCATACCCCTAATCGGCGCCCTCATCCCAAACTGGAGACACCGGACGGTGACCAGAACTCAGGAAAATAACTCTCGTCTATCGCAATTTCCTTCACATGTTTCGTTGAATAGGTCGTGAAGAGAGATTGATTGATTTCATGGCCAAACAAGACTCGATCTTAACCTATGACGCACCATGAGCAAGCATGAAGCACGGTTAGTGTGCAACAAAGCCACAGACAGGGACTGGAACACACTCGGACTGATGAGCTGAAGAAGTTTCAACTCAATCACAGATTGAAGATGAGGATGATAAGATGAACAAGATGATGAAGAATACGAAGAAGGAATTATGAAAGTATGAAGTGCTCTGTTTGTATTTTCACAAAGTAATAAGGAACAAAGTATTCTTGAATGAAGACTTCATCTAAGAGCCTTAGTCAGTATAGTTCGCATCATAGCTTATATATACATGAGGTTCAACAGATTGTATGTAACAAACTAACTACTTTTAGTTACATGGAAAACAGAATGTCAAACTGTTCTTGCTGAGTACGTGACATTGAACTTCATCTCTTGACATCTTCTGGAGTTGATGACTTCGGTCTTCTTGACTCTGTTGTTTAAGCATTCCAGTAGATGACTTATGCTCAGTTTGTGTAGCCATAGTCATAGGCTGAATATACTTAACATCCCCCCGCAAATTGGAATGGGGTACATAACCCAGTCCCAATTTGAGTCGAATAGAAAAGTAACTAAGGCGAGGCAGCGCTTTAGTAAAGATATCAGCAACCTGAGCAGCACTAGGAACAAACCGAACACTAAGAGAACCAGATGAAACTTTCTCGCGAACGAAGTGATAATCAACTTCAATGTGCTTGGTTCGGGCATGAATAATAGGATTGACAGTAAGAGATATTGCTGATTTGTTATCACAAAACAATGTGGTTGGCGAGAACAAACAAATACCAATATCACGAAGTACAAAGGTGACCCAAGTAAGGTCAGCTGTAGCAGAGGCAAGAGCCCTGTACTCAACCTCTGTAGAAGACCGAGACACGGTAGGTTGCTTCTTAGCTGCCCAAGTAATGAGATTAGCTCCAAGATAAGTACAAAACCCTGTCGTTGATCTTCGAGTAACAGGACACCCGGCCCAATTAGAGTCAGAAAAACCATAAAGATGGAGAGAAGTATGAGCATGGAGAAAGATGCCAAGATGAACTGTGCCTTTGACATATCGAAGCACACGTTTGAGCTTGAGGAGATCACCTACAGTAGGAGTTTGCATCTTTTGACAGAGAATATTTGTGGCAAAAGTAATGTCAGGTCGAGTAATGGTGAGGTATTGAAGACCACCAACTAGACTGCGATATTCAAGAGGGTTAGAGAGAAGAGCAGCATCATTGTTCATAACCACTGGTTTTTGAGATAAGGGAGTTGAGATGGATTTGCAGTCTTTCATATTAGCCCTTTTTAGGAGGTTAAGAGCATAGTTAGTTTGACATAAAAACATGTCATTGGCTGCACAATGAACCTCTATGCCAAGGAAATAATGAAAAGGACCAAGGTCCTTCATGTGGAATTAATGATGAAGAGAGACAATAAAATCATCAAGTAATTGAGCTGAACTGCCAGTTAAGATAATATCATCAACATAGAGTAATAAGAGGAGTGTGTCTGACCTAGAGTGAAGAATAAAGAGTGAGGGATCAGCAGTACTACAAAAAAAACCAATCTCAAGAAGGTAATTGCTGAATTTGTCAAACCAAGCTTGAGGTGCTTGGCGAAGGCCATATAAAGATTTTTGAAGAAGACAAACATGATGAGGTTTGTGAGAGTCGACAAAGCCAGGGGGCTACTCCATATAAACAATTTCAATGAGAGAACCATGTAAAAAGGCATTTTTAACATCAAGTTGCCTCATGGACCACTGCTTTGATAAGGCTATAGAAAGAACTGTGCGAATAGTGGCATGTTTAACAACTGGACTAAAGGTATCAGTGAAATCAATACCTGCTTCTTGATGGAATCCTTTGGCCACTAGCCGAGCCTTCAACTGATCAAGACTGCCATCAGATGCTAACTTTGTCTTGAATACCCACTTGCAGCCTATGACATTCATTTGAGAACTGCGAGGGACTAGTGTCCAAGTGTGATTAGTATACAAAGCATCCATTTCCTCCTTCATGGCTGAAAGCTAGCCCTGGTCAGCTAAGGCTGACTTGATTGATTTAGGTTCAGAAGGAATATTATATTCCACAATACATGCATACTTTGGATTTGGTTTAACAATGCCATGTCTAGATCTGGTTTGCATAGGATGAACAGACTGTGTTGGCTGAGATAGAATTGGAGAAGGAGGAGTAGGAGTAGCTTCAGGTGGAACATTGGCTATAGAAGAAAGTGGTTCATGTGTGTCAGAAGTACACTGAGAAGGAAATAAACAGTTTCAGGGCAAAAGGAGGTTAAGGACCGTGACTGTGAAGAGACATTAGGTGGATCAGATGAAGATTGTGGCTATGAGATAGGCAGTAAAGTTGAAGTAGGAGAATCAAGAAATTGAACTTCCTGAGCCCACACCTTATACAGATTGGTATACTGATTATACTCAGTTGATAATGTCTTGGTAAAAGGAAATGATTGCTTATCGAATATGACATGTCTATTGATATAAACACAACCAGTAGTAGGAACAAGGCATTTATAACCTTTATGCCGAGTACTATAGCCAAGAAAGACACATGTAAGTGACTTGGGATCAAATTTGTGTTGTGTATAAGGTCGAAGGCAGGGATAACAAGCACACCTAAACACCTTTAGATGATCATAACATGGCTGTTTGTGAAAAAGCTTACTATAAGGAGACACCATTTGTAATGTTGGTGTAGGAAGCAGATTAATGATGTAATTGGCTGTAACAAAAGCATCAACGCAGTACTTTAGTGGAGTTCGAGCATGGTAAAGCATAGCTAAGCCAAGTTCAACGACATGTCTGTGTTTCCTTTCCGAGATCCCATTCTGTGCAGGAGTGTAGAGATAGGAAAGACATTGTATAATTCCACAAGATTGAAGGAAATTTTGAACTTTGTGACCAATAAATTCGCTACCACCATCACAATGAAAATACTTGATGTGAGAAGCAAACTGCTTCTCTACTTGTGTCTTGAACAAGACAAAAATATCAAGAAAATCTGACCTCAACCTCATTGGATATAGCCAACTGTATCTTGAGTAATTGTCAACAAAAATGACATAATAGAGAAATTGTTGAAATGAATTCACTGGAGAAGGACCCTAGACATCACAGTGTATTCTTTCTAAAGGAGCAGATGCTTTAGACTCAGACAAAGAAAAGGGCAGAGCAGTGCTTTTAGCAACTTGACAACTACTGCATAGATTCTGAGTTCTTGAAGTACATTGAATCAACTGTTGATGTTGTAGTAATTTCAGAACTTTCAAATTGGAATGCGCCAACCTCTGGTGCCATATGTCTTCACCTACAGATTTCTATCGTTGAGTGAAATAGGCTAATGTGTCCTGTTGGTCCACTTGATATAAGCCTCTAACTTCCTCTGTGTTCAGTTGATATGGTTGTCCTTAACAAAAACCCCATTTTTATCAAAAATTAACGAACATGGGTAATCATCAGTCAACTTTGATACTGACAAGAGATTTTTCTTGATCTCAAGAACTATGAGTACATCTTTCAGAGGCAATGTGTCTAGCTTAGTATGTAACATCGCATTACCAATGTGTGTAATAGGCAAACACATACCATCACCAACCATGATTGTATCAGAACCATTATAACTAGAAGATTCATAGAGCATACCTGTGTTTGCAGTAATGTGAGCAGTGGCTCCAGTATCAGGATACCATTCACTGCCCTTTGCATCTTTAATATGCATTGCAGCTAAGGCAGTTGGAATCTCATTGGCTTGATAAGAGTTATCAAAGCGGTACCAACAATGAAGTGCGTCATGTCCTGGTCGTCGATATATTTGACACTCAAGTCAAACTTTATCTAAGATTCTCTCATCCTGATCATACTTAGGAGGAGTGAAATTTGAAGAAGGAAAAGACTTAACAGTTTGATGTCTCTGTGAAGCTGCATTGTGTGGCCGAAATCCTGACCCCGAGATAGGACTAGAAAAATTGTTATATTGTTTTGCATGACTATTTCCTTGATCAAACATCATATTATGAGGTCTATAATTCATACCTCTTCCTGAAAAACCAAAGTTACGTCCTCTATTATTGAAGGACCGTCCTCTGCCATAGCCTCTAGTTCCACGATTGTTAACTCTTACACTTTCAAAAGCAGAGTTTTGCCAACCAAGATCTTCATTGTGATCAGTCCTTTGCTGAAAACTAGTATTTCTTTGGCCATAAAAAGCTAGATTCGAATTAACACTATTAGTTGAATAACTTTGCAATCTTGCATCAAACCTTTCCAACTATGAGATCACCTCATCATACTCAGGCTGAGGCTTCAAGCAATATATGGTTGTGCGAAAATTTTCATACTCAGCTCCTAAACCCTCAAGAACGCCGAACATCTTAGTGATCTCATCTATTGGCTTGCCTATCGCATGCAGCTGATCACAAATCAGCTTGTACTCTCTGAGATATACTTGCAAAGTACGACTTCTTTTCTGACAAGCCTGGAGTTTTGCTCTTAATTCAAACTCCCTTGCTATGGACTTTTGTGTAAACTTATTGAGTATAGTCTGCCATATTTCGTATGAAGTGTTCAAACCTATGATTAAACTCAAAATATCTTCAGAAACAGCACCACTGATCCAAGAGGAAATGAGTTGATCAGATCTTACCCAGTCAGAGTAATCTGGATTAACAATCTCATCGCTTCCTTTAGCTTCAACACATAGTACTTGAATAGGCAAAGGTGTCTCTCCGCTTATGAAGCCATACAGCTCTTGACTTCGCAAAAATCTTTGGAATTGTGCTTCCCATAGTAAGAAATTATCTTGATTCAGCTTGATCGTGACAAAGTTTGCGATGTTAACATGAATCGGGAACATAAATTTTGGTGTTCTTGTAGCCATATTTGGACGAAAGCTTCTATATGGATCAAACGAACAATCACTAATTAAAGAATGGCTCTCAGAGAAGGCTTTGACACCATGAAGAAGTTTCAACTCAATCACAGATTGAAGATGAGGATGATAAGATGAACAAGATGATGAAGAATACGAAGAAGGAATGATGAAATGATGAAGTGCTCTGTTTGTATTTTCACAGAGTAATAAGGAACAAAGTATTCTTGAATGAAGACTTCATCTAAGAGCCTTAGTCAGTATAGTTCGCATCATAGCCTGTATATACATGAGGTTCAACAGTTTGTATGTAACAAACTAACTACTTTTAGTTACATGGAAAACAGAATGTCAAACTGTTCTTGCTGAGTACGTGTCATTGAACTTCATCTCTTGACATCTTCTGGAGTTGATGACTTCGGTCTTCTTGACTCTGTTGTTTAAGCATTCCAGTAGATGACTTATGCTCAGTTTGCGTAGCCATAGTCATAGGCTGAATATACTTAACATGAGCAACCATGACGGTTCGAGGAGTCCGAAACAGGGGATTAAGTTACCCCAGAAAAAAGTGTGGATGCAGAGATCCCCATGGACGCGCTCAAGAGAAGTTGAGCCAAGTCGTTTTTGTCTTGCAAAACATCCTAACCTTGATCCTCGGGGGATGTCAAACCAAGGAGATGGCTTACCGAGAAATGGCGAGGACTAAGCGACAGGGTTGCGGGCGAGGTGCTGCGGCTGGAGGCCTCAGTCCCGCGAGCGTCGCGAAGGGTCCGAGCAAGCGTCTTTTTTCTCTCATCTTTCCCTGTATTTTTCGTTCCTCCTCTTCTTGGTCTTCCCCTTGTTTCTTTCTCTCATTTTTTCCTTCTTTTTTGCTTCTTCTGCTTCCACTCTCTCTCCTGCTTTTCTCCCCCCTTTTTCCAAAGGCTCACTCTCCCAGACCTCCTCTATTTGACTTTTCCCCCCTTTTCCCTTCGTTTTTCCTCCTTCTTCTCTTCTCTCTCTTCTTTTCCCAGAATGTCTCATCCTTTCTGCCAATTTCTTTTTTCTATTTAACATAAACTCTCCCACTTTTGGATTAAAAAAACTCTCTTCCTATGCATGGGAAAAACTCCCCGTCATGCCTGAATACCTTCAAACTATGTTAGGGATCCGAATCCTCTCCATTCCTTCTCATGTCAAACTTTTCATTTTATTATTATTATTATTATTATTATTATTATTATTATTATATTCTAAATAATCCTTTTAATTATTTATTTTTTAATCTTCCCATCACGTGTGTCAGCTTCTTTAAATTTTATTTATTTATTTTTAGTTAAGTATTTATTTATTTTAAATTTTTAATAAAAAATACTTTTTCGCCAAGTCCTTTGGTTAGCACCTTTTTCTTCTTTGCTCTTTTTTTTAAATTGTTTCAATTTTATTTATTTACTTATTTTAAAAGCAATTTCGAAATTTTAAATGATAATAATTTCCTCAAAATTAAGTTAAAAATAACTTACTGGACCGATAAAATTAGTTATCCACAATTGTATAAAAGTTGAGATGCAGGGCCTTCTTCCATTGTATTGATTGTCCATTTGAAATGAATATGGAGTCATGCGTTGCATTAAGTCTATTGAATTTGCTCCTCTCATTGATCTTCATCTTTGCCAATGAGGTCACACTATTGTTAAAATCTAACAGTTTTGGCTAGCTTTGCTACTTGGCTATTTGACTAAAATTAATGGAGCAATTATCTTTTAATAATCGGAAATTTAGCATCTACTCGAATGTTTCAACTAAGATGCTTAATCCGTCAAAACCGCACTCTGGCATTGTTCCCAAAGAAGAGTCATTGATCAAAGACTGCTTAAAGAATTACCTTCATTGGCATCCGTCTGCAAGGTGGAGCTGGTTTTATAGCTTTAAGTCTTCTTAATCGATAAAACTAACTCCAGACAAGTTGACGGGATTCTACGCTTGTGAAGACTCTCAACATCGTAAAGTGGTCACTTAACGGGGCAAGTCATCCTGCAGCTAGGACAAAAAAGATCCTTTCTCATATGGAGAGCTCTTCTCTGCTGATGGGCAGCTTCCTTCAACATCCAAAAACCCTTGCAGAAGACCCTAAATCCTTTCCATTAATGGAAAATCATACACTCCCCTTTTCTACAATACTCTCCATCAAAACCCCCTTCTAAAAACAACACTAGATAAAACCCCAATGTCATACTCTTAGTCTTAAAACCCTAAAGTTTCAAAACCGCTGCTCATTCCAGTTCGAGAATGTGAAGAATGATAGCAAAGTTTCCCTACTCCTTTTGAAAAGCTGGAGCTACCGTTCCATCAAAAGTCTCCATGGAAGAAAATGAAGAAGCTGCGTCTCGGCTCTTAGCCCTCTGCAAGAAGTTAGGAGGATTATGGTCATCAAGGCAGATAATATCACTGGATGAAGAAATTACGCCAAAATGAATCAATGAATGTAAGTTGTCCTTGATTGGTCAGCTTCATCTAAACCCTAAAGTAAATATACAGGCGTTTCAGGCCACTATGAAAAAGGTGTGGAGAATAGATAATGTAGAAATTGCTTTGATAGTTCCGGGAACGTTTGAGTTTAAGTTTTGGTCTGTAGAGGATAGAGATAAGGTCTTATATCAGGAACAATGGTCATTTGCTAATCAACTCTTGCTATTAAAATCCTTTATACCAAACACTCCTCCTGCCTGTTATGATTTTAATGAGTGTGAGTTCTGGGTACAAATCTATGGCCTCCCTACAGAATGGATTGCTAAGAAAGTCAGCAGTAAGGTGGCTCAAGTGATTGGCAAGGTATCATCCACTAAGATAGAAGCACGAGGTTATAATGCCTATAAAATAGGCAAAGCCAGAGTAGAGATTGATTCCACTAAGCCTCTTTGTCCATGATCAATTTATAGTAACAAGGGGAAGAACCTATGGCTGGAATTCATATATGAGAGACTCCCACATTATTGCTATGCTTGTGGAAAGATTGGACATTATGCCCAGAACTGTAAAGAAAATTCTATAACAGAGGATAGTTTGGAAAATGTGAAAAAAACTTCCCTATGGCTCATGGTTAAAAGCCGAAGCAAATGAATTTAGCCCATACTGGGAGTTGTTCTATGGAAAAAAAACTCTTAAGTGATTATGGAGGAGGAGATTGTACCTGAGACTCCCAGCATCACAGGCCAAATGGTTGTCTATGAAAAGCCCCCAGAAGTAGAGTTCAAAGCCTCTCCAGGGAAAACAGTTCTGTCAAAAGGAAAGGAAATAGTGAGAGATGAGCTTGTAGAAAGGCCAGCAAAGATAATGATGTGGAGGCCATTGTTAAAAAATCTAGTTACTTTGCAATCAATGCTGCAAGAGGTAAATTGAAAACACAGAGTTCTGAAAGTTTCAAGAGGGTGAAAAGACCTATTGAAATGGCAAAGAAAAGAAAGAAAAGGTTCTCCCCTTATGAGAATCAATTGTCCAGTAAAGAAGAACTGGATGAGACACAACTGTTGGAAACACAAGTGCAGATGGTTGAAGAAGTTAAATTAAGGGCTCTGGTGGCTAGCCCGAATAAGCCACTAGGTTACAAATGAAAGTTATAAGTTGGAATTGTCAAGGGGTGGGCTCCCCCTTGACAATTCAGGCCCTTAGAGCCCTTGTGGCTCAAGAAAAGCCCACCATACTATGCTTAATGGAAACTAAAAATATAGAAGAATTGGTTAGAAGGATGAAGTAAAGATTGAATTTCCATGACTGCTTTATTATTAATCCGAATGGAATTGCAAGGGGGTTGGTTCTATTTTGGAATGAACAGGTTAGCCTAAGCATTATTTCTGGTTCTCAGCATGTCATAGATGTGTCATTTGAATAGGGGGTAATTAAACAAAGAATGAGAATCACTTTTGTACATGCACCAACTGACTTCAAACAAAGAGTGAGACTTTGGACAGCATACAACAAACAGCCCAAGCTAATCGAGATCCTTGGCTATGTATGGGGGATTTTAATGAAGTTCTATATAGTTGGGAGAAAGTGGGGAAGAGAAGGGTGGAGAACTATAGAATGAAATCTTTCCAAGACTTCTTAGACTTTTGCAAATTGGAGGATATTGAAAGTAAAGGCTGTTCCTACACATGGGCTAACAATCGAGAAAGGGAGGAATTTGTTAAAGAAAGACTAGACAAAGCTGTGTGTACCTTAAATTGGAGGGTTTCTTTTCCAGAAGCTGTTGTCATGGCACTACCTGCAGTAGGGTTTGATCATAGCCCTTTAGTGCTAAATGTATGTTCTGAAAGTTACAAAAGGAGAAATGAGTTCAAATACGAAGTGTTTTGGCAAGAAGATGAAAGTATGAAGGAATTTTTACTGAAGCATGGCACTTTCAGCAGGGTCAATCTATAGACCTAGTTACTAGACTGAAGAAGGTAACAGATTCTCTAACTAGATGGAGCAAGAAGCGTTTTTCGAATAGCTATGTTCAGATCCATAAACTAAAGAATGAGATGCAGGAGATCATTAATAGACACTCATTAAGTGAGGAAGATGATAGACTGTTTGAACTAAAAAGAAATATATAAGGGTTATGGAGGCGGGAAGAGATGTATTAGGGCATGAGGTCAAGAATTCAATGGTTGAGATAGGACGATGAAAATACAAAGTTCTTCCATGCAGCAACTATTCAACGCAGACACAGAAACAAAATTCTCATGCTGAAAAACGAAAGTAATGAGTGGGTTAGAGATACAGACCAGCTGAAACAATTGGTGAACCTCTTTTACCAGAACCTCTACAAGACAACAGAGGATAGAAACTTCAATCTAGTTGTAGAATAGATCCCTAATGTGATAAGTGAAGAGACAAACAGGGAGTTAGTAAATGAACCATCACTAGAAAAGGTGAAAAATGCAACTTTCCAGCTCAAAGCTACAAAAGCCCCTGGTCCATATGGCATTAATGGAAAATTTTATCAACACCACTGGTAGGAAATCCAATCAGAAGTGCTCCAGGAAGTTCAACTCTTCTTTCACTCAGGACACCTAAACCTTTAGGTGAATAAGACATACATTACATTAGTCCCGAAAGTACAACAGCCATAGCAAATTGATCAATTCCGTCCTATCAATCTATGCAACTTCACATACAAAATCATCTCTAAAATTCTAGCAAACAGGCTTAAACATCATCTTCCAAGATTGGTTGCAGCAGAACAGTGTGCATTTGTTCAGGAACGTCAAATTCAAGATAATATATTCATAGTCCAGGAAGTCCTCCATTAGATAAGAACAAGGAAGAGAAAAAGAAAAGTTCAGGCGATACTAAAGATTGATATGAAAAAGGCGTATGACATAGTAGAATGGGATTTTTTCGAAGCGGTTATGTTGAAAATGGGTTTTAGCACCCAATGGGTGTCCTGGATCATAAAATGTATATCCACAGTATCTTACAGCATCAAATTGAATGGAGAAAGCCTACCTTTTTTCTAGCCAACCCGAGGAATCAGACAAGGTGATCCTTTGTCCCCTTACCTATTTATAATCATGGCGAATACTTTGTCAGTTTTGTTGAAAAAAGAAGAGGAGATAGGCAATATAAAAGGGATTAAACTCAATCCTAGATGTCTAGTCCTCACCCACCTTATGTTTGTGGACGACTTAACTCTCTTCCTTGATAGAAAAGTGGTGGAATGCCAAAATGTGGCATCGGTATTAAACCAATACTGTTATGCCTCGAGACAAACAGTAAATCTAAATAAGTCATGTATGGTATTCAGCAAGAATAGTCCATTTGACTTGAAAAGGAACATGCTACAAATCATGTGAGTGCCAGAGCTTCAAAAAATTGGACAATACCTGGGAATTCCCTCGAACTGGGGAGACTCAAAGAAGAACATGTTCACATGGATATTGCAAAGAGTGAAAAAAAAAAAAAAGATAGGGGGCTGGAAAGAAAAGTTTTTGTCCAAAGCTGGTAAAGAAGTTTTACTTAAAACAGTGGTTCAAGCATTATCTCAGTATGCCATGTCAATCTTTAAAATTCCAGTCTCCATATGCAAAGCAATTGAGAGGCAAATTGCATATTACTGGTGGAGAACAAATGAATCTAACGGGGGAATGCATTGGAAAATCTGGGAAGCACTTAAGCAAAGAAAAGATGCTAGAGGGATGGGGTTTCGAGATTTAATTACCTTTAACCATGTCATGCTAGGAAAGCAAGCATGGATACTCATTCAGAAACCCTGAATCACTATGGGCAAGACTGGTTAAGGGGATTTACTATCCAAACAGTGACCTATTGCATGCAGCAAAGGGTTTTAGAGCTTCATGGGGCTGGCAAAGTATCTTATTGGGTAGAGATGCAATCAAAGATTCTATAAGATGGGTGGTGGGGAATGGACTGAGGATTTAGATTAGAATAGGAAAAATGGCTGCCTAAGGGTGTGTTGGGATGACCTGCCAATAGAATCGAACCACTTAAAGTCTCTAAGCTAATGATGGATGGTGAATGTAGATGGAATGAAGGAAAAGTGTGTGAGTTATTTGATGAACATATAGCTAATGAAATACTGTCAATTCATCTCAATTCAGAAGGTATGGAAGATAGGATTATATGGGAAAATACAAGTAAAGGGGATTTCACAGTGAAAAGTTCCTATAATTACCTAAGAGAGCACCGAAAATATTCTCAGCCAAAACAGGGGACCACCTTTTATCAGACTCCACGAAGGTTATGGCAACAAATTTGGAGTGCAAATATACCCCTCAAGATTCAGTTTTTCTTGTGGCAAATCAGTCAAAATGCTATTGCTACCAGAGATAACCTAAAAAGGAGAGGGATTTTACCTGAGAATATATGCTCTATATGTGAGAAGAGCCCGGAAACCATTGAGCACGTCCTTTTGTTATGTCTTTGGACTCAGCAAATATGGAGAAATCTGTCAATTAATATAAGGATCGATAGCAGGAAGGCTATTTGAATGGATGAATGGTTGGCAGAGTTTCAACATACCACAATCTCCTTTGATTTCCTTGCCCTATTGTTATGGAGAATCTAAAAAGCGAGGAACCATATAGTGTTTCGGACTCAGAGAACGGACCCCCAGCAAATAATTTCATCAACAAAGGTGGAAGAGGAAAATCTAAGGAGATGGGCGAAGCTAACAGATAAAAGTGTAAAGGAAAAAAAACATGATACCTTCGGCTTGGACTCCTCCTCCGAAAGGCGTACTCAAGGTGAACGTCGATGGGTTGTTCGACCCACAAACAAGTGAAGGCACCATGGCTTGCATCCTCCTAGACAACAACGGTAATCTTCTAGACGGAATCGCTCAAGATCTAAGAGTTTCTTTTGCACTTCAAGCGAAAGCGATGGCCATTCTAAAAACCCTAGAATATCTTGAAGACTTGCACGACTGAGAACTACTTCTGGAAACTGATAACAAGATGCTATCTGAAGTGATCTGTGCGGGTGTAGATCAAGCCAACTGGGACACACGAGCAATTATCACCAAAGCCCAGGCCTGCGCGAAGAAGTTTAAGCTCCTGAAGATAGCCCATTGTCCCAGGGAAAGCAAAACGATTGCAGACTAGGCTGCAAAGGCCCAACGAAGGAAAGAGCTGCCCACCTCATGGATTTCATCCCTTCCCCTTTGTCTAATGGACATGTTATGTGCGGAAATTAGTATGTTGTCATACCAAAACTTTTCAAAAATGAATATATGAAGAAATCATTTTGACCAAAAAAAAAAAGGTGGTCACTTAACATGTCCTTTCTATTTAATTTGTAATCCGCTCCTCCATACCTTACTTCTGATCCCGGATAGTCTTGGATAATAATGAGTTACTCAAGACCGCGATGGGCGAGAAAAAACACGTGCTATCAAATAAAGGATCGTGACACGTTTCATAACGATGGTACTGTACCTTGTTGAAAAACAAATTCTGCCTGATTAACTATGAATAAGAAATTCAATTGACTGAAATATGTTATTTTGATTACTCTTATTGCACCTAATCCTATTATTTTAAGCTGACTCTTTATCTTAATCACATGAACTAAAACCTAGAAGAGCAGATCGCACAACTTCACAAAGGTAGACAATTCGATTGCACGAATTGAATGTGAAAGGAAAAAAATTGCACACATGCTGAAACTTTAAAGATTAAAGCCGTATTTAACCAAAGTACTGATAAAAAATTATTTTGTGACTGACAACAATCTGTGTCTAAGATTTTCAGTCGTCATCAACTAATTTCTCCCAGTTAGCAAGGTAGTGTGTGGCAAAAGCATCCCCAAAATTCAAAATGGAGGGTAGAAGAAAATGATAACGCGCTCTTACTGTTTACATAGGTATTTCAAAAAGCTAGCTTTCTTGTAATTCCTTATCTCAAGTTGCTCGAGAAGCTCTCTTTTGTTTACTTAATTACTGGTTTCATAGTTTGGTAACAATTGGAAAAAAGAAGTGATGGGCATATATGTTTGGAATAGATTCAATTTTGAGAGAGTTGAAAAATCATTATCTCGTTCAAAGGTTCTAGAAGCTTAGGCTATTTATAATGTCCGATCATGTCCTTCATTATGGACCAGCCAGACATCTATCGGGAAAGCTGTGGAGGCCTTCCGCACAGAACAATAATATGTTCGCGTGTGAAAGGCCCTGTTGAAGCAAATTTTCAGGTTAAACCCTTGTGGTGGTGCTTTTCATCCGACTGAAGTAATTTTATATTCTGTACTGCCTTGTGGTAAATTCTTAAGGATATGGAATTCGGCAGCCAAACTATTAGCCTTTTGCAGCAGGAAAGGAAGTGATATATATATATATATATTTTTTTTTCTTGAAAGATGAATTCACTATATTTTTTTTCGCAGTGTCCAGCAAATAGATCAAAGAGAACGTTCCAAGGTATATCGTGGGTCGACTTACTGTCGATTTGAATGTTAGTATTTGTCCAATCTGTGACTGAGGAATTAAAGAAATCATTAACATGTAATGGATGAGTAACGGGTCTCCAAACAAAGGAAGCACTAATGCCACGAAAAATGTGGATGGTAGTTTCCACGCCCTTACGGACAGTGCAATTAGTAGAAATCTTGAGATTACGCTTCGAAAGGTTTGCTTCTGATAGGATACGGTTATGAGCGCACGCTCAGATGAAATGCTAAATTCGAATGCTTGCGAAAGAATGCAATTCAGGCAGCGCTGTTGCATGAACACCAGATAGATCGAGCATTCCATCAGAGGTTGTAGGTTAGGCTTGTTTATTAGGAGGGATGCGACATCCTACGATGAGGTGAAAGAAATTCTGTCGAGGTCCCAAATTCAGTCTTCATCCCAAATGTCTTTGACGATTAGCACATCGCAGCTCATGGGAGCTTATATAAGGTTGGGTGAATCTCCATTTGAGATAATCTTATTCGGTACATTTATGTACCATGTCCGAATCTTTATCGAAACACTTTCAAATGAATGGTTTCGTCAAAGTGTCAGTGGCCAGAAACCAAGAGCAAGGGAAAAATGTACTTTGCTTATAAAAGACGATACCATGGCTTTTCAGGCTATTGGAGGAATCCCGTTGGAATATGGCTAAGTGTTGGACATTTTTAGCTCTTCCTAAGACTTAAACCTCCTCTCTCTTTTGGCAAAGCTAATAAATCCCAGTTAAACAAGTTGATTTCTTCCCTCATTAGTATTTCCCCGGTGGGAACTTTTAATTATTTGGTCACTGTTCCACTTCGTTGGGAATTAGGTTAGTTACATTACACGAGTGGGCTTGGCGTGGAACGAATCTAGGAAGCCTCATACATTTGAATTCTTTCTTGCGGTCCTTGAGAATTTATTATGAAAGTGACTTGGCTAGAAACTTACCTAGGATTATCTATCTGCTACGTCGATTTGCCACAAAAAGATGTCATCGGGTTATCCGAAAGCCACTTCCTCAGGAGGTCTAATGACTATTCATGTCGGTAAAAAATATTTCCTATTTGACTTCAAATTATTTTATAAAAAACCAAGTCTGAATGAAAAATAAAGAAAAAGAAAAATGATGTACCGAAATAGGCACTCAATAACATGGTTTTGCTCCGATATGACATCCGAAAGCCACTTCCTATTTTGGCAATAATTCTAAATGGATGGTTGGATCAAAATCTAAAAAATAGCGAATTATCTTTCTTATTTCAGGAAATATGATTTAGATCACTCGAATTTATTTGGAAAAACTTGAATTTAACATGTCGAGAGTGAGATCAACTCGAATATCAGGTCTTAACATGTTTGACTTCAATCCATTCATGTTGAGAGATAAATTAACTTTGGATTAACTTGAACATTATAGGATTAATAATAGAGTCAAATATGATGGCACTACAATTGGGATTTTGATGTTACTTGAAATTAAAAATGCCCAGCTGGAGAGTGGAGAGTGAAGCGGCGGCGTCTCCAATTAGCATATTCCACAAAGTTCCAAGTATTCTATGCCGGTGAAGACTCTCGGCATCGTAAAGTTGCCACTTACATGTCCATTCTGATGAATCTTATACACACTCATCTCATTGATTTGATCATATTGATGAGCATGGGTGGATTTTCTTGCTCGTAAAATCAAATACATCTTGCATCCACAGTTCACTGCCTCCATGCCTGATCTGCATACGACATTGCAATTCAGGGCTTGGCTATAAGAAGATCGAAAAGCAAGATTCCTAATGCACCGACTGACGCTGATGTGTGTACTATATTGATGGGATAATGCATGCCCTTTTCACTTTTCTTGTCATGTAAACACACATAATTTAAGAAGGGATAGTAATGCAATTGAGAAGGCAAATGACATCGTTGAGACATTTGATTGAAGAACTCTGACCTAGTTTAAAGTAATTGGAGCAAAATTCAACTTCCTTCTTCAAGAACCCTTTTTGAACCCCAATTCTTCAATTTGTGGCAAACACCTTGTCAAGTTCGCGATGGGGGAGAAGGAGCAAGAAAAGTGGCTCATAATTGTATCAACAAAGCCAAAATGAAGGTCGATTTTTTCGCTATTGGGTTGTGGGTTGGGGGGGGGGGGGGGGGGGGGGCGGCGAACTCCAACAAATTTTGTTGCTTAGAAGCCCTAATTTTGGCTTCCACTGTCGCCTCTTCCCATGCCTTTAGTCTCTGTCAATATAGAGAGAAGAAGAAAAAGTAGAAGGAAGACAGAGCATATGTCAGAGAGAAGAAGCTTCTTCGTCGGCGGGGTCCATGAGTTGCAAAGAGGAGGCTTATAAAGAGAGATGGAGAAAGGTTGTCATTCGAGGAAGCATTTCAAAAGAGAGAGAGAGGTCGTAGATTGATGAATTACAAGAAGCCACATTTGAATGAAACATTAAGTAAAAAAAAAAAACTTGTATCGAAATAGGCACTCAATTAAATGATTTTGCTCCGATCTGATACTTGAGTAAGTGAAAAAAGTAAGTACCATAAAAAAGTTACGGCACTTCTAGTGCTTTTATTTTTTTAAACTTCATCAAGACCTACATTATTATTTTGGCTTCCATTAATATATAAGTTGGCTTGTATAACAATTAAGTATAAAGATAGCCTGTGAATATACATTTCAATTTTAAAGTTTAGGGATGTTTGGGTTTTTTCCATTTTGGCAAAAATCTAAACGGATGGTCAGATCAAAATCTCAAGAATAGTGATTTAGATCACTCGAATTTACATGGAAAAACTCGAATTTAACACTTCGAGAGTGCAACAACTTGAATATCGGATCTTAAGATATTTTACTTCAATTCATTCATGTCGAGAGACAAATTCACTTTGGATTGACTTGAAATTTATAAGATTAGTGATAGAGTCGAATATGATGACACTACAAATGGATTTTTAATGTTACTTGAAATTAAAAATGCCCAGCTGGAGAATAAAGAGTGAAACGCCGACGTTTCTATGGGGGGGGCCAACTTATCTTGAGATTGGATTCTTTAATCACTGCGAAATGATATTAGCACGTGCAAGGGAGATGCTCATGCTTTATTTTGCTTTTTATCCCAAATAAATAATTTTATTTGCCAAAGTATGAAGCACGTGACCACCGGAGGCTTGCCATGGTGGCCCAAGGGGGGTCTATGGGGTTTTCCCAAGTTGGGCCCATTAGAGGCCCACCAAGGTTCAAAGTTCAGGACTGTCCCTCGCCGACCAGGAATTTATATATATATGAAGGATGTTGTCATCGAAGAAGTAAAACTACGGGTTATCCAAGGAAATGTATCTAAATTAGTGCGGGATACTGAAAATCACTTAGGTTCCATTCGTTTCACGAAAAATAATCCCAGAAAATATTTTTCGAATTTTTTCCGTGTTTGTTTCACGGAATATAAAATAATCAAGAAAAATATTTTCCTTGAAGTGGCAACTTAAATCTCTCAACAGACCCTTCGCCTTCTTCAATCTCTGATGGGCCATCATCATCTCCGTCGCAGTTAACGGCAACTCGACAGCACCCATTTCGCTGCGTTTTCTCGCGATGGCAACGTGCTACTTCCAGCAGTCCTTTTGTTTGGAAAAGCTGCTGTTAATTGATACATGAAGTGCTTCGCTTGTTTCTTCTTTTAGTAATTCATGAATAGGATTGAAGTGGAGGAATCAGAAAATCCAGACCGCTGGGTAATGGCGTCGGCTCTCGCATCTTGCGTTTGTCGATCTGAGTGGCAACGAGGAGTTGTTAATCCCAGTAGAAATGAAACAATGGCTGACCCTTAGCACTGTATTGGCAGTGGGCATCTCCGCGGGGGGGCCGTGCTAAATTGAGGAAAGAAGACAAGGTGAGAACTTCATCGGAGATTCTTGTCATTTGTTAACGGTTTCAATGATTGTCCTTTTTGTGACTGTCTGCTGCAAATCTTTCATCGCTTGTCGTTTTTGCATTTGGTGGTTGGTCTCGATGTGACATGACGTGGTTGCTTTCTTGTTGAATCTCATTTGAACTTTCAAGCATTTGTGTGCATGTGGTAGATAAGTACAGCCCTCAAATAGGTGAATCAAGTGGGATCAACAATGATTTAATATATATATTGATTCATATTCATGCAACGTAAATTAATGACCTACTCATTAATAGGGTAGGTCGGGTACATGATCCAATGCAAATAGGGTCGGGTATATGGTCCAAAAAAATGAAACCGATTATAATATGGTCGGATACATAGTTCAAGTCTAGAACCTACTCACACTAGACCTGATCACCCCTAGTTGCAAGTGCTAAACAGAGGAGAGAAGCCATGCAGTGCATGATTGTTCTTTTTTAGCAATTTTAATGATTGTTCTTTTTTACTGTGTCTACTGCGTACCTTTTATTGCTCTGTCGATTTGATGCTTACCTTTCGAAAATGCTGCATAACTTTCAATGCTACGACTTCCTATCGTGAGAAGAAGAAGAAGTGTCCTCACGATCCCGATCAGCATGGTAATTGACACAGTACCTTTCATTGCTTGTACCTTTCATGGCCTGGTTGCTACGTACCTTTCATTGCTTATCACATCGCGGGTTAGGATCCACTAACTTGAAGTTGATTGACTGACCCCTCTCCCCACTCTTGGATAAAAAAACCCCCTTAGTGCATGGGAAAATCCCCCTCCTCACCCTTGGATAGGGGATCAGTCAGTTTGTAGCACGTGGTTGCTTTTTATTTAATCTCAGTTGAACTTTGATGCATTTTTTATATACCATACAGCTGTCAAATGGGTGAATCAAATTAAATAGATAATAATTCGACTTATATTGATATTAATGTTAATCAAATATTAAATAAAAAAACTCATATCTACCCATTTAATCAAGCTTTTAAGCTTTTCATCTGTACATGTTATTTGGACGAAAATATCGCATCATATTACAAAAGTAAATTATACAATATGGATGATGATGGAGTGGGCTCCTTAAAAGTAATTGGAGCAAAATCCAACTTTCTTCTTCAAGAACACTAATTGAACCCCAATCCTTCAATTTGGGGCAAACACCTTGTCAAATTCGCAATGGGGGAGAAGGAGCAAGAAAAGTGGCTCATAATTGTATCAACAAAGGCAAGATGAAGGTCAATTTTTTTGCTGTTGGGGGGTGCGAACTCCAGCAAGATTTGTTGCTTAGACGCCCCAATTTTGCCTTCCACTATGTCGCCTTTTCCCATGCCTTTGGTCTCTGTCGAGAGAGAGATCGAGAGAGAGACAGAGGAAGACGAAGACAGAGCATATGTCAGAGAGAAGGAAGCTTCTTCGTCGACGAGGTCCATGAGTTGCAAAGTGGAGGCTTACAATGAGAGATGGAGAAAGGTCGTCGTTCGAGGAAGCATTGTGAGAAAGAGAGGAATTACAAGAGAGACCTCGTCATTTTTGTGGAGTAAGCATATAGAGAGAAGGAAAGACAAACAACTATATTTTTCCATACTTTTGCCATGTTGGTAAAAAAATTTCCTGTTGGACTTCAACTTATTTTTTAAAAATCCATATGTGAATGAAAAATTAAGTAAAAGAAAAAAAAATCTTGTATCGGAATAGGCATTCAATTAAATGGTTTTGCTTCAATGTGACACTCAAGTAAGCACAAATAAGTTATGACACTTGAGTGAATACCATGAAAAAGTTACAGCACTTCTAGTGCTCTTATTTTGTTAAAACTTCATCAAGACCGACACTATTATTTTTGCCTTCTATTAATAGACAAGTCGGTGTGTTTATGTATCTATATATAAAGCAGATAAAAGAATTAAGTATAAAGCTAGTGCCTGAACATATATTTTTACTTTTAAAGTTTAGGGAAGTTTGAATTTTTCCCATTTCAGCAAAAATCTAAATGGATGGTCGGATCAAAATATTGTAAATAGTGAATTAGCTTTCTTATTTTCAGGAACTTGATTTAAATCACTCGAATTTATTCAGAAAAACTTGAATTTAACATGACGAGAGTACGATAAACTTGAATATTGGGTCTTGGCATGTCTTACTTCAACCGATTTATGTTGAGAGATAAATAAACTTTCGCTTAACTTGAAAAGTAGAAGATTAATAATAGAGTCGAATATGATGACACTACAATTGGATTTTTGGTGTTACTTGAATATAAAAATGCTCAGCTAGATAATGGAGAGTGAAACGGCGGTGTCTTTATGGGGAAAGCAGAATTATCTTGAGATTCGTTTTTTTAATATTACTGCGAAAATAATATCAGCACGTGCAAGGGAGAAGTTAATTCTTTATTTTGCTTTTTATCCCAAAAAAAATAAATTTTATTTGCCAAATTATGAAGGATGTAACCACCGGAGGTTTTCCCAAGTTGGGCCCACTAGAGGCCCACCAAGGTCCAAAGTTCAGGAATATACCTCGCCGATGTTGTCATCGAAGAGATAAGATTACGAGCTATCTAAGGAAATGTATTTAAATTGGTGCGGGATACTAAAAATCACTTATCTGTGGATTTCAAAGACTATGTTCGAGAGATTTATTGAGTAAATACAATAATTCCATTTGCATTTTCAACCACAATCTTGTTTGTTGTTTGATAATACCCGATGGTTATTTTTTTTTATCAAGTATTGGGTATTTTTTGAAATTTTCTAGGCAAGAGTTTGAGAATTTAAAATTTTATTTAAGTTTTCTTTGTTAGATAAAACGAAGAGATCCTAAAGATTAATTGTTAAAAACCCATCAAAGATCTACATATTTACTTTGCCGTCTATTAGTTTATACACAGATAAATTTTAAAAAGAAATAATTACCAAGCCAGTTTGTGAGATTTCTTTTGTCTAATTTTAAAATTTAGGCAAGTTTAGGTTTTTCCATTTGGGCCAAAAGTCCAAATGTATGGTTGGATTAAAATCTCGATAATGGTGAATTGTTTCTTTTATTTCAGAAATATGATTTGGATCACTTGAATTTGTCCATAAAAATTTGAATTGGGTACGATATACTCGAATATCGGGTCTCAACATATTTTACTTATATCTATTCTCGATGAGAAAGAAATTAACTTTCTATTAACTTGAGACTTTTAGAGCTAATAAGAAAGCCAAAAATGATGGCATTACAATGATTTTATGAAAAAATATTTCCCTATCATTTCTTTTAGACATTATTTTTCATTGAAATTGGATCTTTTTCTTTTTCTTAAACACGGAACCTTGCAAACTCGAGCGCACACAGATAGTTTCCGACTCTAGAAGTGACAGCTTAAATCTCTCGACCGACTCTAGAAGTGACAGCTTGAATCTCTCGACCGACCCTTCTCCTTCTTCAATCTCTAACGGATCATTACCATCTCCGTCGAGCACAGGTCACGTGATAATTGACGCGAATATCGGGCAGGGGAAATTAGCGGTGCGAAGGAAAAGGTGAGGGGGTGAGAGAGCGCGTGGGATTGGATGCGCGTGCATTCCGCTTTTTGTTTGACTGGGTAAGGCTGAGCGATGGCTATGCTAATCATTGATTGCTTTGGTTTTCTTTAATCAACACGTCAATTGATTTCCCTAGAAAATCATTGGTTGCTTTGGTTTTCTTTAATCATTAACTTTCATCTCTTGCATATTTAGTTAACTTAAGATAAAACAGCACATGTATCGAATCCATGTTATATTATATTCGATATATAAATTATTGAACTCTTAAGTAATATATGATTTTTAAGAGCAAATTAGTAATGAGATATGTCGATTGTCATTTAATCACATTGAGCGAGCAATATGACGTTCTTTTTTAAGTTCCATTCAATTGTTTGGACCAACAAAAGATTCATATCATATGGGATACCTTCAATAAAATCGTTTATGGTAATGTTTTAATTTAGTCAATACTAAGTAAATTTTAATCAATAAATTGTATAATTATAGACGCTTTATCTACATTTTCTTTTTCTTGAATTGAAAATTGACAACATAAGTAAAAAAAATAAATATTTGAGAAGGACAACTGAAATTTATTTGAAAATATTATATTTTAAATTATCTTACTAGTCAGAACATTAAGGATATATTTGTTCTTTTTATTCAATTTGAGATTTTAATATAATATGATAAAATTTTGAGGATGAAAATCATTGAACTAACGCTAATTGATCGATCATATAATACATGACGGAATAATGTCAAGAGCCGCGGACGAGCATACGAGCAAATATTCTCTCAGCTTTGGATTTACATGAAAATCACTAAATCGATGTTAATTGGTTGAATATGAGCCACGCAGCATATATTATGATGTACGATTCATCACGTGCTAATCACAAGGGGTAGAGTTAAGCGCTATGAGACAAGCACATGGATGTTCTTTCGACTCCGGCTTTACACAAAAATAACTAAACTGTAACAGAATGTATGTGGCTTACCACGTGATAATCTTTGAGATCGAGTCAGGTGATGTGTGGTGAGCGCAGGAAGTTTTGACAAATGAGATGGCGAGAAATCCAAAATTTTTTTTAAAAAAAAGACGAAAAACACTATTGTTGCGATCTACCCGAAATTCCTAGGGAGGGAGAGGGACAGTCATAAAGGTAGATTTAGAGATATCGCTCGTAAAGAGATCCAAATTCGCATCCCTAAAAGACAGCTCGAACGCATCGTCTAATTGTAATCTGATTCGATTCATTAGTTACGAAAATGAGCTCTCCCAAGTTCATACCTATTTTCATTTTTAAAATTCTTTAACAACCTAAATATTTTTAGTAGTTGCCACTACCTATTGAGGTCAGCTAGAAGAGATGTGAGAATGTCGTTTCGATCCATACAAAAGCAGAGATTCTAAGTTATGGAGATTTATTTACGCTAACATTTCTATTAATGCTCTTTTCGTACTTAACTAGTTAGTTATTTAATCTAAAGTGGCGATGCATATTTGCTCATCATTTAAGGCACTAGAAAGTCATTCAACAAGTGTCCATGCAATTACTTTTGTAGGGTCATTTTCATACAAATTCAAGCCAATGCCGAATTATTTTAGAAAAGAAATTAGCACACAATTTATTGAAAAGATGATACGAAAAATAAACATTCAAAATACTAAAATACGATGCGGTAAATAAACACTTAAATAATTAAATGTGACTACAGAATGACAATAATGGAAAATCCGCAACTCGTCGAGCAATTAATAATGCACGGTGTCAAGACATGATCCCTCGAAAGCTGGTTATTTAACAATAAAAGTGAACTTAAATCTAATAAATTGATTCAAGTAAAGTCTAAGCTAGACTATCATAATCATTCATTAGATGAAAGTGATATTAAATCTAGGTAAATTTTGTTAGACAAAACACATAATAATTGATCCGTATACTTCTAAATTAGTATAATCCTAATGAACTTAGGATAAAATTTTACAAAATTTAGACCGGCATGGACATCAGTCTAACACCACTAACTCTATATGTGCCATCTCCTCGATCTCCATCACATGACATAATCCAAGGTGTCGATTTTGACATTCAAACACTCATCCAATACGTTCAATCAAAGCAAAGCATGAGCAATACTTATATCAAATCAATCAGGTGGCCTCGAGGTTGGCACAAAATTTACTAATGTCATTTGATTATCTCAAGTCATTCCAATGAGCATCATATTGTGTATCGAATCTAATTGTGCATCTAAGCATTCGCAAGCAAAACTAAATAAGATATGCAATTAGACTGATGGTGCATTTGGTTCAGCTTTCCCAATGGGTTTTAAGCCTCCAAATCCCATTTAGTAAAATATGAAGTGTTTCACAACCATTTTAAAAAAGTTTTGGGATAGAAAATTGACCTTAGGAATGTTGAAAGCTAAAGACAGGTTTTACTAGCTTTTAATATTTTTCCAAAATCCATTTTCAAAACTAAATCAAACACAGCCTAAGAAGCATTGGGAGACCCAAAAATACTTAGTTACTTCAATTTTTTCAAAAAAAGATGTTAATTAATTAAACTAGGTTTATTATAAAGCTATTATTTGATTTTTAAAGCAAGACTAGCCTTACTGAACAAAAAATTTATTTTTAATTTATTTTTCAGATTAAAAAATATTTTATTATTTTAATATTAACAAAATTATATATGATAATTTTTTAAAAAAAGATCCGGGTTGGGCGCCGAATCCGACCTGGTTCCTTGGCTGGATTCTTTATGTAAAAGAAACTAATTTTTTTTCATTTTCATATTTTTTAAATTAAAAATAATTATTTTTTATTAATAAAATCAATATTATAATAAATAAATAAATAAAAATGGGGTTCCGAACCGGGTCAGGCAGGAGGCAGGGGCCACAGGTGCATAGACCCGGACCCGTGAATCGGGCCCTCCCAGTACTGACCCACGAATTGGGTCTTCGGCCCGATTTTGCGGCCCACTATTATCCTCTTCCTTTTTTTTTGTTTATCTTCTTTAGCCCAAACCTCTCCACCAGCCCGGCTCAAAAGTTATATTCCTAAGCCCGACCAAACTAAAAATAAGCCCAAGACCTAGATTAACGACAGGCCCGAGTACTTGCTCAGGCCCAACTCGCCAGTCACCCGGCCTGATGCCAACCAGCCCAGCGACAACCTCTCCTCACTTGGCCCGCCCGGCTTAGACGCGTACTCGGCTTAGCCAGGCGTCATCCAAGTGGCGCAGCCGTGCAGCAAGAAGACAAAAATGGCAAGGAAGAAAACGAGAGTTTCAAAAAACTGAGGATTATGTCCTCAGTGGGGTCGGAAGCAAAAACTTAGGGTGGAAAAGTCTTTTATCAACTGAGGATTGTGGGGTCGGAGCCTAAACTTGTTTTTTTATCAACTTTTATTATCAACTGAGGATGTCATTGAGGATTGTGACCTCCACCCTAAGTTTTTGCTTCCGACCCCACTGAGGACATAATCCTCAGTTTTTCGAAACTCTCGTTTTCTTCCTTGCCATTTTTGTCTTCTTGCACGGCTCCCCTCGTCATCCATGTTAATTAGTAATAATTTCTCCAAAAATTAAGCTAAAAAATGAAAGGAATTTCGAATTTTAATTAGTAATAACCCTTTTTTTCCCTCTGCCCCTCTCCTTTTTTATTTTAATTTTTTTCAGAAAATAAAAGGAATTTCGAATTTTAATTAGTAAGAATTTCTTCAAAAATTAAGCTAAAAATGGCTTATCGGACCAACAAAATTTAGGTATTAACAGCATTACAAAATCTCCCCAAAATAGAATCTGAAAAATAAAATTAATCTAGGGGAGACGTAACATAGTCTAGGTGTCCGTTCGCCGGGGACGTTTGTGGGAACAAAGAGCCATTTCCTCAGCTTCCAACACTCTCTCTCTCTCTCTCTCTCTCCCTCCCTCCCTCCCTCCCTTTGCCTGCTTCGAAACTCTGTCTCTCTCTCTCTCTCAACCATTGCCCATGCCGCTGGTCTCCCAGTCCGGCTTGTCGCGGGCCTTAAAGTGCCGCTATGCCCGGCAGCTCCCCTCGTTATCCTCGGTCGCCTACCCTGTCTCTGCCTTGGGCGTTCACACGTCCATTCACGCCTCCGTGAAGCCGTCCTGGGTGGCGTCCATGTCGCCGGCGGCGTCCATTCACGCCTCCGTGAAGCCGTCCTGGGCGGCGTCCATGTCGCCGGTCTCACCGTCCCGCTATGCCTCGCAGCTCCCCTCGTCATCCTCAGTCGCCTACTCTGTCTCTGCCTTGGGAGTTTGCACGTCCATTCACGCCTCCGTGAAGCTGTCCTGGGCGGCGTCCATGTCGCTGGCCTCACCATCCCGCTATGCCTCGCAGCTCCCCTCGTCATCCTCAGTTGCCTACCCTGTCTCTGCCTTGGGCGTTCACATGTCCATTCACGCCTCCGTGAAGCCGTCCTGGGCGGCGTCCATGTCGCTGGCCTCACAGTCCTGCTATGCCTCGCAGCTCCCCTCGTCATCCTCAGTTGCCTACCCTGTCTCTGCCTCGGGCGTTCACACGTCCATTCACGCCTCCGTGAAGCCGTCCTGGGCGACCTCCATGTCGCCGGTCTCACCGTCCCGCTATGCCTCGCAGCTCCCCTCGTCATCCTCAGTCGCCTACTCTGTCTCTGCCTCGGGAGTTTGCACGTCCTTTTACGCCTCCGTGAAGGTGTCCTGGGCGGCGTCCATGTCGCTGGCCTCACCGTCCGACTGTTCCCATCAGTTCGTCTTGCTACTCTCAATCGCGTCTTCTCTCGGTGCCCGCCGCCCTCACGGGCCCTTTCTGGCCGCCGCAAAGGTGTCCCCGACCCGGAGAATCGTCTCTGGCTCTTTCCTTTTCCTCTTCAAGGTGCAGGTCAAGTCATAGCCCAACCTATTTCCTTTCCTAACCAGCTTGAGAGCAAAAGGAAGATTGTGAATTACTTATCTTATCAGATTGTGAGGACTAATACTTCTATTTTTGGCGTCTTACACTCTTCTGTTATCCATAAATATGCACATGATATGCCTGAAAAGTTTATGTATTTGGAGTACATAATGACTTCAATCACACTGATCTCATATATCACAAGATGTTCAAATTGTAAACTCCATCTGTTTTAGTTTCCAAAGCACATTATCTGAACTCAATAAGTCCCGGGGGGCACCTATCTACATTGTCTTTATTATTTAAAGATGACATTTTAGTCCACATGTGATGGAGGATATAGCAGGCAAATTTAGGGGTAGTAATCTTATTATCAGATAGTAAGGTTGGTTTCCATGACAAATGTGTTCTTTCATATTTGCAAAGGTGGCATTCATTCCTTTCATCTCAGCCGGTGACCCTTACCTCTCAGCCACTGCACAAGCCTTGAAGTTGCTTGACACATGTGGTTCAGATATAATTGAGCAGGGTATTCCACATTCTGATCCTCTAGCAGATGACCCCGTAATCCAGATCAGCTATTGAGATATCATATAGTTTCTTTACTCAAAGTTTTGTTCCTTTATCTCATAGATCTTCATTTTTAGGCTGCAGCCACTCGATCCTTGGCAAGGGGTAGTAATTTTGATGCAATTACATCCATGTTGAAAGTAAGAGTAGAAATTACTTTATGCTTTCTGCCACACTTGAAGAGACTGATTAATTGTTGCCAAATCTTGTTCTCCTTTTAATGGACAGCTCAAGGTCTAGTATGATTAATTCTGGTCAGATTGTATTTACTAACCTAGCATTATTTTCTAATCGGAGAAATTAAATTTGTGATACTGCTGTTGAAATTTTCCTTGCTCTGTCTTACTCTTACGTAGTGCCATCCGTTCCTGATGATAGCAAGTTAAATTTGCTTCACATAATGCTACCTTTTAGGTTGAAATTGCTCAGTGACATTACATCATATCGTTCTTCTCAAATTAAGTGCTTCCATTTTATACTACTGATCCTAGTACTGTAGAGGCAGTGATGTATCTGTGAAACCATCCCAGGCAATTTTATAATGGCTATAGTACTCTTGATTTATACTTTCGTTTTATTGATTTTGGAGATCATTTTTTGACGCTGCAGTTTTCACTGAATAGGTTGTTATGCTATTATCTTCCCCTGTTGCTTTATTCTCAAAATTTTACCCAATTCTGAAGCTTGGCGTTGAGAAGCTCATGTCCATCTTAAATGATGCAGGGGGTCAAGGTAATTTGCATGTTTCCCTCCTTTCTTCAAACTTGAAACACTTACTTCACATACAACACTTTGGTTAGATGGAGTAACTTGAAAGAAAAATCAGTTTTTACTTTTTCCCCCAACCTTGCCAAGATGAGAAATCAGTTGAGTGTATTTGGTTTTGCATGTACGTATCATGGCATAGGCAAGAATTGTCATCATACCCTCATTACTGGCACAAACTCAATTGCGTGGTTAAGTTCTTGTAATTATTTAGTTTAGTTTTTCATTAAAATATTATTTAAAATGCTATCAAGGGGATGATCACCAACGGATTGGACGAATACTATAGTCTCAACATTATGAGCAAAAGCCAAGGCGTATGCTATCAAGGGGAGGATCACATACGTCCGTTCTTTTGGAAATTTATTGTGAAAACTAAACGTGACCCTACAAAGAGAGTGAGAAACCATATGGCTGCAAAATCAGGCTTGTGCTCCAAGGCAACCCTTAATGAGCTCACAAAGGCGTTTCTAGCAACAAGGCCATCAGTTGCATGGTAGAAAAACAATTCGCTAACCAATTATTTTTTTGAGCTCCCATTTCTTCTCTTTCTTGGAACGTCATATCCTCCGAGTTAACCTAAAAGAAAATTAAAAAACAAAAAAGTCACAACAATGTGCTCCAAGTTAACCCTTCATGAGTGAACCCACTAATGCATATGTATCAACCCAAGTTGTAGAGAATTTGAATGTTAGAGGAGCTGCAGTTTGTTTGAATTTGCATGGAGAGACAGGAGACACTACTCAGCGTGGTCGTTGGAGCAAGATCGATGCTTGTTTGAGAAGATTTTAGTGAGGCGTTATATAACAATATGGGATGTGTTCTGATGGACATCAAACTCATCTTTGAGTGGAAAAATTGTTTTACTAATTTGAAAAGTTTGGCAATCTGAGCGATGGTCATTTTCCTCCTTATTAATTTCTTTTCTATTTGTTGGATCATGATATGTTTTTGACCGTGGAGTGCATGTGATTGGCATCCGGCAGAGGATGAAGAACAAAATCTTATATTATCGTATCTTGATTTTTATAAATATACAAGGTTTAGTACAGTTTCTGTTTTCCGATAAGCCTTCTATTAAATTTCAAATATCCTCCGTATCTCTCTTCTGATCTCGAACAATGTATTCTCCACTGTGCAGGTCAGCGTCCTCCTAGGGTTTACGGTGTATTCATCAGTTACAAGCAGAAGGACACGCTTCACTATGTGAGCCATCTCAAGAGTGCTCTTGGTTGGAGGGGGATAAAAACATTTGTTGATTCTACACTAGAAGCAGGAGTAGAGGTTCAGCCAGCAATTGAAGAAGCGATTGAGCAGTCGGAAATCGCTGTCGTGATTGTCTCTCGGAATTACCATAAGTCGCCATGGTGCCTTATCGAACTGGAGAAGATCCTTGAATGCCAAAGAAAATGGGGTCTTATCGTGGTGCCCATTTTACGGGGAATGGATCCGAAAATCCTGCGAGAGCAACCCAGACATTTTGTGGAGAGCATTGGTCAAGACGAAAAGGGTTTTGAGCAGTTGCAGCCACACGAGATCCAAAAGCAGAGAGATAATTTGCGAGCACTGGGCAGGATCAATGCCTTGCCTGTTCTGTGCAGGTACTATACCCTTTCCTTCCTTAGCTCCGTCTTCTTCTAAGAGTACTTTTTTGGAGAATTGCCGAAGATAGTTAGTTTGTGCATGAGAACACCAAACCTACTCTAAAAGACCTCCTGTTCTGGTCAATGGGAATTAATAACTGGAAATGTGGAGTCTCTTCACTTGGACGTTGGTGTATCTGCATGAGGCAGCATAGTTTTTCATCATTACCATACTCCACCATCTCTAGAGTCCTTCAAGTTGGTGATACCAAGCAATGCGATGATTATTGGGTTAAGCCCTTATCCATCGAGTTAAAACATAATCAATACGTTCTAATAGTGATCATCTTGGTTGAAAGTATTAATTTGTACCCAAATGAACTGTAAGCCAATATATTAAGTGAATCCATTGGCCTAGTACTTTTCTGAAGTTCTATAAGGTATAGACTTGAAGACACCGACTACCACACAGGAGTTTATAATGTTTTTGTACTTCTACATTTAAAAACATAAATAAAGTGGACTTATGGTTGCTTCATCTAAATCTTACTTTAGGAAATCCATGGTTGGAGGTTTTTGTTCCGATATGTACTTATGAGTAATTAATATTTTACTTAATTACAAGTTTCCGAGCCACATCACATCCTTGTGAGATTAAGTGTCTTTAGAATTTTCCACTTGTTGTAAGGTTTTGAGACAAAAAGGAGAGTCATTAAATTTTCTGGTCTAATGATAAGTAAACTTTTGACCAAATTAATATGCATATTGACGTTTTCCCACATCTCTAATCCTTGAAGTTTTGTTTAATTCATTGCCTGTAATATAAGTGTCTATTATGATGGTTATAACTTGTGACCTTAGGCTGTTAGTGGACGGTTCAATTATTGCTTCTATGCTGATCAACTTTTCCGTTGGAGTGTGTGATTTGTGGGGTAATCACGTTTATGTTTTTGAGTAGAATACTTACATCCATGCTTTTGGGTTGAACATGACACCTTAACTTTTAAGTTTTGTGTGACTGGGGGGAGATTGAGAAATTATTACATGATTATTTTACAGGGAATCGAATGGTTCCAATCTAGTTCAATATACGTACTAGGTTCACGGAATACTTTTTGAGGGGATTGCTGTTGTTATTATCGTGTGCTTGTACCGGATCAGTGAAGAGACAATAGAGATTTAAGTGTGGGATCAGATGATCTTCACCCATACTCAAAATATGTTACCTCGCAAAACCAGTCAGTACATTGAGATGAAACCTAGACATGTTTTGTTGTTCTTTTTCTCAATAATAACTTTGAACACCAGTTAGGAAATTTTTGTCACTTTTGATTTTTCTTCCTGTTGACTAGCACTAATGACCGGACATGCCTTTTGGTGGCTCACAGTTCGAAGATACCTGAAGGTGTTGCGATCGACGACGCTGCGGACCGAATCTCAGCAAAAGTGAGCCGTTCCGCGTGAACCTTGCTTCCGATCTGTTAAGTATTATATATCGAAGACATCACAGCCGAAGAGTGAATACTCTGTTTCACTCAAAGAGATAAATGGAGGAAGCAGAGGAGAGGAGTCTGGCAAAATTCGAGAACTTGGAGCTAGTATACTGAGAACAAAGGAGTCAAAGCATGAGAACTTAAAGCTAGGAGAAGTCAAAGCACAAGAACTTGAAGCTAACACATGTGAAGATAGAGATAGCACAGAGTCGGCACATGGACTTCAGCAATGCTGTTATTCTGTTAATACTTGGTTGAGTTTGATAACACAGCTGTCAACAAGTACCGACGGCCAGATTGTTGCATAAATAGAAGTGAAAGAGGGCAAATCATTTCTAAGCTCAGAGTTGAATATACATTGAATAGAGAAGAAATACATTCAAAGTTTCGACTCTCTCTTCTTCCATCTTATCCTTCGTTCTCTGTCTCTCTTGCCTTCATTCATTCATATATGATCTTTCACACGATCCACCTGGGTTAAGTCTCAATCTCAGGTGCAAGCCGCAATTATCTCAGTATAATGATCAACACCGTCTGAAGTGGGCTTGTAGGAAGATCTGAAACATGTATGAAGGGTGAAGTTTTTCAGGAAACTTTTACCTCGTGGGCGCGAAGAGATGAGCTCTCTTTCGGTCCTCTCACTCTCTCACTAGGGTTTTGGGTAATGAGAAGTGAAGAAGAAGGAGGAGGCGGAGGAGCAGGAGGAGGAAGCTTCTCCACCTTTTCTCTGCTTCTCCACTGCAACGTTCGTTCTTGCTTTCGGCCGCATTGTCTGAGAGGAACCAGCTCGCATCACTGTTTCGACCCTGCTGTTCGAAATGCTCCTCTGCGGTGGTAAGCTCAAAACGCTCTTCTTCTTCTTCTTGTTCTTTTATTCTGTTTTTTTTTCCCTCTTCATCACCTTTCTCATCCGATGAAGTTCGTTTCTTTTGCAACTCTACAAGTCCTCTGTTTTCTTGTTCCCTTTCTTCTCGCCCGGCTTTTGAATTCGAGCGCAAAAGTACCCTAACTTTCAAACCAAAACAGAGGATCCATTTGTCTCCTTGCATTATTTGAGGCTTTTCCTTGTTCAAGAAAGAATCCGTTACAGTGAGTCCTAAAGGAAGGCTGTGATTGATAAAATTTGAAAGTTTTGGCGGGCTCTGCTACTCGGCTGTTTGAGCTGTGAGATTAATGGAGCATTTATCTTTGGGTTATTAATGGGAAATTTAGCATCTACTTAGATTGGGCTAAGGTTGGATGTTTCAATGCTTAGTCTGTCGAAACCGCACTCTGGCATTGTTCCCCGTAGAAGAGTCGTTGGTCAAAGACTGCTTAAAGAATTACCTTCATTGGCATCCGTCCGCAAGGTGGAGCTGGTTTTTATAGCTTTAAGTTTTGTTAATTGACAAAACTTATTCCACACAAATTAACGGGATTCTATGCTCGTGAAGACTCACAACATCATAAAGTAGTCTAACATGTCCTTTCTATCCAATATTTATTTCCCTCCCCCACCCCAATACCTTGCTTCTGGTCTTAGATAGTCTTCGATGATAATGAGTTACTTGAGACCGGGATGGGCGAGAAAATATATGTATTATCTAATAAAAGATCTTGACACTTTTTATAACGATGGTACCGTACCTTGTAGAAAAAGAAATTCTGCCTGATGAACTCTGAATAAGAAATTCAGTTGACTGAATTATTTTTTTCTGAATACTCTTATTACACCTAATCCTAATCCTAATATTGTAAGTTGACTCTTAAATCTTGATCGCATAAACTAAACCCTAGAAGAGCAGATCGCACGAATTGACAAAGGTAGAGAATTTGATTGCATGAATTGAATGTGAAAGGAAAAAATTGCACACATGCTGAAACTTTGAAGGTTAAAGCTGTATTTAACCAAAGTACTGATAAAGAATATTTTGTGACTGATAACGATCTATGCCTATAAAAACCACGTATTATCTAATAAAAGATCCTGACAAATTATGTAACGATGGTACTGTACCTTGTTGAAAAACAATTTCTGCCTGATTAACTTTGAATAAGAAATTCAGTTGACTGAAATATGTTATTCTGAATACTCTCATTACACCTAATCCTATTATTTTAAGTTCACTGTTTATCTTGATTGCATAAACTAAAACCTAGAAGAACAGATCGCACAAATTAACAAAGGTAGAGAATTTGATTGCACGAATTGAATGTGAAAGGAAAAAATTGCATACATGCTGACTTTGAAGATTAAAGCTGTAATTAACCAAAGTACTGATAAAGAATATTTTGTGACTGACAACAATCTATGCCTATAATTTTCATCCGTCATCAACTCATCAACTAATTTCTCCCAGTTAGCAAAGTACTGTGTGGCAAAATCATCCCCAATATTCAAGATGGAGGGTGGAAGAAAATGATAATGCGCTATTACAGTTTAGAAAGGTACTTCAAAAAGCTAGCTTCTCTTGTAATTCCTTATCTCAAGTTGCTCGAGAAGCTCTCTTTTGTTTGCTTAATTAATAATTTAATAGTTTGGTAACAATTGGAAAAAAGAAGAAGTGATGGGCTGAATCAAATGTAATGGTCAATGCACGCCACTACACCTACCCACTTATGTCGGGCAAGGGCTGATCCGATATTACCGAAGAAAATATGATATAATGGAGAAAATATTGGGCTTTCCAGTAATGGCGTTTATGCTGTGATATCGCCTCTTCAGTCTGCACTTGACCAATCCAATGTGGAGATATTCTCATTGATTCCTTCATCTTTAAGTAGCTCATATTAACCAGAGTCACACCTTTAGTTGTTGATAATTTGCAGACTTGAAGCTGTATTCGTCCAATCCAATGTGGAGGATATCTCAAGAAGACTGAGCAGTTTTTTTTTTTTTGGGGGGTAAAGAAAGAAGACTGAGCAGTTTACGCATGAACCTGCTCACTTTCCATCCAGTTGGGTCAGATTCTCAGCTACAAAAGCCTGTTGTACTCATCACTCCAATTAGAAGTTGAGGTTGTCCGAGTTGGAGGAATTTCCGGCACTAGCCGAAATAGGAAGGACTACACTTGTGAGAGATTTGTACCACCAAATTGCAAATTAAATCAATCGGAGTAGCTTCCTGGTGAACATGAAGGATATATTGAGCTAAGATGGCTTCCTAATAATGCGGGAGACACATTTTGGCGACATTCCCGGTGATGGAGTTTTGGAATTTGGTGACGATATTCATGCAGCAATAAACTACACAGGAGTAAGCTTCACAACAAGAGAGTTTTTTGGTGCTCGATGATGTTGAAGTGTTGTTGGAGCCTTTGAGCCACCTGATCAAGTGAATTCTTAGGCTTGGGAAGTAGTCATGTTGATCACCCAACACGAGAGAACCATGATCGGTCCATGTGGGAATATTTATAGAGCGCTAATGATTACTAAGCTCTAAAGCTTCTAGTTGGAATACATTCCAAGAAAGATATCCCAAAGATGCTTTCAAATTGCTTTCCCAATTTTTCCAAAAGGCTTCCTTTGGGACTCACTGCGATGGATTCTTTCTTGAATAGGGAAGTCTCGAACAATGGAAAGGAGCTTTGGATCGATAGAAAGAGGTCCCTCACAGAAATGTTTACAAAGAACAAGGAGTGTTGTCAATGGTCTAGAAGCCAATAAGAGGACTATTTTTCTTGACATCGCATGTTTTCTTTATGGAGATGACAAAGAAGAGATAGTCAGGGCCCTAGACCAATGCAGTATCCATGCCGATAGTGGGATTGAGATTCTAGCACAAAATTCGCTCATATGCATTGATGAAAATTATAAAATATGGATGCATGATTTGCTTTAAAAGAAAAGGTAGAATTCAAGAGTTCCCAGCAAACCCCAACAAGTGAAGCTGAATATGGCATCATGAGGATGCTATCCTAGTGGTTAGGCGACATTTGGTAAGAGTTAGCCATGTCCTAAGAATATATTACTTTGAATATATATGTGTCTCTTTTCTATGGATTTCACATTTACGTGGTATGAAAAACTTTATATTGTATAACTAGAGTAGCCACATATAGAAATTTTATTTTCTTTGATTAGGGTTTAAGCTTCTTTGATCAGAGTGGAAACAAGAAATTAGGTTTAGAATCTTTATTTCGATTTTATTTTGTGATTTGTTGATTTTCTCTTTAAAATTACAACCTGTATGTTGAGCTAAGAATAGCCTACTTCAAAACCTCTCGTTTGTCCTTTCATCATAAGATGAGTACATCTCCATTTAGAAACCGTGTGTTTACGTATCTGCTTATTTTTTAGTGCTTCCACTATGCATAGTGGTTTTATTTCGCTCTAATAAGGAACGGATGCCACTGAAGGCATGAAGCTAGACCAGGTTGATATAGAAGACTTGATCTTGAATGCAGTCTCGTTCAAAAAATTACCTTGTCAAGGTAAGGAGCCATGGCATATATGTTTGGAATAGATTCAATTTTGAGAGAGTTGAAAAAGCATCATCTTGTCGAAAGGTTCTAGAAGCTTAGGATATGTATAACGTCCGATCATGTCCTTCATTGTGGACCAGCCAGACATCTATCGGAAAAGCTGCGAAGGCCCTCCTCACAGAACAACAACAATATGAACATGTGAAAGTCGCTGCTGAAGCAAATTTCCAGGTTAAACCCCTGTGGGAGTGCTTTTCATTTGACTGAAGTAATTTTATATTCTGTACTGCCTTGTGGTAAATTCTTAAGTATATGGAATTCCGCAGCCAAACTATTAGCCTTTTGCACCGGGAAAGGAAGTGTATATATATATATCTTTCATGGAAGATGAATTCACTATAAGTTTTTTCGAAGTGTCCAGCAAATAGATCAAAGAGAACGTTCCAAGGTATATTGTGGGTCGACTTACTGTCGATTTGAATGTTAGTATTTTCCCAATCTGGGACAGAGGAATTAAAGAAATTGTTGACATGTAATGGATGAGTTACGGGTCTCCAAACAAAGGAAGCACTAATGTCAGAAAAAATGTAGATGGTAGCTTCCACGCCCTTACGGACAGTGCAATTAGTAGAAATCTTAAGCTTACGCTTCGAAAGGTTCTCTTCTGATAGGATACAGTTATGAGTGCACGCTTAGATGAAGTGCTAAATTTGAATGTTTGCGAAAGGATGCAATTCAGGCAGCACTGTTTTAAGGAACACCAGATAGATCGAGTTTTCCATCAAAGGTGGTAGGTTAGGCTTGTTTACCAGAAAGGAGTGTTGACATCCTACAATGAGGTGAAAGAAATTCCGTCAAGGTCCCAAATTCCGTCTTCATCCCAAACATCTTTGACGATTAGCACCTCGCGGCACACGGGAGCTAATGTAAGGTTGGGTGAATCTCCATTCGAGATAATCTAATCAGTACGTTTATACAGCGTGGCTGAATCTTTATCGGAACACTTTCAAATGAATGATTTCGTCGAAGTGCCAGCAGCCAAAAACCAAGCGTGGGGGATGTCGCGACCTAACCTCCGTCCTTTAGGGGGAGAAAGGTAGGTTTAGAGGTACTTGAACTTGATTTTACAATCTCAAGCTCGGATTCTCCCAAATCCATACCTCGCGTGACATTTAGGCGTTTTCATTTCAAAATCTCTTTAATAGTCTAAAAAACTTTGTTTAAAAAGGAGTCGCCACTAGCCTATTAAGGTCGGCTAGAAACCAAATGAAAGCATTGGGAGAAATGAAGCTACGTAACCAAAGATTACTAGAGTACGGGGACTTGATTACATTAACTATTTAGTTAATGCCCTTTCGGTACCTAAAATTAATTGATTAGTTGGTTAACCTAGATGTTTGCATTGCATGCTTACATCACCTAAAAAACTAGTCCACTTGTGCTTTAATGCCAAGCTCTAAGAGCTTATTCAATTGAATTCATTTTAGAAAAATTTTTAAAATTTTTTATTGAATTTTTTATCATTTTCTGATTTTTTTATGATTTTCTATATGATTTTTTTCATTTTCTAATTTTCTATTGTCTATTTTTTATTTTCTGGTTTTTATAATTTTATAATTTTCTATTATCTTCTGACTTCTTACTATTCTTCTGACTTTTTATTATTTTTCTGACTTTTAATTACTTCCTGAATTTTTATCATTTTCGGATTTTTTAATGTTTTTATTTATTTATTATTTTCGAAAAGGTAATGGGGCCGAATCCGGGTTTTGGCCCGGATTTGACCCTAACGCATGGGCCTAACTCAGCCTGGGCTCGGATTCCTTTCCTTTCTTTTTTTTTATTTCTCCAGCCCATTTTCCTTTTAATTTTCGTAGGCCCATTTTCTTTATTACTAATTCGGCCTTTTTTCTTTATTACCAATTCATTCCTTTAGCCCATCTTCTCTATTCTTTAACTTAGCCTTACACCAGCCCATCTTCATTTCTTTCCCTACGCCTACAGACTAAACACATAGCCCATATCTCTGCATTCACGCACGGCCCATCTTTTCATTGTTCATCTTCATTCACGCCGAGATTATCATCGGCTAGAAAACAAATTTGCACCGCCGAAGGCAAAAACCGATGATATTATCATTTCTACTTAACACTACGTAACTAGCAAAACTTAAGCAAACAATTAAACTCTTTAACTAAGCTAAAACAAGGAAAGATATTTGGAATTTCAATTCAAACATTCTATCAAAAATAAAAGGTTCAACATCAGTCGATAAACTCTTAACGCCAAGATTAACCGAAATCTAAACAAATCTAAACAATGATGAAAGACTACCTAAAACTTAAGATAGGCATTGATGCAGCTTAGAAATCAACCAAATAATTAGCGATGGACGAACTTGCGGAAACACCAGAGGAATCAACGCTGAGAAACTTTGATCGGCAATGGAGAACTCTCAATCTTCAAAACAAAAATCGAAGAAGAAAGAGTCGGCGCCTTCAGTCGAAGAACTTCCTTCAGAATCTGATTTCCCCCAAATCCAAGAGAGAGAGCTGAGAGCGCGGGCGAGCAGAGAGAGGAAGGGAGGCGGACGAGCTCAGAGAAGGACGCGAGCTGAGGGAGGTCTGGTTTGGGAGAGTAGGCGAGCTGAGGAATGGGCGACCGAGCAGAGAGGGCGAGCGGCGGAGCTGAGGGAAGCGGGCGAGCTGGGAGCCAAGACGGGCGAGAATCGGCGAGCTGGGAGAGTGGGTGACGAGCTACGGAAGGGCGTGAGGCCGTGAGCTGGGGAGGTGAGAGGCGGAGGCGACGAGGCCGAGGAGGTGATCAGCTCAGGGAGAGAGAGAGGGTCGAGCTCCGGGAGCAGAGAGCTGAGGGAGATTGGGTGAAGTAGAGAGCACGAGCTGAGGCGAACTCCGGCGGAGACGAGTTCAAGGCCAAGAGCTGCGAGGAAGAGAGGAATGAGCTGAGGGGCGGCAATTCAGAGAGGCCAGCGGGAGCTGAGGGCTGGCAGCGAGCTGAGGGACGGCCTGTGAGCTGAGGGACGGCTGGGAGGAAGGGCGTGCGAGCTGCTAGGCTGGAGACCAGGGGGCGGTGCCACCCGAGAGAGAGAGAGAGAGGAAAAAATCTCCAGATTCTAGAAACTCCCCTGCCCCCCATTAACATTAACTGAATCCCCTCCTTTTTGTTCTATTCTCCTTTCTGTTTTTTTAACCGAATTGGCCCCCCCTCTTTTCTTGTTATATTTATTTTTGATAAAACTCCCGCTCACGTGAATTGAAGGAAAATTAAAGGATGATGGGCTGAGCTCTCGGTTTGGGCTTGCAAAAGCGATGGATCAAAGGATAAGCTAAAAAAAATGGCGACCGGCCTATGAGAAAGGAATTGAATCGGGAATAGGCTAAGAAAATGTAGATCGGCCTCCTTGTTTATTTATTTATTATGTTTTTATGAATTTTTTTATTCTTTTTTAAAATCGAAATCTATGTGTCAACAGAAGAAAAATGTGTTTTGCTTATCATAGCCCATACAAAGGCTTCTCAGGCTATTGGAGGAATCAGTTGGAATATGGCTAAGTGTTGGACATTTTTAGCTCTTCCTAAGACTTAAACCTCCTCTCTTTTTTGGCAAAGCTAATAAATCCCAGTTTAACAAGTTGATTTCTTCCCTCATTAGTATCTCCCCGGTGGGAACTTTTCGTTGGGAATTAGGTTAGTTACATTACACGAGTGGGCTTGGCGTGGAACGAATCTAGGAAGCCTCATACATTTGAATTCTTTCTTGCGGTCCTTGAGAATTTATTCTGAAAGTGACTTGGCTAGAAACTTACCTAGGATTATCTATCTGCTACGTCGATTTGCCACAAAAAGATGTCATCGGGTTATCCGAAAGCCACTTCCTCGGGAAGTAAAATGACTATTCATGTTGGTAAAAAAAAAAATTCCTGTTTGACTTCAAATTATTTTTTAAAAAGCCAAGTTTGAATGAAAAATAAAGCAAAAGAAAAATCATTTACTGAAATAGGCACTCAATTACATGATTTTGCTCCGATATGACTCTCAAGTGAGCGAAAAAAAAAAGTTACGACAACTAAGTGAATACCATAAGAAAGTACAGCATTTCTAGTGCTCTTATTTTTGTTGAAACTTAGTCACGACCTACATTATTATTTTTCCTTCTTTAAGTATATAAGTTAGCTTGCATGTGTATATGCCTCTATATATAAAGTAGATAAAAGAATTAAGTATAAAGCTGGTTTGTAAATCTATATATTTTTAATTTTAAAGTTTAGGCAAGTTTGAATTTTTCCTATTTTGGCAATAATTCTAAATGAATGGTTGGATCAAAATCTAAAAAATAGCGAATTATCTTTCTTATTTCAGGAATATGTATGATTTAGACGACTCGAATTTATTTGGAAAAAACTTGAACCTAACATGTCGAGAGTGCGATCAACTCAAATATCAGGTCTTAACATGTATGAATTCAATCCATTCATGTTGAGAGAAAAATTAACTTTGGATTAACTTGAAAATTATAGGATCAATAATATAGTCGAATATGATGGCACTACAATTGGATTTTTGGTGTTACTTGAAATTAAAAATGCCCAGCTGTAGAGTGGAGAGTGAAACGGCGGCGTTTCCATGGGATTTGCTTTTTTTAATATTACTGCGAAATAATATCAGCACGTGCAAGGGAGATGCTATTTCTTTATTTTTTGCTTTTGATCCCAAAAGAATAATCTAATTTGCCAAAATATGAAGGACGTAACCACCGGAGGCTTGCCATGGTGGGCCAAGGGGGGCTTACGGGGTTTTCCCAAGTTGGGCCCATTAGAGGCCCACCAAGGTCCACAGTTCAGGAATGCCCCTCGCCGACAAGGAATGAGAAGTCTTCATCAGAGTTTTCTCGTCGTTTGTCAACGGTTTCAACGATTGTCCTTTTCTGTGAATGTTCCGTCTCGATGTGACATGACCTGGTTGCTTTATTGTCAAATCTCAGTTGAACTATCAAGCAACTCTGCGCATGTGATAAATAATTGGTCGTGGCCTATATTATGCTGTACAACTCATCACAAGCTAATCACGAGGGGGTAGGCGAGCACATGGATGCCCTTTCGACTCAGGCTTTACACAAAATAAATTAACACACAATTTATTAAAAAAATAATACAAAAAAATATATATTCAAAATATTGAAATACAATACAGTAAATAAACACTCAAATAACTAAATGTGACTACCGAATGACAATAATGGAAAATCCGCAACTCGCGGGGCAATTAATAATACACGGCCTCCTTATAAGTGCCGACAAATTATCCCTTAGAAATTTGTTATTTCACGATAAAAGGGAACTTAAATCTAATAAATTGATTCAAGGAAGTCTAAGCTAGACTATCCTAATCATTCATTAAATGAAGTGCTATTAAATCTAGGTAAACTTTGTTAGACAAATCACATATTAATTGATCAGTATATGTCTAAATTAACATAATCCTAATGAACTTAGGATAAACTTTTACAAAATTTAGACCAACATGGGCATCGGTCTAACACCACTAACTCTATATGTGCCATCTCCTCAATGTCTATCACATGACATAATCCAAGGTGTCGATTTTGACATTCAAACACTCATCCAATGTGTTCAATCAAAGCAAAGTAGGAGCAATACTCTTATCAAATCAATCAGGTAGCTTCGAGGTCGGCACGAAATTTACTAATGTCATTCGATTATCTTAAGTCATTCCAATTAACATCATATCGTGTATTGAATCTAATCGTGCATCTAAGCATTCACAAGCAAAGCTAAATAAGACATGCAATCAAGCTGATGGTGCATTTGGTTCAGTTTTCCAGAGGATTTTAAGTCTCCAAAGCCCATTGAAAAAAAATGAGGTGTTTGATAACCATTCTAAAATAGTTTTGAGGTGGAAAATTGGTCTTAACAATACTGAAAGCTGAAGACAAGTCTTACTAACTTTTAAAATTTCTCCAAAATCCATTTTCAAAGCTAAACCAAACGCAGACTAAAAAAAAAATTGGGTGACCCAAAAATACTTAGTTGTCCATCGATGACAACTTCAAATTTTTCAAAAATTGATGTCAATTAATTAAACTAGGTTTATTATAAAGCTATTATTTGATTTTTAAAGCAAGACTCACCTTTCTAAAGAAAAAAAATATTTTTTAACTTTTTTTTAGAATTTCTAATTACATTATTTTATTATTATTATTTTAATATTAACAAAACTATACTTAAAAAAGGATACGGGTTGGGCTCCGAATCCAACCCGGTTCCTTGACTGAGTACTCTATGCCAAAAAAAAAATTAAAAATATTTATTTTTATTAATGAATTTTATGTTATAATATATGAAAAAAAACCGGGCCGAGGTCTGAACTGGGTCAGGCAGGAGATAGGGGCCACAGGTGCATAGACCCGGCCCCGTGAATAGGGCCCTACACTTACGGACCCACCCATTGGGTCTTCGGCCCGATTTTGCGGCCCACTATTATCCTCTTCGTTTTTTTGTTTATCTTTTAGCCCAACATCTCCACCAGCCAGGCCCAAAATATAAATTCCTAAGCCCGACCAAACTAAAAATAAGCCCAAGACCGAGATGAACGACGGGCCAGAGGATCAAAAGGCCGCCTCCTCCCGCGGCCTTCTTCTTGGAAATTCCCCCTGCCTCGCTTAATGAACTCACAAGGCCACCGCCGTCAACTCGATAAAGCCCAACTCGTTAGTAATCCCGTTTCGACGTTTTTTTCTTACCCGTCATTAATCCCGTTTCAACATTTTTTTGAGGGGATTGCTGTTGTTATTATCGTGTGCTAGTACCAGATCAGTGAAGAGGCGATAGAGATTTGAGCGTGGAATCAGACGAACTTCACCCATACTCAAAATATGTTACCTCGCAAAAAAAGTTCGTAAATTGAGATGAAACCTAGATGAAGAAATTTGAAGAACAGAGTATATACTCAAATCAAAGAGAAAGGATGAAGAAGGTTGAAGACGACTATGAATGTGTAAACATCAACTTGTATTCTTGAGAGAAAAATGATGATGAACTTTTACAACTGAGAGCTTGATTACTGCGACTGAGTTGCTCTCTCTATATAAACAGAATTCCACCGATGAGTTTGTTACAAGCTTAAAACAGAATAGCTAGCTAACAAACTAACCAAGAACAGCTATTGTAACAGCTCAGTCAATGATCAGTCAATGACTCATCCATTCTCTTTGGAGCTTCTGTGAATTCCAAGCTTGATCTTCAATTCTCGTGCTTTAACTAGTTGTCGTAAACATGATCATTTGTTCTTAGCATTTCAGTAACTTCGGTCTTATTAGTATTACCTCCTCTGTTTTTAGCTGGAGGGGATGGAGGAGAGTGCTTAACACTAGACATTTTTTGTTATTCTTTTTCTCAACAATAACTTTTAACACCAGTTAGAAATATTTTTGGCACTCTTGATATTTTCTTCCTGTCGACTAGCACTAACTACCGGACATGTCTTTTGGTGGCTCACAGTTCAGTTATACCTGAAGCCACTGTGATCGAGGACGCTGCGGACCAAATCGCAGCAAGGGTGAGCCGTTCGGTGTGAAGGTTGCTCCTTATCCGGATACAAGCCTGCAATTATCTCAATAAAATGATCAACACCGTCTGAAGTGGGCTTGCAGGAAGATCCGGAACATGTATGAACGGTGAAGTTTTTCTGCAAACTTTCACCTCGCGGGCGCGAGAAGATGAGCTCTCTTGGTGTTTTTGGATGTGTTTACGTATTGTTGTTGCAGGATTTAAAGCATACAATACAGTGCCGCTTGATGCAGTTCCGATAAATGTGCAATCTTCATTTCTGGATATTAAGTATGAGATAGTGGGGTCTGTCCTTGCCCTGCCCTTCTCGTCCTCTGTCGACCCTGACCCTCTCTCTATCCCTCTCCCATGATGACGTAGTCGCCATTGCCGACGGCCGCAAACTCCTTCATTGCGGCCGTCGTAGCTGCCGAGATGGTGGCTGGGGAGATGGAGGGATGATGGCGTTGGGTCGAGAGATTTTAGTTGATTGCCGTAGATTTTGGGGGCGTTGTCACTAGGAAAGGAGAAGATATCGGGTAGTCCAGCCACTCCCGGAGTCACCGAACGGCCACTCCACTCATTGATGACACGTGTCCGAGTCCGATTGGGGGGGGGGGGGGGGGGGGGGGGGGCACTTGTTACTGGAGATTCAAAAGTAGTTGCCTACACTCACTGTATATCCTCTTTCTGTCCTCTCACTCGCTCACTAGGGTTTTGCTTCTCCACCTTTCCTCTGCTTCTCCACTGCGACGTTCGTTCTTGCTTTCGGCCGCCTTGTCTAAGAGAAACCAGCTCGCATCTCTGTTTTGACCCCGCTGTTTGAAAAGCTCCTCTGCGGTGTAAGTTCAAAGCGCTCTTCTTCTTGTTGTGGGGTTCTTTTTTGTTCTCCTCTGAAGTTTGTTTCTTTTGCAACTCTACAAGTCCTCTGTTTTCTTCTTCCCTTTCTTCGCCCGGTTTCTGAATTCGAGCGCAGAAATACCCTAGCTTTCAAACCAAAACAGAGGATCCATTTGTCTCCTCGCCATTGTTTGAGGCTTTTCCTGTTCAAGGAATAACCCGTCACGGTGAGTCCTAAAGGAAGCCTGTGATGGATAAAACATGAAAGTTTAGGCCGGCTCTGCTGCTTGGCTGTTTGAACTGTGAGATTAATGGAGCATTTATCTTTGGGTGATTAATGGGAAATTTAGAATCTACTTAGATTGGGCTAAGGTTGGATGTTTCAACTAAGATGCTTGATCTGTCGAAACTGCACTCTGGCATTGTTCCCCATAGAAGAGTCGTTGATTAAATACTGCTTAAAAAATTACACTTTCATTGGCATCCGTCTGCAAGGTGGAGCTGGTTTTTATAGCTTTAAGTCTTGTTATTAGATGAAACTTATTCCACACAAGTTGACGGGATTCTGTGCTGGTGAAGATTCTCAACGTCACTTAACATGTCCTTTCTATCCAAATTTTAATCCCCTCCTCCTCCATACCTTGCTTCTGGTCTCGGATATTCTTCGCTGATAATGAGTTACTTGAGACTGTGATGGGCGAGAAAATATATGTATTATCTAATAAAAGATTGTGACACAGATTATAACGATGGTACTATACCTTGTTGAAAAACAAATTCTGCCTGATTAACTCTGAATAAGAAGTTCAATTGACTGAAATTTGTTATCTTGAATACTCTTATTACACCTAATCCTATTATTTTAAGTAGTTTCTTTATCTTGATTGCATAAACTAAAACTTAGCACGGCAGATCGCACAAATTGACAAAGGTAGAGGTTTGATTTTATGAATTGAATATGAAAGCACTAAATTGCAAATATGCTGGAACTTTGAAGACTAAAGCTGTATTTAACCCAAGTACTGATAAAGAATATTTTGTGACTGACAACAATCTATGCCTAAAATTTTCCATCTGTCAGTGTGTGGCAAAAGCATCCACAATATTCAAGATGGAGGGTGGAAGAAAATGATAATGCGCCATTACAGTTTAGAAAGGTATTTCAAAAAGCTAGCATCTCTTGTAATTCCTTATCTCAAGTTGCTGGAGAAGCTCTCTTTTGTTTGCTTAATTAATGATTTAATAGTTTGGTAACAATTGATAAAAAGAAGAAGTGATGGGCTGAACCAAATGTAATGGTCAATGTACGCCACTACACATACCCACTTATGTCGGGCAAGGGCTGATTCGATCTTCCTTATTACCAAAGAAAGTATGTTATAATGGAGAAAATATTGGGCTGTCCAGTAATGGCGTTTATGCTGTGATATCGCCTCTTCAGTCTGCACTTGACCAATCCAATGTGGAGAAATTCTCATTGATCTTTCCTTCATCTTTTACCAGCTCATATTAACCAGAGTCACACCTTTAGTTGCTGATAATTTGCAGACTTGAAGCTGAATTCATCCAATCCAATGTGGAGGATCTCTCAAGAAGACTGGGCAGTTTACGCATGAACCTGCTCACTTTCCATCCAGTTGGGCCAGATTATCAGCTACAAAAGCCCTGTTGTACTCATTACTCCAATTAGAAGTTGAGGATGTCCGAGTTAGAGGAATTTCCAGCACTAGCAGAAATAGGAAGGACTACACTTGTGAGAGATTTTTACCGCCAAATTACAAATCAAATCAATCGGAATAGCTTCCTGGTGAACTTGAAGGATATATCGAGCTAAGATGGACTCCTAATAATCCGGGAGACACTTTTTGGCGACATTCCCAGTGATGAAGTTTTGGAGTTTGGTGAGGATATTCGTGCAGCAATAAACTACACAGAAGTAAGCTTCACAACAGGAGAGTTTTATTGGTGTCTGATGATGATGAAGTGTTGTTGGAGCCTCAGAGCCACCTGATCAAGTTAATGAACTCAGGCTTGGGAAGTAGAGTCATTTTGATCACCCAACACGAAGGAACCATTATTGGTCTATGTGGCGATATCTGTAAGGTAAGAGCGCTAATGATTATTAAGCTCTAAAGCTTCTAGTTGGAACACATTCCAAGAAAAATATCCCAAAGATGCTTTCTAATTGCTTTCCATTTTCCATAAGGCTTCCTTTAGGACTCACCGGGATGGATTCTTTCTTGAACAGGAAAAGCCTCGAACAATGGCAAGGAGCTTTGGATTGATAGAAAAAAAAATCCCTCACAGAAACGTTTATAAAAGAACGAGGAGTGTTATCAATGGTCTAGAGGCCAATGGGACGATTTTTCTTGACATTGCATAATTTTTTAATGGAGATGACAAAGAAGAGATTGTCAAGGCCCTAGACCAATGCAGTATCCATGCCAATAGTGGAATTGAGATTCTAGCTCAAAATTTGCTCATCTGCATTGATGAAAATTATAAAATATGGATGCATGATTTGCTTTGAAAAAAAAGGTAGAATTCAAGAGTTCCCAGCAAACCCCAACATGCGAAGCTGAATATGGCATCATGAGGATGCTATACAAGTGGTTAAGGAAACATTTGGTATGAGTTAATCATGTCCTAAGAATATATTTGAATATATGTCTTTTCTATGGACTTCACATTTACATGGTATGAAAAAATTTATATTGTATAATTAGAATAGCCACATGTAGAAATTCCATTATCTTTGATTAATGTTTAAGCAATAAATTAGGTTTAGGATCTTTATTTTGATCTTTATTTCGTGCTTTGTTGATTTTCTCCTTAAAATTACAACGTGTATGTTGAGCTGAGTATAACCTACTTCAAAACCTCTCGTTCGTCCTTTCATCATAAGATGAGTACATCTCCATTTAGAAACCATGTGTTTACATATCTACTTATTTTTGAGTGCATCCACTATGCATAGTGGTTTTATTTCGCTCTAATAAGGAACGGTCTAGACCAGGTTGATGTAGAAGACTTGATCTTGAATGCAGTCTCGTACAAAAAATTACCTTGTCAAGGTAAGGAGTCATGGTATATGTGTTTGGAATAGATTCATTGAAAAAGCATTATCTTATTCAAAGGTTCTAGAAGCTTAGGCTATTTATAATGTCCGATCATGTCCCTCATTGTGGACCAGCCAGACATCTATCGGGAAAGCTGCGGCGAGCAAATATTAGGTGCTCCCCGCGCAGTGCGCCCGAGCCACTAAGGGGGGGCCACCTGGCGGGGGGCCCCGCGCATTGTGAGATAGCGAGCAGAGCCACCTGCCAGGTGGCAGCCCCCTAGTGGCCCGGCGCACTACACCGGGACCATCTAAAATTTTTCCAAAGCGGCGGAGGCCTTCCGCACAGAACAACAGTAATTTGTTCGCGTGTGAAAGGCGCTGCTGAAGCAAATTTCCAGGTGAAACCCTTGTGGTGGTACTTTTCATCTGACTGAAGTAATTTTACATTCTGTACTGCCTTGTGGTAAATTCTTAAGGATATGGAACTCGGCAGCCAAACTATTAACCTTACAGCAGGATTAACTGTAACAGCCTACCACATTTGACTTTTTTCCTTCTCACTCTTCTCTTTCTTTCTTCTTCTTTTCCCAGTTTTTCTGCTGACCCCCCTGCTCCATTTAATTTGACGTGCTCTCTCTCTCTCTCTCTCTCTTATTTTTTCTCTGCCCAGCAGAGAAGGGGGCCTACCCTTTTGTGCCTCAACCTTGTCTCTCTTCTTCTTCCTCCCTCCCGACGTCTTCTTCCTTGGTGGTTTTTCTTATGGTTTGCTTCTGCTTCTACCGGTTGCTTAATCCTTCACCGTTAGCTGCTCATGTCGAAGCTCCGCCTCAGCCGTTCCGCCGCTGCCTTGTCCAACTGCTCTGCAGCCCGAGACATCGCCGCTGGCCGACGTAATCTCGACGCCGTCCGTAGCTGCAGCCACAGAGCTCCGCCATTCCGACGCCGTCCCTGCTGTCCCTCGCCATCGTCGCCACCTCCCAACGCCGTCCCAGTTGTGTAATGTCGCCCAAAGTCCGCCGTTGTGTCGCCTTCAGCACCGCGTGAAGCCACGACCCCGAACGCCCCTTCTTCTCGAGTCATCCACTGTGGGGGCTTCTCTAGCCGCCGTCTGCCGCCATCGACCGCTCCGTGACTGTCAAAGACACTCCTCAGCCGACCCCGACGCTAAACCAGCTTCTATTTGCCGTCGATTTGAGCCCAAACGCCTCGATTGCAAAACCCTCGTTTTGGGTCAAGCTCGCCGATGCTGCTAACGACGCCTCGCTGCCGGTCGCCAGTTGCCATGGTGGGTCCCCGCCGTCGACCCACGCCCCCAGGTGCCGTCCCGAGCCATTTGGCCGCCATTTCGTCGCCGAATCAGCCACGACCAGCGATGTTCAGCCCCTGATTTGGGCTCCGAGCCGCAATTTTCTAGTGAGCTCGAGCCTCCTTGGCTGCCCTGATGTCCCCGCCGTCATGCCCAGTTGACCGGCCACCTTGTCGTCACTAAAAACCACTATTGGAGCCTCACCGAACGTCGTCGGAGTCTCGCCAGAGTTTCGCCGGACCGTCGCCGGAAAATCGCCGGAGCTTCCGTCGGAGTCCATTGAAGCTAGGCCACAAAACTGTGTAATCGGATCAGAGATTGAAGGCTCGTAGCAAGCTCGAGCGCGATCGAAATTTCGGAAAATCGCGTCGCCAATGGCATACAACACACGATTTTGAGGTGAGTAGACCTCCTAAAACTTAATTAGGCATGTTTATTGTCTTAGTAGAATTATTAGGGTAAATTAGGTGGATTATGATGTGAGTGGATGAGATTGGTCTAATATGGCCGGGTGTCGGAAGCCAAGAAAGCATGATGGGATGGAGCAAGTACGAGGCCAATTGGGCCCGAGATGGATCGAATGTAAAGCCATTGGACCCGAGATATAAATTGGATGTCAAAAGAAGTCTAATTGGAGACTAGTGGGTTAACCATTAGTGGAGGTTGTACTGTGGTGTGGAGATAAGACATGAATGCTAGTTAGGGTTTTAGGCCGGTCGTGGACGGCCTTAAATTATTGATTGCCCAATTTATTTAATTATTGATTTATTGTGCAATTTATTTAATTATTAATTGATTGCGTAATTTATCTAATTATTGATTTATTTGTGTAATTTATTTAATTGTTAGTAATTTATTTAATCATTGCAATAGATATTGATTGGTGAGATGATTGGGCTTAGTGCTAAGTAGCGTCTAGGGTCTGATAGACTCGTGTATAGGCTGAGCGCGGAAAAGAGAGACTAGAGGAGAGCAAGTACGACATGATAGAGAGTAAGGTTGGATTATGTCTAGGGTGACCGAGGAGACGTGAGGTGCGATTAGGGACCCTAGGGCAATTGGTAGATCTAGTTTTGGGTTAGGGGGTTGGCTCACTGAGATATTTATATCTTAACCCCTCGTGGTAATCATTTTTCAGGTACATGATTGGAGATTGAATTTTGAAGGCGAGTTATGTGGGAGTTGACAGGGCAAAGATTCACGCTTCTGTTGAAGACTGAAAGGACGGCGACAAGTCCTGGGATGTCGCACTCATAAACCGAAGGAAAAGGAAGAAGAAATTTAGGGACCATCGCGTGCTTGAAGATCGGGGCGTGACATTATCTCATGAAAGATGAATTCACTATAATTTTTTCGCAGTGTCCAGCAAATAGATCAAAGAGAACATTCTAAGGTATATTGTGGGTCGACTTACTGTCAATTTGAGTGTTAATATTTGCCCAATCTGTGACTGAGGAATTAAAGAAATCGTTGACATGTAATGGATGAGTAACGGGTCTCCATACAAAGGAAGCACTAATATCAGGAAAAATGTGGATGGTAGTTTCCACGCCCTTATGGACGGTGCAATTGGTAAAAAATCTAAAGGTTACACTTCCAAATGTTCTCTTCTGGTAGGATACGGTTGTGAGCGCACGGTCAGATGAAGTGCTAAAAGGATGCAATTCAAGCAGCGCAGTTTCATGAACACAAGATAGATTGAGTTTTTCATCAAAGGCTATAGGCTAGGCTTGTTTATCAGGAAGGAGGATGACATCCTACGATGAGGTGAGAAAAAATCTGTCGAGGTCCTAAGTTCCATCTTCATCCCAAACAATCTTTGACTATTAGCACATCGCGGCACACGGAAGCTTATGTAAGATTGGGTGAATCTCCATTTGAGATAATCTATTCGGTACATTTATACAGCATGTCCAAATCTTTATCGGAACACTTTCAAATGAATCATTTCATCAAAGTGTCATGGCTAGGTAATTGCGGCACACGGGAGCTTATGTAAAGTTAGGTGAAACTCCATTCGTAATAATCTATTTGATACATTTATGCCAGACTTTTTATCGAAACACTTCCAAATGAATGATTTCGTCAAAGTGTTGTGGTCAGGTAATCGCGGCATACAAGAGCTTATGTAAGGTTGGGTGAATCTCCATTCGAGATAATCTATTCAGTACATTTATGCAACGTATCCGTTTATCGAAACACTTCCAAATGAATGATTTTGTCAAAATGTCATGGCCAGGTAATCACGGCACATGAGAGATTATGTAAGGTTGGGTGAATCTCCATTCGAGATAATTTATTCGGTAAATTTATGCGGTGCGTTTGAATCTTTATCGGAATACTTTCAAATGAATGATTTCGTCAAAGTGTCGTAGCCAGGTAATCGCGGCACATGGAAGCTTATGTAAGGTTGGGTGAATCTCCATTTGAGATAATCTATTCTGTAAATTTATGCAGCGTGTTCAAATCTTTATCGGAACACTTCCAAATGAATGATTTTGTCAAAGTGTCGTGGCCAGATAATCGCGGCACATGGAAGCTTATGTAAGGTTGGGTGAATCTCCATTCGAGATAATCTATTTGATACATTTATGCAGCGTGTCCGAATCTTTATCGGAACACTTCCGAATGAATGATGTCGTCAAAGTGTCATGGCTAGAAACCAAGCGCGGGGGGACAATGTACACTGCTTGCAAAAGCCGATACCTTGGCTTTTCAGGCTATTGGAGGAATCCCATCGGAATATGGCTTAGCGTTGGAAATTTTTAAGTCTTCTTAAGACTTAAACCTCCTCTCTGTTTTGGCAATTAAACAAGTTGATTTCTTCTCTCATTAGTATCTCCCCAGTGGGAACTTTTAGTTAATTGGTCACTATTTCAGTTTGTTGGGAATTTAGGTTAGTTGCATTACACGAGTGGTCATGGCGTGGAACGAATCTAGCAAGCCTCATACATTGGAATTCTTTTCTGGGTCGTCGAGAATTTATTCCGTCAGTAACTTGGCTAGAAACTTACCTAGGATTATCTATCTGCTTCGTCGATTTGCCACAAAAAGATTTCATCGAATCATCCGAAAGATACTTCCTCAGGAGGTATATTGACTATTCAATCAATGCGACATAATAGCTTTTCTTTTTGAGCGCAATAAGTCGTGTTCCCCCGTGGCACGTCGTTTCTGCTTCGATTTGGGTCAGATTCTATCAGGAGCTGCACACGAGTGCGGTTCAAACTTCCAGGAAAAGGTGAAACATACAGCATCTCACAGAAGAATATTATAGTTTGAAGGAAGAGTGATGGATGTGACACGTGCCAGCAAATGGCGAAAGACACCATGTCACAGAGAGAGAGAGAGAGAGAGGGCTCAGTATGTGAATTTCCATTATAAATAGGTCAAGGGAGCTTGCGTTGTGAATAAACTCGGTAAATCTCTTTCTTTACTTTGATTTTGGGTGTACTTCAATGGCAAATTCTAGTAAGATGACGATCCAATTTGGCCAACTCAAGAGCAAGCTTTTCCCCCCTTTTTCTTCTCCTCTCTCGTATCCAAGCCTTCTAAACAAGAGAATATCACAGTCCCAATTGCACTCCCCTCTCATCTCTTTGCCCTCTTTCTTTCCACTCCACTTTTCTTCTCTCAAGCACAGCCTAACAGCACTGCCAAAACTCTTCTTGCCCCCCTCCTCCGTCCGTCGGTGGATTCATGACACGTTCATCAGTTATAAACAGGCTGATACGCGCCATTTCGTGAGCCATCTCCACGATGCTCTCGAGCGGAAAAAGATAAAGGCCTTCGTTGACTGCAATCTGGAAAGAGGACTAGAGATTGCGCCGGCAATCAACGAAGCGATTGAACAATCAAGGAGTGCCATAGTGGTCATCTCTCAGACCTTCGTCTCATCGCCGTGGTGCCTGGACGAGCTAGATAAGATCCTCGAGTGCAGGGAAAAGAAAGGCCAGCTGGTGTTTCTTATTTTCGTGGATGTCGACCCTAAAGAGATGCGGGAGCAGTCTAGATTGTTCACGCGGATTGGCCAAAGCGAGAAGGGTTTCGGGCAGGAGAATGCCGAGAAGGTCCAGAAGTGGAGAGACGCTCTCCGGAAAGCTGGCAATCTCACTGGTTGGCCTCTCGGAAACGGGTATTGACTTTTTCCTTCCTTAAATGTTTTCCTAAAAGGATTCCTAAAGGAAGTTACTTATTTTATGCGTAAACCACAGAACTTGCCTTTTGTTAAAACATCCCGTATCTGTTGATTATCAGGATTATCTGCTATTTATATACGTGTGGTTTTCAACTATTTAAAAATTTTAGCTTTTGGGCTGAAGCTTCTTAACATGATATTTAAGTTACACTCCTTGACACCGTCTTATAGCAAATTCGAAGTGTTCAGCCAAACAAAACAGTAGATGAACTTCTGTTAACCGTTAATGAAAGAAAAAATATTGACGGATGTCCCTTCTTTTCCATTTGTATCCGTTATGTCATATCTTGTATATTATAATCAAACAAAAAGAAAAAAAGTTTGTCCAAAGCATATGAGCTTCTTTTAACATAGGAGGTTCTTAGGAGTCCCATACTTTATTTTCGTTAATATTAATGAGAAAATGGACAAGTCGTGATATCTTTCAGGGTAAAAAATAAGAACAAGAAAAGAAGTAAAGTCAAACATGAAAGGGAGGGAGATGTGCCACTATGAAAGCAACTGTCAACCTCTCCCATGCTACCAATATCTATTTTAGTGGATTGAATATGGGACATTAAATTAAATTAGATGGACGATAATTTTAAGTTAGAGAATATAATCTTATTGATCCTTTCTTCATCTTTTACGAGACGCCTTTAGTTGTGACAATGTGCAGATTTGAAGCTGAATTCATCCAATCCGTCGTGGAGAAAATCTCAAGAAGACTAAGCCCTTCATGCATGAACCTGCTTGCTTTCCATTCAGTTGGGTTAGATTCTCGAGTACAAGCCTTGTACTCCTTACTCCGGTTAGAGGTTGAGGAGGTTCAAGTCGTGGGAATTTCAGGGACTAGCGGAATAGGTAAGACAACACTTGTGAGAGCTTTGTACCACCGAGTTACAGATCAATTTGATCGAAGTTTCTTTCTCACGAACGTAAAGGATATCTCGACCCAAGAGGGCCTCGTCAAAATGTTGGAGACCGTTTTTGGTGACATTTTTGCCGATGAAGTCCTGGATTTTGGCAACGATATTAATGTAGTAAGAAACGTCATGAGGAGTAAGTTTCAAAACAAAAAGATTTTGTTGGTGTTTGATGATGTTGAAGGCTGTTCGGAGCCACTAAGCCAGCTAATCGAGGCGATAAACTTAGACTCAGGAAGTAGAGTCATTTTAATCCCTCGACACGAAGAAACCTTGATCGGTCTACGCGGGGAAATTTATAAGGTAAGACCACTAAATGATGATCAAGCTCTTGAACTTTTCAATAGGCATGCATTCCAAAAAGGACATCCCAAATGTGATTATGAGATGCTCTCAAATTGCTTCACTAGTTTTTCTAAAGGGCTTCCTTTGGTACTCACTGTGATGGGTTCTTTCTTGAATGGCAAAAGTGTGAACGGATGGCAAGGAGCTTTTGATCGACTGAAAGAAATCCCTCAGGGAAAGGTCGATCACATGTTGAGGATTGTTGTCGATGGCTTAGAGGCCAATGAAAGGATGATTTTTCTCGACATCGCATGTTTTTTTAATGGATATGACAAAGAAGAGATCATCAAGTCCTTAAATCAATGGTATGTCCATGCCAATAGTGGTATTGAGATTCTTGCTCAAAAGTCACTTATATACATTGATGAAAATAACAAAGTATGGATGCATGATTTGCTTCAAGAAATTGGCAAACAAATCGTAATTCAAGAGTGCCCAAAAAATCCTAGCAAGCGAAGCAGAATATGGCAGCATGAGGATGCCCTACAAGTGCTGAGGCAAAATTCGGTAAGAGTTTGATGGCCTATTTCAATATGCATAATTATTTTTAAGTGCTTCCAATATGCATAATTGTTTCTACTTATCTCTAACAGGGATCAAATGTGATTGAAGGCATTAAACTAGACAAGGTTGATGTACAAGACTTGATCTTGAATGCGGGCTCGTTTAAAAAGATGAAGAAGCTCAGGCTATTCATAATGGCTGATCGGGTCACTCAGTGCGGACCTCCTGGACATTTGTCGGAAAAGTTGTGGAGATGTTTCGTATGAAATGGCAATAATATGTTCGCATGTTCATAGGTGTTGGTGAAGCAAATTTCCAAGCTCTGGTATCGCAGAGCCTGAAGGACGTGATTTTTATTGTTCGTGGATCGGTCCAATCTTGAGTCTATACACATGGATCCAATATATTTAGTATACTGGAACTTGGCCCACTGGTCCACTTTAAATGTCTCGTCAAAAAGGTTGGCACACTTACTTAAGACAGGCCACTGCCTCTCTCTCTCTCTCTCATTTCTTTTGAAAAATTTTACTTTCACTACTTTTCTATTAAATCCATATACTTTCGAATTTTCTAATCAAGTACTGGAAGACGAAGTCTGATCAAATCCAATTGATGTGGCTGTTAGAAGACGCCAAAGCGTGACATGAAATTGATATTGCCTACGTAAATACCCAACATGGATTGTGAGTTAGCGGGAGAATGAAAAACAAGAACCAAGAAAATTAATTGATTCATCATATGAGGCCTCTCAGTGGGTGTTCATGTAGGCAATATCTAATTCATGTTACTCTTTAGCTTCCTCCAGCATCCTCATTAATTGGATTTTGGCTGAATTTTGTTTTGGGGAACTTTGTTAGACAATTTCTGTAAGCAAAAGAACCTGATTATAAAACTTGAAGGTATAGAGACTTGATTCTTGTCACACACGATCTGAAATGTAGACAAAACAAAAACAATTTAAGCAAGAAATGATGCAAATAAATAAATAAATATATTGACAAAGCGAATTTATATGGTTCAATAGTATATCTACTCCACAAGAAGATCGATGAAATAGTCCCGCTAGAATTGGCAAAGAGGGAATCACAATTACTTAATCATATTCACTCCTAAATATTCCCTAACCTCAATTACACCTGAATAAGCCCCACAGTAATTAATAAAAAAAGTATTGCATGATAGCTTTCTCTTTACGACTCTCTTAAAGCTCTCTGAGTTAAAGACTTTATGAATGGAGCCAAATAGGTCAAAGTATGTTGTTCAGCGATACTCTTCTAGATGAATGAGTTCTTCCAAGTGTCCTTTCTAGAAATCGAGCCAGGGCATGGCATGTATTTTGCTTTGAGCAGCCTACACCACGGCGTGCGAGACTTCGAAACGTAGTTTTCGTTATACATAAACCTCAAAAGCTACCGAATGGCTATCTTTTCTCATTAATATTTCCCATATGAAATCTCTAGTTATTTGATGTAACTATTTTACCACCTTTCCTGGGAATCTAAGGCTGTATTTCATAACATGTCTATTCTCGAAAGTAATTCTGTTTATAATTTTTTTAATTTCATTTTCTGGATGAGTTTTGAGCTAAGGAATATGTTTGATAATTATACAAAATTTCTACTCTCGAAAGCTTGATATTGCCCTAACAATATATATCTCTAATTTCTTGGTTTAATTATAAAAATGTCAGTGGAGACTTAATAATTCATATTTGGACAAAATTTTACTTTTGTAAGGACTTAAATGATAAAGATATCCTAAGATAGTTTCAGAAAATCCAAAATGATCATTAGCCAAAGATGGACGGTTGGAAAATAAAATAGAGAATTATACTAGTTTATGATTCACAAAATGATAAGATTGACAGTAAATCTTTGGGCATTAAAATAAATAGGTGTGTAGGCCTTTTAAGCTCTTTCAGCTACAAGAAGAAGAGCAAACATACCTAGTGAAAAATGAGCAAGGAAGAAACAACTAGGTACTGAGGTGACTCTAAAATTAATGCTCTTATTTGTGCAAACTCATGAATCCTTCAAGCAAATGACATCGGAAATTTATGTAGCATAGGCTTAATTGACTACTATACAATACAAACAGTAATTGCATTAACTGATCCAATTAGTAAAGCTCATAGTTACATCCAATTAGTAAAATGTCTTTCATAGCTTGGTTTATGTGCTGAAAGTTTTTAGAATAAGCAACTTCTCTGGTATCTTTTAAGCATTTCAACATTCACGTTCCAATTGCATTCTCAAAGGTGGGTTTAGGACGTTTGGAACTTACAATTTAATCCTTAACCCGATCAGGAGGTGCATAAATATATGAAGGGAGTTCAACTAATTGATTGGAAGACAAAGGAATGGAAACTAAAAAGCATCGAGCACTATTTGTTGGAGGTGGAAAGGGAGCTAATTTCTAACATCCCTGTTGATTCTAACCAAGAGAGGGACAAAGTAATCTGGTCATAGAATATGTATGGTTAATTCTTTGTAAAATTTGCTCGTTAGTTGGATTTGAAGAAGCTAGAACAAAAGATTGATGCTACCAAAGTTTTCAAGTTCCAACAAAGTGGAAAGTAGGGAAAATTTCATGTCTAAACCTTCATTGAACATGTCTTTGTCAACTCATGAAAAGATTTCATTTGTTATAGCAAATATTGTGTAGCCATAAATTCCTTCATTTATTGAATAAAAAATGACAAAAAAAAACCTGACTCAAACCTACCCCTACATGACCAGAGTTTTCAGTTGTGTCATATGAGCTTTCGATCAGGTTTAGTCTAGATTACGCTGAGTTTGTTTCTCTAAAATCATATTATTTCTCTTTTTGTTCTATTATATTTTTTTACTTATCATTTATGTTTTAAATTTATTCCCCGGCTATTGATCTATTCCGAAAAATAAGTAAATTAGCTAATGTATACAAATAGATCTTTGTTCTTTTTTTTTTTTATTGTAGAGAACAAATGAATAGAAAATTAAAAAATTAGAAATGTTACGAAACAGACCTTAAGTTATTTGCACTATATGAGGGGGATAGCCAAGGACGAATCTAGAAACTTTTTGAGGGGAAAAGACCTAATTTCTTTAAAAAGCACCGGTTTAAGTTGGGTCCTAATTTTGTTATAAATTTTTTGTCTTGGAAAAGACAACCAACTTTAGCTTGTACCATAATTTGGACCCATTTTTTTCTCTTAAAAAAGTGTCAAATTTAAATTGAGCTTCAATTATGGTTCTAACTTCTTCTTCTTTTTCTTGTAACTGAGGACTCTACCATGAGCTCTCCGTGCCCAGACGGCACTAAAGGGCTGGGTCCTTATACCTCGGGAGAGACTAGTATAGGACCCAATGCCCCCATTTAAGACACTAGTAACTACGGATTTCGAACCCTCAACATCGGTGATGAGGGATAGGCTCTTAACCAACATAGCTACATATTGTTGGGTTAACTTCTTCCATTGTGTCTCATTAAAAATCATAAATTTTTAATCGATGTCCATGCATTGGACAAGTTTTTGAGCATTTTGAAGTGTATCAGCTAGAAACTTGACGGAAGCTGAATATGGGCCATGTCTAGGTGATGACTGAAAATTGAGATCCGACTTTAAGTTAAAACCTTTTTATGAGACAAAAAAGTTTTTGGACCAGATTTAGTACCCGAGCTAAAGTTAGTATTTTTCTTTATGGAGAAAAGAGAATATCGGACAGAATTGAAACTGAGGTAAATGTTGGTGATTTTTGAGGGGATTGAACTGGGGGCATATGTTGGTAGATGATAAAAAAATGCAATAACGACGTCATGTCTTTACGCTTGAAAATATGATAAGAATGATCTAAAATGTAGATTTTGCATGTCTATTGAAGCTAGATCTTCATTATATTAGAATGGTCGATCAAACATTTTCTGTATATGGGGACTCGTCAAATGAGGACACGTAAGACGGTGGTCGATGTAGATGGCACCTGGATAACTTCCAGAAAGAAATCATCGCAAAGAACAACGAACTTTTGTGGCTTTTTAGGTAAAGAATTGTCGGAGAATCATATCACAACGATCAGCAATTCAAACAGAAGGACCAACGACTGCATGATCTAGGCGAGTATAAATAGCATCTGGAGCATATGATATCTTTTCTTCTTGATAAAGACAGGACTAATAATTGTGCTGACTCGAAAAAGGGCTGGTCATGCTGCTTTCATCGTCACCAAAATATCATAGAGAATCCAAAATTCACATCTCAATCGGGCTGCCTTGTATTCTTTTGTGGTCAAAGTCTGTGTCTTTCAATATAAAATATCGAGGAGATTTGGGATTGATGGGTTGTATTTTAAATTAAATCAGAATAATCTTATAAAGAAAAAAAAAAGCTCAAGACTTTATCCACGTTTCCTTCAAAATAGGATTACATCTTGGCTCAAAAGGGCCAATTATCTTTAAGAGTACCAACTTTAGAGTGAGTTCTAAATTGGTTCAAATTTTTATTGTCACGTAAAAAATTTAAATTTAAAGTTATTTTTCTAGATACAACTTTTGTCTCGTAATAAAATACTAATTCTAAGACAAGGACGTGGCGTGAGTTCGATGGAGCTTCGAGGAAGACTGATTGCATGGAACGCGAGGCTGCTTCTTTTTTCTTTTTCTTTTTTGTTTAACATGGAAATAATTTGGTAATAAATTCATTTTTCATTAAAAGAGAGATTGTGAAGGGCGTGACCAGATATGATGGCTTCCCCAGCCGGTCCTTAAAAATAGTTATTCTCGTCCAAATCAAATCTTCCGATAGTGCCGTTGTCCTTTCACGATGGTAAGAGTCATTCTTGAGCTTCTCTCTGGCCTTTTTGGTTAAGAAAAGCAAAAACTTCTAGTACATGAGTACTTTAACACCTCATATTGTCTTTAGTTTAGTGACGCTGACTACCCTTTTTTGAATGGTCTGTGTTTTTACTAATGAAAGAAAAAGTCAAAAAACAATAGACATAGTGAAGGAACATTGGTATGAGCAACAAGTGAAGTCAGTCAAAAGCTTAAAGTACATAAGACACTGCTCATATGATTCACCACAGAAATAATTCTATGGGTACAATAAATAAAAAACACTGGTCATGTACAGATATTTTGCTGCAAGTACAATAAATAAGCAACATTAAGTTGCAATCTATAAATAAAATACCAAAAATTACCCCAGGGCATGGACTCGGGAAAGTTTATTGTCTTAAAACTCATAGGACATTTTGTAAATTTCATGAATCGATCAGGTTCGAGTCTTTGATTTGGTGCAAAGTCCAATGGATCCCAATGAATTTTTCATAAATCGATTGCAACAAAATTTATGGTCCTAACTATTCATGTGGGAAATATGTGCCTAAGCTTACATCAGATCTATAAAAAGAAACATAGTTGAAGAAAAATGATTGGTCCCTTGAATCAGCTCTTCTTGGGCACAAATGTGTTTGGTTGTCAAGATTTCTAACCAAGATGGGATTGGATAGGACGTGATACAAATTTATGGATATTGTTATATCATATCTTCCGTTTAGTTAATCGCAACAATAATTTTCATCTCATCTCATATCATATCTATTGACTTATCAATATAAATGAGCCTAAAAATACACAGACCGTCATTGTAAGAATCTCACATGAATATGTAATAAATATCAATACATATGTGTATTTCTATGTAGATTATTTATAATAGAGCATAAAGAAATTCAATATATAATTAAAACTAGGCATAAATAAAGAAAATATATAGCTATTTTATGTTATTTGAATTTGTATTCTTAAATTTGATTTTAAATATTATTTATCTCTAATTATTGGAATTTTTTTATTTTAGAAAAATAACTTATATTCCAAGAATATAACAAATCACATCCATTTTTATCCCATCTCCCGATGTGATAGTTTTATCCAGGCCATATGCTTTTGCGCTCACACGGATGGGAATAAAACAAGCCTGACATTGACGTCTGCACGTTGATCTATGTAGTCATTTTTCTTTTGGAAAAAGTAGAGAAGTCAGATTGCACTGCCTAGGTAGAATCACAAAGTAGTAGAATAGGCTTTGAGAGAGACCGCCGTACCTATACAGATAGGTCAAAAAAGGCCGATGGATTGCTTAAACAAAACAAGAATGAGTTCATTTAATAATCCTAGGATGTCTTGGTTTGATAACTATTCTTACTCTCAATTTCAGTTTCTTATTTTCAGATTAATTTAAGATGAAAAACCTATTTGACAAATTATTATTCTCATTTTATTTTCGAATAAAAAAAATAGCTGGAGATGAATTTAGAAGATGTTCCTTTCGGGCATTTCCAGCAGGAAATCCACAAGGGACTTGAAGAATTGTGTTCCAAAAATTTCTTTGACTTTCTATTTCAGGGGCGAGAATGAACGGTACCAATTAATAAACTAATTTTTTATATTTTATTTTTATCTCTTGCCGTTGCCGCTAGTCATTGCTATCGGCCGCCAATTGTCACCATCTACTCGGCCACTGATTGTCGGTTGCCGATCGCCACTGCCAGTCGCCGTCACGTGCTGTCAATCATCGCCATCGGCCGCCGATCGCCGGTCACCACCTCAACCACCAGTCACCATCGCCACCCACCATCGGTCATCGCCGTTGGTCGTTGATTATCGGCCCTCGCTGCCGGTTGCCGGTCACTGCCATCGTAGGTCGCTGTTGCCGCCAGTCGCCGGCCACCGAATTTCTTTTATTTTTCTATTATTGAGACGAGAAATTTTGTGCAATTACTAAACGGATTTATGTTCTTTTTCTATTCCAAAGACATAAATTTTGTTCAATTACTATACACGTTTCTCTTTAAAAAAACTCATCCGAGAACCATTTCTAAAAAAAACTCATTCTAAAATAAATTATTTCTGGTACAAGAATGGTTACCAAACGCGTCCTAAGTCTTACATGAAATGAGAATATCAGCCAATATTCATTCTTCTTTAGTGAACATTTCTTTCTACCGAAGAGGAATTACAGTAATATTGAAGAGATTTAATTGTTATAAAGCATATCCAACAATGGGAATCCCCAGCAAATTCATTGGTAAGTTGCGCCCGAAATCTCCCGTGGACTTTTTTTTCCTGGTTAGTGTCTCCCCATGAGAATTCCTAGTCATCTGGTCAATTCTTGACTAACTTTCTTCGGAGGTTTAGCTTAATGGCATGGCTATGAACATATCTATACATTTCCCTTAGCGGAGGCAATTGCTCCACTAGCAACATAGGGATCTTACGGTATAAAATAAAGTAATTATGATGTGGATTTTATACATTTATCAAAATTGCACGTTAAAGGGTGCGAATGATAACTAATCTTTCAAGAATAATTCATGGACAGAAATAAATTTTCTATTTACATTGCCCGGACGAATTTATGAGCAGAGAGATGTGTTTAATGACGGCATACAATTTATGTTCTTGAAACATAAATTCATTTGAAAAGGACATCAAAGACATGCAAATTTTTGGCCAACAATTCATGCTTAGATGTTCACATTGTCATCATCTGCCATGACCACCGCGTGACCACCGCCAATCCTCCTCCTCCCACCACCGTGGAATTTATGATGTCGCAAAATTATGTGCAGAGACTCTCTCACCTCCTTGCTCTCAAAAAGGCCATACCGCCCTCTAATGCCCCTCCCTGTCTATGGGTCTAATGCCACATAGCATTTCCTCCCTTAGAACCCACCTCCAGCTATCGGCGCTTGAACCTTTCTATTTTATCGCCTTCACCTCCTGCGTCAGCATCTCCTTCTTCTTTGCCACCATTGCCGACATTCAAGCCCTACTCTTGTCCTCCTTCAGCTGTGATACCTTCATCGTCCATGTCTTCAACAAGGACTCTAAGCTCATGGATGCCAATCTTATGTTCAAGATTTACCCCAATTCATGATGGTCGAGACCTTAATCCCCCAAGTGTGAGCCCTTGAGGGCTCATGGACTCGCTCGAGCGAGGTGATTGGAAGAGGATCCTTTGCCTAACCTCCCTGGTGGTTAATTGAGGAGCCGCTGGTGGTATTAGAGTTTATTGAATTTCCCATGAAAAAAAAAAGAAATTACGTTACAAATAAATTTTTGTTTCAAATTTGTTCTCGAAAATAAATAAAAAATAGAAAAATATAATAATTATCATACACATCCTAAATATCTCTGATATCCTTTGTTAGTGTGGGGGGCCAGATTCGACGAGAGTGGCGCGGAAAGAAAATTGATCCTTTCCTTCCTGGGATCGCCACTGCAAAAGGGATTGAGATGACGAAGAGATGACACATCATGCATTGAGAAGACGTTGAGATAACCTTTGTAGCCACCTGATTTCATTTGTGGCATTAAGATGAGTCATCAGTCATCACGCATCATTTCTTAAAGTAAGGATAGGGTTAGACCAGAAACCAAAGAAGGCAAAGAAAAGTTACAAAAAGAAGAAGAATGGCTTCCAGAAAATGTGGCCTCAATATCATCTGTAATTAAATATGTAATTCTCACCAGGTCAAAGATTCGAACGATAGGACTAATGATTGCATATCTAGACAGCACGCAGAACCATGCAATTTTGAAGAAGAAACACATGATTGCACTGACCGAGCTCATTGGATCTACCCTTATGACCAATTCATACAGTGATCATTTGAGCCGCACGCGTACATTTGTGACCCAATCCCTCCTCCTCCAATCGAAAGAAAAAGGATACTAATAGCAGCTAACCTTCGGTTCAGCTTAATTAGTTCTATAAAACAATAAATTAGATAGGGAAGAATAACAACTCAATACAGTTATAAACGAGATTCTATGTTATTACTATGAAGATCATAAGAAAAATATGTTTAAATCAAATTATTGTAATATTTACGAAGGCAACATATTACTAAAAATATAGAAATTTTATTTTGTTGATTAAGAAAATGGATTAAAATGAAAAGATATTCTAAATTAGGGCAATAGTGTAATCATGCTGAAATGAAAAGAAACGTTAAAAAAGATGAATAACAAGAAACAAATTTCCCAAAAGAAATACCCGAGCAATGAGTTATACTCTTTATCATCTGCCATGACATTCATCTCAAGAAGTTGTACAAAATCAACATCAAAGAAAATTTGCACTTCATGGAGTAGTAGCATGATTTATGTCAGTAATTATCCAGATATTTTCTATAATATGCACATTGTTTCGCACAAATGTTGGTCCACTACAAGCGACAAAGTTAAATTTTCTAATATATTATTGTGTAAATATATTTGGACATATACTTTTTCTTTCTACCATGTAACCTCTTTTGGCTCTATATATTTGTAATTACTTAAATTTGTGAGCATAAATATCTTTTCATACCCAACGGTGGGTAGCTGTGTTTTTATGAGTTTATCTCTCATCACTGATGTTAATGTTTTGAAACTTGCAGTTGCTAGTGTTTTAATTGGGGTATCATGGTGTTGGGGTTCTGTGCTAATCTCTCATGAGGTATAGAGGCCCAGTACTTCAGTGCCTTCCGGACACAGAGCACTCGTGGTGGAGTCATCGATTAAAAAAAAAATCATTCATATGGAGTTAATGTAAATTTTAATATTATTATATATTTATGATATTTATGACTATATTGATATTATATTCACCTTTGAATTTTTCTTGAAAAAAAGAAATAACTCTCTATCACACAATTGTTGTACATAGTCTATCTTACTACTCGATATCATTAAATATAAATATCACATTATATTAAAATATTATGTATATGGTATGAGACTTAAAAAAAATTCTCTTGAATTTTACTTCTTAAAATTTTTTAATCACATACTTTTGTTTACGAAAGAAAAGAATCTTTTTATTAAATTGGACGCTTTTACCGTTGGAAAAGTGGACTTTCACCGTTAGGTGTCAGATTAGGGTGCAATGCAATCATTTCAGTAATTTAATATTGAATTTTGTTTTCTTAAAGCTTTCTAGAGTCATTTGTAAAGTATTTTTTTAAAGCCTGTATTGGTTGAAGGTTGCTTTCGCTTCTATTAAGGGGCAGCGACAAGTGCCAGAGGACGTTTCCACATAGAGATGATGGGATTGGATCTTTTAGATGTAAAAGGTACCCCTATTCACCTTCATTTGGAATTATTGGGTAGTATAATTTAATTTCTTTCGCTTTCGGGTTAATGTCACCTTTTGTGTTATAAAACCCCCCAATAGGTACAATCATGTCACGATTATACCAAATTAACCTTCTATTTTATAATCGAGAACTCCACCACGGACTCCCCGTACTCGAACGGTACCAAAGGACCGGGACCTTATACTTCGAGGGAGACTAGGATAGGATACCAATAACATCCTCCACTTAAGATGTTAGCAACTGTGGGTTTTAAACCTTTAACCTCGCCGACAAAAGATAAGTTCTTAATCAATACAACTACCTATGGTTGGATCCCAAATTAATCTTTATGTCATAAAAAAACTACAAATTACTATGCTTGAATTGATGTCGGTGCCTCATTTGATATAATTTTTGGTAAATATAGCACGAGTATCATTTGAAATTTTTGGTGATGCAAAAATTAATTCGGGATAAATATGACCTATATGTACTAGTTTGGAGTTTTTAACAATATCATCCCTTTATTTATTTTTGGTTAAAGGTAATATTAGAAATGATTACACCAACTCATAAAAAATAATGGGCATGTCCTAAATATCTGTTCTTGAGCTTCCGTCTCTTTGTTTAAGTAAAGCATGTCCTTAGGACTTGTATATTCTAGTGATTTTTTATTTAATGACGTTGACTTCCATTATTCATATATAGAAATTATTTCGTTGAAATTAAACTCTAGTCGTTCTTCAATATACAAGAGGAGACAGATTTTGCGGCAATTCCAAACATAAAATATTATAAGTAGACAAAAGAATCGATAACTTCATTTCAAAGAAAATCGGAAAATACACAAACTCCGTTGCCATTCAATCGACCACAAGGCACCAGGATCTACATCAAAGATGGAACCCAAAATTTAGTTATAGTTATGGGTCTGGAAACTACAACTAACAAACACGTAGGAATTTAGTTGATTTGATGGGAATTTGAAAACTATGACTATAATGTAGGAATCGAAAGATAACTTCTTCTTCTTCTTTTTTTCTTATAGTAGAAGAGGTTTTCCAGTGGATGAACACTAATATTTATAGTGTTTACAGCGGAACTGTTTATAAACTGTTTTTCTGTAATTTTATCCATGCTTCTATGTCTCCGAGAACCTTGGTTCCGTGCTTTCCCTTGCCATGATCTCATCTCCACGTGATTGTTCCCAAAAAAGCGTGCCTCGATTTCTTGGACTTTGCTTCTGAGTTTACTGCATTCCTTCTCTCAAGATTCATTGGGCTTCATTGTTTTTACCTATATATGATTTTGAATATTGTAACTGGATTTGGGTGCATTCTAATTTTACTCTTCACTTGGTATTTCAATCAATAATCTTCCGATCCATTTTTAAGTTTTGTCCTTATCGACCAACACCACATGATAATCATCGACCATGTGTTATTGTGTGTCGACAACACAGCTCATGGTCAATGAGATATATTGGTACCAATAACAATTTTCAAAGTCGTTGATCATAATTTAAGTTTCTGATATAGATAAAATCTAGTCACTTAATGATTGGTTAACTTTTTGTTTAAACAGAAACAAATGCACATTGTATGATATGGAGTTCTTTTCGGATATCTCGCATAAACATAATTATCCCACCAATCACAACGTTTCAAGCATAACCATCACAAATAGAAGTTCATATTACAATTTTAGGAGAAATAATCGATGTCCCAGCTCAAAGAGTGTCAAAGATATATTTAGAAATTCTGTGCATTTTCGTTGTTTCACATATCTCTTAGGATCATACATTAGCTTATTTTAATTGTGCATATCCTCGATTGATCCTAATTGATTGTAATTGTTGCTTGTCATATTTTGATACTTTATATCGTTATTTTGTAAAACTATAAGCACAGTCATGTTTTCCTCATTATTGTATATACAAAAATCACACAATTTTCGCTTCCCCATTATTTTTTATCATAGAAACAAGCCGAGTTCTGTTTGCTCCTTTGTCGTGTATGTTCATCCCGTTAGTCAAATTTCATGTGCCACTCCTAATCCACCTTGCATGTGAGATGGGTGTTAAAACAACCCACATGGCTTGTCAAGGGGTTTATATGCTTATTATATACATGTGGTCTCTTATCACTTATAAGTGAGATTTCGTAAAAATTCTAAAAATTTAACCTAATAGATTTTGATATTAAATCATGCATTCATATAACATCTTAAACTTATTGAACAATTGATAATAGTATCATAAAATCTCATTATGGTAAGATGTCCCAAATTTATGTCTTTACATGTCTCTATTTGCCTCTCCATTACATATTTCCGCACTATATTTTTACGCAAAAAATCTGGCCTACACGCTAGGAGAAGTGTCAGAGTAATTGAAGTTGAAGTACTCAATAACCTTTGACAAATGCTTATGCGACTATTTTTGATCCATTGTTAGAATAACACACTGTTTTAGGCAAAAAAAAAGATCATATATAATTAGACATTGTTGTGGGGACCAATGCTGTAACACTCATGATGGGTAAAAAATTATTATGCTAACAAAAGTCCTCATGTTTTTATCTATTAATTTAAATTTTTCGAATATTTGACAATGATTTCAAATAACTCTCTCCGGGTTTGTTCAAACTGCCAACTAGTTACCCAAGATCCAAGTCATAACGATCATGATAGACGTTTTTTATTAATATTTGTTGGGGGAGTGGGGGCTGTGTCACCTTGGACGAATGGGCTACTAGGCCTGGGCAAAAAGTGAAGGATAGGGCTCCGACAAAGTGGCTGGGGAGCAAATCGTCAAAAAAGTGAGATAAACTTATGATGTTTATGACTTTTTAAATATCCTAGAATATTCTTCTCGTAAAATTTTGTTGGGAAAAAAAAAAAAACAAAGTCTCTATCGCACACTTACTCGTACACAGGGATGTCAATGGATTAGGTTAGGTTGGATTTTTATATCCAATCCAAAAAATTATAAATTTACATTTGACCCATCACCGATCCGAAATACTATAAGAATGTAATTGGGCTGAGTCGAGTCGAATTAAATCGTATTTAGTTTGGATATATTGATCAAGTTTGACACTCCTACTTGTACGTAATCTATCTCTCTATACACAAAAAAAAGTAGAGGATCCGAGAAATGGGTGGGCAAACAAACAAAAAGGAACGATATGACGCCTGCCTGCATGCGTGCGTGCGCGCTCAAAGGTTGAATGTCCACTATAAATAGGTGAAGGGAGCTTGCATCGTGAATGAACTCGGCACAGCTCTTTCTTTACTTTGATTCTTGGGGGTGTTTGAATGGGAAATTCTAGTAAGATGATGATCCAACTTGGCCAACTCAAAAGCAAGCTTTTCCCTCCATTTTCTCCTCCCACATTGTATCCAAACCTCCTCAACGAGAGAGCATCACAATTCCTACTGCAATCCCCTTCCGTCTCTTTGCCCTCTTTCTTTCCACTCCGCTTCTCTTCTCTCAAACACAGACTCACAGTCAGACGACAATTTTCCTTGCCCCCCTCCTCCATCCCTGAGTGTGCTCACGATACGTTCATCAGTTATAAACAGGCCGACACGCACAATTTCGTGAGCCATCTCCATGTTGCTCTCGAGCAGAACAAGATAAGGGTCTTTGTCGACCTCAATCTGGAAAGAGGGCTGGAGATCACACTGGCAATCCATGAAGCGATTGAGCGATCGAGAAGCGCCATCGTCGTCATCTCTCAGAGCTACGCCTCGTCACCGTGGTGCCTGGAGGAGCTAAATAAGATCCTTGAGTGCAAAGAAAAGAAAGGCCAGCTAGTGTTCCTCATTTTCGGGGATGTTGACCCCAGAGACATGCGCGAGCAGTCTGGACCATTCAAGCAAATTGGGCAAAGTGAAAAGGGTTTTGGCCAGGAGAATGCCGACAAGGTCCGGAGGTGGAGAGAAGCTCTCCGAAAAGCTGGCAATCTCACCGGTTGGTCTCTCGGAAACAGGTGCTAACTCTCTCTCTCTCTCTCTCTCTCTCTCTCTCTCTCTCTCTCTTTTAGTGTTTACTTGAGAGGATTGCTGAAGAGAGTTTCTTAGTTGTCCAGGAGAAAACAAAACTTGCTGTGAAAGCCTAATCATTTGTCTGTGGACGGTCGAATAATCGGAAATGTATATAAACCTTTTTACTGGGCCTTGAACTTTCCTAGGTCTGAACTCCGACTCCATCGTTTGGCTTATCAAAGGGATTTAAACATCGACACTGCAGTATCTTTTCAGACCCATTTCCGATATAACAGCTTGCAGGAAAAAAGAAATGATGTTTTGTGTTATTGTGATTGTTGAAGTTGCACTCATTGTCTGTTGTCTTCTATAAAGAAAGTTTTTCTTTTAGCATTTATCAGGTTTTACCCTTGATATGTTTTAGCATATGATGATCTCCGCCATATGTAGCAAATTAGAAGTGTTCAGCTAGATAAAACGATAGATGACCTTCCGTTGAACATTAAAAGAGAAGAAACAAGAAATGATGGATGTCCCTCTTTTCCAGTTTTAACACTCATCTCATTTTTTATACTTAATACTAAACAGACAACTTTAGTCTTCTCATTTCTTCCCTCAAGCATAAAGAAATCTCCTGTGAACAATGATTTTCGCTATTGCAGTTTCCTTCATGCATCATGTCCCTCACTTACTATGAGTCCCATCGTTGAAAACATACAAATGGGCAAATTCCAAAGCATGTGAGCTTCTTTTCCTATAGAAGGTTATCGGAAGTTCTATGCTTGCTTTTTTGGTGATATTTAGGAAAATTAAAATGGGCTAGTCTATACCATGTATCCTTGACACCTTACACTCATGTTGACACTTGTCCTATGACTACAAGTTTTCTGGTGTCAGGTAATTACTGTGTACTATTGGCAAAAATTAATATAATTCTTAATTTACCAAAAAGAAAAAACGACTAGTCCATACATCTTACATGGCCCATGCAGGGTAAACCCTAGCAGTGATGCAACCCTTCCCTTCACCACCAAAACTCTCCACCATGGATTGATATATCTTGTCAGTCTTTGTATTGTTTGGACTTGGGGTACTTAGCTAGGGTTTGAAAGAAAGTTCAGCCTCCAGTTTGTTTCTCTTGTCTCTTTTTATCGCATGCTCTCTCTCTCTCTATATATATATATACATATATACACACACATATTTATATATAATATCCTTTTTTGCTAAGAAGCTTTCTATAGTAAAACTTCTTTTTCGGTAAGCATAGAGAATGTTTTTGATCGACTTTTTTTCCTATCCCTCTTCTTTTTAATCTGTTGCATAAACAGTTAACCAAACCATTTTCTCTTGTTTGTTACATATACACAACATTTTGTGCATACTTAACCAAAAATTGCTGACTTTGGAATGTTGACCTGAATTTAGCACAGTTTTTTTTAAGGGTAACACACTCAAAATTTTCCCTTGTATGTCAATATGATTAAGCGCAGTGATGATTTAACTTTTGAAAAACTTTGTTCCTATCCCAAAACAAATTCAGGCATAATGAATAAAAACTAAAGTGCACGGGGAAAAGGCTCATGATATGGATTAATGTAAAGTAAATCTTGAAGCACACTTGATTGTTACCTTTTATATATCGATTTATTTAGAAATTTCGTAAAACATAAAGAACAAATATGCATTGGTGTATGGTTCTCAGATGTCCAGCCATTGCATAGTCTTTTCCACCGTGGCTGTACTAAATCTAACGAAAAGTAGTTATAGTTTAGTGTTTCATAGGTTGACATATTTAGATTTATGAAGTAGTTATTGGAGTGTTTCCTCATTAAGAGTCAGAATTAGCAGGAAAAACATGTATTTGCCTAACTTTTAAATAGTTATAGGATGATCTTTAATATATAAGATAAGTCAACAAATATAATCTTGAGATGTAAGTCAAATTTCAATTCACATTAACATAATACTGAACTAAAACCTTTCATCAGTGATGAGGGTTATGATTAAAAGCTATTAATCTTCATGGATATTTTATTGAGATAGTTCAAATTGCATATGTTTATTATCAACACATGTAAAATCGAGATGTTTGATTCGCACGCTTTATGTTAAAATTGAGTAATTTTTGAAAATGAAGCAAAAAGAGTGAAAGGCAGCAGAAAAAATTGAAATCCTGTAATTAATATGAATTTTTTGTGAATAGGCAATATTTGAAAAAAAAAGGCGTGATATAAGCAAATTAGAGATATGTATCGCTTCCAATCAACCGAAAAGTGCCAGAAAGGTTTTTCCCCCCTCAAAAATTAGAACAAGAAAGAAAAAGTCAAAACATGCAAGAGAGGGAGATGTGCCACTTCTATCAGAGCACATGTCAATCTCTCACATGCCCATATTTCTATCATATCTGACGAGATATTGCCTAGTAATTATATTAGATGGACGATACTCTAGTTCGAGAATATAACCTTACTAGATTTTCTTCATCGTTTGCGAGCATAAATAATTAGAGTCACGCCTTTAGTTGTTGACAATTTGTAGACTTGAAGCTGAATTCATCCAATCCGTCGTGGAGAAAATCTCAAGAAGACTGAGCTACTCACACAAAGACCTGCTTGCATTCCATCCTGTTGGATTATATTCTCAAGTGCAAGCCTTGTACTCCTTACTCCAATTAGAAGTTCAGGAGGTCCGAATTGTGGGGATTTCCGGTAGTAGTGGAACAGGAAGGACTACACTTGTGAGAGCTTTGTATTACCGAATTGCAGATCAATTTGATCGGAGTTGCTTTCTTACGAAGATGAAAGATATATCGACCCAAGAGGCCCTCCTCAAATTGCAGGAGACCCTTTTCGGTGACATTCTAGGCCGTGGAGATTTGGACTTTGGCGATGATATTCATGTAGTAATAAACTTCATGAGGAGTAAGCTTCAAAACAAGAGGGTTTTGTTGGTCTTTGATGATGTTGAAGGGTTGTCGGAGCCAATAATCCACCTCATAGATGAAATAAACTTAGGCTTGGGGAGTAGAGTCATTTTGATCCCTCGACAAGACGAAACCTTAACCGGTCTATACGGGGAAATCCATAAGGTAAGAACATTAAATGATGATCAAGCTCTCGAGCTTTTCTGTTGGAATGCATTTCGAGAAAGATTTCCCAAAAGTGATTATAAGATGCTCTCATATTGCTTCACAAGTTTTTCTAAAGGGCTTCCTTTTGTACTTGTCGTTATGGGTTCGTTCTTAAATGGCAAAAGCATTGAGGAATGGCAAGGAGCTTTTGATCAGCTCAAAGAAATTCGTGACGGAAATGTTCATGACATATTGAGGATTGTCGTTGATGGCTTAAAGGCCAACGAGAGGACAATTTTTCTGGACATTGCATGTTTTCTTAATGGATATGACAAAGAAGAGATTATCAAGTCCCTAGATCAATGCGGTGTCCTCGCCAATAGTGGGATTGAGATTTTGACTAAAAATTCATTAATATACATCGATGAAAATAATAAAATATGGATGCATGATTTGCTTCAAGATATGGGTAGACGAATTGTAACTCAAGAGTGCCCTAAAAATCCCAGCAAGCGTAGCAGAATATGGCGTCATGAGGATGCTCTACAAGTGGTTAAGCAAAATTTGGTAAGATTAAGCATGACCTAAATAGAGATTTGTTTGAACACATGCATATATTCTTTTTGTGGACTTCTTATCTGCATATGGTTTAAATAACTTTAGATTGCAGAATTAGGAGACATAAATGTAATTTCCGTTTTCGCCAATTAGAGTTTAAGCAAGAAATTAGGTTTTCAGATAATTATTTTGTGCTTCATTAAGTTTCTCTTTAAAATGACAGTGTTTATTATCATCGTGATATTTTGTATAACCTGGTATGCATCCTCGATTTGCCCGATAGATACATCTTCATTTAGACCAGCACAGTTTCAAAACAAAATCAAACATCATAATTAGACTAGTTTTTTTTTTTTTTGGGGGGGGATATCTGTTTAATTTCAAGTGCTTGTAACATGCGTAGACATTCTTGTTGTGCTCTAACAGGGGACAGATGCCATTGAAGGCATTAAACTAGATAAGGTGGATGTACAAGACTTGATTTTGCATGCAGACTCGTTCAAAAAGATGAAGAAGCTCAGGCTGTTTATGATGGCCAATCATGTCCTTCATTGTGGACCGGCCGGACTTCCATCGGAACAGTTGCGGAAGCATTTCGCACGGAACAGAGGTACTATGCTTGCATGTTGGGAGGCGCTGGTGGAGAGAATTTCCAAGTTCTGGTCTCGCGGAACTTGAAGATCAAGATCAATGGATGCGAGGGGTGGCTCGTACGTAAACTTCCAATAAAATAGACGTAGAAACAAAAAGGGTTGGCCTTCGTTTGAGTAAAGACTACCCCTACCCCCCCCCCCCCCCCCCCCCCCCCCCCCAAAAAAAAAAAAAAAAAATTCTATCCTCGTGGATCCATTATACTTGGTTTATGGAACTTTTGCCCATTAGACCAATTTAGATGTCTGGCCGACAACCTTTGCACATTTGCTTTATTAAGTCTCTCTCTCTCTCTCACATTTGCTTTATTAAGTCTCTCTCTCTCTCTCTCTCTCTCTCTCTCTCTCTCTCTCTCTCTCTCGCAAAAGATACCAAAGCGTGAGGTAGATTAGGTATTGCCTACTAAACACCCACCATGGATAATGAATTGATGGGAACATAAAGAGCAAATAAAAAGGTCAATTCACTCCCTATCCGCAGGCCCTTGATGGTTGCCCACGTAATCAATACTAAATTAACATTACTCTTAGGCTTCTTTAGAGGCTCGCGTCCGTCATATTTGACCGAATTTCGTGCTGGACTAGATTAGATAATTCGTATAGGTTAAAAGGAACTTTAAGGGAAAAATGGAGACCACGGGGGCTTGGGCCGCAAAAGTATATCTCAGTCCTTCCCAATCCTCGGGAGTGGAAACGATTCCACAATCCCATGAATCATCATGATTAGCTTTAATAGCGGTAAAAGATACCCCGACATCTCCAATTCTTCCTCAAACTGATTGGAGGCGCCCTTGACTGATTCCAGAAATGTCCAAGCCTTGTCCCTCGTTGGAGACTCGTAATCTAAATACATGCCTCCAACAGTTGATTGAGGGATACAGAATAAAAACAAACAAAGAAAAATAATTAGCTTTTAGATTCCGTTTGTTTGAGACAAAAAAAAGCGACATTTTTGGAAAGCATTTCCAGAAAAATAATAATATTTTATGGCACTTATTTCTGATTTGAAAACAAACTGAAAAATATTTTCATTTATTTAGTATGAAAAATATGATTTGATTTTTCTAAATTAAGATACACTACTTAGGCTATTGTGACTAGCGCATGGGCGACCGGGGAACTTGGTATGGGCATCGAACTCTTGAGTTCGGCCTTGATGACCCTAATTAGGGCTGATGGTCAGGATACAGACAGCTAGGTTTCAAGCACCGAGTTCCCCAACTTGGCCTTGATGAATTGGGATGTGAGCCTTGGGTAGGAGGCTTGATCTCGAGAGACACGAGCATGGGCACCAAGGTCTCGGCCTCGGCATAGATAGGCTTAGGCACAAGCATTGGAGTTCTAGGCCTCGGCCTTCATAGATGTTGGCTTGAGCACTGGGGACCCAGGCCATAATGTTGAGGATGAAAGCTTGACTTTTAGGGATCTTGGCAAGGTCTTTGAGGACCCGAACTCAAGTGTTGGGGTCTAATTTCGAGTACTGGGATCGCAATCGGCCTTTGTGGACCTGAGCTTATGTGTCAAGTCTTTAGGCCCAACCTCGATGGACTTGAGCGTGGGTGTTGAGAGGCCTGCCATTGACATCGAAGTCCCAAGCTCAACCTTGAAGGACACGAGCATGAGTGCTGGGGTCGAAGGTACCAACACCAATGTCATGGGCCCAAGCTCGAAGGGCTCGCGCTCGAGCATCAGAGTCTTGGTTTGAAAGCCAAGGACCCGCAAATTGGCGTTAGGATTAACATGCCCAAGTATAGAATTTTGGATCCGAGTATTGATAGTTAATTATATTTTGAAAAATAATTTTTTTCCCTAAATTTAAGCATATGTTTTCCGTTGGCTCATTTTCTTAAGCAAACTAACCATTGCAAAATGAGAAATAATGTTTTCACAAAAAAAGTGCTCAAAAAAATGAAGCTAATTAAATAAAAAAACAAAGTCTAGATTGAGTAACAATTCTGATCCAAACTCTTTTTATCTCACAAAAAATAATAAATTTTCACTTTTATACGAAATCTAGCTCCAACTTTTTTTTTAATCCTATAAAATATCATCAAATTTTACCTTTGTCCCAAATCTGATCCCATGTTGACTCTTTGCGCATAATCTTGATTATCTCGGAGGAAAGATTCTAGTCATGAGTTTGGTGGATCTCGTCCATGGCATCTCTCGACGAGCCATGGCCTACATCTTCATATTACAACAAAATGGCGAAATCTGGTCAAAGAGATTAAATTTCGAGATTTTTTTGACTTGCCGGTGAATTGTAAAAGATGATGAAATGCTTCATCATAAAACTTCAAGCTATGGCTAAGGGATGAAGACGATGAAAGTGCTTTAAATCAAGCCAATAAGAGACGTGGATTTATTACTAAAATAAAATAGTCAAGTTGGACAATCAATGATTCTTACTACAATGAGGCCATATTGGGATTTAAATGAAAGTTGGTATTTTTTATGAGACAAAAAAATTTGATGCAAGAATTATCATTAGATCTAGAGTTGGTGCTTTTTTGGAATTAGGCCGAAGAAAATGAATAGTTTAGATAATATTTTTAAAAAATATACTCTTTGAAAGTTTTAGGATTTGATTGCATTTTCATGACAAATTTTAAAACTTCTAGTATACTAATCTCTTATCTTAATTATATGCTAATATATCTTTTAGGTTTTTGCACTTGACATTTCAAAAGTTTAATAATTCAATTTTTTAATGAAATAACTCAAGTTTGGCTATTTTTCTTAGAACAAATGCTTATATGTTATTATATCTTTTAGATTTTTGCACTTGACATTTCAAAATTTTAATATTTCAATTTTTTAATGAAAAAACAACTCAAGTTTTGGCTATTTTTCTTAGAACAAAATGCTTTATCTTCACTAGTATATTGAAAATAACATGAATAAATTATTTTTTCTATTGAATTTTTTGAAAAACAAATCATCCTATAATATTTTTTATTTCTTTTCACCTTCCATTATTTATTTTGGAAATTTGCTATTGGTAAAACCTAAAAGTTCCCTTAATTTTTTCACTTGACATTCAAAAAATAATTTCACTTGACATTCAAACAGTTTAGTTTTCATTATTAAATGAAAAATTCTTTTACCAAGTTTTGACTATTTATTTTTGGGAACAAGGTAATAATTCTTAATTATCATCTTAATGATTTCTTTCACCGTGAAATTATCTTTGTTCTTTTGAAATTTTCAAAAAAATAAAAAATAAAAACGAGAAATTGAATTTTAATTTTATTGAACTTTTTTTTTCTAGCCCCACTCAACCATCTCTCTCTCTCTCTCTGTCTCTCTGTCTCTCTCTCTCGGGCCATAGGCCTCTTTTTTTCTCATTTAAGCGATCAAATCGGCATAAAAATGTTCATTTGAGTGCCTACTCAAACAATTTGTGCTACGCAAATTTTTAGGTTACAATTGGACTCGTATGAGGCTTTTTAAAAAATGAATTGAAGTCCCACGTGGAAAAGTCTTCATCTAACATGGCGAAAGTAACAAAAACGACAATGTTTGATATATATGCACCACAAAAGCTTCTTCCTTGAGCAAAATGATGCATTCAAGGAGCATCGTGAGCTTCTCTCTCTCTCTCTCTCTCTCTCTCTCTCTCTCTCTATCTCTCTCTCTCCCGGCTTTGTTGATATGATCGTGAACTGCTCTTCTGCTCTCACTGCAAATTTGATAAGATTATTTTGTGCAATTTGAAGGATCGGGTTCAAGAAGGAAACCGGATTTTGCCCTAATTTCAAAATTGTTGATCTACATCTTGGCTTTATTGATATGATCTTCAATCTACATTTGCTACACATTATGACTTTGATAAGGTGGCTTTGCTCGCCCATTTTGGCCAACTTTCCATTATCTTTCTTTGGCTGTGTGGCATGTATTTCCATTGTGCTCATTTTTCTAATTATGAAGCATGGTTAAGTGATCCGACTCACATTGGACATAGTGCCCAGGTGGTTTGGCCAATAGTGAGCCAAGAAATATTAAATGACGATGTGGGTAGAGGATTATGAGGAATACGAGTAACCTCTAGTTCTTTTCGGATTTGGCGATTATCTTGAATAACTAGTGAATTACAACTCTATTGTACCACAATTGGTGTATTTATTTTTGCAGTGATTGGTTCCATTATCACAAAGCTACTCCAAAATTGGCATGGTTCCAAGATATGGAATCCTTTGAGGAATTGGAGTTCGGTTAAGGTTCTTCAAGAAGGAAATTACATTTTGCCTCAATTTCAGATATAGTAACTTCTTCTTGACTTTGTTGATACGGTAATGTGCGGCTTGTCCTACTTTTGCTTTCCATTGCAAATTTGATAACGTGATTTTTCTCTATTTGAAGAATTAGGGTTCCATTAGAGTTCTTCAAATAGATCTCTACACAAAGTAATCGAACTTCTCACTTACTAATTTCATCTAGCCAGTGAATCATGTTAGATGTTATATAATTAATTTATGGCACATTAGATTTTCTAGCAATCCAAATCTCCAATGGCACTTAAGTGTTTGAAAAAAAAAGTCATGAAATTCAAGTAAATGTTGTATGAAAGTTATGGCACTTTTGGTATTTTTATCTCCTCTCTCGGCTTAAGTGGTTTAAAGATTCCCTTAATTGGAAGATAAAGTGGCAAAGTTAACTCTTTGTTATGATTGATAACGATAGAATAAAGGAGCTTAATTAAATAGTAGAAAGTGAACCTTGCGATGCATGAAGTAACTCCATAAAATTGAATAAAGTTGACTTCAAATTGAAACAAAGATTGCAAAGTGTTCATATATGACAATTATCTAATTAAGCTACTCATTTGTAAAGTAAATTTTGGACAGAAGCATAAGTCGACTATCTCATTGCGATAAAGTTAAGCATCATTTTTCATTATAGGAATTGTCATGTCAAGAGTGAACCTTTCTACTACATGCCATCTACTTGGGTCAATCATTTGTTAAATACTCAATAATGCATTATGTGATTGATAACTTGATATCTAGAAATCACGTGTCAACTAAATAACAGATAGGTCGTATTTATAACAATAATAATATATCTACCTAAATAAAGAAAGGAAAAGAATTTCTTTATTTATGTTGTGTAGATTATTTTGTGATTATCTCTAGTCCCCTTTGTTGTTGTTTCATTAAAGGACGTGGAAAAGTTCATAGAAATCGTTTTAACAAAATATATAAGTGATTTCAATTTTACAACACCATCATATATAAATTATTCAGTCTTTATTTTTATGAGTAAGCATACCTAATCAATGGGCAAACGATTCGGCTAACCTAGGCAGGCTAGAGTGAATTTTTTAGGCCCATTTTTGTCATTTGCGTTCCATTTTTGTTTATGTTTTAACTAAAATTTTGAAAATAAAAAAGAAAGGTGGCCCAATGTGTAGGCCTGGCCCATCCATGCTTTTTCCCCTTAGTTGGCCCTATACACTTGTCGAAACCCACAAGTTTGGGCCCCGAAGGGCCTTTGGACGTTCAAGTCTGAGCAAGCGCAACCTGAGCCCATCAAGGCTGGTTAAATGAACATTCCCCTACTCTATGTTTATTGTTTTCAGTGCAGGATATGATGTCGTGACTATACTTTACAAGTGTTCAGGCAAAATCCAGTTTGTAAGAGTTTAATGGCCTATTTCATTATGCATAATTATTTTTCATATATCTCTAACAGGGACCAAATGCCATTGAAGCCATTAAATTAGACAAGGTTGATGTAGAAGAATTGACTATTGAACAGAGTCTCGTTCAAAAAGATGAAGAAGCTCAGGCTATTCCTAATGGCTGATCGTGTCACTCATATTGGACCTGTCTGACATTCATCGGAAAAATTGTGGAGGTGTTTCGCACGAAATGGAAATGATATGTTCATGTGTTGGGAAGTGCTGGTGGAGCAAATTTCCAAGCTCTGGTATCAGCGGAGCCTGAAGAACTTGATTCCTATCGTTCATTGGATCGGTTCAAACTTGAGTCTATGCCCGTGGATCCAACAGATTCAGTTTGTTGAACCTTGGCTCATTTCTTCAAGTCTTAATTTGGAGAGAGCTTTACGATCGAGCCAGAGAAGGTTTGTATTTTGCTTTTAGAAGCGGACCCCATGGCCTGCGATACTTCGAAACTTAAGCCTTCGAAAGACTTAAATCTCCTCTCTTTCTTAGGCAAAGCTACTGAAACCCAATTAAGCAAGTAGATTGTCCTTTCTCATTAATATCTCCCACACTAATTTTCTAGTTAGTTGATCAAGTATCTTACCATCTTTTTTGGGAATTTAAGTTGCTTGTACTATGAGTGGGTATGGCCAAGGAGGGTTCTAGAATTTTTCTACGGGGCAAAGACCTAATTTCCTTTAGAAGCACTAATTTAAGGTCGGATCCTAATTTGGTCCGAACATCTTTTATCCTATCAAAGAACACCAACTCCAGCTCGTGACACAATTTTGACCCAAACTTTTGTTTTCTCTTAAAAAGAACATCAATTTTAAGTCGAGTTTCAATTGCAGCTCTTACTTTGATTTGGTCTCATTAAAAAGCAAAAACTTTCAATTGAAACCCTAGCTCCCATCAAGTTTTTCGTCCAATAATGCCATCGAAAATTCAACCTGAACACGTGTACTTGCTAGAAACTTGATGGAAGCTTGATAGGGGCCATATCTAGGTAATGACTAAAAATTGATGTTTCTTTTATGAGACAAAGAAAAGGGTTGAGGCTAAAATTGAAATAAAAACTGAAGTTAATACCTTTTTATGAGACAATTTTTTTTTAGGACAAAATTGAAACTCAAGTTAAAGCTGATGATTTTTAAGGGAATTGGGTTGGGTCAAGAGTTTGGTAAATGATTATCCAATAGCAACGTAGTGTTTTTATGCTTAAAAATAAGAAAAATTCAAAATAAGGGCTCGTTGTGGATGCGTTTTCTAATTAAAAAAAGAAAAAAATATTTAGAGTGGATGTTATTTTAAACAAGATTCTAAAATGATAATTCCATTTCAAATAAGAGTATGAAGTGGTCATTTGATCTCAAATAATATTTTGAGCTCGGCAGTCAATGAAGGTTCCCGTGGCATGAGCAGGTGCATTTTTTTTCAAAGGTATTTCTTTCTTTTTTTCTCGGGAGGTTCCATATCTTCATGGTAATGGTCATGAATAGAAACATGGGTGAAGCGGCTAATTGTAATATATGTTCCCATTAAAACAGCCCATTAATTATGTTAACTAGCCTATGTTCTTAAACCCTTAGCCCACCTTCATCTTTCATTCCCAACATGTTGAAAGCGATCGTTCGGCGTAGGAAACAAGAAGAAGCAGAAGACGCGTGCCTCTCAAGACGAAAATAGAAAATAAGAGAGAAAATATTCACTCATCCTCGATCAGAAGCAGAATGAACTACAGTTAACAATATTGATAAGTAATCGAAGCCTAATATTCATCTACTCATGACATGCACACAATCTGTTTGATTCGAGAGAGCTAAACACATCATCATCAGAAGATCATAGAGATGGAAGGTCGTCTTCCTTCTTCATCCAAGTCGGCCCACGTTTAAGTGTCTTTTATGGCTGCAGACTTTCGCCTGAAAAACCAGTTTTCCATAAAATCACCTCCGATCTCTCTTTCTCAATACCTTGATTTCGCCCCCAGAAAATCCCCCCAAAGAGCCATGGGACAACTCCGACAAGAAAATACTCAACTGCCAGTTTGGCGACTACAAGTAGCATTGCTCCGACAAGGAAGAAGAAGTTTGAGCCGATGGTGCTGCCCTTGCGCGTTGGCATCAAAAGAGGCCGAAAGGTGGCTATGAGGCCTCGTCATACCGTTGACCAAGTGTAAGCTCCGTTTTTTGAAGTGGGAGCAGATCACGGACTACCTGCTTATGGAGGAGTTCGTGACAAAGGAAGATCGGCTCAAGCATGGCCACGAGCAAGGATGTCTCATTCGATGGCGGTGGCCATTTCATTGGCGATGGCCGGATCCAGATAGATACATGAGTGAAGGAGGAAGGAGGAAGAAGGGAAAAAAGTGAAAAGAAGAGAGAAAAAAAAAAAGAAAAGTCTTTGGAAGATTATGTTCCTCATTGTACCTTCGAACCAAATAAGCGTGCGATTAGTAGCCGACCAAGATTAAATTGACTGGTAAATTTAGAACCTTATTTGAGATTAAATATATTTTTTAGAATAATAATTATTTTGGATCTCATGAGAAAAGTAATTGATTCAGATTTCTATTTGAAAATTTTCTTTAAATATAGGAATCAGTGCAATAGAAGTCCTAAAAATTGTGAGAAAAGTACAAATAAGTCCTAAAACTTTAAAAAATACAATCAAAATCTAATTATTGTATAGCTGGTTCAATTAAGTCTTTTCGTTAATCTCCATCTAACTAATTAACGGAAATGTTGACATGACATTTTATATTACTTTCTCTTTCCTACGTGGCACTTTCTTATAAATGTCATCTTCAAATTCTTCTTAAGGATAAAAAAATAAAATTCAGAAAAAAAAATCTTGCTGGTGAACACCGCTACCCATCACTGGAAAGGGCAAGTGAAGATCGCCTGGGCCTCGTCATGGCCGGCGACCCTCAGACGGTCCCTGATGAGGGCCTACCAACCTAAATCTGGGGGAAGGCATGCCCCTAACCTTAAATCCAAGGGAGGGTCGCGCAACCCCACTTGGCATTGGCGAGACCTTGCAGGTAAAGGTTGCATGGGCCTCATCGATGGCCAGCGTGTCACGCCTCGATTTCTCGGAACGTAGCGATGCCTTTAGGATCCAAATCAACTTCAACTCTTGTCATAAATCTGATTTTAAAATTCAATTTACAGTTGCCATAAGACAAGAACCAAGATAGGATACTTAATAGAACTTCACTTCAAACAACTTTACAATGTGTCCACATCATCCCAAATTTCAAAATAACAACCAACCTGGAGGAACTTAACAAAAGGATCTAGGGCTCGTGCATCTGCTCAACTGTACAAACAAAAGTTGCGGAAAAATGGGAGGAGGGGTACTACTCTAGGGTTTACGAATCGATTTCAACCACTCGCGCACACTGAGAGGTTTTGGGTCGAGAACGGTTCCGTCTTCCGTGTCATCTACTCCATCGGGATCCTCGTAGCTAGACTTGTATCCTCCCTAAGGTACTCCGTACCGCTCTGTGCTATACTCTAATCCGGTCTCTGGAAAACTGGTGTACTCCACCGTGTGCTGATGCGGAAACCAGGACTGCTTAGTAATACTCCAAATCCACTCTGTTTGCTCTTGGGTCACCACGACGAAACCACTCCTCATCACCTCCCTATTAATTATGCACCCTCCATCGACAGTGTGGTTAGGGACCATCCCTATCTCTTCCTCCAGGTCTTCTGCTTCCTTGTTCGAGCTAAAGGAAGCCTCCGGCTCCGAGTCCTCCTCCGGGTCCTCCTCCTCTAGGGGTTCCAGTTCCAACTCCAGCTGATCCCAGTCTTTCTCCTCCAGAGGTTCTTGCTCCATCTGATCCCAATCCTCCTTGATAGGCTCCTCCTCCAATGGTTCCTCCTCCTGAGGGTCCTCCTCCTCTAACTGGTCCTCCAAGTCGGAGAGTTCCTGCTCCGGGTCCATAGTTGGGTCCTGGAATGGTGGGGGTGGTGGAATGAGATACTTTGTATCTCAGTGAACAAACCCTAATCCTAGATTAGGAATACCCCTACCCTAGGGTCTTTAAAGCGTCCCTCCCAACTCTCGATCTCTAAACAGGAGGTTCAACTATCACACACTAGGGGACATACCTTAGCACCTCACTAATGTTACTGTGTACACTATTCATCAAAATTAGTCTACCTGGAAAGCTCCCCGTCTCACGGTCATCGAGAATAGTCAATCGGACCTAATAACACAATTAAGATATTTACCCGTACTCTACTCATCAAGGTAGTTGTCTCACGTCAGTAGGTTATTTTAAATAGGCGACCAACAATAAATAAATTGGTAGAGTAATAATTAATTAAATTAACGTGCTAATAATTAAAATGCCAGACTACCATTTAAGTTAACAAATACAGTAATTCGAACACAAGACTAATAATCCAAATAATCGAAATCAATAAATAAATTGCAAGACTAATAATTTAAATAACCGCAATTAATAAATAAATTGCAAGATTAGTAACTTAAATTGCGAATTAAACCATAAATAATAACAGGAAGGGTTTAATGAACTACGACCCTGGGAAGTACATGGCCGACCCCGTCACACCATCTCTATTGTACTTGCCTCACGGCCGCACCCAAAGTTGAACTTTGTTAACTTTTACAAAAACCAGTGGCTTCGGCACCACTATACGCCAAATAATGGCCTTATGGTGTCTCCTGCATTCAGCGAGGAACGTCACCGCTGGACTATGACTGGTCGATCCATCCGTTCTAATCCGGCCAAACAATCAATTAAACGATCAATCAATCAATCAATCCTAATTTCTAGGAATTCTAACAATTCTAGCTGTTCTAGCTAATTTCTACTAAAACAGTAAATGCGCATAATAAAGGTTTAGAGCCCACTCACTTATAAGTCTCGTGGCTACCTTCTTGTTGCTTTAACCCCCTGTGTAGGCCAAGAGAAAAATTTATTTTTAATTTTTTCTTTCTTTTCTTTTCTTTTCTTTTTCTCCTTTTCTCCTTTCCTCTCCGTGGGTTGCCTGGCTTGGCCGGGTCGGCTGCTGGGCTTGCGGCTGGGCCGGGCTTGCCGGGCTTGGACTGCTTGGCCAGGCTGGTCTCCGAGTCGGGCTGGCTGGGCTGAGCTGGGCCTGGCTGTTGGGCCGGGCTCTGGGCCTTCAGCCTAGTCTGTTGGTTGGGCTCCGGCGACGGTGACAGTAGTCTTCTCCGGCGAGGCACAGACCCAGCTTGACTTTTTGGGTCGCGAGTCGGGTTGGTGAGGCTTGTCGGGTTTGGCCGCCATTCTCCGTCCATCGGCCAAACCGAAGCTCGAGGCCGGTCGGGTTGGGAAGTGGCTTCTCCGGCGTGTCGAACGGCGGTGGTGCCGTGAGCTGAGGTGGTCGGAGCTGGGAGAAATCCGGCCACGAAGCCGACGGCTCGAGCTAGGGTTTCCAAAAAGGGGTTTGGATTTTGAGCTTCAATTCGTCGATACTAGGGCAAATCGAACGAATCAAGAACTGTACACAAGTTCTAGAGACTTCAAGAAATCGATTGGTGGAAACCAATCGAGCTGATGAGGTCGGGAAGGGGGAGAACTCATTGGGTTTTTGACTGCGGTTTTCACCCCTTTCGCTGCGTTTTTCTGGCTTTCCCTGCGGTTTTCTGGAAAAATTTCCAGAAAACCCTATCCGTGAAGCCTCATGTCGAGGGCTATCGGCGGCGACTTAGGCGGCACCGAGGGCGGCGAAGGGTGACGTTGTGCAGATGGCGTTGCAGGCTTCCCAATGACACCAATGGTGAGGCGCGAGGAGGTTGGAGTTGGAATTGCGTGGGTTGAAAAGTGGAGGGAGAGCTCGGTTTAACCGAGTGGGGGTGGTTGGGGGCGAGCTGAAAATCAGCTTGCCGACGCCACGCGGCAGCCTCTCATTGTCTACTGGCCACCTCGGCGGTCCTCTCAAATCAGGCGGTGGGTGGTGGTAGTGGCGATTCGACTGTTGAGGCGACGGTTGTAGCAGTTGAATAGTGTATCTCAACTGCTCAACCAAATGCCACAGAGAAGGAGAGAGAGAGAGGGGGAGCTGCGTGCGTGCCTTGCGCGTGCAGTCCGGTTCGACCTGGTTGGACCGTCCGGTTCACGCGGTTGGGCCTGCCGGTTCGGAAATTTAATAAAATAATAATATTTTAATTGAAAATTGGAATATTGATTCAAAAATTCGAAGAAAAATTAGGGAAAAATTTCTAAAATTCCCAAAAATTTCCCATCACAAAGATTTTGACATTTTGGGCCCAAATAAAATTTTTAACCACTAATTTCAATAATTCAAAAGCCTTTCACAATTTTCGCGAAATTATAAAATTTCTCGAAAATTTCTCTAAGGCCGTAAATGCGAATCGGGTCTAAAACGCGGCTGTTACACAGCGACCCTCAGTGGCCATGGGTGAGGACTCGACAACCCTCAGTACTAGCTTAGATTTGGGAGGGGGGCAACCCTCGCCCCATATTTGAGCAAGGGTCGCCCTCCCCCAAATCTAATTCGATAGGCCCTTGCAGGGGGCTGCGAAGGCCCTGCCCTCGCCGGTGAGGGCTAAGCGACCTTCGCTAGCCCTCCCTAACAATGGGCAGTGGCGACAGCTTCCAACCCAGGCTTAGCTAGTCTTTTCTTCTTCCATCTATTTTCTTTTAATTTCAACCTTTGCCTTTTTCTTTTTTAAAATCTAATTTAGTTTATACCTCTTTCAATTTTTGAAGTGTTTTTTTTACATGGTGCTTAGGTGTCTTAAAAATAATTTAAAAAATGTCTTGCCAGTATTTCCGTTAGTGTAGTTAGACGGGGTTAATGGAAGGATTTTATTGACTTAACTTGATAAGATTTAAGACTTGATTGCATTTTTTGAAAGTTTTACGACTCACTTGTAATTTCCTCACAAGTTTAGTACTTTTACTATACGTATCCCTTAAATATATTGTAGGACTTATTAAATGAAGATTTTGCTTGTCCATTAAAGCCACATCTTTATGATTTTGGAATGGTTTACTAAACTTTATCGATATGTGGGGGCTAAATAAATGAGTGACCTGTAAGATGGTGGTCGACAAAAGGTGCACTATTAAAAGTTACTTCCTTCCCAATAGAGATGGCACCTGGATCACTTCAGAAGGAATCATTACAAAGAAGACTGAACTTTTGGGGCTTGTCAATTGAGGATATGCATGCAAGTCAAGTAAAGGAAAGTCACAGAATCATTTCCCAATGATTAACAATTTAAACAATAAGAGCAGCGACTGCATAAGAGCATGCATTATATGTATATAATATATAGTGCACTGGGCGAGCTGCTTTCGTTGTCATCAATTTCATAAAAAAATCTGGACCAGCGTCGCCATGCGTTCTTTTGTGGCCAAAGTCTGCGTCTTCCAGTGATATGTACGGGACGACTTCTTGTTGTCTTTCGTTGACCACTGCAGTTCATTCATCTGTATCAAGTAGTCTTCAAAACTAATCGACAGAGACACGTTAAAGTTGGGAGAAAATTATCCAAAATTTTCTAGATCTATTGTATGGTGACCAATTAAATATTAATTTTTTAAATTGTGTCAAAATAAATCCTAAGCCTTTTGAATTTTTTTTGTTCTCCTATTATATGTGGGTTGACGGCTATCTTTAGGTCATAGTAATTTAATCTCAAAATTTATAACAATTTATAAGTTTAGCTTTAAATCTTATGATAATTTGTCTATTTATTCATTTTAGTCAATTTTGATGGGAAATTATTGATATGATGATCTAATCAACAACAATTGTCTTACATGGCATGATCATTACTTGACATTGATGTGGACAAAGTTTACAAAATTTTCTTCTTTTTTTCCTTCTCTTTTTTATTTCAAGGTCCTAGCCAATGGCTGGCAGATTCGAGGCACTCAGCTGATGGCTGGTGGAAGAAGAAGAAAAAGAAAAAGAATAGTCATTTATGAAAAATAGGGCCAAAATATGTAAAAGTACCAATTTTAGCACGACTCTCAATTTGGCTCAAATTTTTGTTGTCACGTTAAAAAGTATCAAACTTAGGACAAGTCTTGTTTCTGAATTGAACATCTTTTATCTCATAAAAAAATAACATTCCATATATGAGGATGCGATGCAGCTTCGAAGCAGCTTCGAGGAGAAGCAAACCACTTTTTCTTGTGCTTATTTTATTTGACAGGGAATAATTTGTTAATTTCTTTAATAGAGATTGTGGGCGGCATGATCAGATACCATGGATTCCACAGCCGGTTCTTAAAAAATAGTTATTCTCGTCCAAAGCAAATCTTCCGATAGTCACGTTGTCCTTCCCCGGCGGTAAGATTCATTGTTGAGCTTCTGTCTTTTGGTTAAGTAAAGCACGACTTTAGGACATGAATATTTTACTATTTAACGCCTCATAATTGTTTTTAATCTAATGACGCTGTCTCCCCTTTTTGAATAGTCTGTGTTTTAACTAATGAACAGTATGGGAAAAGAAAACGACAGAGACATAGCGAAGGAACATTCGTATCAGAAATACGTGTATTCAGTTTAAAAGCTAAAGTACAATGCGACACATGTCATATAATTCACCAGATAGATGATTCTGAGGAAGTGGTACGCATTATCATTAGCCCGTACATAAAGTAAGGAATCTAGCAAATATTATTGCGCAATTTCAATGACATACTCGTCGAGGAATTATCTCCGGCGAGGATAGCTTTTGTGAAATGAGTTCTTTAACTCAAGGTGTATTGCTTAATAAAACCACTATGAATACTTGGCTTTCAGTATACTTTTGTAAAGCAATGTGAAAGTTCGAAAGAAAAGGAAAAAAAGAGAGGGTGGCGTTGTTGGGATCTGACAAACCTCACATGAGCCAAGGGCGAGCGTCGACCAAGCAACCAGAGGCGAGTTTCGGCAACCCTCCCCAACTCTCTTTGTGGGGTGCTTGGTGACTTTCCACTCTCAACCTGAGAGGGACTATTGACAATTGAGGAGCAAGGACAAGGACAAGGAGAATATATGAATACGAAAATATTAGTAATGGGAAAATTGGTAAGAAAAATATTTATTAAACCCTTTTTGGAACGCAGAAGGCCAAGGTTTGTCTGGAATTGCATTCAAAGAATTCCGAAGCTTATTAGCCTTTGGTATTATATTACCAAATACCTCAACTTTGGGACAATGACATTTGAACGCCTAAAAGATGTTGAAAATGCTCTCCCAAATGCATCCAACACTTTAAGTGAGTGGTGGGAGTGACCAACTCGCTGTGGTCCCTTTTCAACTGTAGCTATCCTCTTTTGGCCAAGTGCGCTAGTTCTATTTCCCAGGTAGAAGTACATTTTTGAATTTTTAGTTATAATGTCAGTCCTAATCTATGATCATCAAACACCTAATTGGATAGGATATGCCCAATATTTGACGTAATATTTGGTCATTGCCAAAGAAAGTATGTTGTATGAGGAATATTATTTTCATATGTTATGTGACATATCCGGTGAAATAATCTTGACAATCAAATCTAGCGTTCAATGCAATGTGTTTTTGAAAAGAATGTCCAGAGGAGCAACAGATTTGTAAGATAACATGTTGCCTGATGAAAATTATCATTCTGTTGCTTGTCTGTATGCTTAAAATAATTTATTAAAAAAAGAAGAAGAGGATCGTCAGTTGAATAACTTCTCAAGATGGACGGGCACTGAAACAAGAAAAGAACGAAGTTCTTAGGGGCATTAAACATCTTGCGGCTAACTCTCGACTGCATGGACTCCCATTAGCCAAAGGTAACAAAAATTCATATGAGAAAGCATATGAATCAAGATTTAAGAGAAAAATTGTCTAAAAATTCATAAATCTATTGCATGGTGGCTATTTTGGTCCCAATTTTTTTTTGATTTGGCTAATTAAGTTTTGCTTCTTTTAATGAGTCGTCAATGTTGTTTTTTTTGGCCAAGTTTAATTGAAAATAGCTGATGTGAAGGTTCAGTCAGCGTTGACCATTCTATGTGGCATGACCGACAATATAACATAGACAAATTGAATTAGCGTTAACCCGCTCTGACAATTTCCTCTTCAATCTTAAAGAGTAGTGTCGTGACCTCTCCGAAAGTGCACCACTAAGATTCGGCTAATGGATTGCTAAGTTCGACTTAGCTCGAGCTTTCCCAAGCTCATACCAATTCACTACTTAAGTCAAAGTTATTATCATGCAAAATCAATTCCAATTGGAGTCGCCACTAATCTATTTACAGTAGGTCGATTAGAAACTTATGTAAAGTATCGGGAGTTGTACTTTACTTTTATGAACTAGAGACTATGGGTACGGGGACTTGATTATGCTAGATTACGCCCTTTCAGTACCTTTTCTTTTATTTTAAAAAATATTTTTGCAAGCAGCTTGAATTGATATTAACTTTATTCCTAACATGTATGATGACCACTCATGTGCGCAAACATTTATGTAAATGCTCAATGAAACAAAACAATAAGCAAATATAATCTAACAAAGCAAGTCAAAAGATTTTTTTTTTGGTTTTATTATTATCCTAACATGAGCAATAACTATGTATGGAAAGATGAAGTTTTAAACATATTTTGGGATTTTTTAACGCTAATATGCAATGCATGTGATGAAGAATCAAGATTGCATGTGACTAACTTAATATGTTATGCAATCCTCAATTAAGTTAATAAACATGACATGCAATTCAACTAAACTAACTTTATGTTTTTCCATTTATTAATAAAAATTCGAAATTAGATAAATGCCTAAATCAAACATGCTACTAACTTAATGTAAGAACATTTTTCTAAGAAAATTTTAAAATTAAATGATTTAGTATGTTTCTAACCTAATATGACATGCATTTCATAACCCTAGACTCCTATATATATATTATTCTAACATGATATGAAGTTTTTATGACCTAGATATGCAATTTCTAGATGACATTGCATGAAATTTATGCGCCTAATCTCTATATGAAATGTAATTTTCTAACGCGAAAATTATATGACGTGCGCATGACATGACCTACAATATAGACATGCATATGATTTTTATTTTTATTTTTTGAAAAAAATTCGAAATAAACTAAATACCCTAATTTGGGCACGCATACAAAGAAACCAATTTACTCTAAGACTATATATATTTTTTAAATTCGGAATTAAAAGATGCCCTAAATAAACTATTAAACTAAAGAAACAAACCTAATAAAATCCTAAGACAAAATTGCAATATCCAAAAAAAAATAGTCCTTCGTCTCGCGGTTTAAATTAACGGATGTCGCAATCTTAAAAGAATATTTACCCAACTTGCAAAAGAAATCTAAAATAATCGAAAAAAAATGATCCGCCATCTTGCGGACCAAATTTGGGATTATATTAGACTTCAAATAACTAGATTCTATTGGGTAATTCTTAAAAAAAGACTCGCATTAGCCCAAATCAAGAAATAATACCAAAATCTTAATTAAATTAAGAAATTACCTCATTTGAATTGGCAATTTTCGAATTGAAACAAATGACAAGGTTCACAATCGGCAGATTTGGCTAAACTCCCGTTCGGATGAGAGGCAAACTGCATGAAGGGCAGCGAAGAACACGTAAACTCTAGGACTAAAGTGCAACTCAGCAGCAGGAGCGTTGCCGGATGAGATCATGACTCGAACTAGCAATGACATGATTATTAATGGATATCAAGCAGCATCAACAGGAGCAATCAGCAAAGGATGAGCAGCAACAAAAGGTTGGGTGGTGTCAGTGAAATTCCTGGAAGAGAAAGCTTTCCACGAAGAAATTCAAGACGTGAAAACGTCTTCAGAATGTTTTCCCCTTGGAGAGAGACCAGTGAAATCCCCTGGAGAGAATTTCCCCAACTTTTTTCTTCCCCCAGAGCTCTCTGTTATTCTATTCTGCCGCCCCCATTCTCTTTCCTCTCTTTGACCTTTCTTTTTTGATCGTGAAAGACCCTCTTTTGTTTTCTCCGCACTCTTTTTCACTCTTTTTTTTTTTTGCAGATCGTCCTCCCACGCTCCCTTTTGTGCCGACTTGCTCTCTCTCGCTCGTGGCTCTCGTCTCCTTTGCAAAACCGACGCACTCTCTCTCTCTCTCTCTCTCTCTCTCTCTCTATTTTTTACCTCACGCTTGCACGCCCCCCTTCACTCTTTTTTCTCTCTGATTTTTCAGCCACCCCCTCCTATTTATAAAAACTTAGAGATAATAACCAAAAATCTTTAAAATTATATGTGAGGTGATTCCGAAATTCGATTTTCGAGAGAGCACATATCCGTCTATTATCCATAGCCAACCACTTGTCAAATTCGAAATGTTGTTATCCGTTTGCTAACCACCGTGCATATCTTAATTTCCATTAAAATTTGAACCTCAATCCATGATAACTTAGGTGTCAACAAGTAGTTTCGGGGAGCCCAATGAGTTTAGAAGATATAGATAAGAACACCAAAATCATTTTCAAAGAGTTTTAACCCAATTCCCTCTACCCGTCCCAATCAAGGGCTCAAGGGCGAAGCTTGCGGTTGTCTAGCTTGGTGAGATCTCAAAGAGGCGGAGCTTGATGGCCATTCTAGGCCACAATGGAGGAAAGAGCAAGAAGAATGCGTCTACGTTTAGCAACAATGGAAGATAAAGAAAGAAGTATATATACAATAATATAGATGTTTACACATGAATTTTGATGACCCATTTAGGTCCGCAGTGAATAGAAAATTTAGGAATCAATTGTTCAGTTCCAAAGATATTCACGACAATATTTAGTATCGGACTAGCGGTAGCATGAACTGAACTCAATCACGGGGAATTGGCCTACACCCTGAGGATTTTCAGCTAGCACTTAGTTTCTAGCCTCTTATTTGAGACGATTTGAGTTTTGATTGAAGTAAATTTAGCCTTCTAATTTGTTAGATCTTAAAATTAATTAGAATAAATCTCAGAAATAGGTAGATGCCTGCAAATCCCTAACCTAGAAGACTATGAATTTTGGCCTGGCCACTATAGGAGAAAGCTTGGCCGAATTCCAGCTTGTAATTGAATTCATGCAATTTGACTGTCCCAGACTTTATTGAAAGAATTTCCAAATTTTTAGGGTGAATTATGCATATATTGAAAACTTGAGGTCCTTAATTGCAAAAGATCAATTTCAGGTTGGTGATCATAATTTCAGAACACTCTAAAATGAAAAAGAAAAAAACACAAGAGAGGCACGTGTGAGGAAGAGCTCGCCACCCTCCTTTGCAGCCGGCCATCCTCCTTTGAGAGCGGATGTAGACTTGCATATAAAGACAAACTATTAAAAAAATTTATATAATCTATTTATCTCATATTTCTCAATGGTGAGTTGGATGCAAAACAACTGATAAGTTTCATAACTGAAGGTTAGGAGTGCAAATTTTGCAAGCTTTGCCAATCAATATATGGATTTAAGGAATCATCCAGATAGTGGTACTTTTGCTTCATTAAGCCCCAACTTTTTGTGAATTTATGATGATCGAAGAAGTGCACATGTCAATCGATCTAAGGATAAATTTATGATCAATTTTTATAAATGATATAGCTAGGAATGATAAGGATTTGATTTTCACCATAAAAAATGATTGTCGTCTAATTTTGAGATCAATGACACAAAAGAAGTTGCTTACGCATTGGAAGTTAAGATCAAAAGAGATCAATAGGAAACTTCTTACACTATTACAAAAGCCTTATATTAGTTTTCAAGAGAACAATTGGCACTTATTGTAATGACCGCGTTCGGGTTCGGTTCGCGATTTTGGCTAAATGGGAATTTTCCAGGGAAATTTAATAATTTCCTTTTATTTCGCGAAAATTGTGAAAGGCTTTGAATTTAATGAAAATTTATGTTGGAAAATTTATTTGGGCCCAAAATGTCAAAAGCTACAATATGGGATATTTCCAGAAATTTTCTGAATTTTTAGGAATTTTTAAAGCAATTTTCCAATTTTAGGGAATTAAAAATATATTATTTTAATTTAAAATTCCGAACCGGCCAGCGAACCGGCCGGCCTGACCGTGCGCACTGCCGGTCCGACCGGGTCGGACTGGACAGCACGCGCGGAGCACGTGCGCGAGCCGCTCCTCTCTCTTTTCTCTCTCTTCTCTGCGACATTCTGTCGAGCAGGTAGAATGCACTGTGCATTCCACTGCTCCGGTCGCCTCACCGGTCATTCCAGCCTGCAGCCACCCACCGACTGGCCAGAGGGGACGGCCGGAGGGGACGGCAGCCAGTGGGAGGCTGCCGCGTGGCGTCGGCGAGCTGATTTTCAGCTCGCCTCCCACCTGCCTCGCTCGGTATAAACCGAGCTTCCTCCCCATTTTGAGCTCGGTTTTCTCCGAGCTCAGACCTCCTCTTGCCTTACAGCCGATGTCGTTGTGAAGCCTGCAACGCCGTCTGTCCAACGCCGCCGACCGCGAGCTCCGACTCGCCTTGTACCGTCGCCGGCAGCCCTCGACAGGAGGCACCGCGACTAGGGTTTTCTGGAAAATTTTCCAGAAAACCACAGGGAAGAACCAGCCAAAGACTCGGTGAGTTCTCTTCCTTCCCGACCTCCTTAGCTCGATTGGTTAGTACCAATCGATTCCTTGAAGCTTCTAATTGTTGTCCATGGTGTTTAATTCGCTCGGTTTGGTCTAGAATCCATGGATTGAGGCTTCGAAACCCCGAACCCTCTCGGAAACCCTAAAAACGAGCCGACGGCCTTGTGGCCGGATTTCTCTTAGCTCCGACCACCGTTCGACTCGCCGGCGAAGCAGCTCTCAGATTCAGCCGGTCTCGAGCTTCGATTTGGCCGGAGAACGGTGAATGGCGGCCAAACCCGAGAAGACCTCTCGACCCGACGCACGACCCGACTCACGATCCGGAGTCAGGGTTCGCCGGAGCCGTCGCCATCGCCGTCGTCAGAGACAGAAGACAGCCAACGGGCTAGGCCGCCAGCCCAGCAGCCCAGCCCAGTCAGCCGGCCCAGTCAACGGCCCAGCCGACTCTGCCCAGTCAGCCAGCCAGCCAGCCAATCAGCCGACCGGCCCAGGCCCAGTCAGCCGGCCCGGCCTAGATCCAGCTCGCGCGGCCTAGAAGGAAAAAGGAGAAGAAAAGAGAAAAAGAAAAAGAAAAAAAGGAAAAAAAGGAGAAGAAAAGAGAAAAAGAAAAGAAAAAGGAAAAAAGGGAAAACAAAAAAAAAGGGAAAAATTTAATTTTTCCTTGGTTTCAACCAGGAGTGCAGCAAGGGGAATTTAGCCAAGAAAACTCACAAGTGAGTGGACTCTAAACCTTTATTAGGCGCATTTACTGTTTTAGTAGAAAACGGGTAGAAATGGTTAGAAATGGCTAGGGCGAGTAGAACGGCTAGGATTCCTTGTTTACTCGTCAATTTCATTGATTAGTTAGATTGCTTAGCAGTATTGGATAATTGTTAATTGTTGACCACTTAGGTGGTTTAGTTCGACTCGTGTCGACCTAGGGATCGGCATCTCACGTTTTACGAGAAATGCCCTCGTACGTTTACTTGTGCTCGAGCGTGGTTAGAGTTTGGACCCCTCGAGGGGAAGGGAGTGTCGGCTTGACACCTTTGTTTAAATTTTAGAGTTGTTTAACTCATTTATTTCTACAATTTAATTCAATTAGTCATTTATCATTAAATGTCTTTCGCATAGCATTTGATTAATTTAGTTAATAGCCCTTTTTGCTTTTCAATTTCATTAAATTATTATTGTAATTAGTCAATTCTAGTATTGCTTTGTGTATTTAAATTTTGCGCCGCTTTTATTTAATCAGTTATGCCTACATAAATTCCGTATAGTCGCAATTAGGTTCTCGTTGTAGATCTGCCCCACCCTGTAAATTGTTTAGACCCCAATGACGTTCGTTAGTCTACCTTTAGCTTAGAAATCTAGAGGTGGGGAGTTCTTCGACTTGGGTTGGTAATGAGTGTTTCTGCGCGGAGCTTGGGGACCTTGGGATGAGAGATTTACAGCTAGGCTTGCCTAGGGTCGACTGACAGGCCAGCGGAAGCCCGAGAGTTGGGAGGGTCGATTTAGGGACCCTAGGGCAGGGGTGTTCCTAATTTAGGATTAGGGTTCGTTCACTGGGATACCAAGTATCTCATTCCACCACCTCACCATCCTAGGACCCCCGTATGGACCCGGTTCATGACCTATCAGACTTGGAGGACCAGCTAGAGGAGGAGGAGCTTATGGAGGAGGACCCTCACGAGGAGGAAGCTTGGGATCTACTGGAGCTGGAACCTCTGGACCCGGAGGACTGGGAGTAGCAGCTGGAGCTGGAACTAGAGTGGGACCCTCAGGAGGAGGAGGATCAGGAGGAGGGGAATCTGGAGCCGGATATCCCCTTCAATTTGGATGAAGAAGAAGAGGAAGACGAAGAGAACGGCATGGCGGCAGCCCCCGTTCCCCCTAGAGACATGGGAGATGTCATAGACATATAAGTAAAGGAAGATGGATTAATCCAAGAATTCGACAGCACGACCGGTTGGATTTGGAGCACTACGAAGCACATCTGGTACCCACATCAACACATTAGCGTGTACACGGGCTTCCATGAGACCGAACTAGAATTGTTGGTTGAAAGGTGTGAGGTACCACAGGGAGGCTACGAGTCCGACTTTGAAGACCCTGATGGGGCAGGCGACTCAGGGGATGGCACCGTGGACAACCCAAAGCCTTCGTGTGTGCGAGACTGGCCCAAGCCGGTGGATGCAACGTAGGATTAGCACTCTCCCTTTTCTTTTCCCCGCGACTTTTGATTGTATAGCTGTGCGGCGACCGTGACTCTAGGCTTTTGTTACGCCTTCTCATGTTCTCTTCCCCTTTTGTATTTTGGCCTGACTTACCCTTTGTATCTATGGGAAGTAAGCTTCTTGTTCAAAATTGAATGTAGTGCCCTACCTTGGGAACAAATTACCTAAGAATTGGATTCTTTTGCAAACCTTGGATTAAAGTTGGATCCTGGAAGTATTGCTACGACCCCGAGGAATCGGGGCGTGACACTTATTAGATTACTCAGATGTTGATTGGGGATGAGACTCAAATGAGTGTAAATCGATATTTGGGTATGCATTCTTGCTTAATGAATAAGAAACTTCTTGAGAGTAGCAAGAAACATATATAGTTCAAAAAGTAGTATAGCTAAAACATTTCTTTAAAAATGTAGCCACTATCATTGATATTCCAAGACTAATGACAATTAATTATAGTAGTCAATCAACCATTATAGAAAGAAGTGGTCATGCAATATATTTCTAACAACAAGATAGTTGCTCATCCACTCACTAAAGCTATTTCTAGAGACATGTTCTTGATTCATGGGATATCTCTAGAATTACGTAGAATATAATATGTAATATTATCTTATATAATACGTCTATATTGTACTAGTTTATTTTTATTAATTGATTGATGTTTTACTAATCAAATACAATTCATCGTAAGAGTAGCACATACACACATATATTATTGAAATATGTCACCAAGCAATGATCCGCTCACTCATAAGAGTAATCACCTCAAGCGCTTTTTGCGTCACTTTGATTATAATCAAGATGAGATCTATGATTTTTATGTGATAAGATTGAACATGATAGTCCTCCAATTATATATTCTTAATGGAAGCCGGATGCAATTACTTAATTGGAAAAAGAAGCATGAGACTATATTTAGAGTAAGATTCGTATAGTAAATATGTTTACGTTAGAGAAGCATGCGACTACAGTACATGCTTTAGAAAGAGAGCTGATAAAGTACTCCAGCTAAACATATGTATATGAGAAGTGTACAACTATGTTTCCGACCACTAAACCGTTCAGGATGCTTATTCATTAAAAGTTGGGACGCTTTTTTTCTTTTTCACCATGAATTGTATATCTTTTCACTATCTGGGACGAGAAAATATTGGCTAATGGGTCCACTTGTCATATTATTTTCTCGTAATCTCTCTCCTCTGTTACCCTCTTGCTCTCAGCTCGCTCTCTGCAATACTATGGCATCTCTCTCTTACCTCCTCTACCTGTCGGTCCTCTCTCTCTTTCTCCCTCGGTCCCTCTCCCTCACCTGCATTTTCCAGAAGTCCACCAAAGAGCTTTACGCCGACTGCACCGACCTCCCTCAGCTTGCATGCCTGCATCTCCTCCCTGTTTGTCGCCCTCAAGTCACCGCCACCTCCAGTTATTCGCTCCTATGGCCACCGAAGAGCTGTCCCCCTTTGGCGCCATGCTCTCTGGCATCAGGCTCTGGTCCATCTGGCTCGAAAAACCCATATATCCCTCTAAGCTTGACCTCCATGCCTCCCCCATCATTGCCACCGATCAGGTCACCAGCATTGACCTAGCCAATCACATCTAATCCAATGAAATCGACGGCGTTTATGTAACTTGGCCCTCTAACTGGAAAACTAACAATTTGAGATTTTTTTCCCAAGTTTTGATCGTATATGTCGCAAAAAATAATAATCAAACATTAAGTACATTTTTAGTCTTCTAAGTCTCAGTGTTTGTGTAATTTGGCCCTTCAACTTTTATTTTTTAATCAAGTCCTCTAGCATTTTCAGCTTATGCAATTTGACCCTTTGAATTTTATTTTGTGCAACTCAGTACTCAAACCTTTAATGAGGTAGAAAATGGCACGCTGTGTAACGTGGCACCAAATGAGTAGCAAATGATCAAAAGCCAAACTAAGCAAAATAAAGAAAGATACCCTAATTTGATAGGATTTACTTTTTGTGAGTAAGTACTTGATTGAAATAATAAAGAAGATTAACAGAGTCCTTCACATAAAATAAAACTTAAGAGGGTTACCACATATATTAATAGAGGACATGATTGCGTAAAATGAATGCTAGAGTAGTAAACTACTTGAATGCTTAAACGTAGAAGGCTAAAGCTGGACTTAATCCAGTTATTAATAAAGAATGTTTTATTAACAACAATCACCTAAAGCTTTCATCCTTCATTACGTAATCTCTCTACATAGGGGTAAAAGTATCCCCAATATTCAAAATGGAAGGTAGAAGAACATGGTAAGGCGGTATAACTGCTGTAGAAAAGTATTTCAAAAAGCTTGCTTCCCTCATTTTTCCTTGTCCCATATTACATAAAAAATTCTCTCTTGTTCACTTTATTAATGTGTTTATTTTATTAGCTCGGCAATAACAAGAAAATGCGTCAGGCTTGTGAGCATGAAATTAGGCATAATCAAATGCAAATTTGGATTTTGCCCTCCTGTGCAAGACATATGCGAGGCTCGGTCTAACATAAATCAAAATAAACTGTTTTTGCGTAAATCAAATATCCTTACCTTAAAAGCTCTGATTTTTGCACTATAAACTTGGTCAAACTAACTCTTGGTTATATATTACTTAGCCGTTGGTCGTATTTATTTTTCTAGCCGTTTACAATATAATCTTCTACCTGTTGCTTAGATAAATGGTGCTTCCAATTTATCTAATAAATATCGGCCGGCCCTCTCTGTTCTTGATCTCATACATGTTCGTTGTTCCTGCTATTCCTGAAAAATGCGATGCACCCTTGACCCTATCAGAAGGTCTTTTGAAGGATTTAAAAGAGATTCTGCACTACTTGAAGAGTGTAAATTATCCTAGAAAATAATGCTCGCATCATATATTTATAATCTTTTCGATGATCGCAAAAATTTATAGTCAGATTTATTTTTCTCTTTTGTATATTTGTGATTAAAAGAGGTAATCAGATCATCCGATGGCTAATTCCTCATTAGGAATATTAACCGCATATTAGATGTAATACTTTTTTTTTTCTGTTTTCAGGGTAGCGACTTGTGTTCCCATGTGGAATGCTGTTTCTGCTTTCATTTGCGTGAGATTCCATCAGTAGCTGCGCTCACGTGCGGTTCAAGAAAAGGAAAACAGATCGCCGAATCTCTCGGAAAAATATTACAATTATAGCGCACAGATGAGTGATGTGACACGCGGCAAGTTCGAGAAAATGGACAAAACAGAGAGAGAGAGAGAGAGAGAGAGAGAGAGAGAGAGAGAGAGTTTGTATTTCTAATATAAATAGGTCAAGGGAGCTTGCATTTTGAATGAACTCGGCACAGCTCTTTCTCTACTTTGATCGTGTTACGAATGGCGAATTCTAGTAAAATGATGATCCAATTTGGCCAACCCAAGAGCAAGCTTTTCCCTCCTTTTTATCCTCTTCCATCGTCTCCAAGCCTCCTAAACAAGAGAACGTCACAATTTCAATTGCAATCCCCTCCCGTCACTTTGCACTCTTTCTTTCCACTCCACTTCTCTTCTCTCGAGCATAGCCTAAGAGCCAGGTCAAAACTCTTCTTGGCCCCCTCCTCCATCCCTTGCTGGGTTCACGATACATTCATAAGTTATAAACAGGCTGACACACGCAATTTCGTGAGCCATCTCCACGACGCTCTTGAGCGGAACAAGATAAGGGTCTTTGTAGACCATACTCTAGAAAGAGGACTAGAGATTGCACCGGCAATCAACGAAGCGATTGAGCGGTCAAGGAGTGCCATCGTGGTGATCTCTCAGACCTTCGCCTCCTCACCGTGGTGCTTGGATGAGCTGGAAAAGATCCTCGACTGCAAGGAAAAGAAAGGACAGCTGGTGTTCGTCATTTTTGTGGACGTCGACCCCAGAGAAATGCGTGAGCAGTCCGGACCATTCAAGCAGATTGGCCAAAGCGAAAAGGTTTTCAGGCAGGAGAATGCCCACAAGATCGGGAAGTGGAGAGACGCTCTCCGAAAAGCTGGCAATCTCACCGGTTGGTCTCTTGGAAACGGGTAATAAGTTTTTCTCTTTCGTGTTTTCTTGAGAGAATTCCTAAGGGAAGTCTACTTATTTTGTCCATGAAACTACAAATCTTGCTCTTAAAGTCCCATGTTTGGTCCATGGGCAGTAGGAATATATGTAAATGTTTGGAATCCTTTTACTAGGTAAGGAACTTTCCTAGAATAGGACTCCAACTTAATGGTTTGGCTCTTCAAAGAGATTTAACATCGATGCTGAAACATCTTTTCAGATTATTCTTTAATATTTACAGCATGTAGGGGAAAAAATAACATTTTGTGCTAATATAGTTTTTAAACGAACGCTCCTTGACGCCATCTGTTATCTTGTATAACAACCTTCTTTTTCTTCTAGCGTTTGTCAAATTTTACACCCAAAGCATATGTTTCAGCACAGGCTGATTTCGTCCATATAGCTAAGTAGACGTGTTCAGCTGTATGAAACCATAGACAACCTTCTGTTAAACTCTAAAGGAAAAGGAAAAAAAAATGATGGATGTCCCCTTTTCTAATTCCAGTCGTGGCCCTTATTTCATGTTTTGTATTTGATAACTGAACAAAACATCAAGTTGATTATCCTCACTTCTTCCCTCAAGCATAAAGAAATCTTTAGAGAACAATGATTTTTGCCTTTCCCCATATATTTCATGCATCGTTTCCCTCACCGAGTCCCGTTTTTGAAAACATACATGCGGGTGAATTCTAAAGCATCCGAGTTTCTTTTCCTATAGAAGGTTATTAGAAGTCCCATGTTTTCTTTTCGTTCATATCAAAGAGAACGAAAGTGGGCAAGTCGAGACATCTTCCATGGCCATAATTCGGTAAACCTCAGCTGTGATGCGACCCTTCCCTTCACCTTCAAAACTCTTCACTATGAAATGATCTATCCGACAAAGGCAACGAAGAAAATAATAAAAGGTCAGCCTTTGTATTGTTTGGACTGGGGAACCTAGCTAGGGTTTAGAAGAAAGTTCGGCCTCAGGTTTGTTTCTCTTCTATATTTTTCATCGCCTCCTCTCTCTCTCTCTCTCTCTCTCCATATAAATGTATATTCCTTTTCTGGGCAAGAAACTTTCTATAGTGGAACCCCTTTTTCGGTGTGCAAAGAGTGTTTTTCATCGACCCGTTTCCATCCTTCTTCTCAATCGTTGCTTAAACGATTAGCCAAAAGTTTTTCTCTTGTTAGTTACATATACGTAATATGTTGTGCGTATGTGCATAGCCAAAAATTGCTACCTTCAGAATACTTACCTCAAATTTACATAGTTCTTTTAAGGGGAAACATCTGCTATTGAAATATCTCAAACCTTACTTAATCAATCCATGGCTGAACCAGTAGATGAAAATCCAAAGGTGCCCCAATTCGAATTTTAAAAACAGTACAGAATTCCTACTCAAGAAAAGAAGGAATATTGTAGCAACACAAGACATAATCCATTATGCACTGACAAGAACTATTTCATGTAGTAAAGCTCTTCTCTTGCACAGTTTAGACTCTTTATGACGATAACATGCCACTGAGCATGAGATATCTTGAAACTTCAATGATCCACGCGCGGAATTTCATGAAATGTGGTAATCCCTTGAATATCAAGATGATTTTGTGTGGTTAAAATTTAAGCTTACAAAAAATGTATTCCTATGCCGAAAATAATTCAGACCATCATGAATAAAACCTAAAATGCATTTGATGAACTGTTCATAATTAAGTCAATCGCGAACGAGGTTTTTGACCATTTTGCTGATTATAACGCTAGAGTAATAGCCTAACAGAACCATGGTATGCACGGAGAAAAGGCTTATGATATAGATTAATGGAAATAACTCTTGAAGTATATTTAACTTTTCACACTGCTATATGGTTCTGACCATCCAGTCCACTCATATTATTTTTCATGGTGGCTATACTAGTCATTCATCTTCTTCTGCAAGGCGGCTATACTAGTTCTCATGAAAATCAGTTATTTTTTAGTGTTTTATTTGTTTGCAAGATTGAATGTTGACCCATGAGTCAAATTTCAATTGACATTTACATGTCATTAGGCTAAAACGTTTCATGATGATTAACATGAACTTTGTGTTGATTAGTTCAAATGGCAGTTTTTATTGTCGACGCATGTAATGTTGGGCCGCTTAATTAACATGCTTTATATTAATAGTGGAGGGAGGCATGTTTGAATATTGTATTCTCAAGATTCAATGAATCTTTCAAGAAGAGTATAGTCAATATTTTGGAAAAAAAAAGGCGTGACATATGCAACTGAAGATATGTGTCATTTGCAATTAACTGACAAGTAGAAGAAATTTTTTTTCCAAAAATATAAGAACAAGAAAAGATAAGGAAAATCAAACATGAAAGTGGGGGAGATGTGCCGCTACTATGAGAGCACATGTCAACCTCTCACATCCACCTCTATTAGAATTTAGATTAGAAGGACGATGCTCCCAAGTTAAATTATAATCTGAATGGTCCCTTTTTCATCTTTTGTTAGCACGAATAATCAGACTCATGCCTTTAGTTGTTGATAATATGCAGACTTGAAGCTGACCTCATCCAATCCGTTGTGGAGAAAATCTCAAGAAGACTGAGGTACTCACGCACGGACCTACTTGCTTTCCATCCAGTTGGGTTAGATTCTCAAGTACTAGCCTTGTACTCCTTACTCCAATTAGAGGTCAAAGAGGTCCGAATCTTGGGAATTTCTGGGACTAGTGGAATAGGTAAGTCAACACTTGTGAGAGCTTTGTATGACAGAATTGCAGATCAGTTTGATCGGAGTTGCTTTCTCATGAATGTGAAGGATATATCAAGCCAAGACGGCCTTGTTAAAATGCAGGAGACCCTGTTAGGTGACATCCTCAGCGATGGAGTTTTGGAGTTTGGTGATGATACTCGTGAAGTAATGAACTTCATGAGGAGTAAGCTTCAAAACAAGAGGGTCTTATTGGTGTTTGATGATGTTGAAGGGTTGTCGGAGCCATTGACCCACCTGATCGAGGCAATGAACTTAGGCTTGGGAAGTAGAATCATTTTGATACATCGGCACGATAAAACATCAATTGGTCTATGTGGGAAAATCTATAAGGTAAGAGTGCTGAATGATGATCAAGCTCTTGAGCTTTTCAGTTGGAATACATTCCGGAAAAGATATCCCCAAAGTGATTATAAGATGCTCTCAAATTGCTTCATCAGTTTTTCCAAAGGGCTTCCGTTGGTACTCACGCTACTAGGTTCTTTCTTGAATGGCAAAAGTGTCAAAGAATGGCAAGGAACTTTTGATCAGCTAAAAGAAATCCCTCAAGGAAATGTTCATGAAATACTGAGGATTGTTATTGATGGCTTAGAGGCTAATGAGAGGATGATCTTTCTCGACATTGCATGTTTTCTTAACAGATATGACAAAGAAGAGATCATCAAGTCCCTAGACCATTGTGGTATCCATGCCAGTAGTGGGATTGATATTTTGGTTAAAAGGTCGCTCATTTACATTGACAAAAATAACAAGATATGGATGCATGATTTGCTTCAAGAAATAGGGAGACAAATTGTGATTCAAGAGTGCCCTGAAAATCCCAATAGACGAAGCAGGATATGGCGTCATGAGGATGCTTTACAAGTGGTTAGGCAAAACTCGGTAAAAGTTTAAGCATGCCCTAAAGAGAAATTAATTTAAACTCACGTATATATTCTTTTTGTGGACTTTGCATTTATATGTGACGTGAAAAAGCTTATTATTTAATGTATGCCTTTATATATTCCTCATGTATTCTGGGTACCCCTTCACTCATTGTTGTTACTAACACTTTGAGTGGAAAGTTTTGTGGTACCTTGAACTTGCTCTAGTATTGTACATCACTTTTGGTAAATCTATACAAAGCTTACCTTACCAAAAAAAAAAAGAGCTTATTATTTCATGCTTTGTCAATTTCTTCTAAGAACTCAGCGTTTATTGTTGTCTAACCTAATTAAATCCTGTTATCTCTGCTTTCCTCATAAGAGGAATATATCTTTATTCAGAAACGGGCTGCGATATAGTGAGTTTTAGACTAGCACGGTATAAATATAAATTTAAGCATTATTCTTAGAGGTAGGCTTGTTGTTACGTGACATGCACAGTTATTTTTGTTTCGCTCTAACAGGGAACAGATGCTATCGAAGGAATCAAAATGGGCAAGGTTGATGTAGAAGACTTGATCACATATGCAGATTCATTCAGAAAGATGAAGAAGCTCAGGCTGTTTATAATGGCTGATCATGTCCCTCATTGTGGACAAGCCGGACATCTATCCAAAGAATTGAGGAAGTATTTTGTGCGGAGGAGTGGTACTATGTTCGCGTGTCGGCAAGCGCTGTTGAAACTAATTTCCAAGCTCCGAAAGAACTAATTTCCTGAAGAAGAAGATATACGGATGCGAGATGGGGCATGTAGGAAGAAACTCCTAAGAAAATGGAAATCCAGAAGCAGAAATGTAAATAGCACTTTCTCCCACTGCCAATAATTCTATGCACGTGGTTCCTATTCTCAGTTCATTGGACTTTAGCCCATTGCACCCATTTAAAATGTCTAGTCGAAAAGCTTTGCACCTTTACTTTACTAAGTCTCTCTCTCTCTCTCTCTCTCTCTCTCTCACTCTCTCTCCTCCAAAAAAAAAAAGATTACGTTTCTTGTTTTCTTTCGAATAAAATTTTCTTTTTGTCCTAATACTTTCCCGGTTATTGTTCTTATACTTTCAATTTTTCCAATCAAATTCCTTAGACATAAAATTTGGCCAAACCCAATTGACATGGATGTCAAAAGATGCCGCAGCGTGACGTGGATTAAAAATTACTTACATGAAACACCCACTGTAGATAGTGCATTGGTGTGAGCATAACAAATAAGTAAATTAAATTAAATTCGTTCACTATCTACGACCCCTTGGGGTGTGTGCAGAGTCAATATCTAATGCACCTTACTCTTCGGCTTCTTTCGATGGCCAGACCAGTTTGTTGGCCCAATTTTGTGCTCAAGGGACTTGATTAGATGTTGTGCGTAAACAGAAGGGCTTAATTAGAAAACATGAGTTCACAGGGACTTGGCCGCACGAGTACATCGCGGTCTCCCCCAGCCCTTGTGGGATGATAGCTTTAATAGCTTGGACTGACTCCCCGACATCCTTGATTTTTCCCTCAAACTGATGGAAGGTATATAAGGAAGTATTAGGTGATCCGAGACCACTAGTCAATGTAGTCTCGGACCACTATAACACGGATACTTGGCATGGGGCCCTCTCTCTCTCTCATCCGGGAGAAATTACATTTAATGTGGGCCCCACGAGCGAGTCCCACCCCACATATGTTCGTTTTTTACTGGTTCGGGACCATGCTGACCGGTGGTCTGGATCACCTAATATTTTTCCAAAGGTATACTTGACTAATTTCAGAACTTGCCCCCATTATTGGGAACACAAGTACATGCATTCGACACTGTGATTGGGGACGAAAGAACGATAAAGAAAAGGGTCAGGCTTTATCAGATTCTGTTTCAGCAATCTTTGCTAGTTCAGAGAGACGAAACTTCATTGCATCCACTCAAAAGAGATGAACAGCAGCAGGTGATTAATTTAGCAAGAATAATTGCAGATCCACTACTTTAGAATGCAGTTCATGTCTCCATCGCAGGTTAAATAAAGTAAAATTCTGTACAACAAAAAGTCTTTCAAGACTCATCGTTAAGAGATACGTATGGTGAGCGTCTATCAACAGTGCTAGTGGCCATTCCACTTCAAGCATTGCATTCACTAAAAAGAGATGGACAGCAAGTGATTAATTTAGCAAGAATAATTGCAGATTTACTACTCAGTTCATGTCTCCATCGCAGGTTATATAAAGTACAAGTTCCGTACCACAAGTCTTTCTAGACTCATCGTTTATAAATGCATAGGGTGAGCGTCTATCAACAATTCTAATGCCCATTCCACTTCACGCCTGGATGATTGTATTTGGACTTGCCATTTCACTTTAGAGAACCGATCAATTTGGTTTAAGAATTCAATCTTTTGAAACCAGAGGTCATTGGGTCGATTGCTCGTTCTAGATTGGTGACCAATTGATCCTAGAGCCAATCACCCCTTGTTGCACCAATCTATTTAAAGGTTTTTGGGTTTAAACTTAGTTATCAATTGTTAAGAGTGAGAGAGGTATTCACACGGTAAATTGGGCAAGTACTTGGTGCAAGCCTCCTCCACAATCTGCAAAGTAAAAATCGAGGAAATATATTGTACAAGTTCAATGGAAAATTTAATATAAACTTCATAAATTTATTTACAGAACCTTTTTTCCCTTACCAGTTGAATCTTAAGCTGTTTATATTTGTGCAATTCATTCCATTTGATTAATTTTGTGGATGACACTAATGTGACATGGCCTGCACTTACATGGATAACTTATTATAATATTTTAATATTTTACGAACTTTTATTATTTTTGAATTGTTTCTTTTTCTTTCTTTTTTTACAACTATGGGGCTGCCAGCACTAGCCATAGGGAGGGCCCATGACCCTCATCTACCACGGGCTAGGGTCTCCACACCTTAGGCCCTTGCCAAGATCTAGACAAGGGCTGACACCTTCGCCTAGGCAAGGCTTCTTAGACCTTGCTTGTGCCTGCAACCTTGTCGGCCAAAATTTGTAATAACAAAAAATCTTTCTATTAGAGTTGCTTCAAAAAATTTCTTTTTGGTAAAGTTCTTTCAAAATCTATTTATCGTATGACATATCAATATTTTTCTGGTAAATTTTGTAAATAAATGTTAAAAGTTGTATATAGTTATTTAAGATGTTATGTCCATTTAAGCACCCCATGGACAAACTTACTTAGCCAAGCCAATTTTCAATGAATGTTGATATATCTAGCCTTATTAAAATAATTTTGATTCACCCATTCAATATACAAAATATTTTGGTTGTATAATCTTTTAGGATATTATAAATATGTTAGCAACAAGACTGAATACTATATCGGGCTTCACATGTTGCGTCAATCGGGCAGAAAACCCAAATTGAATAAGTTTGAATTTTCCTTGGAGGAGTTTGAAGGTTATCCGATCCGGGTTCATTTTACTTGGTATACATTTGAATAATATTGTAGAATTCTGGCAGGTTGTTTTTATTTAATTTCAAACAAGGACGCTTTTACACTTACAAATCTACTTGGGAGAGCAAACATTTTGATAATTCAATTACCTATTGGTTGAATTAAAACTGAGCTATGATTTATTTTCCCAATTGGTTAAAGTCAAATTTCATGTAGAGTTTTGTTCAATCATTCATTCAATCGATAACTATCAAGCAAGATTTTCAGAATGTTGTTTCCCAACCTCTTCAAAATTAGATAACTCTCTTCTCTTAATTTAAATTTAGGTTTAGATTTGCGGGTTTTTCCCTCTTGCACTAAATCTAGATATAGACCTGAGAGTTTTGTCATGCCTTGGACTTGAGCACGCGGCAGTCCCTGTAGATGATCTTGACCAGTCGATAAATTTGCAATGTTCCTAGGAGTTATTGCCCATCAATAAAAATAATTAGATAAATAAAGAAATGCAGCGAAATTAATAAATAAATCCTTGACAACTGGGGCTAAAGGAAAAGTCGATCGATTAAGCTCGAGACTGGAGTTTACAATGTGTATTTACAAAAGTTCAACCCATGTACATGTACAATAAAAATTGATAGGCCATGGTCACCTAAATAAGAAGTGAAAAACTTGAATCCACTATGTATAGCAAAAATGGTGGGGAAGGGAAAAATGAGCTGACTATCAAAAGAAAAGAAACTGACCCTAAGGTGCTAGGTGAGTTTGAGTCATAAGGATCTATCACACTATCACTAGGAGGATTTCCAAGCCAGGGGTCAATATTCCATAGCTCGTAGCCATCATAGGGTTCCTCATGGTAGTCCATGTGAAAGACCAAAGGACCCCTAACCTCACCAACGTACCTTACCTAATATTGGTGAGGCACCGAGCAACGAAGGGACTCATCCCAATCCCAAAATCTTCTTCTCATGTTTCTCCACTATGTAGCAAGAATTGGTCTCGATTCCATCAATCACCTACCCGCTATCCTCGAGCTCATCAGGTACCAACTCCTCCAAGTCCTCCTCCTCATACACCTCCATCTCTTCCACAATCTAACCACTAACCCTCCAATGGATCCATGTTGAGCACCTGTAAAAAGGGTTATGACAACTAATGAGATAAAGCTCAGTGAATTTATGCCATAATTCCTAATAAGGAGGGCACTCATTCTAGGGTTCCTATCCATCTAACTAAGTTAATTCTCTTGTCACACGGGCCTCCAGGCCTGATTATCTCGTTAACTCGCTAGTCTACACTTGACACCCGTCCCCAAATCACTCAGTCAACCACAATCAGCACAATCAAATAACAATTACAACTCAATCAATTATCAACTATAATACAATCACAAATGACAATTAATTCACCAACCAATTGTGCAACCAATAATATTAAAAAGTTAAATTAAAAAATAAAATAAAATAAAGCACACTTATTCATGAAATAAATCTTAGACAAATTCTAATTAGTCAACCGCCTAGGCCTGCTAATTAGGGATTCGCCCATGTCCTTATTGCAAATTTATAATCCACCATTCGATAAATTATGGGTGTTATCACCTCAATTGGCTGTAATTTAGCCAACCACTCCTCGTCCACAAATTTTACTAAAAAATACCTATTGTCCACTTATATTAGGAACTTGCCTTTAATTAACCAAAAATTAGTAAATTATCTCTGATTACCCAAATTTACCAGCTAATTATCAAATTAGCAATAGCTAATTAATTATCAATTCACCCCTGTCAACCCAAATTTACCAATTTGCCCGTAATGATCAATTTCCTAAATTGGCTATTGGCCAATTTACCAAATTGCCCCTATTGGAAAATTACTAAATTAACCAAGAATAACGAATTACCAAGCCTTAACAGTCAAATTGACCAATTTACCCTTAATTGGCCAAAATAACCGAATGGCCCCTAATTTGCCCAAAAATTACTAAATTGCCCCTAAATATCCAAATAATCACCAGATTAGCCCAAACACTTCTAAAATTTACTAGTAAAGTGAATAATCACCCTAATCAAGTATTAGGAGGTAAACTCACACTCGACTCAAGCTATCAAGCGCGATTGGAGGTGTCATATAAAAAAATATATGATGGTTTTAAGCTTTTAATAAGCTTTTGCCTCTAAATGATATATGATGGTTGCATTTATATAAAAAAATAACCTATTCAGTTGAATGTAACAAAATGCTTCCTAGGATCAATTTTTCTACTCCGACATCTATAATGATAAAATAGTAATAATAAATATTAGAAATAGTAAGAAATATTGGCCAAACATTAGAATAGTAACCCCAAAATTTAAATATCTTACTGGTGAAAGGAGAAAATCCATTCATAATCCCTAATGACATGGTGTATTATAGTTGCATCTATACAATAAAAATTGTAACGATTAATAGAATGTAAATACAAATGTTAAACTCAAAGGACACACCTGATTATGGAAATTTAGATTTACTATAAAACCACTAATGATGCTAAAACAAAATGCATTATTAGTTTGATTTGAATTTCTTCAATAGTTTAGCAAATGAGTCTCATCATGCGTCGTTTGGACAACCAATTCTACCATACAAAATAAGAAATATATTAATTGGCATAATGTAGGATAAGTATAATATGAAGTAAACATATTAACCACATATATATGTCATTGGGGATGTTCCTTTCTTAAATATATGTCATGTAGCATAACTTACCTCAACTTCCTATTAGCATTGGGGATGTTCCTTTCTGAAATTTTTTATTCTTTTTCTCACTTGAGCTTTTAAACCTTCTATAACTTGTTTCCTTTCCTTTCTTTGAAGATGGTCTAATAACGACATCTCACACAAAGAAGCGTCATTATTATTATCACCACTAACATCTTCTGTTACAACCATACTTGAGTTGTATAATGAAATTTCAGCCACCGTTACATCCAAGTTCTTCTTCTCTATCCTCATAGTATTTCCATCTTGAGCTCCCACGCTCATCACTTCAAAAGAATCTTGTATCAATGTGGGAAATGGATTACATGTAAGTGGACCCGATGACATTTCATGAGATGCATCATTTAAATATCGATGTTTTGCACATTTACTCCATATATATTGGAAGATGGAATGGATGAAATCAATGTATTCTCAATCCAAACATGCAAAACATGGAAACACAACCGCCCTTTTGATTCAGATAATTTGCATTCACAAGTAATTGAAAGTCAATCGAGTTAAATTTGACAACAAGTTCACCTTCAATTCCCTCACACTTGAGAGTATATTGATAAATGAACCGATAAAAAGTAGTACATGAAACCCGTTGAGAAATGTTTTAAAGAGATTCATCACTTGTAAAAATAGCACAAGTGTACACCGAACAACATGTGTCAATATCCTATTATTCAAAATCTACAATTTAGGCTTCCCACGAGAACTATCATCTTGACCTTCAATTTCTCTCATTTGTTTCATTTTTTCTTCATAGTGGTAAACAAATTCTACGAAGGTCAATGTCTTTGTCAACATTTTTTGAAAGACATTATTGCTCTCACTCCTTTGACTTGATCTTATATCAGAATAAAAAGTATCTTAACCAAAAGCCCAACTTCATTTATGTCTCAGCTCGTATAAAGCCAGCTATTCTTTTTAGTACCCCATTCCTCTTTGATTTTCGTCCAAGTAGATTCAAATTCATCTTATGATTTGCATTTATACATAAGTTTTAAGAAATATTTATCCCTAAACCTTAACTTGTGGTAAAGATGTAGAATATTTTAATTGAATTTTTTTTCTATGTGCCAAGTGCATAAATGGTTTTGAGTATTCGCAAAGACCATTTGAGTGGCTTTTGCTATAGCTTGGTCTTAATGAGTGAAAATGATTTTGTAGTCTTATTTCCCATGGACTTTAAAAATACCTAAAATAGCCAAATAAATAAATTTGCGACTTCATCTAACAAAAATGCACAACCAAATATAGTATTCTTCTCATGATGATTAACTCCAACAAAAGGTGCACATGTCACGTTATACTTATTTGTATTATACATCGTATTAAAAATTAAAAAATGACACTGCAAGTGCCATAACTTGTGTCTCACTTTAGTGCCAAAACTTTCTGCCGGATAACTTAAGTGTAAATTGGAGAAGAAATGATCACTTAAGTGCCAACTCCAACCAAAAAATGACATGGTTGGCCGAAAGTGCCAAGTCAGCATTTAAAATGATAAAAAAATAAAATTTATGTTATGTTTCATTTTTAAATAAGAATATATTCCATGTGGCTTTTTATTTTATTTTTATGCGACATAAGTTTTTAATTTTATTAAAATTAATAAAAAAGGTCAAAAGGGAAGGCACCTCACTGACGTTACCTCATCCTCGATAGTAAGGGTAGGAATGGTCAACGGGGGTCGTCAGCTCCCGGCCACACTGTCCATGGGTTAGCAACCCTCACCAACAGCCGGTAAGGCCCCCCCTCGGCAAGCCTTTGCCTATATCTAGGAGGCCCTTGTTAATTAGGTCGATTGAGAATTGTCCGGCCGCTAGAGGATCTTTTGAAGTGCTTGCTATGGTAGGGATCCACCATGGATGAGCTCACGGGATCGTCTTTTGCATCATCCATTGTTCCAGTGGACAAGGAGTTAGATGGAGAAACGATAGGAACTCGACCCTGAATCGGCTCGATCAAGCAAAACGCATATGGGAAAAAAAAACTTGGATGACGCCAAGCGAAGCAAGGACAGATGCTTCGAAAGAGTGGATATAGAAATGTTGATTGATATCCTTCACATGTTTCTAGGGTTTATCAGTCGAGTACGGAGGAAGAAGATGGGGGTAAGGTCTGTAAGAGGCATCATTATCCCTCACATCCTTGGTTTATCAGTCCATAAGTTGGATATTTGCAGGAGCCCTCATCGGCCATCAATGAGTGTCACCGACCCATGACTAGCGTGGCTGGGGACCAGTGACCCTTGTCGACCATCCTCATAGATTGGTGACCCTCGCCCAACTCAGGGAGGGTCATGACTTTTGCCCACATTTGGGAGAAGGCTTGGGGGGGGGGGGGCTTCATTAGCCGTCTGCGAGGGTCCCCGACCCATGGCTGGCATGGCCGGGGGCCGGTGACCCCCGTTGACCTTCACTACCCTTACTAGCGAGGTGGGGCCAAGGCAACGGCAAGGGCTTACCGCCATTTCCCTTAAACCCCTTATTTTTTTAATATAGTTTTTGGTATTGTAATTTTTTATTATATAAAATGCTGATATGGCACTTTTGGCAAGCTACGTGTACTGCTAACCTGGACTTCTCTTCTATGTTGCTTCTGCCTTCTGCTGCAATAAAAGGTTGAATTGTGCGTCCTTCAACAGCTTCTACCTTCCTGTGCGAAAACTAAGCCCTAATTTGAGGAACTCCCAATCGACGTCACTCCTCCCTCGATACACTCCTTCGTTGGCCTCGCTAGCCGCTCTTCATCAACCTATCTCCTCCGTCGCACTCGCTCGCTGCTCGCGTCGCCGCTTGCCACCTTCTGTTGCCCTAATTTAGCTAAACCAGGTTGACCTTGTGACCGAATCAGACTGCTTGCCACCCTCAATTCCAAGCTGGATGGGTCGGTCCATGGTCTAAAAAATTGAGAACCAACACGTGCAGGTTGGTCTTCAAGTTAAGTACGAGACCAGCCCAACCCGGATCATGCTCACCCCTATGCCCAACAACCTACAACTTGAAAGAATAGATCATTAAGGTACAAGACGTTGAAAAAGCAACACATTTTATGAAATTGAATACCTAAATGATAGGTTGTGAGAGGAGAATGGAAACTTTGGTCTTCAACACTTCCCAAACATTTTTGCCCAATATTTCTCTATAACAAGCCTCTATAAGTCACTATGTCCTTGTATAAATAAGTAACTTGAACCTTTCTAACCTAGCTAGTAATACTCTGGAGACTCAAATTCAAAATAAAATATGGGACTTATTAATAATAGCGTAAAAATGCACTGTGGTAGAGGCGGAGGTGGTTAGAACTCAAAACATAATAGTTGCCATTGATGAGGCTCTTATGAGCGAGAGAAAGGGAGAAGGAGTGACTCCTAGAGTTAATAGCAAAAGTGAAGGTGAAGTTGGGCCTAAGGCGGAGGGATAGATTTAAGCTTTGGATGCGACCAGTGGGCTCATGCGAGGGAGAGGTTTTTGATAATAAAGAAAGAAAGGACATAAGGGGAACAACCGCTTAGGGGACGCTGCTTGAGGTCTTCTTTTCTTCTTCTGAGGAAAGAGCGAACGCGAGAAAAGATGTGAGTCCCCAATAAATGCCTGCAAATGAGGATAGCATTTGGAAAAGAGAAAGAGAAAGGGAGGAGGGGCGAGGTATTCTTTTTGGGAGAGAAGGTAGTGGTCCACAATAAATGCTTGCAAATGAGAAATAAGAGCTACAAGTGCTAGATATGAAGGCTATTTGAGAGAGAAGAAATTATATTTTGTATAACTATTAAATCTTTGGACAGCCAGTCCTACCTCTGACATGTGACTCCACATATCACTTCTCAAGTGGTTTAGGGCCACACTGACATGGATCCCAGACCACCTAATATTTTCTCCTCTCAATAGATCAATTATTATTCCTTTCAGGAGTAGGGAGTTTATCGAGTATCTCTAACTAAGAAATAAAACATTGGCACACTTTTGGAGAACTACCCAGGTTTGTGCCAATCAACATTAGCACTAGTTTCGAATAATTTTTCAAGTTAAGGCAACCAATTCAAGAAGCTCCATACAACTTTGTTTGCAACTGAGGAATGAGGTGAAAACATCTCAAACTGCATATTTAGACCTAGCAGCTGGCCATTTCCTATGAGAGTAGCGGATTATGGTAGATACTTTGGCATGCAGGAAAATAGAAGTCACAAATTGTTCTCCTTCAGAATGATCCATTGCATGGTTTCAATTCATTACTGACTTTTAACAACTACTTCATAGCTGAAGTAGCTTATGTTGTATAGTCAAGATGATAGCCATAGGACCAGACAATCGATCTAAGCGCCCACCTCAAGAAAATATTTGAGAGACACTGTAAATGCAAGCAATAATTCACAAATTAGTCTTCGAATGCTAGACATTTTCTCATCTAACTTTTGCTCTCTCTTTAGCAGTAGGGTCCCCTTTCCAAAGGAAAACTCCACACTTTTGCCCAACCATTTTAACTACTTTGACAATTTTTAAACCGTGCAAGCTTTAAAAGTCGTAATTTGATCATTTTATGAGAGGCCTACAATCTTTGATGGAAGTCTTCCAGAAAATCCAAAATCATCATAATCACAACCAACAAGAACATAGGGTTGGCTGATTGGTCATGCTGCTTGATTTGATTGATGGGTCAAAAAACATATAAATATATGTATATGTATATATTTTTTAGCTTAACACTCCCCCTTACATATAGATCAATCTCTAACACATAAATGAATGAGAGCATACTCACCTTAAAGAGGTAACTAAAGACCATGATAATAAGCAACATAACATATGAGAAATTTTGATTCATTAGCATGTGGTTGTACAATGCTAATAATAAACAAGTAGAACGTCGAAAGTTATTGGAATTTTGACATAACAAGTAAAATGTAGTAATTTGCTAATCCTTCAGAAGGGGTTCTTTCTAGATTCAAATTGTACGTTATGATCATAACTTGCATTCTTCAAATAGCCTATTAAAAGGAATTGTAAAAAAAAATCATGCTTTAAGTTTTGCCAACCAGTAACTCTAGGGCTATGTGTCATGATTCTGCAGTTCCCTGGTCATGAATTAGCCTGCATAGTGCATGGCAAGTAGTACACACAAGCTAGCCTTCCTTCTCTACTTGCTCTCAATAAACTTGTATTGGATCGCATCATGCCTAACTTAGCTCAAGCATTCTATTCCTCGAGCGAGACATAGAAAACTTTAGGCATAATAATTGGTTTGGGCTGTCATAGCCTCATCGAGGGAGCAGCATCAGCGCTTAGGCCAACCCCGAGAACTCCTTGGATATATTACTTTTATATACTAAATCTTTTAGCACAAATCAACGTAATGTTGCTTCAACAAATTAATTATATCTTCTCTTTTGCATTTTAGACTCAGCTATGATGACGCCCCAACTTCCTCTCATAAAAGTACTCAAGTAAGGAACAATCCTAGTGTCACTTTGGTTCATGACATTTCCCATTCTCAATTCCACAACGCTCTCTTTGCATACCGTTATGTCACTTCACACGTTCTTTAAATACTAATGGACCACTTTGGTTTATACATTGAATAGTCTTAAACTATTGATGGACCACTTTGGATCTTATATCCAAGGGATAAATTTACCAGAATTTCTATAACTTTGCACGAAAGTTATAGTGAGTCATAAAACTTACAAAAAGTACAATCGAGTTATAAAACTTGTTAAGTTGATTCAATCAAGTCCCTCCGTTAGATCCGTCTAATTTGATGAACGAAAAATGCTTACCTGGACATCATAAAAAATTGACACATCATCAATTTCCGTTCGTCAAATTAGACAAAACTAACTAAAGGACTTAATTGAATAAACTTGACAAATTTCATGATTCAATTATACTTTTTTCAAGTTTTAGGACTCACTTGCACATTTGTGCCAAGTTATAGGACTTTCGGTGCACTTATCTCAATGACAACACTTGCCGTATAGAATAGACCACGCCACTTCTAACTTCCCTTGATCAGTGTTGTTCGAGCATTTTTAGTCACTCGGGCTTTTCCTCGACAAGTGTGGTATTTGGAGACAATTGTATCATTTAGCAACACCTTCTTTCACCTATTTAGTTTCTCATGATCTTAACAGAATAATATAGGTTCTTGCCTTGTTGATAACGTGGGATCAAACCATCACCAAATTTCACCAAATTGATCTAGCAACATTTTCCTTATTCAACCGAATAAGGTCTTTCTAGTGATTTCATCCCAAAAGGCGATTGAGAGCTGCACTTTGTTCATGTCACTTTGGTCTAGCGATTCACTGTTGGCTTTGGTACTATCGGGTAGATTAGAGGTTTTATCTAACTCAACCCATTTATTGAAGGGATCTAACTTTGATGCCATATGGCATGAGCCCATGATCAATTGGTTGTGGAATAGCCCATGTGATGCCTAATGAGCAGTAAACACCTATGCAACCTTTATTCTATAGTTATTTTGAATAACATAAAGGTGAATAGCTTCATTGTATTGGATCGTACCACACTCAGCTCAACTTGAGTATACAATCTCTTGAGCAACACACACAAAACACTTTAGGCACAACAATTAGTTTCGACATGCCATGGACTCATCAGGATAATGGTATCAACTATTGACCAATTTGTGCACAAGAGGCAACCTCCCTTTTAGAGCTTCTTAGATAATAACCTTTATATTTTAGAACTCTTAACACAAACCAACCTGATGCTACTCCCATGAACTAATTGTATCTTCTCTTACATATCTCAAGCTCATCATAAAGGTGCCATTAGCTCTACTCAGAAGGATAATGAGTATAGGAGAATCATTGTGTCACTTCGATTTATGGCATCTGCATCCTTGATTTCATGAAACAAATTGCAAATAGCTTTCAAAACAAACAAGATAAGATTTCTCCAAGTGTTATTCATGAAGTAAATGCCTGGATTTTGTAAGTACTCAAATTGATTAAACCATTCCTTAATTTTTCAAAGATGAGTAAAAAGCAAGAAAAGGGTTGAGGCACAAGAAATCTGCTTACCAAAGAGAATTTGATGTGTCTCATAGGATGCAAAAAATTGAAAATATCTCTATATGAAAATAAGTATGTTATATTTATAAATGGGATAAATTTACTAGAAATCCTACAACTTAGCACGAAAGTGCAAATGAGTCCTATATTTTGAAAAAAAAAAGCAATCGAGTCCAAAAATTTGTTCTATCCATTTGGAATGCCAAATTACACTTTTAGATGTGATTCAACTTTCCAACATACTATAAAAGCACCAAATTTAGGTCGAATGATAGATTTGGCTTCAATTTTTTTTTGTCTCATATAAAAATTATCTTTAGGTCGAGTGACAATTTTGACGCCAATTTTTTTTGTCTCATAAAAAAGCACCTATTTTAGGTCAAGTACCAATTTTACCCTCAACTTTTTTTTATCTTATGAAAAATCACAAATCTTCATCCATATCTCAAATATAGTCTTTTGTTGACTCTCTGTCAAAAAGTCGCCTTTATTTTATAATATAAAAAATGTATTCTAGTCACGAGCTTGACAAATCTCATTCATGGCTTCTCTTTAGATTATGACAAAAAGACAGTTTTGCCAAAGAGATTTAATGTGGAGATCTTTTTTACTCGTTGGTGAAGTGTAAGATATGATGAATTGCTTCAATCTTTGTTGCAACCTACATAAGTAGGGTCTGGAAGCATCACTTGTAAAGATATCCAAATCAACATCCCTAAAAAATGGTTCGACTGCATTATATAATTGTAATCTGATTCGACTCATCAACTACAAACACAGACTCCCCCAATCTCATGCCTCGTGTGACATTTGGGCATTCCGATTTTAAAGTTATTTAATAATTTAAATATTTTTAGGAGTCAACATTAATTTATTGAGGCTAACTAGAAATCAACTGAGACGTGAGAATATCATCTCAACTCCTCAAAATCAAAGATTCCAAGGTACAAAGTCTAGTTTATGCTAATATGTCTTTTATTGCACTTTTGGTACCTTACTAGTTGATTGTTAAATTTGAGGTGGCCATGGACTCTTACTCATCATGTAAAACTTAAGAGGTCAGTCAAAGTCACTAAATGTCCATGTGATTGTTTCATGCAAGTCTAAACTAAAACTAGACTAGTCTAAAAAAAAGAAATGAACATACAATTTATTGAAGCATGATACGAAAAAAAACACTCAAAGTATTGAAAAGGCGATACAGTAAATAACTACTCAAACAATTGAATGAAATTATCAAAATACGAGAACATAAATCTTGCAACTCATTGGGTAGTGAGTCATACATTGTCTCATTACAAGTATCGAGATATTAGCCCTTGGAAGCTAGCTATTGAAAGATAAAGCAAGTTTAAGCAAAAAAAAATTGATTAAATAGCATCTAAGTTAGACTACCCTAATAATTTATTAGAGGAAGTGATGCTAAGTCTAGATAAATTTATTAAACAAAGCATATAGTAATTGACCCTAATATGCTTAAACTAGTATGATCTTGTTGAATTTATGCTAATCCTTTTACAACATTAAGACCAAAAGAGACATTGATTTAATACTATCAACTCCATGTGTGCCACCTACTCAATCGCCATCACGAACTGTAACTTATGAATATCGATCTTGACATTCTAATGTTCATCCAACACACAAATAGTATACATCCATACCGAGTGAAGCATACCAAGTGTAATCATACATCTAAACATCCACCTATAAAGCTAAATAATACCCAAGATTAACCCAAGAAATCTTTGGAGTCATTAAATAATTAATCTATCAACAAGGTCAGCTTCTTTTTCATTTTCTTTTGCAAAAACCATGTTGATTAATTAGTCTCGGCTAATTCTATGCTAGAATTCGATTTTTGAAGCAAGGCTAGGTTTACTAGATAAAACTTTAGTTAAAATTTTTGGAAGAAAGAATCCATATTTTTATTATTTATTGATTATAATATTATAATATAATTTAATAAAGAGTCAAGCTCCAAACTAGGTTGGGTTCAGACTAGGCCCAAACATAGGGAGATGGGCTCGAGAACCCAAATTCACGTAAAAGGGTTTCTTATAAAAGGCTCAGACTAGGCCATCCTGGCTCGTGCTGCAAATTGGGTTTCTGTAAAAAGGTTCCCTTTTACTTCTAAATAACAAAGTAAAAGGCCAAACTCTCTATTCAGCCAACCCACTAGTAATTTCTATTTTTCCAATCGACCTAACTAAAAAAAAAAGAATTAATCCACAAAATGAATGGGCTGGCCCAATAAACACTCGCCTGACTCGGCTAATGGCGTAGCGCGCCAACCTTTTCGACCTCTCTACATTCATCTTCTTTGTAGATCTCATCACGAAAGATTGATATGAGCAAAGGTAAGGTGAACTGAACCGACTTACCCCTTGGCCATCCCTTATAAACATCAGCACCATGACATGGCTCGTCACCTTTGGCCATCCCCTATAAACATCAGCATTGTAACACGACCCATCACCTTTGGCCATCTTAATCGGCTCAAGGATGGCGGTTGTGTGATGAGTTCGAGGTGACCTGAACCATGACCATTCAATTTGGAGAATCTTCAAGCTAAGGTCCTAGAGACAATGAGTCATGACAAATGGGGGGAATACTTAGTGAAAACACTGAGATTGGGAGATGAGAAATTACTAGAGGATGTTGCTGACCAGAGGTTGTAGTTGTCACGACCTATCTGTTGAGGGGCCAACTCGGGGGAAATAGGTTTAGAGATATTATCTATAAGGAGATTCAAATTGGCATCCCTAAAAAACGGCTTGAATATATCATTTAATTGTAATCTGATCTGATTCGTCCATTATAAACTCGAGCTCTCCTAAGTCCATATCTCGCACGACTTTGGAAAATCTTACAGAAATTCTAATAATGAAAATCATATATAAGGAGTCGCTAATAGCATATTAAGGCTGGTTAGAAGAAATCAAGTGAAATATGGGAGAATGCTTCACTTTTTAAGCTACCAGAGATTTAGGGACGGGGACTTGATTATACTAGTAAGTAAACTAGTGCCCCTTCAGTTCCTAGGCTTGATCATCTTGTTAACTAGGATATTTTCATGTAGTCTTTTTATCTACTACGAGACTAGTTCACTATTGATAATGCATTATCTTTATATAAATCCCAACCATGCTAAATGAAAAATAATAATCAATGTAATGAAAGTGCGCACACAAATATAATCAAAAAGAAATGTGCAATCAACAATCCTAATATTATCTCTAAAAGAAAAATCAAACAAAACACCCCATAATGTAAAGCTCTAAGAACTTATTCAATTGAATTTAAATTTTTTAAGAGTTTCTCATCTATTTTGCTAAACTAAAAATGTTTATTCAAAAAATCTAAAACTAATTCAAGACTTATAGTATTAATAATAAAAATATATGAAATCAATTGTGGTCACTATCCTAGACATTTTTTCAATTTTTAATTTTCTGAATTTTTCATACTTATTTGTTTTTTGAATTTTTTGGATTTTTTATTCAGATTTTTTATTTGCTTATTTTATTTTTATTTTTAATTCGAAAAAAGACTTTGGACCAGGTAAGAGGAGCCCAATCCAACTTGCTGACCCAGACCCTAATGGTCCAGATTAGGTCTAGGAAGTGGGCCAAGCTTAAGGCCCAGCTCGATTGAAAAAAAAACCTCAAAACATAATGGGCCAAAATGAATATGCAGCCCACATTACTAGCCCTAGTCACAAATTTATTTATGATAAAGCCCATAAACCAAATCTTTCTAAGAGAGGCCCAAATCCATAAATAATTTTTTATAAATAACACAAGCGCTGACCTCACCGCCACCAGCACAAGGAACTAAGAAGAAAAACAAACCCAAATGCCTGACCCAAATTCAAAATTTGGATTTTGATTTTATATTATTTTTTCTGCATCGTCTTCTTCAAATACTTTTTAATTTCTTTTTAAAGTCACGACATGTAAAAATAAATATTCTAGCATGTAATATCAAACTTTGTGGACGACACCGATGGCTATCAAGTTCAACCCGTAACGGTTAAAATCGGCCGTCGACAATAAACTTTCAACAAATTTTTCGACTGCTGATTCAACCCTCAATGAATCAATAAAATTGCAAATAAAGAACATTAATCAAAACACATGCAAATAAAGTAGATGCAATGAATATAACTAATTAAAGCGGCCTCTAATCGCAAATGTCGTAGGTGTAGGGAGATTTTTGACGAGGTAAGGTTTGTCAATGGCCAACTCAAACAATGAGGAAATATGTCATGAAATCACCAAAGAAAGAGAGAAGGGGGAGGGGGGATTAGTCGTGATTCAATAATTAAATCTATCAGTCATTCATAAAATTTAATTTCAAACACCGATCTTAAAAGAATCGAATCTTGATTCAATAAAGAAGAAATGAAGCGATCAATCTAATGACAATTTTATCCGACGCCGAAGTAGATGTGGATTTCTAAAGCTACAAACGTCGATAATGATCAAAACAAAAACTCTCCACCTCTTTTTTTTTTCCTTCGCATTTTCTCTCCTTCTTTTACCTTATCTTCCGTACACTCTTGCTCTCTTTTCTTGTTTTTCTTCCCTACCCTCTCCCTTTTCTCTCACGTGCGCTCTCCCTTTTTGTTCTTTTCTAGCTACCTCCTTTTTTTTTATGCTCATACGTTCCCCTCCCTTTTTTCTCTCTCTCCTCTCTTTCTTCTTTTATCCTCTCCTTTGTTCTCACCCTCAAAACAGACGCCCCCTCATTTTTTTTCTTCTTTTTAATCCCCCACTGTCAATGCATATAAAACCAATAAGAAAGGGATTTTTCAGATATTTTTAAATAATCTCTGTTGAAAATATATTTCCTCTTTTTTTGTCTATTGTTTCCCTTGTTTCTCCCCTTCCTTTTTCTCTCAATGTTTCCTTAGGAAACTTATTCCTTCCTTTGCTGTCTTGATTATGTTTCCTTTTTTAGGAAAATTTGAGGTGTCAACAGTAGTCATGGTAGTAGAGGCGGTCAGCTTCGAACGTCGCTCTCCTTCCCTTCCTCATTATGTTACACTTCAATTATTCGTGCCTTTCTCTCGCCCCTATCCCCCTTCTCTCTCTCTCATTTCTTTTTTGGTTCTTTTCTACAGACAAACTCCCCCTCTCTTTTCTTCTTTTTGTTATCTTTATCATTTCTTCTCCCCCTCTTTCCTGTTCTTTGACTGAAGCTCTCCCTCTTGTCTTCTTTCATCCCATCCATCATCTCTCTCAATCTTTTCCTCTTTATGCGTCTGTCCCCATTTTTCCTCCGGTAGGCCCCATTCTCTCCTTTTCTTTTTTTTCCTCTCTATTGATTATTATTCTGCTTTAAGTCCCCATCAATCTGCCATCGCATCCCTGTTTTCCCCCCTTCTTCCTTGCGTGACAGGCTCTCTTCTTCTTCTTCTTCTTCTTCTTCTTCTTCTTCTTCTTCTAATTTTACTTAATTTTTTTAATATTTAACTAAAAGTTTTAGATTTTATTTTTCAGTATTTTCCCCAGTCACCTGCCAAGTCCTCTAAAGTCCCCTTTTTTCTTTTCTTTTTATCTCTATTTAATTTTTAAGAAAATGAAAATAAAAATAAAAAGAATTTCCAAAATTTTAATTATTAATAAATTTCTTTAAAATTAACCTAAAAATAATTCATTGAATCGACAAAATTAAATGTCAACAGTCACCTCATTTTGAAGAGGAGTTCGAAGAGATTCTATTCAGAAATAAGATATGCATAAATTTTACTGACAAGGAGAGATAAAATACTTGACTTTATTTTTTTTGTTTTGCTTTTTTAAGGGTGGGAGAAACACTTACATAATATTTGTGACAAAGTATTGATAATAATGATTCCACTAAATGAAGATAGAAGATTACGTTGAGTGCATCAATCTTCCAAGACTACAAGCGTCAATCAATTGGATAGCGAAAGTCAAACATAATCCCTCAGAGACTTATTGTTGGAAAATAAAGTTAGTTAAAGGCTTCATTCGTTTCGCTAAAAATATAGTATTTTTTGAAAATATTTTCCATGAAATCATTTTTTCTGGAAAATGTTAATATTTTCAGGTATTCGTTTGAAATTTATGGAAAATTATAAAAAATATATTCTTAATTTTTTTTTTGTTATACATTAACATGTCGCTAGCCACAAATTTCGCTAGGCTCCCACGAGCTCTCGGCTTGTCACCAGAGACCATGAACTTGTCAATCCAAGGCAAGCCTCGAGCTCCCATCTTGAGGTTACGAGCTCGCTATTAAAGGTCGTCGGCTCGCTTGCCTTAAGCAAAGTCGAGGCATGCTACTAGGGGCCACGATATTTACAGGTAAACAAAGGAGACATAAAATGTTTTTCAGTTTCAAAAAAGCGGAAAAATTTTCCTCACTTTTGAAGTTGTTTTTTCTAGTGGTGGAAAATATTTTCCTTGGCTATTTTATTTTTCGTAAGACAAACAACGGAAAAGTCAAAAAATATTTTCAAAGTTATTTTCCGTGAAACGAACGGAGCCTAAATCTAATGAATTGATTCAAATGAAGTCTAAATTAGATTATACCGATCATTCATCAAGGAAGTTATGCTAAGTCTAAACGGATTTTATTAAATTAATTTAATAAATTTAAACTGACATGATCCTAATGAATTCATGTTAGATTATTACAAAATTAAGATTGGAAGGGACATCGATCTAGCACCATCAAATCCAGTAGAGCCACCTCCTCGATTGTCCTCACGAGACATAACCTAACGAATATTTATTTTGACATTCAAACATTCATTCAATAAATCAGAATATACATTCAATCAAAGCATAGTATCATCAACGTTCATATTAATTCAATCAAATTGTCTTTGGGTTTGATTTGAACTTAATCATGTATTTAATTACCTTAAGCCATTCTTATAAGGATATGCATACATAAATATAAACGGGTAAACCAATGAAATAGGCTGATGTCTACTAGGTATTAGGTAAGATGACCATAGTATTCTTTTTAACTCGTCCCCAAACTAAAAGAGAATTTTTTTTTAATAAACATGGAAAAGTACCTTCGGGATTAACATTCAATATGATTAACTAAAAAATTGATTTCTACCTATATGGAAACTTGAAAAATGATTTGTAATTAGTTAAAATTCTAATAGATTCTTTCATAAATGACTATTTTCAAAAGGGTCATGTTTTTCTGATGCCGTGTTTTCCTTCAATTAATCTCTTGATTGATGAATTATTATTAACATGTATATTACTCATATTAAAATTCAGCATATTTACATGTGGCTGATGTTTCATAATTTGTAATTCACCAATTAGAATTATGATTATAGGAAGTTTTCTCGGACCAAACATGAAAAAAAAAATACAGAATCTTTCTGATGCACTAACACATCAAATAGCCAAATTAAGATGAGAATAGTTAATTTGAAAACAACAGCACCTATTCTTTTATTATCATAGTTCTAAAAAATAATAAGAAGATGGTGGTCATATTTTTTATAGAAGGACTAATATGTCGGAAGAAGAGTATATAGGTCGAAGACTAAGTTTCATTGAAGAAGAAAAAAACATCTAAGAACTTGATTGAACAAATTGTAGAAGTTTAGAGATTTGTAGTAGCTTTATCAAACAAAATTCAAATTATTTCCATCATCTTATATTTACAAATGATCTAGCCCAACATGTTTCAAATATATTTATGGTCAACTCTCTTGAATCAATCTCCTTTGTTTGAAAATAAAAAAGGATAGGGGTGGAACCAAGGAAGTTTTATTCGTGATGTGGAATTAAACGCTTCCAAAGATAAGGTTGACATGCCCTCGTCTTTGCAACTTTATTAAAACGGAAGAAAGGACTACTATTGCGCAAAGCCCAGTGCATCGACACATACAAAAGCTGAGCATGCTCTTTCATTTTGGGTACTTGAGAGAAGAACCGATCGACAGAGGGAAGCGTGACTGAGATGAGCAAGAGATATGTTGTGGCTTAAGAAACCCAAATGGACTTATAGAACCGAACCTCCCTAATATCAAGAGCTCGAGTTTCAGGACTTGCAAGAGCAAATCAAGAAGAAGATAACAGGAACCAGGACGGACAATTGATCGGTGAAGTTATGACAATGGGCGACTCGAGAATCGCAAGAGTGGTAAAAACAGGTTCGATGACAGCCCACTCGAGTAACCCAGATATGTGCTTTCAGAAGCTGAAACTGTGGTAACAGGATGCTGTTGGAGGCATCACCTTGGGGTTTCGCGGGCGGTGCGATATTTTGGAAACTTAAAGCTTCTGTGAGACCTAAAACCTTCTGTCTTCTTTGGCAGCTATCGAATCCCAGTTAAGCCAGCGGATTTACATTTCTCATTGGCATCTGTCCACAGTGAAATCTCTAGTTGTTTGGCGAAATATTACGCAAGCTCTCTCGGGAACTCAGGCTACTCGCGTCATACGAGCGGGTATATCCCTCGACGAGTCTAGAAATTTTTCTTAGTGAGGGCAAAGTTTGTTCGATAATTACTCTAGTAGTAACATAAAGCTCTCACCTTTCTGGGACCACGACGATTATTAAATTGATGTAGGTTTTGTTTGTCTGCTGAAGCTAATTGTCTAGAAGTTTTATAATAATTTAAAACTTTGTCGGCTCTTAGGGGGGCAAATTCAAATGAAATCATCTACAGTAGACTTAAAAGCGCATCTTGTGAGAACTTTTACGGGATCGGAGTCGGGCAGCGATCGACATCTGCAGGAGGTAATTGTGGAAGTTTACACCAGCTAGCGATGGTTCCCAGGAGGTCCTCCTTCTGGCATGATGATGCTTTATTGTTTCATGATGATGCTTGATTGTTCTTTTGTGGCGTCACACTACTTTCCCGCTTGGTGCTTGTAGGCTTTCCATGCAAATTCCCATGATGCTGTTGGATCGGATCTTCAGAATGCAAAGTTACGCTCGTCCGAGGAAGATTCATCTGTCCGTAGGACCCAATTCAACTGCTCACATCAAGCGTCTTTCTTTTCGCACGCCGGGCTAAGCGGCCTTCCTCCGCTTTTTCTCGCGACAGTTGCCACGTGGAGCCTTGACATAGGTCCAAAATCAGTTGCCGTGGACCGATGTCAAGGCTTGTGATTATCCGTCTATTTCTCACTTTTCCACTGTATCATCATTCCCCTCCCCTCTTTCGTTTTCCCTCCTTAATTTTTACTTTCTAATGGAGAAATTATACTGTTGACAACGAGATGAATCGTCTACAATTTCATGATATTATACATATATTAGCTAATAAGACTGACCATTACGTGATTATGACTATTCTCATAACTATGATTTAAGCTAAGAACGGTTTTTCGGCTATGAAGTGAAGCTGGTTTAAATTAGTTTGACCCGATCTAACTTATTAAATAATTGAGCCATGCAGGGATGTTAAGATTGTTCAGTAGATTAACTTGCAAGTGAATGAGAAAACTTAATATCTGTTTAACCTAGTATGCCCATTTAAGCACGCAACAAAAATATTAGCAAATGATTTAACCAAACAAATCTACAGTGATTCGTAATGTATCTAGCATTATTAAAATTACTTAAATTTATCCATTCAATAAAGGAAAATATATAGATTATATATTCCTTCAAGATATTATACATATGTTAGATAACGAGACCAAATATTGTATCACCCTACTATTTCAAAATTTCGACTATGATTCCAACGAAAAACAAAGATTCTTCACATGTTGCATCATAACAATTTGAACTGAGTTTGCCTTTTCTTCTCTACGGGTTGCCAAAAAGTCCATCCGTACTCTATTGGTGAGGGCAGGATAGGCCAGGTTATCCAAGTTCATTTTTGCTAAACCTAAATTAGAATAGTATTATAAATTTTGGCGCATTTGCCTTTATTCCACACAAACAAGCCTTTACATTTTTTTTCCACCAATCCACTTTGGACACATTTTGATAGTTTGATTACTTTCCGATCAAACTACAACTGATTAATTTTTAAGTCAATTTTCATGCTGGTTCAATTAGCCCACAGTAAATGCATGTGTGAAATAAGAGATAATCGTCTATTAGTTCTCCAATTATTTTTAGTGAGTGAATTTTATTTTTAAGCAATCTATGACGTTGAACATATTTCTCTTAGGGATCGCTTGATATAAAAATAAATGCCGAAAATTAAGCATTGAATCTTAAAAGTTGACAATTTTATATGATGTAGATAGAAATTAAGTACTATCCGGTATAGTGGGAAAACGATGACTGAATAATATTAATTTATTGTATACATGGAATTTTGAAATTATTGATATGTTTTAGCAATATAAATAATAAGATTCTACTTGCCATCAATTACTTTTTCTAATTACCAATAATTAATAACCCCTTCCTTAATTACCCCATCAAGTGCATTTTTTTTCATACTTAAATCTTTTAAATCATTGTTAGTTACGATTGCTAATATATAATCTTACTAAGTGCTGATTTTATTTTATTTTTTATTTTCAGCCATTCATTTGTTTATCAAATAGGCCCTTAGTGTAGATGATCATAAAATAATTGATCCTATAATAAGTAAAACTGATTAAAGCTAAAGGTCTGCCGTATGCCAATGGTATATCCCCGATCTTTTCTTCCCATTGGGCCTTCTATTTTGTTTTTCCCAACAACTTGGTCATTTTAAGGAACAAAGAGGTAAACCTATCACGGTAGGTAATCCATAACTTTTGTTGTCTAGTTAAATTTTCAGGATTTTTTTCCTTTATAGTGATATCTAAAAAAATCCAAACTTTAATTGTATATATTTGTCACTCCCCTCTCTTGACTTCCGGCCAAATTCTTGAGCGACATCCCAAGTAGGTCGCTGGCTCTTTTGAAATCATCAGAGTTATTAAGTAGCGAGAGTGAGTAAAATAAATAGTCTTACAACCTCCAAGTCGCAATATACAAATTGGATCTTTACTTATAGAATTCCACCTTACATGTCTAGTTCATGTACACCAAAATATAGTAAGTTCCAAAAGACTTCAAAAACGAGCTTGAGAAAAGGGCTATACTCGCGAACTATACAGTCAAAATATCAAGATGGGGAGAGGTAGTACAACAAACGGATTAAGGGAGGCCTGCACCTACCAACTAACCTAATCTAAAAGACATAAGGTTTAATCACACAGCCATATGGGGGATCAGTTCTATCAGGGTCGATGTGCCACAGATCATATTTGCTCCATGGTGTCTCATGAAGCTCAATATAGAAATGTAGTGGATCCCCAGTCGCCTCTTGTACATTACTCAGTACTAATGGGAAATCCATTTCCAGTAATCCTTGTTTTACTCCCATACTGTCTTCTCATGCCTTTCCAAAATCTGCCCATCCTGCAATTCGCGTTCATCTACCACCCAACTTGAGTTCGCTAGACGATCAAGAATGATCCATTCTTCTAGGTCTCCCTCTTCCTTGTCTGAACTAATGAGTGCCTCCGGCTCCTACTCTTCCTCCTGCTCCTCTTCTAGGGGCTCCTCCTCCATTAGCTCCTCCTCCATGGGCTCCTCCTTTTCTATCAGCTCCTCTTCCGAGTCCATATCCGATTCCTGAAATGGGGTTGTGGTGGGGAGTGAGATATTTAGATATCTCATTGAGTCTATTCCTTAAATCAGAACTAGGAAAACCACCACTCTAAGGTCCCTAATCGCGTTTCACTCATCAATTGTCACCTCTAGTTAAACTCCTATCGCCTAGCTCATGCTTATAACTAAACCAATTCCCGCTCTCTCAAATAAATAATATCGCTCAATTCGTGAGTCAACCGATCCATGATTGGGACTTGGCACTAAGCCTAAACCACCTACCAAGTCAGGGTTAGCCATAATAATACCATAATTCATTAAATAAATAAATAAATTATGCAATTAGCTAAATAAGGTCGTCCACAACCGGCCTAAGACCCTAACTAAGTCTCCTTGGTACCATATACAATTCTATCAACGATTATGGGCCATTGGCCACCTAATCGATTCATCGATCTCCACAAATGACCTCATCATCCAATTATGCAAATAATCACTCAAAAATTGATATAAACCAACTAAGTCGGTAAATACGCCTAATTGAGGTTTAGGGAGTCCACTCACCTCAAATTCACTAAAAAACATATAGCTAGCACGAAAATCTGAGGCATCCGCTACAACGAGGAATTTTTTCTTTGTTTTTTTCCTTTTCTTTTTCTCTTTTCTTTTTTGGCTTGACTTGGCCAAGCTAGGCTAAGGCCCACTAATCCCGAGCCCAACTGCATAGAGAAAGCTCACGCTCGGAGGGCTCCGGCGAGTCATTGTTTCGGCGAGGCTTTAACAAACTGGTTTATGGTCCCGGCGAGGCGGCCAAGCTGCTGGGCGAGGTCGCTCTGGCGTCTGGGTGAGTGATTGGCTCAGATCAGGGACAAATCGGGCAGGACAACGCTAGAACTGGATGGAGGATTGTCCGTGGTTTGTGGCTGCGATTCCTCGACTGTGGCTGTAATTCCGTCGCCAGATCACGAGGCGAGGACCACGTCCGTTATTGGGCAAGGACTGGATGGCGCTTGGGAGTTGGCCAATTGGCCTTGGAATGACAATGGCAAGCTTGGTTACTTGCGAGTCTGAGAAGAGCAAAATCGATTCGAGCTCGATTTCTCTAAAACCATACCAAATCAATCAAATTCAAAGGTTAGGTCTTACTCATGAAGCACTCATAAATCGATTAAGAGCGATGGTGAGGAGTGGGTATTGCCGGAGCAGCACGACGGAGAGATTTAAAGCTCCGGCGGCCAAAAATGGGCAAAATAGAGTTCGATGGAAACCTAGCCAAATCTAGACCAAATCAATCCAATCAAAAGCCAAAACTAAGGTAATGGAGTACATAGAAACTGATGCAAGCAATGGCATAAGCTCTAGATTGAAGATTGGGAGAACCCACCTCTTGAAGCTCGGTGAGTTTTCCGAAAAAATAGGGGAAGGTTGAGCCAAGAGGCCTCCTTTCGAGGGCTGCCGGCGACATTCGAAGCGAAGATGGTAGTGGTGATTGGTGGCTTTTTGAAGGCGACGTTGGAAACTTCATAATGACATCAATGACAAGTAAAATAGAGCTTTGAGCGGCAAGAAATAATGATCAGAAGTGAGCTCGGGGTCCAACTTTGTGAACAGGGGAGGTAACGTGACCCAGGGAGAAAAAGCTTCTCCGGCGACCCACATAGAGCTCCCATTGGCCGCAAGGTACTCCGACTAGGTCCCAAGGGTGAATAGCTAGTCGTAGCTCGCCGATGGGACCTCCTATGTGCGTGCACTCCACCTGCTCGGCATAATGCCCGTGAGAAGAGGGAAGAAGAAGATGGGCTTGCGCGCGTGGGCTAGGGTTGCTCCACTCGGCCGGGCCGGGCTTGGGGCTCGCGTGCTTGGGCTGGGTCGTGTGGACCTAGCCTGATTCACAGGGAAGCTGGAAATAAATAAAAATAATTAATAATTAAAATAAACTTATAAAAATTAGAGAAAATTGCCAAAAATTTCAAAAGGCTTCCCAAAAATAGAACTAAGTATTTTTGGATCATGACACGATCAAATTAATTTTTGGGAGTCCAAAGATAAATTTTAGAAATTTCCAAACACATATGGAAATTACGGGAAAAATCTCCGAGACTCCTAAATTGCGATCAAACCTATATTTTCATACAATAAAGCCCAAGGAAGGTCAATGATGCTATTGTTACAATATTGCATAGAAAATCAAGGGAAAATCAAGGGCTAAGTAAAATTTTAGTCCACTAAGTGTCTGTGTTTGTGTAACTTTGTCCTCTAACTTGACTTTTAATCTCTTCAATCAAGCCCTCTAACTTTTAATCTCTTCAATAAGTCCTCTGACTTTCTCGGTTTGTGCGGTTTAGTCCTCTAAGTATAATTTTGTACAATCCAAAGATCTAGCTTTCTCAATTGTTGCAATCAAATCTTTCATCAACCGCTTTGACTAAATTGTCCAGTTGATCAATGTTGTAACATTATTAATGTGGTAAAAAATGGCATGCGATGTGCACATGGAGTGAAATGGGGAACAAATAAGCAAAAACCAAACTAAAAATAAAGAAAGGAAGGAACCCTAATTCCATGGGATTAGTTTGCAGGTAAGCACTTAATAAGAAAGTTAAAAGACTTAATTGCAAGATACATAACTTAGAGGACGATATCACAAAACTTGAGCAAAATAGAGGACTTGATTGCACAAAATGAACGCTAAAGGACTAAACTGCGCTAAAGTTGAAATTTAGAAGACTAAAACTATACTAAACCCAAGTTCCAAAGAAGGATATTTTAGTTTTAGCAACAATAAATAAATTTTTTCGGGATACTAACTAAATTTGCTCCTAATTATAATTTATGCAACATACATCATACTAGGAACAATTGATATTCAAATCATCAAATCTGTGCTGCAAGAGATTTGGCTAACCAGGGATTCAAAGGAATTGATACTATTCAAGTTGAGTTAAGCTAGATTAGATCTAATTCCTGAGGATCATTGAATCAGAACACCTAAACATGGAAGATCTGCATGATTGAACAATCTACTGAATAAATCACATTAACATGAGGAAGTCACGGCTAGCGAGGAATTGAGATTTTAAAGTCTCCTAAACATGCAATTGACATTTGGTTTTATTAAATGATCCTAAAGTTATAAGCAATTTCACGTTACATTCATCAAATTCCGTCAAATTCCGGCTTAAAATTGATCATAGATTGAAGACATCACTTCAATTTCACACTAGGATTAACCTAGGTATCCTTGGGTAATCCTTTGAAATGATATAAGAATATGAGTTTCTACCATTGTTTATAATCACCAGCAAGCAACGAGAATTCTCAAAATGGATAAAAAGACACTATACATCCATATTTCATCTCTTATTGAGTCCAAACTATGAAGTATATTGGATAAATTGAAAAATATTCAAATATACTGATATGAGCTATTTTAAATAAGATTTCTTCACTCTAAATATCGTCGTCAATGATATAAGTAAGTAAATTGATTAAACATGCATACAGTAAAATTTCTTTACCAAAAAAAGCAAGCAGTGAAATTAAAAAAAGAATTAAACTATAAAGAAAATCACTCTACGGAACTCACCGAAGGTAGAACAAACAAAAAACAACACTCGTGAAAATTTCAAGTTAATTTATTCAAACGATTTGATTCATTGCATAAAAAAGATAGACTAAATAGAGAAATGCATTTATCAAAAATTTAAAATTATACCTTCTTATATATATTTTTTAATCAACCCCGCTAGGATAAGGGCACCCTCACTTCCAATTAGTACTGGGACAACTTACTCTGCTTATAATGGGCAACGTGAATAGTTGACTCACAAAAGCCCACGTGGTGATAGTTATCTTCTCTCTCTCTCTCTCTCTCTCTCTCTCTCTCTCATCATCATCATCACACGTCTATGGAGGGAACCGCTTTAGTGATTTGATCCTCTCCTTTCGCACCGCTGATTTAATTTTTTGTTTTTTTTTCTTACTTCCCTCCATTCTGTGGAATTTCTCTCTTCTGATTTATTCTAGATCTAAAAGGTTCTCTCTCCCGTTTCGAAGAGGTTTCTACCGCAATCTGTCTAGATTTGGGGTTTTTTTTGGCATATATGGTATTGGAATTTTGCTTCCTTCCGGTTTCATCAATGAAAAAGTCTAAATTTAAAAGGCAAAGCTGCAAAAATATATGATGATCTTAGTATATATTCATTAATTCCGTGATCGGCCGCCAATTTTGATTTGAAAAAATCACAGACCTACTATTTGAACGTGTAACTCTTAAACTTGTTTAGATGATTTATTTTTGCATGAGATTTGTCTTGTTTTGTAGTTGGACTGCATTGTTTTTTTTTTTTGGTAAAGGTAAGGAAATGTATTGACTTTTGCCGTAATTACAAACTATAAGTAACCCGACACCACAAGTTCTCATACTCAAGAAGACAAAAGTGTCAATATGAGTGCAAGGGTGATGTGGTTACTGGAAATTAAAGAACAACAATATAACTCATCAAAACAAAACCTTGTGAAAATCAGACCTCCTAATCAAAGATAGACTAGTCAATGTTCCATCCGCGTTGCATACGCCTATTTCTTAGATTATCTGGGACATGCTTGAAAGTCATAACCTTATCATTGACAAACTTCTAGAGACGTTTCTTCATGGCTGGTAGGAAGACTATTATGGAAATCATTCCCGCATAAAAACTTAATCGCCCAATTAAGGTTTTCTGGCCAAGTGCCGTTGCGCCAAGCCAAGTTCCACTTCACAGCCCAAAATAGAACCAGTTGAGCCGAGAGATGGCAATTAAAAAACAAGTGATCGATGGAATCCGGTTGAAGGTTACAAAATTTACAGTTGGAAATTGCTATTCTTCGATAGGACAGTAGGAATACCTGGGTTGGCAGTCTCTTTCGGGTCATTAGCCATAGGAGGAACTAGTGGCGGGGGAGAATCGTCTTATCCCAAATAAAACGATGCCAGACTACGAGCCAGCCTCTTGATCGGATTATATTCCAAGAAGAAGCAATGGAGAAGATCCCGGAGGAGTTACCCGTCCACCTGGTAGCCCGAATAAGAGGAATAGATACCCCCTGAGATACAAGTATATCTTTGAGCATAAATGGCCGGTCCAACCTGGCAATAAACTCAGCTAACGATGCTTGTCTAGAAAAACCAGACTTGTAAATATCCCGATCAGTGACCAAGAGATGAAGAGGGCCCAAGAAACTCCACAAATCAAACTAGAGAGAAACCGAATGTCCATCCCCAATTCTCCACTGAAAATTGGATCGGAACTTCGATCTAAGTTCTAGGATTTTCCTCCAAGCCCACGAACAGAAACTGAATCTGTTTAGAAAGTTAAAATGAATCAATCTACACCAAAGAGACTCATTATCCGTGAAAAGAGCCCGAATATGTTTTAGCATGGCAGCCTTATTGTTTTCTCGTAGTCTTCGAATTTCTCTCTCATATTTCCATAGAAATGAATGAAATATAATTTTGACCAAAAGAAATATTATTTAGGACTAGAAAACTTCATGGGAAATTGACCAACTTTATTGACAGGTCAATATTGCTCCAAAATAATACAAAAATACTTAATTATTCGGAAAATAAGGAAAAGAACTAATAGATGATAGACATGCAAAAATTCCTTTGAATTGCTATTGATTAATGATTTCACGTTCAAGCAATTTTAGTTACCAAATGCTTTTTTTTTTCCTTGTATAACTGATGCACTGTTATTTCCACCAGTATTTGACAAACTTCTTCAGTGAAGTACTGATGCAATGGCCACGTAATGATATCACCTCGAAAGAATTAGCTACATATTTATAAATGAAGAATGGTAACTTTCAACATGGATTGGCACGTCTAGGAAAATAGAAATTAATAAATTTGAGAATGATATAAATTGACACAAAATCAAAATACATAATTCTTTAGTCTGTCAAATGAAAGCATAAGATCTTGTACTCACACCTCGAAATTGACACATGAAATGAGATAAAGAGCTCTCCACCATCAGCGTGCTGTGCAAAAATTCATATTAGAGTGAGCGGGGAGAAAGTGAGGGCCCAGAAATCGAATCTGCACCATATAAAGTGATCTTGCATTGCCGAGGAACTCAGTGCAGTTCTTTCTTTACTTTGATTTTGGGGGTGTTTCAATGGCAAATTCTAGCAAGAAGATGATCCAATTCAACTGCAAGCTTTTCCCCCGTTTTTCTTCTCTTCCATTGCATCCAAGCCTCAGAAACAGAAGAGCATCGCGATCCCAACTGCAATCCCCTCCCATCTCTTTGCAATCTTTCTTTCCCCTCCGCTTCTCTTCTCTCAAACATAGCCTAACAACCAGGCCACAGTTCTTCAGTTGCCCCTCCTTCATCCATCGGCAGATTCACGATGCATTCATCAGTTATAAACAGGCCGACACGCGCAACTTTGTGAGCCATCTCCACAAAGCTCTAGAGCAGAACAAGATAAGGGCCTTCGTCGACCTCAGTCTGGAAAAAGGACTAGAGATTGCACCGGCAATTAACGAGGTGATTGAACAGCGAGGAGCGCCATCGTGGTCATCTCTCAGACCTTTGCCTCCTCGCCCTGGTGCCTGGACGAGCTGGATAAGATCCTTGAGTGCAAGGAAAAGAAAGGCCAGCTAATGTTCCTCATTTTCATGGACGTTGACCCCAGAGACATGCGCGAGCAATCTGGACCATTCAAGCCGATTGGCCAAAGCGAGAAGGCTTTAGTCCAGGAGAATGCCGACAAGGTCCGGAGTTGGAGAGATGCTCTCCGTAAAGCTGGTAATATCACCGATTGGTCTCTCGAAAACAGGTACTTTCTCCCTTTATTGAGTGTTTTCTTGAGAGGATTCCCAAAACAACAAAATTTGCTCTTTAAGCCCAATCTTTTGGTCTATGGGAAGTAGGATCATTTGGAAATGTTTGGGATCCTTTAACTAGGAAAAGCACTTTCCTAGAATAGGAATCCTACTCAATTGCTTGGCTCATCTAAGAGATCTGACATTGACACTGCAGCATCTTTTCAGGTACATTTTCCATTTTTACAGATTGCAGGGAAACAAAACCGACATTTTGTACAATTACAATTGTTAAAGTTACAAAACCTGGACATCGTCTTTTATGTTCTATAACAACCCTTTTTTCTCTTAGTAAGCATATGTTTCAGCATTTGCTGATTTCCTTCATATATAGCATATAGAAGTGTTCAGATAAATAAAAGGATAGATGACAGCCTAAAAGGAAAAGAATAAGAATTGATAGATGTCCATTTTTTTCCTGTCATAACCCTCGCATCCTACTTTGTATTTCGGCTTTGTTTGTTTCATGAAAAATATAGCATTTCTGGAAAATATTTTCAAGAAGATTATTTTCCTAGAAAATGATAATATTTTCCGGTGTTCGTTTGTCAAAGGTTGCCGGTTCGCTGACCTCGAGCGAGATGGTTCGCGATATTTTAAGGTAAACTAATAAGATGGAAAATGTTTTCCACTTTCAAAAAAATCAGAAAACATTTTTCTCACTTTTGAATGTGTTATTTCCATTGGTGGAAAATATTTTCCTTGACTATTTTATTTTCCGTGAAACAAACACCGAAAAATTTGAAAAATATTTTCCTAGAAGTTATTTTCCACGAAACGAACGGAGCCTTCATAACTAAATAAACAGAAATATTTCCAGTTATAATGACCAACCCATTGTTGAAAACATACAAGTGGGTGAATTCAAAAACATATGAGGGTCTTCCATCATTGGAGGTTGTCACAAGTCCTCTGCTTTCTAGATATTGTGACGGACAAAATGGGCAAATCCAGACAGCTCGCACGGCCAAACCCTAGCCTTTTGCGTGCGAATAGACTCTCTCTCTCTCTCTCTCTCTCTCTCTCTCTCTCTCTCTCTTATATGCGTCTCTTAACTTTCGGTGTGCCGAGAGAATGTTTTTCATCTTTTTCATCTTCTTAATTCTATGCCGTTTCTTTTAATTTGTTGCTAAAACGACTTGTTTGTTACATATGTGTAACCTTTTGTCCATATATGCATAACCAAGAATTGCTATCCTTAGAGTGTTGACCTCGAAAGAGCTTGCTGGGTGTTCAAAAAGATAGATTTATCCTACACTTACATAGATACTTGTTCGAGAACAATTTATTGCATGTTAATTTTCTAACGATTAATAAAAGCATTGGTCGTCCATAGAAAAGCCAGGTTGATAAAAAAAATCCCTATCCAAAGAAAAAATTTTAGCTGGAGAGTCCAAACACAGGACCCCTCAACAAAAGAGAGAAGAGGGGTTCATCAGAAGAAGTTATGTACCGATTCAGTATGAACTTAACTGGAGAACCTAGTCAGCTATCTCAGACCCTAATTGATCAATCCAGAGCCGGACTATATCGCTGAAAAATCCAATGGTGAACAAATTTGAAGAAAAAGAAAGAAGAGTAAATCCAAAAGAGGAGATATTTTAAATTTTTTAAAAGAATGATTATTGAAGCAACCCAAGACTTGACTCATCATGCACAAATAATAACTATTTCATAGAGTTTAGCTTTACTCTTGCACGGTTCAGATATTCTATAATGATAATATGCCAATGAGAAATCTCAAAACTTCATAAATCCACATGTAAAATTTCATGAAATGTGTGCTCTCCGTGAATATCAATATGATTGTGCACCGTGATGATTTAAGTCTCCAAACAAATTACTCCTATTCCGGAACTAATTCTGACCTTGTTAATAATAGCTAAAATGCATGCTATGCACAGAGAAAAGGTTCATGGTATAGATTAATGGAAACTCTCGACGTATACTTGATTGTTACATAGGCGAACATTTTATACATTAATTATATAGAAGTTTAGTGAAACATGAAATTCACATCGATGTGTGGTTCTGAATGTCCACTTATTGCATATTCTTTTCCATAGTGGCTATACTAAATCTCACGAAAAGTAGTTATTTTTTATAGTTTTATAGATAAAGTTATTTCGATGTCCAAAGTAGTCATTTGAGTGTATCCTCATAAAGAGTTATGGTTAGTGCAAAAAAAAAAAATGTATCTTCCTATTTCATTTAGTTACAGGGTGATCTTCATTAGACAAAACAATTCAACATATATAATCTCGACGCTTAAGTCAAATTTCAATTGACATTCACATAACATTGAACTAAAACTTTTGATCAACGGCCTAAATCATGTTTGAAAGCTATTAATCTTCATGGAAATCTTGTTCAGATATTTCAAATGGCATATTTTAGCTAGACACATGTAAAATTGGGATGTCTGATTAACATTCTTTATATTGAAAGTGAAGGGAGGCATGTTTGAATATTTTAGTCTCATAATTAATATGAAAATTTCAAGAAGGATATAGTCAATATTCTTCAAAAAAAGGCGTGACATACGCAAACTACTGCAGAAATGTATCATTTCTAATAAACTGAATAGTAGCCGAAAAGGATTTTTTTCCCCCAAAAATACGAACAAGAGAAAAAAGAAAAGTTAAAACTATTAGAATAACCAAACATTAAACCACGCATTTAGCTAAACACTTAAACTTTTAGAATAATTAGAAATGTTTTCACAAATTCTTACATGATAACAGAGTTAGAGGTCCTGAGTTGAAATCTTTCCAAACCCATTTGGCTCTCCAATTAAATATGTCAACGCTTAATACTAGGCAAAAAAAAATTACCAGACTAAGTATGAGGAAAAGTGTTAGAATAATTAAATTTTAAACCAACTTGAAAGAGACAAAGAAGTGCCGCTACTATGAGAGCGCATGTCAACCTGTCAAGCCACTATTTTCTATTATATTGGGAGTAAAATTGGTTAGATGGATAATACTTCTACATTCGAGAATATAACCTTTTTGATCTTTTCTTCATCTTTTACTAGCCCGAATAACCAGTCATACCTTTAGTTGTTGACAATTTGCAGACTTGAAGCTGAATTCATCCAATCTTTTGTGGAGAAAATATCAAGAAGACTGACTTGCTTACGCACGAACCTGTCTTCTTCCAATCCAGTTGGGTTAGATTCTCAAGTACAGGCCTTGTTCTCCTTACTCCAGTTAGAGGTTGAGGAGCTCCAAATCGTGGGAATTTATGGGACTGGTGGAATAGGTAAGACGACACTTGTGAAAGCTTTATACCATCAAATTGCAGATCAATTTGATCGGAGTTGCTTTCTCACGAACATGAAGGATATCTCAAGTCAAGACAGCCTCGTCAAAATGCAAGAGACCCTATTTGGTAACATTCTTGGTGGTGGAGTTTTAGAGTTTGGCAGCAATATTAATGTGGTAATAAACTTCACGAGGAGTAAGCTTCGAAACCAAAGGGTTTTGTTGGTGTTTGATGATGTTGAAGGGTTGTCAGAGCCACTAAATCAGCTAATCGAGGCAATGAACTTAGGTTTGGGAAGTAGAGTCATCTTTATCACTCGACACGAAAAAACTTTAATCGGTCTACGCGGGGAAATCTACAAGGTAAGACCGCTAAATGATGATCAAGCTCTTGAGCTTTTCAGTTGGAATGCATTTCGTGAAAGATATCCCAAATGTGATTATAAAATGCTCTCAAATTGCTTCACCAATTTATTAGAAGGGCTTCCTTCGGTTCTGATTGTGATGGGTTCTTTCTTGAATGGCAAAAGCGTCAAAGAATGGCAAGGAGCTTTTGATCGACTTAAAGAAATCCCTCAGGTAAAACTTCATGAAATATTGAAAGTTGTTATCTATGGCTTAGAGGCTAATGAGAGGATAGTTTTTCTCGATATCGCGTGCTTTCTTATTGGATATGACAAAGCAGAGATCATCAAGTCTCTAGAGAAATGTGATGTGCATGCTGATCTGGATTGAGATTCTGGCAAAAAATTCACTCATAGACATTGACGAAAATAATAAAATATGGATGCATGATTTGCTTGAGGATATGGGCAAACGAATTGTGATTCAAGAGTGCTTTGAGAATCCCAGCAAGGGAAGCAAAATATGGCGTCACGAGGATGCTTTAGAAGTGATAAGACAAAATTCGGTAAGTCTATGCTTTCTTAATTTGCATATGTTCTTTTTTGTGGATTCCGTATTAACATGTTTTAGATTGCATAGTTAGGAAAGACTATTTTTATGAAATTTTTATTTTGGCTAATTAAAATTTAAACAAGAAATTGGGGTTTACCACCTATATGTCGTTTTGTGTTAATTTCCTTTTTAAAAATGACGGTGTTTATTAATGAACCGATGGTGATGTAACATAGCATAAGTCTTCTCATTTGTCCTTCGATCACAAGATGAATATAGGTACATTTAAAAACTGCCAGTGTTATGATGGTTCACAGACTAGGACAGTTTAATACACATTGAAACATTATTAGTAGAGTTAGACTTGTTTCTTGGACATGCATAATCATTTTGATTTCACTCTAACAGGGAACAAATGCAATCGAAGTCATTAAAATAGACAAAGTTGACGTGGAAGACTTGATCGCCAATGCAAACTCGTTCAAAAAGATGAAGAAGCTCAGGCTATTCATGATGGCCGATCATGTTCTTCACTGTGGACCGGCAGGACATCACTCAGAGAAGTTGCGGAGGCGTTTCGCACGAAGCAGCAACAACATGTTCGCTCGTTGGGAGGGGCTGGTAAAGCAAATTTCCAGGTTCTGGTCTCAAGGACCCTGAAGAACAGGCTGGGAAAGAAAGTGGAGGAGGAGAGGGGGAGGGGTTTGCATATAGGAATTAATATAGTCCAACATAGATGTCTCATAAAAAAGCTTTGTCCATTTACTTTGTTAAGGCCACGTCTCTCTCTCTCTCTCTCTCTTTCTCTCTCTCGTTTGCTTCTAAATTTTTTTTAATTGGTCATATCTCTTTAACCGGAACAGATGAGAATGGGAAAAGGAAAAGTAAAAGGTAAACCAAGAGCTTACTAGTCCAGGACGAGCTTCAAGCTCACTGACTTTTGCCTCTCCCGAAGCTGATTATCGAAGAAACGCAAAAGATTTTACACGTGAAGGCCATGATCAAAGCATCAACCCCACCGCGTATAAACATCAAAATTTACCCTTTTGATATCACTAAAATGGACAAATGGATGCTCGCGTTCGTTGAATAAAATCTACACTTACCTTCAAGGGAGCTATTAGCCGGAGTTACATGGCTTATGTAATATACATACAAAAAAAAAAACTAAAGACTGTATTACCCGATAATTCATGAATGAATAAATTTCAACCTCAAGCCATTGATATAATTTAATTGAAAACCTTATTCGCAGAGCATTGAACGATCAAAAAAGGGGTTCGTCTAATCAATTGCCCTATTGAAACGTCCATGGAGTGTTTTCCAATATGATAGGGTTTGACTCAAATGACATTTTTAAACTTCCATTTGTATCCCTTCGCATATAACTTTTTACATCATGAAGTCTTGTCTTTTGGGTGATCATCAGATAACTCAATGTGGATAATAAATATTAATGAAATTAATGTGGATCATTACAAATCAAATGTGGGATCACCTTATAATTTTATGACATTCTCCCACTTTATCTCAACATTCCATCAACGAAATATTGAACCAAATCAACAAAAAATTTATGCTAGAGACAAAGCACATGATTTACAGTGATAAGTCCTCTTTGAATGAGTATTATCTTCTGTGTATCACAATTTGTCTTATCTCTTTAAAATCAAATATACATGATAATACAACTTAATGAATAAACTACATGTTTATTTTGGGTAAAAAATGATTGTGTTTTTAGAATAGATGAATGTGTATACCATAACTATAGAATATTGTAATAAATAAGATTTTCACAAATTCATTCATATGACAAAAAAAATAAATGATAGGACCAATTCTCATCCTAAACACATGATCCTCGTAACTCATTGATAGCATGTGTTTAGTTAACGAATCGGCTACCATCAATTTAGTGAAAACATGTTCAATAATCACTTTGTTCTCTCTAATACACTCATTTACTACTAAATTTTATTTTGAATGTGCTTACTACCACTTTTGTGGGTTTTAACCGTGAAAACTGTAGCTAAATTATCATTTGGTATTTTTAATGACCTAGCAATTGAATCCACAACTCTTAAGCCTTGAAATGAAACTCTTCAATCACGCACCACTCGAGGTGGTCTCTAAACAAGAAATGAACTAAGCTTTCATAATGAAAGTAGCAATTAAAGTTTGCTTCGCACTCCTCTACGACACAACTTTGTCAACAAACATAAAATCTATTTAGATGTTGATTTTTCAGAATCAAAGCAACCAGTGTAAGCTGAATCCAAATAACGAATTTTTCTAATTTGTTTATCCATCTATATATTAGCATGTGATCTTTGATACCTTAAAGGTACTATATCACTTTTTTTGCAGCTCTCTAGTGGTTTATATCTGGATTACTCTAATATCTGACTCTCCCTTACATTCCCACAACAAAAGTAATGTTAGGTTGACTGCAAACTTGAATATACATCAATTTTCTGACAACATAATCATATATGATGTTTGTCACGCCTCGGACTTGAGCACACGACAGTCCCTGAAGATGGTTCTCACTGGTCGATAAACTCGCGACATTCTCAAGAGTCGTAGTCGACCAATTCAATAATAAATAAATAAACACAGTGGAAGTAGTAAAACAATCCCTGACAAAATTCGAGATATCTGAAAAACTCCTCAATTCAAATAAACTAGTCTAGTGTTTACGAAAAAAAACCCATAAGTAGATCAAACCCATATATTTATTCAATCAAAATTATGGGTCAAGAGTAGTCTCATGTCTTTCAAAAGTACCCATAGTCGGATACAACGATATCATCCAACTACCCAACTTTAGTGGGCGCCTCTGACCTTACTCAGCCCTCGAGGAGGTATTCCATGGTCAGGACCTGTAAAAAGGGGTTAAACAACAAATGAGATAAACTTAGTGAGTTACGCCATAATTCCCAATCAGGATGACACTCTAGGGTCCTCATCCATTTAGGTAATCTAGTTCTCGCACCTCACAGATTTCCAGGCTCGTTTATCTCGTTAACTCGCTAGTCCTCACTCCACGCCAGCCCCCAATTAATCAATCAATCAATCACAATCAATACCATCAAATAACAACCACAGCTCAATCAATTACCAACCATAATTCGATAAAAAAATTATGAACAATCCACAATCAATCAATTGTGCAATCAAGGATATTAAATAATTATATACAATAGGGTACAATCAATTTCCAAAATAAATTCCCAAGATTCCTAAAAGTCAACCGCCTAGGCTCGCCAATTAGGGATTCTTCCAAGTCCCTATTTCGAATTTATAATCTCTCATTCGATAAACTACAAGCGTCATCACCTTCATTGACAACCATTTGGCTGACCACTCAATTTCCACTAATTTTACTAAAATATCTCAAAATACCTAAAATTAATAATTCACCCCTAATTAAGCAAACACGGAGTTAATTAATCCTACTTGCACAAATGATCAATCCATTCTCACCCAACTAATTATCAAATTAACTACAACCAACAATTTACCCATTCTCCCCTAAAAGCCCTAATTAGGCCCTACTTAACCAAAATTAGAAAATCACTTTTACTTTCCCAAGATTTCTAATTCAATCCCCAACAGCTAATTATTCAATTAGCTAGAGCTATTTAGATTACCAATTTGCCCCCTAGTTATCCAATTTTATAGATTTAACTAAAACTGGCCAAAATTACCAAATTGCCCATAATTTGCCCAAAAGTCATCAAATTGCACTTAATCATCCAATTGACAATCAATTTAGTTCAAACAAGTTAATAATTAACTACTAAAGCAAATAACCACCTTAATCGAGGATTAAGAGGTAAACTCACATTTCCATCCAAGCTTTTGGGTCCAATTAGCGGTGACGGTCTGTGGTGAGCCTAATTAGTCCACGAAATTTGCGCTTTGAATGCACGATTGGCCCAAAATTCCACGACACGACTCGGCGCAAAGCGGTAATGACGACAACAGCTTTTTGGCGAACTTAGGCATGTCGCCGGCGAATCTCCGACGAGGTTCTAACAACCTTTTAGCGATGCTCCGGTGAGTTGGATTTGACTCCGGTGAGGTAGCCAGGCAGCTGGGCAAGGAGGCAGGGGCGATTGATGCATGGAACAGCTCATTAAGGGGTCACAATGGCCATTCGTGGCTGGAACAGAACAGGGGAAAACGCCGACGAGCTAGGCGCAGGGCCAGTCCGAGTTGGATCCATTTGGGCCACACCGAAGGTAGCAAGGGACTTCATGGACAGCGTCTGGGGCTAGGGAAGAGGCTGGTAGCACAACGATGGCGTGACCTGATCGCGATTGGCCTCAATTCGTGTAAGTTGAGGAGGTCCGGTGGATGGCCAAAACAAGGGAGCATGGTTGCGAGCCAAATCGGCGTGGGTGGTGGCTGCAACTCGAGCAAGAGGCTTCAAGGCATCGTGTTCGGCGTCAATGGGGCGTCTAGGGGTCCTCATCGCGATGACGAACTGAGACGGTGAGCTGAGTAGGGTTTGTGGCCTTAGTCTGTCGAATAGGTGGACATAGTGGCTTCCACGAGCAGCACGACGACATCCACAGTGATGGTGGCAAGCTTTAACGACCAAGGCAAAGCTTCTCGAGCCGAGCTGGTGCGATCCATGGCGAAACAACACGTCAACGAGCTGAGGAAGACGATGAATAGTGCTGGCTAGGGTTTCAGAGGAAAGAGAGAATGTGCGCTAGAGGGGAGAGAGAATAGGGAAAATAAGGGAGAAAAAGAAAGAAAATAGGGGAAAATAGGGAAAATAGGGAAAATAGGGAAAGAAAAAGGAAAATAAGGGGAAATTTGAAATTGGGGAGGAAAAATTAAATACTTTGCCCTAAGTCCAAATTTACTTCTTCAAAGCCAAATTGAGTACAATATTTCCCAAAATCGAGTTCCCAAAAATGGGCCATCTCAATTTTTTTCATTTGATCCTTTTTTGGATATCCTTCGGGCATTAATTCAAATTGAACCCGTCACGTGTCATAATTTATACTATACTTGATGGATATCTTTCAACTGAAATCTCTATAGGACTTTATTGATATAAGTTCATTGAAATAATCTTAAAATTCTTTGAGATCTATCTCTGTGGATCATAATAGCAATGACATAAGATGTTTCAATCATATCTTTCACATCAAAATTCTTAGAAATAGTAACCTATTATCATTAGTTATAAGTGAAATGCTATCCACACATAGCATAAAGAAATAAATTTTGCTCCCATAAAATTTCTAGCATAGAAAATAAATGAAGGTAGCTCAATGGGCAAGTGTGGCCCATCTAGGGTTTTCCTTGGATGGGCCTTCACACCTGCCATATCCCGTAAGTTCGAGCCTAGGTAGGACCTCAAGAGGTTTAGGTCCAAGTAGGCTCAACCCAAGCCCGCTTGAGCTGGTTATATGAGCAAGCCATTTTTCCCTAATCTATGTTTGTTGGTTTAAGTTTATGAGAAACTTTTTCTGTGAACTGAATAACTTTCATTATCCAAAACTCGAAAAGTCAAAAGTTAATTTTTCTAAAATAGTTTCATTCAAACAAATGGACCTTAGTCTAATAACACATACATCATAATGTCACATTTTGTGATCCATACTAGTCACATTATGAAAGTTATTGCAAATTTTCCTTTTTTTTCCTTTCAATCTAGCGGAAATACATTTTTGTGGAATTTAAGAAACCGTTGTTTTGAGAAGATGGTGGAATATATATCCATATTGACGTGGTATCTACGAAAAAAACATTGTTTAGTTGAAGACACTATATTAAGCATTGTTAGATCCATATTTGTCTAAATAAAATTCTATCTTAAGTAATTAGGACTAAGAATAATAGGGTACAAGTTGTGGAATTAAAAAGCAGCAATATATATTCCTAGACACGTGTCTCTTTAATATTTGATTACTTGTTAAATTAGATGCAAAAGTAGTACTAATTTTGGTCTAAGGAAGAGGTTTTCAAGCTAAAAGTAACTAAAATTATTGCACGGGGCCTATCAAGAAGGTGACGATGAAAACATCATCGAAAGACTGAATGAAGACCAAATGTTCAAATACTATTCAAACACTAATTGTTTTTCAAATATAAAGGGATAAACATGAATAGATATGAAAGGAAAAGTTATGGCCTTTTTGGTCTAGGGTTTCTGCTGGTCCAACGAATTTACAGACCCGGTTGAAATGTGTTCGATTTCGGGACATCCGATCATCAGAATGGGCTGAAAATTGGTGGAGTGCTTCCTCTCTACCTATTCTATACCCCTACCGAACAAATTTAATGGGTTGGCTCCCTATTAAAAGTTATGGTTCTTTAGGTTTAGAGTCTCCTTGCTAGCCGCGATTTTCTGGTTTGGTTTCTTCTGGATTGTTGTGCTGCATTTTTAAGGCTTCTTGCATATGAAAAGCTGTTAAATTCAAGGCCTCGATATCTTTGTCACTTGGTGCTAGGTGCTCTTGAGTATTCCAACCAAAGTACTAAGCTATTTTGGTCTGTTTTTTCTGGGTTTCTGCTTGAAGCTTTTCAGTGAATTTCTGGGTTGTTTGTGGCACGAACATGCTGTGTTGGTCTCGCTCTCTCCTTTAGATATGTACACAACAACCTTTGCTGGGCACGATTTTTCCTGTATTTCAGGTTACTATACATTGAAGATCGTCACTGTTCATTGAAGATTGCTACTGTTGGTTGCAACTACTGATGTTCTACTTGTTTCTACTGTTTTGGCTGGTTTATACTACAATTTTTCTTCGATTTGTAGTGCTCTTGGGTGTGAGCAAAGATGTTCGCCTATTGAAGCTGCTGGGTTTGCTCGAAATTGCTCTTGTGCGGCTCGTTTCTGGGTTCTTTCTCTGGCTTGTTGCTGGAAAAGAGTCAGTTCTTGGTGTTGGTTGTTTGCTGGAGACCTGCTTGGTGCTAGTTGTTTGCTAGTGATTGTTTTTCCAGCTTGGTTTCCTTTGTGATCATTTCCAGCTCAGGCCGTGGACTTCATTCTCTGTTTCTTTAAGTGCTGGGTGTTCAGTATGGCTTCATTTACTGATATGACTAAGCAATGGGTTGACAAGAACGATGAAGCTAATACCATAGGGGGTGGTTTGAATGAGAAAGCTCATCTTGATAGTCAGAGGGGTCGAAGTTTGGGAAGGAGAGACATACTTAAGGAGATCTCATCTTCTAAGATTTCTGGTGAAGGAGATTATAATGCTGGCCTACTGCCCACTCCAATTGAAGATGATATGGTGACCGAAGGTTCTCAGGTTGCTCCTACAACGACCGATCCCCAGCTGGAACAAGATGGGCGCACACCATATGCTCGATGAAATGCTGACAATCCTGGAGTACGAAATGCTCAATCCAGGAGCCGTGCCCGTTCTAAGACTCGTGCTCAACAAACTACTTTTTTGCTTCCTCTGATTGTTCACTCATTCCCTCCTTCGGTTGATGGGAGGACCACTGCTACTGTATTGGGCACATTGGGTGCGGTTCAAAAGGATGGCCTGAGGAGTGGTGTTCCGACTCATGGACCGACTGCACACAACCAAATCAACAACCATGTTCATGGGCATCCGTGGCTAGAGCAGCTACTAAAGGTTATTCTCTCACTCATATGCCTTCATTGACTGATGATGATGATGAGTTGATTATTTCTAATGAGATGATTGAAGCTTGTAATCCTAAATGGAAAGAATGCCTAATGGGTTATTTTGTGGGTAAGAAACTCCCTTTTCAGCTTATGGAAGCAGTACTTAAGAAAACATGGGGAAACCATTTGTTTAATGTTATGGCCAATGAGGATGGGTTTTATTTCTTCCATATTCCTGATTCTGAGTTTAAGAGGCAAATCATTTATGGCGGGCATATCATTGTTATCAAGGTACCTCTCATTCTTCAGCAATGGCATCCACTTCTTGAACTTAAAAGAGGTCAACATAACACAGTTTCGCTCATGGGCATGGAAGAAAATCCTTGAGATTGGCCATGAATTCCGACATTTGTTCCAGTGGCATATGGGAGATGGACAATCGATATCTGTATGGTTTGATCATTGGCATTTTCGCGGTCCTTTGAATATATTATTCTCTAACCGTGAAATCTACCGATCGGGTTTCTCCAGAGAAGCCAAGGTGTTTGACCTTATAGCGGCAAGGGGACGATATTCTATTCTACTAGAGATGTTAGAGGCTTGGGGGGAGATGCTTCCACCTATGACCAGCATGCCAGATTTTTTTCGGTGGACGGGGGATCCTTATGGTATATTTTCGATGGCGTCTGCGTGAAAAATTATCAGGCATAGGAGCCAAAGAGTACCATGGCACACCTTTATATGGAACAAAATTCTTATTCCCAGGCATTGATTCCATCTTTGGTTGATGACACAAAACAGATTACCCACCCAGGTTTTCTTATTATCTCATGGTAGAATAGAGGATGCTAATTGTATCTTTTGCAACATTACACCTGATTCCATAAACCACTTATATTTTGGATGTCAAGTTACATCCCGACTTGCATCATTTTTGGGCTGCGAGATGTAATTTACCTTGGAGGAATAATTCATGGCCCGATACACTTGAATGGGCAACCAAATTTATTGCTGGAAATTCCTTCCACCAATGCATAGCTAGATTTGTTTTGGGTGCCTTATGTCACATTATTTGGAAGACGCAAAATAATGTTTTATTTCGCAATTGTGATGTTTCTATCCTTGCTATGATGACAAATCTGACTAAGATGGTCAAAGATAAAGCCGTGACTTTCCAACGCATGGTGGATTCCCCTCGGAATAGACGGATTCAACGTCACTACGGAATAGATTCTTCTATTTTCTCTTGATATGTTTTGCTCTTTTGTTGGCCATTGTATAGGCCTTTTCTTTTAAGTTGACTATTGTTTAGGCCTTTTTGCTTGGTTCGGATTGGAACCTCGGTACCCTTACACTCACATTTGTTCTTTGCAGAGTTGACTGCAAGTTTTGTGGTACCGGGCCATTATGCCTTGTACAATTTGCATGGTTGAAGATCAATACAATTACTTACTTTATCAAAAAAAAAAAACATAACACAGTTTCGGTATGGGTGAATTTGAGGAACATTCCCTATACTTTGTGGCCTCCTTTTAGCATAAGTGCTATTGCTAGTAAGTTAGGCAAATCGCTATATGTGGACAGCCAAACGGGGAATTTTAAGATGATTTCTTTTATCAGAGTTTGTATTGAAGTGAGTGCTATGAAACCATTGAAGACTTGCAATCCTATTAATATGAAGGGACAATGTACTATCATTTCTGTGGAATATGAATAGGAGCCGACTATTTGTACCTCTTGTGGCACCTTTGGCCACAAATATTACGAACCGAATTCTCAAGATCCTTTTCAAACACTATGGTCTTCCCAAGTGGGGACCGAATATGCTGCTGGTACCTCTACGCACGGCTAAGTTCCTTCCCAAGCTCCTTGCCAAGTTCCTGTTGCCCATGTGGTACCTATTGTTCGGTCCATGCCCATGCCACAGTAGGATACTCGGTCCATGCCTAGGCCTTTAGCTAGTGTTTCACAGATAGGTGGTGGCTTGTGGATTGATCGGGCTTCACCCTCGCTGTCCAACAATGCCCCACGGATTGATGCTGGCCTGAACCAACCTTTGCCCATGCCCTCTGCCCATACTGCACGGGTTGGTAATAGCCTGCGGTCTTCGCCTATTCGATCACCCCCAGCCAGTGTTGATCCTGACCACTCGGACCACTTCTTTGATGATCTTGATGCTGAGGCTAATCCAGCTGGTGACTTTTGAAAGGAAGTCCACTCTAGAAGTAAACTAAATCAACGAAGAAGGTGATTTCAACTCGATCCCCTAATTTGACTGTTCAGGGTGAGACCTCCTCCTCTATTATGGTCATACAGTCCTCTAATTCAGAGGAGGTATCTAAGACTGAGATGGATAAGAGTGATGAAAATGAAGATGAAGCCTCGTCGAATCATGAAGGCTCCACTTCGAGTGGTGATGGTTCTTCAGTATAGGTACTTCCTACATTACCTTGTCCTCCTCCTCCTCCATGATGCACCCCCAGAACAAACCCGAAGAGGAAAGTCCGTCAGGCCAGGAAACGGTTGTTGACACCTATTTTACACTTTTGCTCACCTCTCTCTCTCTCTCTCTCTCTCTCTTCTCTCTCCTCTCCCTTCCCCATGCGCCGAGCCCTCCTTTTTTTTCCCCCTTCTCCTTTGACTTTTTACCCCTTTTTTTCCTTTTTTCTTCTGCACACGTTTCCCCCCTTGCAGACCTGCCCCCATCCCATCCCCCTTTCTCTTATCTCTTGATTGGATCTTCTTTTTTGGGGGTGGTCGTCAAAACGGAAGGCTCCTGGGTCTTCTTAAAAAAAAAAGGTGCAGAGGAGGAAAGGGGGAAGCTGGTCGAACGCTAGTCTCATCTCCCTCAGCTCACGCAGGAGCTCCCTCTCACTCATCCCCTCCCCGCCGTCCTCTCTCTAAGCCTCCAGCTCAGCCGCCTCCCCGACTCCTTCAGCTCGCGGACGGACAGCCTTTAGCTCGCGAAGACCGCCCTCCCCTCAGCTCGCCCTCCTCCAGCTCGCAGCTCCTCTGACTCCGACGCTCTCAGCTCACCTCTCTCTCAGCCTTGCTCATAGCTCCGCCTCTGCCTCCTCCAGCTCGCTCACGCCCTCAAGCTCTCCGCCCCTGCTCCCGCGCGGTCCTTCTTCAGCTCGGTCGCCGTCTCCATCTCTCTCTCCCTCCAGTTCCTTCAGCTCACCTCTCCGAAGCTCGCCCTCAGCTCGCTTCCCCTTCCTCCTCTAACTCGCACGATGGCTCCCCCGCCGTCCTCACGCCCCCTCTCAACCCTCAGCTCACCGCGACCCTCAGCTCGCAGCCGCGACCCTCATCTCTCGGTCGATTCGCCACCCACAGCTCAAGCTCTCCTTCCAGCGATGCCCTCAAATCGCCGGCCTCCAGCTCACCATCTCCCTCGCTCGCCAGTGGATTTCTCCCGAAGCTCTCGCCCTCTCGCGCTTAGCTCTCGCTCACTCTCATCTCTCAAGTAAACATAATCTCTCGGCTTTAGTTATTTTCGGTTCTCTGCGCTCATGATCTTGTTGATTTCGCATGGAGTATGTTTGCTGCAGTTTTATTAATCCATTGCCGAAATTAATGTGTTGATGAGTTTGCCGTGTGACGAGTTTGGTTTCAGTTTAGAGAGGAGGAGGTGGTAGGCTTACGTGAGTTTTAATTAGGTTGATAGATAAAACGGGGGAATGAAGATGGGTTGGTGTAAGGCCGAGTTGAAGAATAGAGAAGATGGGCTGGGGGGGCCGAATTAGTAAATAAGAAAGTGGGCCGGTGAATTAAAAAAGGGAGGAGGGAGAGGAATCCGGGCCCAAGTTGAGCTGGGCCCGTGTGTTCGGGTCAAATCCAGACCAAAACTCGAATTCGGCCCGATTACCTTTTCAAAAATAATAAATAAATAAAAACGTTTAAAAATCCGAAAATGATAAAAAGATAAAAATAAAAAATAAAAAACAATAGAGAATAATAAAGAATTAGAAATGAGAAAGTAATAAAAAAATCAGAAAAAATAGAAAATTCAGATAGTATTAAAAATCCAAAAATAAATAAATAATAAAAATTCTGAAAAATAATAAAAAATCAGAAAATAGACAAATGAATAATAAAAAGGTTAAAAAATTAATAGAAAATCGGAAAATCATTAAAAAATTCTAAAAATAGTATTTTTATAAGAAAATCCCGAAAATTAAAAAAATTGAAGTTCTGTTTAGGAAGGCTAGTCTTGCTTAAAAAAGTCAAATTCTAATGATAGAATCAGCCTAGATTAATTAATCAACACCTATTATTAGAGTTTGTTCAATTTAATTAATGAGAGTCACTCTTCTAAAAAAATCGAAACGATGGACATTTAAGTGAGTTTTTTGTTTGCTTTATAGCTTAATTGCTTACATCATCATCTTTGTCTATGATTGCTTATATGCATGATTAGACTCGATGCATGATTTGATGGATATCTTATGTTAATGTCTCGAGTTAGTTAAATTGCATGATTTAATTTCACGTCAACCGTGAGATTGTTTGTTTAATTTGATATGTGCATCGCTGATGATTTGTTTGACTGAATGCATTGAGTGATCGTTTGAACACTAAAATCGAGACCCTTTGGACTATGGTTCGTGGAAATGATGAGGAGGTAGCTTTAACGGAGACTATGTCAGTAGGCCGATGTCCATTCCGGTTTTGATCTTGTAAAGTTTATAGAGAGCCCATGTAATTTTAATTAGCCGACGAGTATGCGGATTTTATATTCTTGTCCTAAGTAGTTGCACTTAATTATTTGATTGTTTATTATTGCATTGCATTTCAATACTTTGATTGTTTATTTCTCGCACCGTCTTTCAATAAATCGTATGTTAGTTTCTTTTCTTAATTTCGCTTTAGTCTAGATTCGCATGAAAATGACCTTTAGGAATAATTGCATGAATACTTAGTAGATTTGAGTGACCTTTAGGGTTTTAAATGATAAGCAAGAATGCTTGACCAATTTAGATTAAACAACCAATTAGTTAGGTACCGGAAGGGCACTAATAGAAATGTTAGCGTAAACAAGTCCCTGAACTTAGAATCTCTGGTTACGTAGGGATCAAGACGACACTCTCGCGTCTCGATTGGTTTCTAACCAACCCCAATAGGCTAGTGGCGACTTCTAGAAATATTTTAGGTTGTTAAATAACATTAAAATTTGAAAATGCCTAAATGTCACGCGAGGTATGGATTTGGGAGAATTCAAGCTCGAGATTGAGGAATCGAGAGCAAATACCTCTAAACTTATCTTTCTCCCCTTAAAGGGCGGAATTTAGGTCGCGACAACGGTAACCATCTCTCCTTGCTTGTAAATATGTATATAGGAGCTTGGAACATTAGAGAAGTAGTTAACCCGATTAGACAAGCTGAAGTGATGCACTTGGTTAGAAGTAACAAACTATGTTGTTTCGCTATTTTGGAAACTAGAGCCTCCGAGTCCATATTTTTAGCTATATCTACCAATCTTATTCTAGATTGGGCTTGATGCACAAATTATGAGCATTCTGAACATGGGAGGATATGGGTAGGATTCGTCAGGTCATTCATGGTGTCCTTAGGAGTGTATCATCCAACACTTTGTTTGCTATATCTTTTATGTATGCAACACACACTTTTGTTTCTAGGAGACGATTGTGGTCCGATCTTATACATAAGAGTGGCTCTATTTTGGAGACACCGTGGGTGGTTGTCGGTGGTTTTAATGCCATTCGATATTCATCTGAGAGAATTTAGAGTTAATAGCTGGATTTCATCTTTTGATGATCTACATAATTGCTTGCTCGATGCTAAATTAGATGATTTGAGATTGTTAACACTTAAATTTTGCTATTCCAATACATTTTAGTTTTTTAAAGAAAAATTAATTAAAGTGATGTTTCTTTCATAGGAATATAATAAAAAATAATGAGGTCGAGGTCCACACGAGCTGAATTTTCAAAAGCCCACGTCAGTTTCAATACATTTTCCCATAGGGCCCGTGGCTCACTTGGATCGCCATCTTCACGAGCTCATGGTTGAATTGGATTAAAAAAAAAAGAAAAAAGAAAGAAAAAAAAAAGTTTGTTAGAGGGAGGCTTCTAGAAGAGAGGGTTTTGAGGGGGGACCCACCCTTCCTCTTTGGGGGGCTTCTTCTTCACGCTGCATCTCTGACGCAAAGAGGGAAAAAAGGAAAGGAAAACAGGAGCTCTCTCACACTCAGCTCTCTCTCACGCAGCTCTCTCATTCTCACGTAGCTTTGTCTCTTCCCTACACGCTCTCTCCCCTCCTGAGTTTCTCTCCCTCTGGTGGCCGAACGCCTCCTCCACGCGCTCTCCCCCTCTCCTTCTTCCTAGTTTTCACTCTCGGCCTCCGCGGGCTCTCTTGCCCTCTCAGTCCCTTTCGCCCTCTTGCTCTCGCTTCCTCTCAGTCCCTTTCGCCCTCTTGGTCTCGGTCAGAGTCGTAAGCATGGGCGAGTGAAGAGGATGAAGTGCATAGAGAGAGATGTTATTTCATTGGTTTAATGGGTTAAAAATGGTTTAGAAATGATAAAATGGGCCAAAAAAAAGAATTAAAGAATTAAAAAAGAGGTCCAGCGTATAGAATAGGCCAAATCAAAGAAATAATAAGAATGGGCCGGCGTGAATAGAAAAGGAGAAATAGAAATAAAATGGGCTGCAACAATAAAAAAGAGAAAGAGATGGGCTGGCGAAATAAAATGAAATGGGCTGCGAAATTAATAAACAAAAATAGGCTGAAATAAGAAGAGACCTTGGGCCGCTTAAAAATTCATTTAAAAAAATAATAAGAATGGGCTGGGCCTTATGCCCAGCCCATTCCTTTTTTACCCGGACCATTAAGGTCCGGGTCGTTTCGGGCCGGATTGAATAATCCGGTCCGAAACCCTTTAAAAAGAAAACAAAAAAATAAAATAAAATGAATAAAATTCGAAAATAAATAAATAATAGAAAATTAGAAAAAATAATAAACAAATCGGAAAATAGATAATAGATAACAGAAAATTAGAAAATAATGAAGAAATATAAAACAGAAAATAGATAATAGTAAATAATAAAATTGAAAATAGAAAACAGAAAATAGATAATAGAAAATTCAGAAAGTAATAAAAAATTAGAATATAGATAATAAATAATAGAAAATCCAATGAAATAAAAATTAGAAAATAGAAAATAGTTAATAGAAAATTAATAAATAATAATAAAATATCATAAAATAGGAAATGAATAATAAAAATTAGAAAATAATAGAAAATCAGAAAATAGAAAGTAAAATAACAAAAAAATCCGAAAAAGTAATAAAAAATATAAACATCTAAAAAATGTTGAAAATCTAGAAAATTCGTGAATAATAAACAACTAATAAATAGATAATAAAAAATAGAAAATCATTAGAAAATAAAAAAATATAAAATCATTAGAAAATATAAAAAAAAATCAGAAAATCATAAAAAATCATAAAAAATCAGAAAATCATTATAAAATAAAAAAATCAGAAAATCATTAGAAAATCAAAGAAAATCAGAAAATCATTAGAAAATCATAAAAAAATTTATAAAATCATTAGGAAATCATAAGAATTAGAAAGTCAATTGAAAATCATAAAAAAAATCAGAAAATCAAAAAAAAAATTTATAAAATGAATCAATTGAATAAGTTCTTAGAGCTTGACATCAAAACACTAGTGGACTAGCCTTTTAGGTGATGTTAGCATGCATGCAAACATCTAGGTTAACCAACCAATCAATCAATTTTAGGTACCGAAAGGGTGCTAATAGAAATGTTAGCGTAAATAAGTCCCCGAACTTAGAATCTCTGGTTACGTAGAGATCAAGACGACACTCCCGCGTCTTGATCGGTTTCTAGCCGACCCCAATAGGCTAGTGGCGACTCCTAAGAATACTTTAAGTTGTTAAATAACCTTAAAATTTGAAAACGCCAAACGTCACGCGAGGTATGGATTTGGGAGAATCCGAGCTCGAGATCATAGAATCGAGAGCAAGTACCTCTAAACCTAATCTTTCCTCTCCCTAAAGGGCGGAATTTAGGTCGCGACAGCTTGGCGACTCCGCTGGGGACTTTGTGGACTTAGGCCTAGTTAATTGATTGGTTGTTAATTGTTAACTAACATGTTTTATGTAGCGCTTACATGAAGACAAAAGGTAAGTCCACTAATTTGATGTTGTGTTAGATTGTATATGCAGGTTGGGAGATATAAGGGGTGGAGTGTTTTGTTAACCAATTTGTTTTGCAGAAGAGGTGTAGGAATGTATGAATATGTGGATGCAATTAAAGTATTGTTTGAATATAAATTGATGTGTATGTTTGCTTATTATTGCATCACTACACTTCGCACACACAACCTGCAGCCAAAACCCAAACCGCGATTAGGAAACCTTTAGGAGGTGTCGAAAGGAGGAACCCGCGTGGGGAATGACCCGTGGTAATCCCCTTTCGGCCCCGCTCGTTCTAATTAGTGATGAAGGGAACTATCCGACGAAAGTGCGGACGGGGAAACCCTTTGGATCTAATAAGAATGGGAGCCTTAAGCCTATAGACATCCTCCCATTAGATATTATCCTCACAGTTTCATGCGTTTGTGTTTGTGAATGCATCATCGTTATCCCACTCTCGTCTTGGTTTGTAAGTTTTCTCCTTTTTACTCGCTTATTATTACTTCAAATTTTCATTGATCATACGATGCGTTGCGATTTGATTCAAATGCCCGTATAGGTTTAGGTTCGATGGGTACTCCCGAAATTCGAATCATTCCTTCTCCAAGGAAGGCCCTTCTAAGCATGTGGGATAATCTTACCAACAACAAACGGGATTATGTGGAGAGGAAGATCGGATATCTCGTTTCACTTTTGCATGTGGAGCCTCAAGCAGCCATGATCAAGGCAGTAGCACATTTTTGGAATCCGACGACATCCACATTCGTATTTGGTCGAAATGAGTTAACCCCGACTTTAGAAGAGTTGGATGTCATCATAGGTAGAACACCATCTTTTGGGTGGGCCAAATCGTTAATAGATTCAGATCCTATTTCAAGATTGAGTGAATTTTTAAAAGTAAACACCACTGAAATTAGGAATGTCTTACGAGGAAATTCAAACGCTCTCCCTTTTTCTTATTTAGAGAAACACCTAGCTAGTTTATCCAATGGATCAGACTTTCAAGATGCTAAAGTTTTCCTCCTAGATTTCTTTGGTTTCGTCATTTTTCCTCATACAAGAAAAACCATGGACCCTCAAGTCGCTTTTGTCGTTCACCAAGTTTGTCACTCAAAAGGGTTTACGAACATGATTTTAGCCGAAACATTCATTTCCCTATCTCGATTCAAGGATGGATCTTCTAGTGTTTTTAGGGGTCCAATAGGCATTCTTCAAGTTTGGCTCCTCTCGCATTTAAAAGAATTTGGTGGCAGTATGTTTATCCTAGAAGTCGATAAAAACATCCACCCTCTTTCCAAATATAAAGATATAGAGAAATTTATCCATTTTTGGTCATTCCATTCATGGATGGATTTCCTTATAAATCTTGTTCCGAGTCAAATTTTATGGCACGCCTCGTGGATAAGATTTCCAAAAGCACGCCTTATTAGCGGGTGCGACGATCCAATCCCACTCTTGGGACTCACTGGATCTACGTCGTATTATCCATTAAGGGTAGCCCGTCAGTATCGCATGCTTCAAGAAATCCCTCCTTTACTAAAGTCGGGTTTATATCGTTTCGACTTCCGCCCTCAGTTCGTCCAAGAAGATCAAGTCCGACAGATCGAGGAACAGATCAACAAGATAGAAGATGTGCTATATCATTGCCCACCTAGAGATGTGGATTGGGTTTTGGAATTTGAGGGTGAAATGAAAGAACATCAAGCTTCTAGGGAGTACATGCTTCGTCAACCAGAACCCGAGCTCAAAGTGATTCTCCCTTACATCTCTCCTAACCCAACTCCAAAGGAAATTCAGATTCAATATGCCATTAGAGAAAGGGAAGAAGCTCTAGCCAAGGTGGAACGCCTCACCCAAGAGAACAAACGGCTCCGCTCACGTCAATTGAAGGGATCAACCCGAACTGAAGCTTCAAGCACATCTCGTTAAGATTTGATTTCTTCATGTGAACTCTTTTATTTCGCATCAAGAATGATTAATTGATGTAACCCATTTTCTTAATTAGTCTAATGTGTAGGGCTTTTCATTTGTATTTTTTCTTAGTCGAGTACAAAGTGTACAAGAACCTCTCCTTTTTGAGGAGCTTTGATGTAATTAAAGATCTTATTATTTTATTTCGAGTTCTTAGCGATTAGCAAACGGGCATTTGAATCAAACCATCGTATCGCCCCTTTTATTATATAAATTCTTGATATGAAACTCTTATAAGAATCTTTTTTCGTGAAATTGGACTTGCACGAAAGATTCTTATCCTTGTTGCATTACGAGAATCTATAAAATAAAAGGGGGTTTAGTCGTCTCATTTCATTTCACTATACTTACTCGTTTCTTTTTTCTTTTCTTTCCTTTCTTTTTGTTTGTGCTCCTTTCACAGGTACTAAATCACGGCTTCGAGACAATCACCAATTCGAACCCGATCAAAAGCTCGAAAGATGAATATAGATGAACAAAATGCTCGCTTTGCCGCGCTTGATAACAAGATCAATGATCTCGCTACTCAATTTGCTCAATTCGCGAATGATATCAAAGCTGCCTTGGTACCATCTAACTCGGATCGAGCTACACCTGAAGCGATCCCAGAGCCAGTAGCTGTCGAGGCAAGAGATAGAAATGTACAAATGCCAGTCCCAACGCCCGTAGTGGTCGAGCTCGACCCCATTTCGGAAGCCATTACAGCAAGAATGGAGGAGGAAAACAATAGAAGATTTGCTAAAATGGAAGAAAAACTCCGAGCCTTGCAAGGTTTCGAAGCAAATGTAATGGAAGATCTATCCCGTTATTCCAAGATGCACTTTCCCGAAAAGTTCAAGATCCCAGAATTTGTCAAGTACGATGGGACGGGGGACCCCAAGATCCATTTAAAATACTACCTTAATAGGATGGGGAGGTACGCCCAGAATGCTCCACTTTTGATCCAAACTTTTCAAGAAAGTTTGTCCGGTCCGGCCTTGCAATGGTACATTCTTTTAGAGCCCGAGAAGATGGACCGTTGGGAGGATGTAGCGGAAGCCTTTATCCTGCAATACAAATACAATACTGAGATTGCTCCGACTCGAGATGTGTTGAGTCGCACGGAGAAGAAGAGGAGTGAAACGTTTCGGTCGTTTGCTCAAAGATGGCGAACGGTGGCTGCACAAGTTAAACCTCCATTGGATGATAGAGAAATGATCGAGTTATTTTTAAAAGCTCTTCCTCCAGAGTTTTATAATAAAATGATCGGGTCTGGATGTGAGACATTTGCCCGTTTTGTAACAATTGGAGAAAGAATCGAAGGGGCAATACATGAAGGGAGGATCAATGAAGCAATGAATCGAAGGTTTCCCGCCAAAAGAGAAAAAGAAGTTGAGGTAGCTTATGTCCAAGCTCCAGTTGAGTCAAAAATGCCCTCAAACCTGCGGTACCCGTCGACATCCAGAGATAGAATGAACCGAAACTATGATGAGGGAAGGAGTGCACCAAGACAGTTTACCCCTTTTCTGAGGCAATTTACTCCTCTTCCAAGGCCGCTATCAAAATTGTTATCGATGTTGCTAGCTAAGCAAATGGTCGCCAAGGAAGTGCCCCGAGATAATCCTCCCAAATTCGCTGGTTTCGATATGTCAAAGTCATGCGAATACCACATGGGGGAAAGAGGACATGATGTCGACAACTGCCTCATCCTTAAAATCAAAGTTCAGAGTTTGTTAGATAAGGGAATTTTAGCATTTAAAGATTCACGGCCTAATGTGCAACAAAATCCTCTCCCAGTTCATGGCCCGAATGTAAATATGATTATGGGAGGTGATTATAATGATGTCGATGATTCATCAGAACTGAAAGAGGAGAATGATGATCTCTTTCATTTGGAAGATTTAGTAGCCATGATTTTACCTGTTATAATCGATCTGGATGACGAAGAGGAAGTTTCTGACTTTGTTGAAAGTAATACGGGCCATGTGGTGATCGACCTAGCATCCGAGGAGTTTGCACTACTAGAAGCGAATGGAAACGATTTTGAGCCAATAGTAATCGAATTACCGCCAAACAAGGAGGAAAGCACATTGAAAATCCCGTTGAAGCTGAATACTAAAGCTGTCCCATGGAACTATGGGACGTGTGAAATTGATGCCGTCACACGCTCGGGTCGTTGTTATGCACCTGCCGAGACGATTGAGAAGAAGGGAATTACTGACGAAGAAGCCAAAGGATTTTTGGCAATTGTTAAAACTAGCGAGTTTAATGTGGTGGAGCAATTGCAAAAGATGCCGGCTCAAATCTCATTGTTGGACCTTTTTAAAACGTCAGAAAAACATAAGAATGCATTGCTAAAAGTCCTCAATGAGGTTCATGTTCCGGAAATTATTAATGACAACCAACTTGAGGAGTTTGTCGGGTCCATACTATTGAAGGATCAAATGTCTTTTTCCGATGAAGATTTTCCTCCAGAAGGTCGCAATCACACTAAAGCATTGCTTATTTCAGTCAAGTGTTGTGACAAGTTGGTTTCAAGAGTACTAATTGATAACGGTTCAGCTTTGAACATATGCCCTTTGGCAACTTTACATCGATTGGAGATCAATGAAGCGAGGATCAAAAACTCCAAGTCAACTGTCCGTGCTTTCGATGGAATGAAGAAGCAAGTCATTGGTGAAATTGAGCTAGAACTTTTAATTGGCCCAGTAGCATTCTTGGTGAATTTCCAAGTGTTGAATATTCCTAGCGCGTTTAATTTTCTATTGGGACGTCCTTGGATACATACTGCCGGAGCAATACCTTCTAGTCTACACTAGAAAGTCAAATTCATTGTAGACAATCGGCTTGTAACTGTTCATGCTGAAACAGATTTTAAAACATATCATGATACCGCCATCCCGTATGTCGAGCCAGAAGTGAAAGAAGAATCCAGTTATCAAGCATTGGAGTTAGTATCTATGATCCATGTGCCCGTTGGGGCTGTTAAGCATAAGTCGGGTTTAAGCAAATCGTCAATGATGGCAAGTAGGGTATTGCTTGAACATGGACATACTCCAGGCAAAGGATTAGGTGTGCATGCCCAAGGTATCTCTAGGCCTATCAAGCTCGTGAAATGCTACCAAAGGAGAGGTCTGGGCTATGTTGAAACTGAAGATACTCAAAAGAGCAATGAGAAGCCAAAACAAGGAGGAGAGCTTCATCAGCGACTACTTCCTCCTCCTTTAGAAGAAAACTTCCAGAAATCATCCAAACTGTTGCAAGAAGAAGGAGTCATTTATGATGTCGCTGAATTATTTCAAGAGGGTTTCGTATGCATGATCGGCAATGAAGAAGCTGAATCTTCAGCTAGTAATCTTGATCCCTCTCTGTAGGGATACTTCTTATTTCATTTCTTTTCTTTCTATATCTTGCAAATATATAGAGACTATCATTCATTTCATTTAAATTTGTAAATACATCTTGGATTTTGAGCTGTTGATCCAAGATCGTAAACTTTGTAAAATGGCCTTATCAATACAATACATATGCACGTTTTATTAAGGACATGTAGAAATATGAAATCAGCCCAATGATGAGACGCATTAATTCACTTAACAGTGTTGCGTGAGGCCTGAATTTCTACATGATTCCTAGTTTTCTTTATAAAAAAATGAATGAACTTTTGTTGAATAAAGACGTCCGATGGTATGAGGTTTGATTAGAGTCATTTTTAGTTCATATTTTACTTTTGAAAATGGTTTAAAAATTCATGCATTGCTTTTATTTCCTATTCACTAACCATCTTTGTTATGTCTCAGGAGTGATATTGTACATGATAAATACACATGTGATTCGGAATTGCATGATGAAAAATCCCCCGAATCTGATACAGATGATGATGATGGTCCAAAGAATGTCGAAAAAGATTGGATCCGTCATGAAGAATCCAAACCTTTGACAGCAGAACCAACTGTAATAGTGGATTTAGGAGATGAAGAGAATGTCAGAGAAACAAAAATTGGAGCCAATCTCTCAGAGTATGAAGCAAAAAGAATGGTTGACCTTTTGAGAGAATATAAAGATGTGTTTGCTTGGTCTTACGCCGACATGCCAGGTTTGGACCCAACAATTGTTGAACATGCTTTACCCATTGAGCCCAGCATTCCACCTAAGAAGCAAAAACTTAGGAGGACTAAGCCAGAGTTATCAAAGAAAATTGAAGAAGAAGTCATGAAGCTGTTGAAGGTCGACTTTATAGAAGTGTCGCATTACCCCGAATGGGTCGCCAACATTGTCCCTGTGATGAAGAAAGATGGGCGAGTCAGAGTTTGCATTGATTATCGAGATTTAAATCGTGCGAGCCCGAAGGATGATTTTCCTTTGCCGCATATCGACGTTCTGGTAGACAGCACTGCTGGGTTTGAATTATTTTCCTTCATGGATGGATTTTCTGGATATAATCAGATCGGAATGAAAGAAGAAGACAAAAGTAAGACCTCATTCATTACTCCTTGGGGAACTTTCTGTTATAAAGTGATGCCCTTTGGATTGAAAAACGCCGGGGCAACTTATCAAAGGGCAATGGTCACGTTATTTCACGACATGATGCACAAGGAGATAGAGGTATATGTCGATGACATGATTGCCAAGTCAAGAAGTGGTGAGGATCATATTAATGTGCTGAGGAAATTATTTGATCGACTTCGAAAATTTAAGTTGAAGCTTAACCCCGCAAAATGTATATTTGGGGCAAAATCTGGGAAGCTGTTGGGATTCATGGTTAGTAATCGAGGCATCGAGATTGACCCATCCAAAGTCAAAGCTATTTGTGATCTCAAAGCTCCTTCAACTGTTAAAGAGGTTCGAAGTTTGCTTGGGAGATTGAATTATGTGGCAAGGTTCATCTCTCAGTTATCAGAAACAGCCAAACCATTCTTTAAGCTTTTGAAAAAGAATGCTAAAATTGAATGGGATGATGAATGCCAAAAGTCTTTCGAAGAAATAAAGCACTATCTTTCTCATTCGCCAATACTGGTGCCGCCAATTGTTGGGGTGCCACTGATTCTATATCTGACTATTCATTACCAATCTCTAGGAGCCTTGTTGGCGCAGAAAAGGCCAAGTGATCAGAAGGAACATGCTATATACTATCTCAGTAAGAAATTCACTATCTCAGAGATGAATTATCCTGAAGTGGAGAAGACATGTGTAGCATTGGTATGGGTTTTACACCGACTGTGTCAATACACTCTTCATCATCAAATTTGGCTTGTGACTGAAAATGACCCTATCAAATACCTCTTGGAGAAACCCGCGTTGGTTGGAAAATTAGCCAAGTGGCAAGTCCTTATTTCTGAATTCGATGTGCGAAGCTTGAATCAGAAATCTGTTAAAGGAAGAGCTATAGCTGATATGTTAGCTGAAAGTCCTAGTCTGACAGAAGATGTTGACAGTATTGATCATATAGATGAACGTATCCAGACGATATCCAGTGATCAATGGATCATGTACTTTGACGGTGCTGTTAATTTGTCCGGTTCTGGAACAGGGGCAATTTTGATTTCCCCAACGGGTCAACATTACCCAGTAGCTGCAAAATTGGTATTTCCATGTACCAATAACATATCGGAGTACGAAGCATGTATCCTTGGCTTGCAATTAGCCATTCACATGAAGGTTAAGAAATTACAAGTATATGGTGATTCAGCACTCATTATCCTTCAGAATGAAGGACAATGGCAAACGCGTGATGCTAAATTGATCCCTTATCATGAGTTTTTAGAAGAATTGGTGAAGGAGTTTGAAGACATTTCATTTGAATATCTGCCGAGATCTCAAAATCAATTTGCCGATGCATTGGCCACATTATCATCGATGTTACAAGTGATGGAGGGAATGGACATTGAGCCATTGAGAATCGAAATTCTTAAACGTCCAGCCTATTGCATGGTGATTGAAGAAGAACCGGACGGAAAACCATGGTATTACGATATCATGACCTATCTCCAAAAGGGAGAATTCCCTAAAGAAAGTGGGGCATCTAACAGAAAATACTTGAAGAAATTGGCGTCAAAATTTTTTGTCAGTGGCGATGCTTTATATAAGAGATCCTTTGATTCGGTGTTGCTAAAATGTGTTGACGCAAAAGAAGCTAATCAACTGATGAAGGAAATACATGAAGGAATATGTGGTCCGCATATGAATGGGCACCTCTTGGCGAAAAAGATCATGAGATTGGGCTATTTTTGGCTAGCCATGGAAACTGACTGCATCCAGCACGTCCGGTATTGTCACCAATGTCAAATTTATAGAGACAAAATAAATGTCCCACCAAATGAGCTTCATCAGATGTCTGAACCGTGGCCGTTTTCTATGTGGGGCATTGATGTGATCGGTCCAATCAATCCAAAAGCTTCCAATGGGCATCGTTTTATTTTGGTGGCAATTGACTACTTCACAAAGTGGGTTGAGGCAAATTCATATGCCAATGTCACCGCTAAAAATGTGGCCAAATTCATTCGCAGAGATCTTATTTCGCGATATGGAGTCCCAGAGTCAATCATCACAGATAATGGCTCCAATTTGAATGACAAAATCGTGAATGATATGCTTGGCGAATTTCAAATCCGCCATTTAAACTCCTCACCCTACCGTCCACAAATGAATGGAGCTGTAGAAGCTGCCAACAAAAATATAAAGAAGATCCTGTCAAAGACAGCTAATAATTATCGTGATTGGCATGAACGATTGCCGTTCGCATTGATGGCATACCGAACCTCGATTCGCACTTCAACAGGGGCAACACCTTTTTCACTAGTTTATGGTATGGAGGCAGTTTTACCCGTAGAAATGGAAATTCCTTCATTAAGAATCTTGTCACAAGCTGGGCTCTCTGAGACTGAGTGGATACAACAGAGATGTGACCAATTGAATTTAATTGAAGGGAAAAGGCTTAAAGCTTTATGTCATGGTCAATGTTATCAACAACGGGTTGCTAAATCATTCAACCGCAGAGTTCGACCGAGGTATTTCATGGTAGATGATCTTGTGCTTAAGAAAATTCTACCTATCTTTCAAGACCCGCGCGGGAAATTCACTCCGAATTATGAAGGTCCATATGTCGTCAAGAAAGTTTTACCAAGCGATGCTTTGATTCTGGTTGAAATGGATGGTCGTGAGTTGCCAAAGCCTGTAAATGCCGATTCAGTTAAAAAATACTTTCCATGAAGGAAATTGGAGAGACTTGAAAGTTTTTCTTGATGCAGTTTAAATCATTGATATCTTGCATAGCTTGTGCACATATGTTCATTTTGTAGGAGAAAAGTCATGATTGTGGAGACAAATGCGATGATGCGACCTTCAAAATATGAGTCATCACCAGTTAAAAATATATCTCCATGTCACAGGTAAGTTTTCTTTCTTGAAAAAAAAATTAAAAATTGATGATAGTTCACCTGGAGAATTGACAAATAAAAAGAAAAATGGTTAATCATGCCAAATGAGAAATATTTAGAAAGAAGAAAGGCAAGCCATTCCCAAATACGTCCTTTAAACACATCGAGATTTGAGTGCAAAAGGAACGTTCATGTTGTTTAGGGATGAGAGATTCATTCGCAAGTAGTATATGAACCAAAATGAAAAGAGGCATTTCTTTCTCTACCATATACACTACAGGTGATCATAGTTAAACCCTTTTGAGCTTTTATTCATGGAGAACTTTTACAAATTACCCCTGTCAAGAAACACCCCACAATGGGGCAAATATGGAGGTTTGGCAGTTACTATTGGTGAAAAAGATAAGAAGGATTTCTTTGTCTTCACTTGCATTAATCTTTCTGTGGTAACTTCGGGAGAACCCTTGTGGAAGCTCAAAAGATCCTGAAATGAGAAGAGCATTTCTTTCTCTACCCATACACCTACATCCTTTGATTAACCAATTTGAGCCTTAAAGTTCGTTTCTGAAACCCGAGTGGTGAATATCTCCCCATACTGGGGCAATGCAAAAAGGATCTCTCGAAAGTCCTAATAGTTTTAAAAAAAATGTTCATCTAAAACTAGGGGGCATGAAAAAGCAGTGTGCCTGGTAAAAGCAAGGCCAATGTCCAAACAAAAGGAAAAGAAAAGAAGACTCATGCTGATTATGAACATCTTGAAAATTACTATTCAGAACGAAAATCGTTCCAAATGCAAAGTCTGTTAGAGACAAGAGCGAAGTTCTTATGATTGAATCAATAAGCACATGGACTTTCGAGTTAAAATTCATGATATGACAATGTTGTCAAGATTATCACCAACTCATGAATTCCCTTTTCTTTAAAATTGTGTTGAGCCTATTTGAGCCCTCCCCTGAACCAGCATTACAACCATTTCCTAAGTCTCTTCGATCAGGTTGATTTGAGTGAAAATAAGGATCTTCAAAGAAGTGACTGTTTAAAGAAGTGAGAACAAAGCTATCTTGTCTCATCTTGAGGTTTCTTGACTTGTAAACCCGGCGAAGATGATGATTCACGATTATTTCTTAGCCAATGTTACTTATCTGTTGTTGATACTATAACCAACCTACATTACAGTCCTTTAAAAGACCTCTTGGATTGGTTGATGTATACTTATTGCGAATGATTCTCGAAACCTTCAACGTTGGTTGTGTGAGATATACTGAGTGATTAAATCTCATTGATGATCTTGAGAGTATGTGAGAAGACCTTTCAGACTAAGGATTCTCCATTTGGCATACTTAACCAACTCTTTTTATAAGTTAATCCTAAAGGCATTTGATAATGGACGATACATCCAAATGATTAAATATGTTGATTTTGCCTATGCAACCAATCAGGTTTTATCAAATATGATTCTTGATTAACAGTCCTGATTCTATTGTCTCATGTGTCCAATGTAACCAATCTTCGTCAAATGTGCAGGAGCCATTTTTTTTAATATTGTGATATACATGATCTTACTCAATGTAGATGATGACTGGCTAAGATGTCCCAGTGCATTGGCAAACTTGCATCGCGTCTGGTTGTGCTAAATGCTACCATTATAGTCCAAACTTCTATTGATTCCTTTCATCGACACGGTAAGCTTTTGTTGCCCGGAGATTCTGGTAAGTCTTCGAAGCTCCAAGACTTTCCACCATTAGTCGAAATCCGTTTTTACACGGTAAGACTTTTCTCATTAGTCGAAATCCGTTTTTACACGGCAAGACTTTCCACCATTAGTCGAAATCCGTTTTTACACGGCAAGACTTTTCTCATTAGTCCAAATCCGTTTTTACACGGTAAGACTTTCCACTATTAGTCGAAATCCGTTTTTACACGATAAGACTTTCTCATTAGTCGAAATCCGTTTTTACACGGCAAGACTTTTCACCATTAGTCGAAATCCGTTTTTACACGGCAAGACTTATCTCATTAGTCGAAATCCGTTTTTACACGGCAAGACTTTTCACCATTAGTCTAAATCCGTTTTTACACGGTAAGACTTACTCACAAACAGTCGAAATCCGTTTTTACACGGTAAGACTTGTCATCACATCAGTCGAAATCCGTTTTTACACGGTAAGACTTGTCATCTTTTGTCGAAATCCGTTTTTACGCGGTAAGATTCATTCTCTTTTGATCAAGATCGTTATTACATGATGTATTTTTATTTTTATTATTATTATTATTATTATTATTATTATTATTATTTTAAAAAAAAAGAGAGAAATTTAGAAAAAGAGAGATACAAAAATGTTTACTATTTGTTCATCAGCAAAATTTAGGTGTCTTTTTATCTTTGAATGAAACCTCTTCGAGATTCCCTTCAAAGAGGGGCAGCTGTTAACACTTAAATTTTGCTATTCCAATACATTTTAGTTTTTTAAAGAAAAATTAATTAAAGTGATGTTTCTTTCATAGGAATATAATAAAAAATAATGAGGTCGAGGTCCACACGAGCTGAATTTTCAAAAGCCCACGTCAGTTTCAATACATTTTCCCATAGGGCCCGTGGCTCACTTGGATCGCCATCTTCACGAGCTCACGGAGAGGAGTCGGCCCATCTTCACGAGCTCATGGTTGAATTGGATTAAAAAAAACAGAAAAAAAAAGTTTGTTAGAGGGAGGCTTCTAGAAGATAGGGTTTTGAGGGTTTTTGAGGGGGGACCCACCCTTCCTCTTTGGGGGGCTTCTTCTTCACGCTGCATCTCTGACGCAAAGAGGGAAAAAAGGAAAGGAAAACAGGAGCTCTCTCACACTCAGCTCTCTCTCACGCAGCTCTCTCATTCTCACGTAGCTCTCTCTCTTCCTACACGCTCTCTCCTCTCCTGAGTTTCTCTCCCTCTGGTGGCCGAACGCCTCCTCCACGCGCTCTCCCCCTCTCCTTCTTCCTAGTTTTCACTCTCGGCCTCCGCGGGCTCTCTTGCCCTCTCAGTCCCTCTCGCCCTCTTGCTCTCGCTTCCTCTCTGCTCCCTCACGGCCGTTCATTCTTTGTCTCTCCCTCCTCCTGCTCGGGCTGGTTGGTTCTCGGACAATCGCCCCCGCTCGGACGATCGTCTTTCCCGGAGCTCCCTCACTGCACGATCGGAGATTATTTCATTGCGGATTGAAGTCACTGAGTTTGTTTCATCGCTGCTTCCGCACGTTGAATCGTTGATCGGCGAGTCCGATTTCTTTTGGTCGTTCCATCTCATCTTCACAGGTAAGTCTCTCTCATTCTTGTGCGTGAGTTTACTGCTTCTCTTTCATTTCCTTGTCCCTGTGATGTTGTTGCCTATTCTGATTTGATGCTGAATGTTGTCAAGTTGATTGCTGAATTATTGTGATGCTTATTTGACGTTGATATGTCTTTCTTGTTCATTCATGGATGATTCGAGATTAGAGCAAAGTCAGTTTTGTATTGAAAATTTGATAACTATTACTGCACTTGGTATGTTCGATGAAATGCTTATACGAAATTCAAATGCTTTCTCTTTGATTTTTAGCTTAGTTGTTTAGTTTCAGTCGATTACACAAGGTTTTAGTTACGTCATAATGAATATAGAATCGTCAATAAATGTTACTAGTGTAAATCTTGGTCTCGGTCAGAGTCGTAAGCATGGGCGAGTGAAGAGGATGAAGTGCACAGAGAGAGATGTTATTTCATTGGTTTAATGGGTTAAAAATGGTTTAGAAATGATAAAATGGGCCAAAAAAAAAGAATTAAAGAATTAAAAAAGAGGTCCAGCGTATAGAATAGGCCAAATCAAAGAAATAATAAGAATGGGCCGGCGTGAATAGAAAAGGAGAAATAGAAATAAAATGGGCTGCAACAATAAAAAAGAGAAAGAGATGGGCTGGCGAAATAAAATGAAATGGGCTGCGAAATTAATAAAGAAAAATAGGCTGAAATAAGAAGAGACCTTGGGCCGCTTAAAAATTCATTTAAAAAAATAATAAGAATGGGCTGGGCCTTATGCCCAGCCCATTCTTTTTTTACCCGGACCATTAAGGTCCGGGTCGTTTCGGGCCGGATTGAATAATCCGGTCCGAAACCCTTTCAAAAAGAAAACAAAAAAATAAAATAAAATGAATAAAATTCGAAAATAAATAAATAATAGAAAATTAGAAAAATAATAAACAAATCGGAAAATAGATAATAGATAACAGAAAATTAGAAAATAATGAAGAAATATAAAACAGAAAATAGATAATAGTAAATAATAAAATTGAAAATAGAAAACAGAAAATAGATTATAGAAAATTCAGAAAGTAATAAAAAATTAGAATATAGATAATAAATAATAGAAAATCCAATGAAATAAAAATTAGAAAATAGAAAATAGTTAATAGAAAATTAATAAATAATAATAAAATATCATAAAATAGGAAATGAATAATAAAAATTAGAAAATAATAGAAAATCAGAAAATAGAAAGTAAAATAACAAAAAAAATCCGAAAAAGTAATAAAAAATATAAACATCTAAAAAATGTTGAAAATCTAGAAAATTCGTGAATAATAAACAACTAATAAATAGATAATAAAAAAATAGAAAATCATTAGAAAATAAAAAATAGAAAATCATTAGAAAATAAAAAAATATAAAATCATTAGAAAATATAAAAAAATCAGAAAATCATTAGAAAATCATAAAAAATCAGAAAATCATTATAAAATAAAAAAAATCAGAAAATCATTAGAAAATCAAAGAAAATCAGAAAATCATTAGAAAATCATAAAAAAATTTATAAAATCATTAGGAAATCATAAGAATTAGAAAGTCAATTGAAAATCAGAAAAAAAATCAGAAAATCAATAAAAAAAATTTCTAAAATGAATCAATTGAATAAGTTCTTAGAGCTTGACATCAAAACACTAGTGGACTAGCCTTTTAGGTGATGTTAGCATGCATGCAAACATCTAGGTTAACCAACCAATCAATCAATTTTAGGTACCGAAAGGGTGCTAATAGAAATGTTAGCGTAAATAAGTCCCCGAACTTAGAATCTCTAGTTACGTAGAGATCAAGACGACACTCCCGCGTCTTGATCGGTTTCTAGCCGACCCCAATAGGCTAGTGGCGACTCCTAAGAATACTTTAAGTTGTTAAATAACCTTAAAATTTGAAAACGCCAAACGTCACGCGAGGTATGGATTTGGGAGAATCCGAGCTCGAGATCATAAAATCGAGAGCAAGTACCTCTAAACCTAATCTTTCCTCTCCCTAAAGGGCGGAATTTAGGTCGCGACAGAGATATGCGGGGTGCAAATTTACTTGATGCAAATCTCAGGGGGTGAACATAATACAGAGGAATATAGACGGGTTTCTAGTCAATACTTATTAGAGTTCGATTTTTCTCCTTCTCATAAGCGAATTTCCTCACACCAGGTATTTCTTGTCACTCTCCAATGATAGTATGTATTATGCCTCTCATACAGGCACGAAGATCCTTCAAATTCTTCAACTTTTGGATGATGCATCCAGACTTTATGATGATAGTCTCTCAAGTTTGGGAGTATAGTATCGAAGGTACGCTGATGTTTCAACTATGCACTAAGCTTAAACTACTTAAGACTCGGTTGAAACAGTTCAATAAGGAGTCTTTTTCAGATATCTCTAATTGTACAAAGGTGGCTAGACAGCAGCTATGCATGATTCAGGAGTCCTTACTGCAAAATCCTTATAATACCATGTTAGCTCAGGATGAGAAAGATACTAACAATGACTTCTCTAACCTCAGATTACAAGAGGAGAGTTTTTATAGACAGAAGTCAATGATACATTGGTTAAAGGATGGAGTCGATATCTCTATAGTTCGATAATTGGCATACTCGCGGTCCGTTGAATTTTTTATTCTCCAACCGTGAAATCTGCCGGTCAGGCTTCTCCAGAGAAGCCAAGTTGATTGATTAGAGGACAGTAGTCTACTCTTCTAGAAACGCTGGATGCTGGGGGAGAGAAACTCCTTTCTTTGAATGATCAACCTGACTCATTTCGATGGATGGGTGATCTTTCTGGTACTTTTTCGGTGGCCTCGGCTTGGAGTATTGTTTGACCTATGGGCCAAAGGTTATCTTGGAAGTCCATCATATGGAACAAAATTATTATTTCCAAGCATCAATTCCATCTATGGCTGATAACACGGAACAGGTTACCTACCTAGGTATTCCTGTTATCTCATGGTAGAATATATTATGCTTCCCGTGTCTTCTGTCATACTAGGCCTAATTCCATAAATCACTTTTATTTTGGTTGTCGAGTCACTTCAGAACTTGCATCTTTGTGGGCTAGGAATTGTTATCTATCTTGGAGAAATGGATCTTGATCTGATACTTTACATTGGGCGACCAAATATATTACGAGAAATCACTTCCATCAGTACATTGCTAGATTTGCATTAGATGTTTTATGTCATATTATTTGGAAGACGCAGAATTATGCCTTATTCCGCAATTGTGATGTTTTTGTCCCTACGATAAAAACAAAGCTAATTATGATGGTCAAAGACAGAACCAGAATATTCTAACAGGTAGTCAATTCTCCCAAGAATAAGAGAGTCCAACGGAATTGGGGAATTGATTCATCCATCTTCTCTTGATGTATTTTGATACTCTTAGGGAGGTTGGCCGTTATTTAGGCCTTTTCCTTTTCTTTGATAGCCTTCACATAGGCTTTCGATTACCATTGTTTAGGCATTTTGTTCTTTTTAGTTGGCCTTTCTTTAGGCCTCTTTCTTTTGGCACTTTTATTAGATCCTCGGTACCCTCTCACTCACACCTTTTTTGCAGTGTTGAGTGCATGTTTTGTGATACCCGGCTTTGGTGCCTTATATATTTTACATGGTTAAAAAATCAATACAACTACTTACTTTACCAAAAAAAAAAACATGAATAGATATGGTGTTTGGGTTCTATGCTAGTCTCTCCTGAAATATTGGAGCCCGACCCTTGGGTGTCATCCAAGCACAAGGGGGCCGTGGTAAAGTCCTCAGTTACAAGTAAAACATGAATAGATATAAATACGAAAATAAATGAAATAGGCAAATTTGCAATAGGGATTAGAGCACTTTTTTTCGCTCGTCCACAATCTAAAAGAGAAAAAGTTTAATGAAAATGAAAAGTGCCTCCAAGTGCAACATCATGCAAATGCTAATCTTGGACATTTCATGTTGACATATATATAATTCTCATACCGATATTAGTCACTATCAAACTCCTAACAATTCTCGTCTTTAGTGCTCTCAGTGGTGTGCACTTTGTGGTTATCATCCCTCCACTAAAGGTAACCAACCTAAAGGTGGTTCACTTCCCCTGTTGAAACTAGAAAACCAACCAATACTCTGCATAAGTTCACGAGTAAACTTGGGAACCACGAAACAGCCTTGGATTGTTGCTTTCTTTTCTTTTGAAATTGGTCGGTAAGATTTGAACAAGCGATCTATTACTTTTCGAGCTCGAAATTCCAAATGCAAAAGCAGATGCACTAATTTTCATGGTTAACATTTGATGTCACTACCTAAGAGTATTTCTCTATTTATATCAAGACTCAAAATGAAATATTCATAATTAGAAATAAAAATCCAATACATTCTTTCATAAAAATGATGTTTTCGGAGGGGTCATGCTTTCCTTCAATCAATCTTTAAAAAAAATTTGAATTATAATTGTAGGGAGCTTTCGGCAACCATGCATGGAAGAAAATGTAAAATTTTGCTCGATGCACCAAAACCTTAAGAAGCCAAAATGGGATAGGAGTAGCTAATTTGAAAACCAAAGTACATATTCTCTTATGTATCAAAGTTGTAAAAAAAAATAAGATGATGGTCATATTTTTCATAAAAGGACTAAAATGAAGGAAGAAGAGTATATAGGTCAAAGACTCAGTTATATTATATATACATATATGTATATATATAAGGACTTGATTGAACAAATTGTAAAAGCTTAAAGGTCGGTAATGACTTTATAAAACAAAACTCAAATGATTCCCATCTTCTTATGTTTACAAATGATGAAGCCCAAGATGTTTCAAAAGATATTTGATGTTAACTCTCGAATCAATCACGTTCTCGGAAATTAAAAAAGGGCAGGTAACGGAAAATAGAAAGTTTTCCTTTTCGTTTTTAATTTCACAAAAAATAAAAGGTAAAATTAGAAATTTCCAAAGATAAGGTTTATGCGCCTCACCCCTTGCAGCTTTCAAATCAAAGAAAGGAATAGTAGTGATAGCCAATGACGAAAATAAAAAAAGAGCAATAACAGAGAACGATTGGATGTAGATGAACAATCGTGCAAATCCCAGTCCGTCGACACGTTCAAAAGTGGAGCATCCTCTTGCAATTAGGCAAATAAGAGAGAACCAATTGACAGAAGTAAGTGTGACTGATGAGCAAGAGAAATGGCATGGCTCATGAAACCATAATGAACTTATAGAACCCGTCGCGATCTACCTGAACTTTCCTCGTGGAAAGGGAGGGGGTTAAGGTAGGTTTAGAGGCATTCGCTTGTAATTCCTCAATTTCAAGCTCGAACTCTCCTAAGTCCATACCTCCCGTGACATTGAAGTGTTTTCATTTTAAACGATTATTTGACAACCTACTATATTTTTAGGAATCACCACTAACCTATTGGAGTCGGCTAGAAACAAGGTGAAAACATGGGAGAATGTTTCACATTCTATGCAACCAAAAATTCTAAAATTCAAAGACTTGTTTACGCTAACATTTCTATTAGCGCCCTTTCGGTACCTAACTAGTTTGTTGTTTAATTTAAACTGATCATGCACTCCTTCTCATCTTTAACATCCTAAAATGTCATCTATAACCATTAAGTGTTCATGCAATTTGTTTTTGTTAGATCATTTTTCATGCAAATTTAAACTAAGGCTAACTTAATTTAGAAAAAAAATTAACACACAATTTATTGAAAGACATTGCGAAAAAAATAAACACTAAGATATTGAAATGTGGTGCAATAATAAACATTCGCATAATTAAATTTGACTGTCTAATGACAAAAATATAAAACTCACAACTTGTCGGGTAATTAGAAATACATGACCTCGTTATAAGCCTCGAGACATGATCCCTCGGAAGCTGGCAAAATATAAAAGCAAAGCCTAAATCTAATCAATTGATCTTAGTGAAGTCTAAGTTAAACTATTACAATTATTTTTTGAAAGAAGTGATGCTAAGCCTAAATAGGTTTATTAGACAAAACATACACTAATTGTCTCAAACATGCTTAAATTAGCATAATTCTAATTGATCAAAGATAAACCTTTACATAAGTCAAGACCCGAATAGCCATTGGTCCACACCATTAGTTCTACGAGTTCCACATTTTTGGTCATCATCACCATGTCACAACTTAACATTCACCAATTTTAGCATTCAAACACTTATCCTAGCAATCAATGACATGCATATAATCAAGATATGACACTGACGACATTCACGTCGATTCAATCAAATTATCCTAAGGACGACTTTAGACTTAAGCATACAATTATTGTTTATCAAATCAAGTATCAAGTTTAGTTTTACATCTAAGCATTCATATACGAAGCTAAATAAGATATATGATCATGCCAAGAAGCATTGAGAATAAAAAACATCTAGTTATCTATCAAGAACGTCTCCGATTTTTCCAAAGAATTGGTCTTAATTAATTAAACTTGGCCTATTCTAGTATTGAGATACAATTTTCAAGGCAAGGTTGTCTTTTCTAAATTAATTTTTGGAATTTTTAAATAAAAATATTATTTTTCTTATAAAACATTATAATATTATAATCCAAAGTCCCAAAGGCCTTCGTCCGTGGCCTTCAACAAACGACATTCAGAAAAAGAAGAAAAAAAAAACAAAAGGATTTTGAGCAAAAAGCAAAAGAGGTTGAGCCCCACTAGTTGGAGTGCAAAGGAGAAGCTTCGTCCCCACCCCCCACACGAGAAGGAGAGATCAAGACCTGAAACCCTAAAAGGAAATCAACGTTATGAAAGCTCCGCCTTTAAGACCTCGTTGAACACGGTATGGCCGCGAAAGAAAATCCCATAAACCCAGAGCAAGCAAACAAAACGAAAGTAGAGACAACCCCTCAAGAAAAAAGAAAAGGAAAATCCAGTAAAGCCCGTGTATTATTAGACGTTTATGGAAGTCCAAACACGCATAATATACTAATCAAGAAAAGCAGCCACCAACGCGAAACCCCAAGAAAAAGGACCTAAGAATCGCATAAGGACTGCATTGGAAATGCAAAAGCAAGAAGAAAATGACGCGGCTAAATTTGGATCGATCACCGCAAGCACCCCTCCTCTCGGTATCTCGCGACGATCGACGACCGGAGGCGTGCTGGGTGGCGGCACACGTCTCCGTAGGCTCCCACAACATCCAGCAGCCATGTTCGCAATGCCGGTCCGAGTCGGGATCAATGGCAGCGAGTCCGATAACTTAAACATTTTATCGAGCGAGCGACGTGCGAAGGAGAAAACCACAGGTTTCGAGGCTGAGCGTGGCTAAACCTTCGCCCACGATGCATGGTGAACAGGCAGAATATACGTATAATACAAAGTAAGCTACAACAGGGGCTAAGACTTGTATGGAACGGCAAACAGCCATGAGGAACCGGAGACTCCAGAACAGGGGAAAGAAACATCCCAACAAAATGGCGTCAAGACATCCTACTCGATCTAGAGGCGAGACAAAACAGATCTGAGTTGAGGCTTATACAGGAATGACGAAGGTTGAACGGCCCCGAGCGAGGTGTTGCGGCTAGAGCATTAGGCCAGGCGGACGTCATGAAAGGTCGTCGAAGAGAACGGACCAGCTCACGCCTCCTTCTCTCCTTGCGGTCTCCCCTCAGTTTTTCTTCTTTGTTGTTTTTTTTAGTCGAAGACCTATCCCTCCCCTTTAGCTTCGCCTTCTTCTCTCCGTGCCCTTTTTTACCTGGTTCTTTGCTTCTTTGCCCATTTTCTCTTCTTCGCTTCTGCCCTTCACGCCTTCCTTCTTGCTTCTTTTTCTTTGTTCTTTTTCAAACGCACTCCCTCACCTCTCCCTCTTTTTTTTTTTTTTTTTGTTTCTGCCTCCTTGTTCGTCTTTCTCCCCCGAAGAACCCCCTCCTTCTTTCTTTTTCTGTTTTTCTTCCCCCCGAACCAGAAATCTCTCTCCGATCTCTTCTTCCTTATTTATTTATTTTTTCTCGCCCGAAGACCACCTTCTCTCCCTCTTCGTTTCTTTTTTTCCTTTTGTTTTTCTTAGTCCCCCTCGCTCTCTCTCTGTGTTTTCTTTCGAACCCCCCTCCCTCTCAATCTGCTTCCCTCCTTCGTCTTTCAATCCGTCGCCCTCCCTTCGTCCCATCAACTCGCCTGTTTTTGTTGGCGTCCGTCAGTCCCTTTGGGTGCGTCCCAAAGTCAAGATCTCTGGCCAGATCTCTGGACGCCGAGCTTGGGGAAAACGCCGCGCGTGGAAGCTGCTGGGCGCGTGGAATGAGGCCATCAAGAAACAGAAGGGAAGCTGTGCTGTGAGGTGGAAAAGGGAAATGGGCCGCGCAGGAAGAGGGAGGGGAAATGGGCCGAGCTAGGGGCCCGAAGTCCTCCTCAATTTGCCCCTCCCTTTTTTCTTTTTTCTTGAATTAACTTCTTTTTTAAAGACATTTTAAGACAATAAAAGACAGTTCTAATTTCTAATTAATAAAAAATTTTAAAACAAAATCATCGGACCGGAAAAATTAGGTGTAAACAGAAATAAACCTCCCAATAGCAAAAGGACAAGCATCAGAACCCACAAGATCAAATCAAGAAGAAGATGACAGGAACCACAACAAACAATTTACTTACAGAAGAACCACACAAAATGAGAGAATCCCGGAGTTATAACATAGGTTAAATGACAGAATCCACTTGGGCAACACAAATAGGTGCTTTTAGAAGCCAACACCATGGCGCTCTGGAGGCATTCCCTTTGGAGTTTTGCTAAGCGTGCGAGATTTCGGAAACTTACGCTTTTGGAAGCAAGTGGATGTTCTATTCTCAATAGTATCTCTCCACACGAAATTTCTTGTCATTTGGTCAATATTTCACCAATTTTTTTTGGAAATTCGGGTTACTTGCATTATACGATTGGGTGTAGGCCGGAGCGGATCTAGAATTTTTTTTATTTTAATAGGGGCAAGATTTGTTAAAGCACTACTCCAGTAACATATTTTTCTTGCGCTTGGAGGTCTTGTTTGTCTAGTGAATCTTCGCAATTTAAAACTTCATCGGCATGTGGGGGAAAATTGAAATGGAAATATCAACGTTGACTTGTATGCTTATTTTGTGAGAATTTCAATGGGGCAAAAATATCTTTTGAGCCAAAATAATGAGCGTAACCTGAATATGTATACTCATTGTAATGGTGCGTGCATAACCGTGCAACTTGAACCCTCCATTCTGTTAACCGGACCAGTAGAGCATTATTTGCTTTGTATGTTTGTGATATTTAAAGAAACAAATTCAGTTACATTGTTCTATAAAAGAAACCCAGGGGGTAATCGACTACATACTTTAGATGGTGGAGTATTGATCTCAAATAAAACAAATGATATATTTGAGAATTCAAAAATAGAGAATATAAAATATCCAATATGCAAATAATATACATGCATTGGGCTTTCAATTATTTCAAACTTTTTTTAACCCATCAGTTAGCGCTAAATTGGATTTTCAGCCGAAATCACTTCATCACCCAGATACGATTTTCTCTCTAGACATATAATCGAATAGTCATCGTTTTATACTACAGTTTCCCATTAATATGCCCGAAGATTGCCACCAAAGAGCCTACAATTCTCAATCTTCCTTGGGAAGACGGTTATCCCCAGTGCTGTTGTCACCAGATATTGCATTCTACACAATTTTCTAAACTTTGATACTGACTAACAGTGAAATGTGTTAGGGCCCTAGTGTTGTTGTCACCATATATTGCATTCTATACAATTTTCTAGACTCTGATACCGACTAACAGTGAAATGTGTTAGGGATAAATTAAAATCACGTACTTACATATTTGTTTAGGAATAAAAAGAAGGTTTGTAAAATTATCTATCTAAGAAATTGTGTTATTTTTATAGGTATAAACTTTAAATCTTATAGTTTCGCACATCTTATAACATTTACTCCAGAACTCTATATTTCACATTGGTGTTGTAAACTCATATAAAAGGAAAAATAGTAACAAAAGTATAAAAGTGTGATAGAATATTACTCAAACAAATAAAAGAAAATCACTTTGAAATGCAATGCATGAATTAAATGAATATGAAGTTTAATTTCTTTTTTTGTGATTATTTGAATTTTGATCTTTATTATTTCTAGGTTTCTTTTTTCCTTCCCTTTTACTCACGTTGGCAAAATTTTGTTAGCTATAAGAATTTTCACTCGGTATGATTTGCAGCGAATCCCACCAAGTGGGATCTTGAAAGCGGCAGCGTGAAGATTTCTCCACTCTTGTCTAGTGTTAGTATTGGAAGCATATCTTTTTCTTTTTTAACTTTATTAAAAAGATATCTCTTATCTGTGCCAATAAATCGACCTTGCTCCACAGAAGGCTTCCTCAGATAAAGATTTTCTTATCTAGATGCTGCAAATCCGGTCTTAGAGAATCGAATACGGGCTGTTTCCTCAAGGAAAATGGACAAATAAGGGATGCGCATGGTAACATTTCAATTTTTCTAAATTTCTGTTATTTTGTTCCCCAAAATAAAAAAAGAACAGAAATCTATTTGGTAACACCAACTAGTTTTTTTGGTTCCCAGGAATAGAAAGTTGTTCCCGGGAATAGAAACAAGAAGCAAAAAAAAAGTTACTTCTTGTTCCCGGGAACAATTTTAGAAATAAGATATTTTCTTTTTCTTCTTTATATCTCTTGTAGCTATTGGTCGCCGGTCACCCCCGGTCGCCGGCCACCGCCGCCGGTCCCCACCAGTCATTCTTGAGCATTAATAAAAATAAAAAAAATAAAAAAATTATGAATCGTACTAAACGCATTCATATTTTTTTTTCTACTCCAAGATTAGAAATTTTGTATAGTTACGGAATGCCTTATTTTACTCATAAATTGTTCCAGGAATAGAAATGAAAAATAAATATTTCTGAAAAAAAAAACTCTTCCTCGTAATAGAATCGTTACTATGCTCACCTAGTCGTCCAGGTACAGATTGCACTGTTCATCAGAAAATAACGGCGTCATCAGCTCCGTTCCTCGTTACCAGTTGAGTGGCGCTAATTCGATGACAGTAATCGACATCATGGGCACGCTTGAAGTCGCTTGATTCCCCTTACAGCTGGCGCCTAGATAATTTCATGGACACAGAGAAAGAGCACTGAACTTGTGTGCCTAATTTAATATGAGGAAAATCACAAGTCGATGTGAATATGCAAATTTTTTTCTTTTTGTTTATCAACATGATGACGAATGCATGCATCCTTCAAGCCCCCGACCGAAGCAGCCGCAGTACCCGGCCGAAGCCATTAATGCTCCAAGGTCAAGCCCCGCATTTGTGTCTTCCCTTTTGCTTCGTCCCTTTGTCTTCCCTCAAGGTCGGCCATGACTGATGCCTCTACTGTCAAGTCAAGCTTGCTAGATCCAACGTCGTGCCATCACTACCGAACCGAAAGCGGCGACAATAGAGGGACAAGTAGAGGGAGATGGGTGTTGTGACCCAAGAATTGTAAAAATGGAGGGAGAGACAAGCTCGCCGAGGGTGGATGTCCACAATGAGGCAACAGGTGGTGACAGGGTGGCGATCGTGAGCGACACCGCAAAGGATGGCTGAGCTTGGGTTGGATAAGAATTTTGGTTAGGGATAATAGCACAAGTCCCTATATTTTGACCAAATATGCAATGTAATTTTTAAATTTTTAATTTGTTTAATGTAATTTCTAAACTTTAATCTCCATATGTGATGCGGTTCCCAAACTTTTAATTTGTTTAATATAATATTTAGACTTTTTTTGTGTATGTTCAACTTAGTCCCTAACTTATATTAAAATATTCAATATTATCCTCCATTAATTCAAGTTTAGGGATAATACCGCCCTACCTTATCAAAATTTTACATAAACATAGTTATTTCCAAAAGAAAAAAAACAGCTTTATTTTATACAAGGTGGTAAATTTTTAAAAGAGTTTATTAGTATTAGGAATCGTTGATAAGAAGAAGTTAGAAGTCACCTGATTTATTACCGGCAATTTATAACTACTTTATAAATTATCGAATAATGTTTATAGTCATTTCTACTTAAACTTGTAAGGATAGTATTTATTTATTCTTATGAAGTTAACTTTTCTACTCATTACTTTGAGTATAATTCGATATATTATGATGGTTATGACTACTTTCGAAATATTTCTTCTATTTAAATTTCTTGGAAGCAATAAAAAATAAAAACCTCTCTTCATCTCATAGTTATCGTACATATTCTATTTCAATGCACATATATAATATCACAACATAATGGATATTCTATTTAGAATGAGATTTCAAAAAGAAATTCATTTAAATTTTACTTCTCTTGTAAAAAAAAGTTAATCTCATAATTTTCTTTAGAAAATAAAATAATTCTGCTAATTAAACTTGATACATTTAAGGTTCAAAAGTCTTCTATGACTAGAATACATTAGATATTATATTAGATGGCAATAGAATCACTAAAAAAATCTCATATAAAAGATTATTTTTTAAACTTTCTAAAGCCAAAAAGAAACTTTCCAAAGTTATATATCAAAAAAAAAACCTCCTTCTTTTCATCTTCCACGTTCGACGGGTCACATCTTTTTTTCAGTCAAACTTTTCCCTCCCTGCAGAACTAACTTCAGTTGCTTGTCGTTTTCTGCGTCCCTATCTCTCCGGCCCATCTTATTCTTCGTCTCTGTTTCGTTCGTTTACTCTTTTCACGCGAAGTCTGATGATACAAAAAACTTTTCTTTAGAGCACGACGGAGTTTATTTGTGCTTGAACCCTTCGATCAAGGTAACCTGGAGCTGGAAGTGCTGAGAGGACATTTCCCACGGATAGTTGGGAGGATCGGATCTTCCAAATGTTAACAACACCATCCGAGGAAGATTCCCCTCGCCGATCCATTTCGATGGCTCAGATCAAATCTTATCGTCCCTCATTTTCTTAACAAGAAAAGAAAGGAGACAAAGAGGAAAGAACACATTGTCGGTGGCCATCCCTTAGCGTCCGCGCTTCGCGCGACGAGTCTTTTGATACGCTTGTACGTTTCCCTTCTGTCTTTTCGCGTTTGTCTCTCGTCAAGCCCACAACATTCGATGCACGCATGGCCAGACAGACCGATTGTCCCCATCCGGGTAGAAAAGACGAACCTGCGTCCCGTGCACATCTCGTGCTTCCTCGTTGTCTTTTATCTTTTCCTTCTTTCTCTTTAGTTAGAAAGCATGCATGGATATCTAGGTTATCTGATATATTATATACGTGATTAGGAAATCTATGGTAATTAAAGAAAACCTAAAAGAGGGCCTTTATAAAATTTAGAGCTTTCAAGCAAAGTAGGCATTTAGGATGCATTTTAACTTTTCGTGCTTTGCTCATTGGAGTCATTAACAAAGTTTTATACTAATTTTACCCAATACGACTCAAGTTGGTTTTACATATGCTTTGACCAAATGTTTATCATTACCGAGCCATTTTATTCCTTGCGCGCTTATGCACGGTCATCTAAATTTGCGTGTTTAGGAAAAATTGGAAAAGGATTACGTGAATTGACGTTTTATGAAAGGGGAAAAGGTATGGTATAATTAAGTCCCCTAACCTGAAATTCGTATTCGCAAAAGTAAACGGCCTCCCATGCTTTAGTCGACTCTTAACTAGCCTAGAATAGGACAAGAAATCAAGTCGTGGTTAATTGGGTTTTGAAGTTCTCATGTGAAGAATAAGTGCCACCATACGAGAGGGCTATATGCATCTGCCTAGCAATTTTTCTAAACCATCGAGGTATGTCTCGAGAGGATCGCGATGGTTCGGTGACATAATTTTGACATTCAAATCTAGCGTAAAGGACTTATTCAAATCCACGTGTTTTCAAAAAGAATGTCCATGAGACCAACAATTATGAAAAATAATACATTTTTTCAATTAAAGTGATCGTTCTACTACTCGTCACTACACTCATAATATTCAATAAGAGCATAGAAAGTGTATTGCAAGATGAACAACCTCTTCTGCTCGGTTCGCCTCATGGAAAATTAGTTCTTTAAAAAATATTTTCATGAAAATAATTGACTGTACACCTCAACAAATGAATGAACAAAATATATTTTATTATCTACGAAAATAATTGGACATATAAATTATTATTGACGATAAAAATACTTTTCGATGGCTAATTATTTTAAGCAATACAAAAATCAATTTAAAACAAACATATTTATTTATTTTTCCCGAAATAAATGAAGAAGGAAGTTTCGGTGGCAATTAAGATTATGTGCCCAACTCTTGATCAACTTCGTTGGCTCACATTAGTCAAACCACGAAAAGATAACAAGATTGATATGAGAAAGCATATAAATAAAGAAATATAACGGATATGAATGTGGAGTGTTAATTCGGGTTTCATTTCATTTGCGATTAGTCATCCACTAGTGCGTCGTGTAAGTTACTTAAAATAATATACTGTAAAATGTAGTGCAAGCACATTTTTTGCATCCCAAAAATGTATTTAGTATTAAGGAAAATAATCGTATTATGTCAACATAAAGAAACTATACTACGCTAATTTTATGCCAACCCAAAGAAAAAACTAAAAATATAGTTGATTCGAAGCTGATTTTAAAATTTTTTGGGAAAAATAAGATGGAAATGAAATCCATGTAATTATAAAAATGTGAACATGTTTAAAATTAACGTCGTTCGTCAAATCTAGAATTTCATATAGTGATAGAAATCACCATATCTATTTTTATCACATATTGTCAAAATGGGAGTTGAAAAAAAATTTCCTCATCCATCCGTCGCATGACACTTCACTTTATCATTGTTATTACCACTTGACAAGACACAGACACTGTGACATCTTGAATTTCAACACCTCTCAAAGATAATATTTTGCAGAATAAGTATAAGTTGAATCAATGAGAAGTTGAGTGTGACTTGAGTTGAATGGGTGCAAATTCATATGTATGAGGGGCTGCTGCATTACAGCCTTCGTACTTGGCTTGTTGAAGAAGTTTGAGAGGGGAAAATTGCTATTGGATAGTGCAGAAGATTTATGGGGCAAGTACTCAAGTGTTTAGATATTTTAGTTTGACTTTTTAAGGCTGTTTGTCCCCCCAGATACAGCTGAATGTGAGATATCACAACTAATTCTACTTCAGCCTCTCTTAGATATTCTCAATTCTTACACCTCCCTTGTTCAAGCTGGGATACGTTGCTCTCAAACCAGCAACTCAGAAAGCAACATACAAGGCCTTGTCAACATCATTTGAGCCTCTTTTGGAGTTGAAGTAAAAGTGAGTTGTAGTCGCCTTCGCGCTATCGTTGTCGTGGACTTGTCTGTTTGCTGATCAGGTGAGTCAACTATCCAAACCCTTCTTAGGTTGCGATTACACTTAAGGGTTAGATGAGGGCTGATTAGTTTAATAAGTTGAGTGTTAGACTGGATTAGCATAAGTGACAGTAGTTTAGTTTAGAATAGAGGATTTCTCTGGTGTATGTTTATTGAACTATTGTCGTTTGCTGATTTTATGGAACGAGATGTGATGGGATTATGAGATTGGTTCCTTCATAAAAAGTGTTTTATACATCTTCAGCTATGACATATATTTTACTCAGAATTTTATGGATTAAAAAGGGAATTATGTGAATTTCGTTTTGAACAAAATAGAAACTCTGTTTTGTTGGAATGTGTGACCTTTTGATGATCTATAGATTTTTATCAACTCTTGAAGTTTGAATTTCAAAGGAGTTCCTTCACAAAAGTTGTTTGTCACATCTTGGAGTTTAACATAGTCAAATTTCAGATCGAACGGATGAGTTTTTGTGTTTCGAACCAAGCTGGTTTTGGAGAACATGATTTCTGAAAACAGATGCAGATTTTGTAACAGATTGAGCGATTTACTGCTCTTTGTACAGAAGGATTTAAACCAAAGTGTCTTCATGAAAAATGTTGGTTTATGTGTCCTTTATGACATATTCAAATTTGAGGATTTTACGAATTGGTTTGATTATGTTTCTGGGTTTAGATGTGTAGACACGCAAATGACTTGGTTTTGCCAGTCAGGATGGTTTTACATTTAACTGAGTTGGCACGGTATGGGACATGCGCAGCAAGGTCGGATGATTGACCTCCTTGATATTGATTGGATGGTATGTGAGTATGTGATGACTGATGAAAGATGATATGTGATGATGTAATGGTTGTTGAAAGGTGATGGGTTGTGTGAGAAATTCAAATGCATGACGAGCAAGTACAGGACTAAGTGCCACATGATAACGTATACTTCGTGGAGGTCACCTCTAGAACCTGGTACTATTGCTTTCTGGGCAAGGACTAAGTGCCACATGATAACGTATACTTCGTGGGGGCCACCTCTAGAACCTTGTATCAAAGATTGTATGAGCCACCACTAGAACCTTGTACCACCGACATGTATGGGCAGGGACTAAGTGCTATGTAATAAGTTATGTTCTGGGCTAGGACTAAGTGCCACATGATAACGTATACTTCGTGGGGGCCACCTCTAGAACCTTGTGTCGCAGACTGTGTGAGCCACCTCTAGAACCTTGTACTATTGTTATATGTAGTCAAGGACTAAGTGCTACACGATAAGATGATTCTGTGTGAGACATTGCTATAGCCATGAGTTTGTTTATTGAGTGTGGATTGAACTGTTGATATGTTGATGATGGCTGATGTGAAGTATACCAGTGATTAAAGATGTTTGCTGCATATTTATGTATATGAATCGTAAAGGCAGATCGTACCAAACAGTGTACAGTCTGAACGTTACCAGACGATGTATAGTCTGACCGACCGTACTAGACGATGTATGTTCTGACTGTACCAGACGATGTATGGTCTGACGGTACCCGACGTTGTTTCGTCTGGCAGTCTCCAGACCTTGATTTGTTTGTGTGAATAGGTTATCCTTAGGTATATTTCTTCCTAATCGGGGCTTGGAGAGTTGATTCGGTGAACTGTTTTTCAGGTACCTAGATGGACGAACAACACATACGTCATGAGGTTCCATAGGTGATAGTTTTTAGAGCATACCTTTTTGGTGGACATGAAACTAGTGGCTGTAGATCCTAAAGTAGATAAACCTTTCTTTTTGGTTTAGTCTTTTGTATATGAACTCGGGATTATTTTATGAAATGTGCCTTGTGTAATTTGATGGTCTTACTTTTTTATCCCAAGTTTGTTGTTGTCAGGGGATTGTTTATTACGCTTCCGCGTGTGCATAGAAGATTGGGTAGGCGACGCCACCTGGGGCGTCGCATTTTTATTCGACTATTGTGGGGATATACGCGTGCTCGAGGTTCGGGGCAGTTTTGTTGCATGATTCACACTAGTCAATAAGCTTTTAGTTCATTCGATGTGTTATCTTCAAATTTCTATATGTTTTTGAGTTTGAAATTTGGAAATGGATAAAAGGGAAGTATACATCCAAGTCTTATCTCTTATTAAGTTTAAATTGTAAAGACATATCTTCAAGTATACTATTAACTGGTATGATTTATCCTCAATGAAATCTCTCATCTCTAAATAAATTCCTCAACGATACAGTTTAACTTAAATGATATAACTATTGACAAAACAAAATCTCTTTATTCAATAAAAGAATAAAACAAACTACATTAAAATGTAAACAAATAAAGAAAATCATGCTATAAATGTAAACAAATAAAGAAAATCATGCTATAAAAACTAAACAAAAGTAGAACAAACTAAAGAAAACACTTCTTAATCGAAACAGAGAAGAAAAAAACTTGTAAGTTTAAACTAGTTAGATCCAACCTAACTTGTATATTATTTGAAATAAGCTAGAAATATCAAGATTTGTCTAGTAAAATAGCTTACTAAGAACTGTGAAAATCTGTAAATTTTTACCAAATATGCCCATTTAAACACTCAACTGAAAAATTATCACATGATGCTTCATATAACATTATCAGAATTATTTTTTTATATCAAATACAAGAAAATATACAAATTATATATATTACACTAGGATATTATCTCAGATTATATGATACTTTCAAATAATACACATTTGTAATCTTTTCGGTGGTTCTCAAAATTTATCCCCACAATAACTTGGTCAGAAATTTACCTGGAATCAGTCATCCTTTTGACCTCTTTGCAACAGAAAGATGTCATCCGATATGCCATAGCTAATTGCTCATGAGGATTCTTGACTACGCATTAAATATTATAATTTTATCTTATTCAGTGCAACAATTTGTTTTTCACATGGCAAGTTGTTTCTGCGTTGATTTGCGGAAGAATCTAGTTGTTCACAATCCCCAGAAAAAGTGAAAAAGACGGCAGTGCGTGTGTGCAAGCGTCACTGCATGTCTGCATGTGGCCATGAGAGAGAGAGAGAGAGAGAGAGAGAGAGAGAGAGAGAGAATTTGAATTTGCACTATAAAATCGGCCGAAGGGAGCTTGCATTGTGACTCGTAGAGCTCTTTCTCTGCTTTCATTTTGGGGCGATGGCAAATTTTAGTAAGATGATGATGCAATTTGGCCAACTCAAGAGCAAGCCATTCCCTCCTTTTCCTCCTCCTCCAATGTATCGAAGCCTCCTAAACAAGGGAAAATCGCCATGTCAATTGCAATCTCCTCCCATCTCTCTGCCCTCTTTCTTTCCACTCCACTTATCTTCTTTCAAACGTAGCGTAACAGCCAGGCCAAAAGTCTTCTTGCCTCCCTCCTCCATCCCTCGCTGGATTCACGATGTATTCATCAGTTATAAACTGGCCAACACGTGCAACTTCGTGAGCCATCTCCACAATGCTTTTGAGCGGAACAAGATCAGGGCCTTCGTTAACCTCAGTTTGGAAAGAGGAGTAGATATTGCACCAGCAATCAATGAGGCGATCGAGCAGTCTAGGAGCGCCATTGTTGCCATTTCTCAGACCTTCCCCTCCTTGCCGTGGTGCCTGGACGAGCTGGTTAAGACCCTCGAGTGCAAGGAAAAGAAAGGCCAGCTAGTGTTCCTGATTTTTGTGGGCGTTGACCCCAGAGTGATGTGCGAGCAGTCCGGATTATTCATGCTGATTGACCAAAGCGAGAAGGGATTCAGGCAGAAGAATGCCGACAGGGTCCAGACGTGGAGAGATGCTATCCGTAAAGCTGGCAATCTCACCGGTTGGCCTCTCGGAAACAAGTACTAACTTCCTCTCTTCCTTGAATGTTCTGTTGAGAAGATTCCCAAAGGAAATAACTGTCTTGTTCATGAAGCAACAAAACTTGCTCTTAAAGCCCAATCTTTTGGTCCACGGGCAGTAAGAATATCTGGAAATGTTTGGAATCCTTTTAGTAGGAAAGGAACTTTGCTGGAATAAGTTTCCAAATCAATTGTTTGGCTCATCAAAGAGATTTAACATCGACACTGCAGCATATTTTCAGATACATTTTCGACGTGTACAGCTTGAAGGGGAAAAACACGATATTTTGTGCTTTTATGATTGTCAAGTCTACACTCCTGACGCCGTCTGCTATCTTCTATAAAACAACCATTTTCATTTTTAGCATTTATCAGATTTTACCCCTGAAACATATGTTTCACCATATTCGTCCATCTATGGTAAATAAGAAGTGTTCGGCTAAATAAAGCGATATATATCCTTATGTTAAACGTTAGAGGTAAAGAAAAGGAATTGATGGATGTCCCTCAATTTCCAGTTTTACCTCATTTCGTATTTTTTGTTTCATAACAAAACAAACAAGCAAGTTTCTTCCCCTCGCTTCTTCCATCAAGCGCAAAGATATCTCTAGAGAACATTCATTTTCACCGTTGCCCATTTCCCGCATGCATCATTTCCTCACTTACTCCGAGTCCCATTGTTGAAAACGTACAAGTGGGTGAATTCCAAAGCACGTGAGCTTCTTTTCCTGTAGGAGGTTATCAGAAGCCCCATCTTTTCTTTTCGTTAATATTAAAGAGAACGAAAATGAGCAAGTCCGGAGTATCTTCTAAGTCAATACCGGTTAAACCCTAGCTGTTATGCCCTTCACCGCTAAAACTCTCTACTATGGAACGATCTGTCAAAGGCAAAAAGATAAGAAAAAGCAGTTGTCAGTCTTTCTGTTGTTTCGACTGTTGTACCTAGTGAGGGTTTAGAAGAAAGTTATGCCTCCAGTTTGTCGTTCATCTCTCACGTTATCTCTCTCTCTCTCTCTCTCTCTCTCAACTTACTATAGTATTCCCTTCTCTCTCTCTCAACTTCGTCTCTGATATCTTTGTTGGTCCAAGAAACTTTCTATAGCGGAACCTCCATTTCGTTGAGCACAGTTCATGTTTTTCAACTTTGCTTCTTTTAATTTGTTGCTTAAAAGATTAACCAACCTCTCATCTATTATATTGGACTAGATATTGAATGTTAAATTTCATTAGATGAACGAAATTTCTAGAATATTATCTTATTGATCTTTTCTTCAACTTTTACTAGCATGAATAACCAGAGTCACGCCTTTAATTGTTGAAAATTTGCAGACTTGAAGCTGAATTCATCCAATTTGTTGGGGAGAAAATCTCGAGAAGATTAAGCTGTTTACGCACGAACCTGCTTGCTTTCCATCCAATTGGGTTAGATTCTCAGGTACAAGCCTTGTACTCCTTACTCCAATTAGGGGTTGAGGAGGTCCAAATTGTGAAATCCCATTGAAAAGATTAAATTGCCCCTCCTTTTGCTAAGCCTAAATGGAAAAGAATAAGAATTGACGGATGTCCCTTCTTTAACAGTTATAACCCTCGCATCCTACTTTGTATTTCATAACTAAAGAAACAGAAACATTTCCAGTTATAATAACCCACCCAATGTTGAAAACATACCAATGGGTGCATTCAAAAACACTTGAGGGTCTTCCATCATTGGAGGTCGTCACAAGTCCTCTGCTTTCTAGATATTTTGACGGACAAAATGGGCAAGTCCAGACAGCTCGCACGCCCAAACCCTAGCTTTTTGCAAGTCCCGGGGGGCACCTGTCTACTTTGTTTTTATTATTTAAAGATGCCATTTTAGTCCAAATATCTCCCATTAGTAATCCAAATATCTAGTAATAACTCCCGAACTTGACAGAGTGCTAACCCTTGAAAAAATGATTAATGTAAGATAGGGTCTATGTACTGATTAAGATAGAGTGTAATCTTGACAAAGTATTGATGCTTTAAACACAAAGCGTAATGCTGAACCCATCTTTGCAAGGCACAAGAAGAAGAAAGGACCCGTTCTCATCACTCAAATGCCATGGTCGATGAGGTCTGTGCCTTGGAGTACTTTTGTGATGATGAGCTCGACAAGCGCTTCTATATTTGTAGATAGATTTACTCTCGCTCATATAACATAGAAAACTCTCCATAAAAAAGTCATTAAACTAAGAAAATCTCCACGGCATTGTTTAAAATTTGTTTTAGTGTAGACATTTGCTATTTCAGTTGTTAGTTCTATGTACTGCAGACTGCTCTTAATTAATGTGTTGGCTAACTCATCTTGCAGCTCTCTACTTTGCAAGACTGGCTTCAGCTAGCAAAAAACATCATAGGAAATTTATCTGGAGATCTACGCATTGGAATAGGGGATTTTGACACAGTTGGTAAATATGAACAGGTAAGCAGAAGACGTTATATGCTGGATGTTTGATCAGTGGTTGGATTATTTACTCATCATTTTTATTAATGTTTTGTCTGCATTCAAAGATTTATTATCTGAAGCTGTAAAACAATTTATTGCGTGTTTTTTCCCTGCTTTGGATGAAGTGGAAGATCAAGAGCTTGGGTTTGTTTCAAATGACACATGCTTGTGTGTGGGAACCACTTCATGTCTATTACATAAAATGATCATGGATAATCACTCTAGGAGCCAAATATTATCCTATTTTTGGATTCCAAAAGATTTTCTCTCTTCTCATGGAATATTACCCTCAGTGGTGATGGGATTGATCTTGTCCTCATCATCGGAGTTTAAATAAGTTTGGATTGAAGAAAGAAGTGGAATGCTCAGCCTCTGCATGAGTTGGCCAATCCTCTACTAGGAGAAGTTGAAACTATAGCAACTAATAGACAACAAGGCATTATGTTGGAATTCTGGAATGGGATGGTAAATATGAACTGATCGAACTATCATTTTTCATGTCCAGAACTAGCTACACAACAGTTGAAGCACTTATGCAAACTTGTTCCTTTTCCTCTGCAAGGTGTAGGTCAAATCATAGAATTCTTGCGCAACCTATTTCCTTTCCTAACCAGCTTAAGAACAAAAGGAAGATTGTGAAATCACTAATCTTATCAGATTGTGAGGACTAACACTTTTATTTTTTGCATCTTACTCTCTAATGTTATCCATAAATATGTACATCATTTGCCTGAAATTTTTTTGTATTTGGAGTACGACTAGAATCACACTGATTTATATATCAGAAGATGTTCAAATTGTAAACTTCATCTGTTATAGTTTCCAAAGCGCATTATCTGAACTCAACAAGTCCCGGGGGGGGGGGGGGGGGGGGGGGGCACCTATCTACATTTTTTTAAATATTTAAAGATGGCATTTTAGTCCGCATGTGATGGGGGATCTAGCAGGCAACTTTTTTTAATTTAGGAGGAGTACTCTTTCCTTGACAAATGTGTTCTTTCATATTTGCAAAAGTGGAATTCATCCTCACACCTCAGCTGGTGACCCTGACCTCTTATCCACTGCACAGGCCTTGAAGGTGCTTGACACACGTGGTTCAGATGTAATTGAGCTGGAAGTTCCATATTCTGATTGTCTAGCAGATGGCCCAGTATTCCAGGTCAGGTATTTAAATATGTTATAGTTTCTTTGCTCGAAATTTTGTTCCTTTATCTCATAGATCTTCATTTTTAGGCTGCAGCCGCTCGATCCTTGCCATGGGGTTGTGCTTTTGATGCAATTACTTCCATGTTGAAGGTAAGATTGGAAATTACTTTATGCTTCCTGTCATACTTGAAGAGACTGATTAATCGTTGCCAAATCTTATTCTCTTTTTAATGGACAGTTCAAGGACTAGTATGATTGATTTTGGTCAGATTGAATTTACTAACCTAGCATTATTTCTGATCAGAGAAATTAAATTTGTGATACTGCTGTTGAAATTTTCCTTGCTCTGTCTACTCTTACGTAGTGTCATCCCCATTCCGGATGATAGCAAGTTAAATTTGCTTCACATAATGCTACCTTTTAGGTTGAAATTGCTCAGTGACGTTACATCATATTGCTCTTCTCAAATTCAGTTCTCCCATTTTATGCTAACGATCCTAGTAGTGTAGAGGTAGTGATGTATATGCGCAACCAGCCCAGGCAATTTTAGAATGGTTATAGTACTCTTGATTTATATTTTCGCTTCCTTTTATTCCTTTTTGCGATCATTTTCTGATGCTGCAGTTTTTACTGAATAGGTTGTTCTACAATTATCTTCTCCTGTCACTTTTCTGAAGCTTGGCTTTGAGAAGTTCATGTCCATATTAAAAGATGGAAGGTTTCGAGGTATTTGCATGTTTCCCTCATGCTTTCTTACTTGAAAAACTTACACTGACGTACAACACTTTGGTTAGATGTAATAACTTGAAAGAAAATCAGTTTTTATTTTTCCCCCTTCCTTGCCAAGATGGGACATCAGTCGAGTGTGTTCGGTTTTGCGTGTACATATCATGGCATAGGCAAGAATTGTCATCATGCCCCCATTACTGGCACAAACTGAATTGCATGGTTTAGTTCTTATAATTATTTAGTTTAGTTTTTCATTGAAACATTTGGACGAATACTATATCTCAACATTATGAGCAAAAGCCGAAAGGTTATTTTCGAAATTTATTGTGAAAACTAAAAGTGACCCTACAAAGAGAGTGAGAAACCATATGGCTTTGAATCAGGCTTGTGCTCCAAGTCAACCCTTAATGAGCTCACAAAGGCGTTTCTAGCAACAAGGCCATCAGTTGCCTGGTAGAAAAACAATTGGCTAACCAATTATTTTTTTGAGCCCCCTTTTCTTCTTTTTCTTTCAATCAGACTGAAATGTCATATCCTCCAAGTTAACCCTAAAAAATTTAAAAACAGAAAAAGTCACTACAATGTGCTCCATGTTAACCCTTAATGAGTGAACTCACTAATGCGTATGTATCAACCCAAGTTGTAGAGAATTTGAATGTTAGAGGAGCTGCAGTTTATTTGAATTCACAGGGAGAGAGAGGGAGACACCACTCAGCATGGTTGTTGGAGCAAGATCGACGCTTGTTTGAGAAGATTTTTAATGAGGCGTTATATAACAATGTGGGATGTGTTCTGATGGACATCAAACTCATCTTTGGGTGGTTTTAGTGGAAAATTGCTTTAGTGGCAATCTAAGCAATGGTCATTTTCCTCCTTACTAATTTTTTTTTTTCTGTTTGTTGGATCATGATATGTTTTTGAACGTGGAGTGCATGTGATTGGCATCCGGCTGAGGATGAAGAACAAAATCCTTTGTTATCGTATCTTGATTTTTATAAATAAACAAGGTTTAGTCCAGTTTCTGTTTTGTGATAAGCCTTTTGTTAAATTTCAAATCTCCTCTTCTGATCTCGAACAATGTGTTCTCCATTGTGCAGGTCAGCGTCCTCCTAGGGTTAACGATATATTCATCAGTTACAAGCAGCATGACACGCTCCATTTTGTGAGCCATCTCAAGAGTGCTCTTGATCGGAGGGGGATAAAAACATTTGTTGATTCTACACTGGAAGGAGGAGTAGAGGTTCAGCCAGCAATTGAAGAAGCGATTGAGCAGTCAAAAATTGCTGTCGTGATTGTCTCTCAGAATTACCATCTCTCACCATGGTGCCTTATCGAGCTGGAGAAGATCCTTGAATGCCAAAGAAAATGGGGTCTTATCGTGTTGCCCATTTTACGGGGCATGGATGTGAAAGACCTGCGAGAGCAACCGAGACATTTTGTGGAGAATATTGGCCAAGGCGAAAAGGGTTTTAAGCAGGAGCAGCCACACCAGTTCCAAAAGTACAGAGATGCTTTGCGAGCATTGGGCAGGATCAAGGCCTTGCCTGTTCTGTGCAGGTACTACACCCTTTCCTTCCTTAGCTCCGTCTTCTTCTAAGAGTACTCTTTTGGAGAATTGCTGAAGATAGTTACTTAGTTTGAGCACGAGAACTCAAAACTTACTTTAAAAGGCCTCCAGTTCTGGTCAATAGGAATTAATAACTGGAAATGTGGAGTCTCTTCACTTTGACGTTGGTATATCTGCATGAGGCAGCTAGTTTCGTCATTTACCACACTCCACCATATCAAGATTCAAGAGTGCTTCAAGTTGGTGATACAAAGCAATGCGATGATTATTGGGTTAAGACCTTATCCATTGAAATAAAAAAATGATCAATATGTTCAAATAGTGCTCATCTTGGTTGAAGTATTAATTTGTACCCAAATAAACTGTAAGCCTATATATTAAGTGATTCCATAAGTCTAGTACTTTTCTGAGGTTCTATAAGGTATTGACTTGAAGACACCAACTACCACATCATGAGTTTATAATGTTTTTGTCTTCTATAATAAAAAACATAAATGAAGTGGACTAATGGTTGCTTCATCTAAATCTTACTACTGGAAATCTATGGTTGGATGTATTTGTTCTGATATGTACTTATGAGTAATTAATATTTTGCTTAAATTAATGGTTTCCAAGCCACATCACATCCTTGTGAGATTAAGTGTTTCTTTAGAATTTTTCACTTGTTGAAAGGTTTTGAGACAAAAAGGAAAGTCATTAAATTTTCTGGTCTTAAGAAAAGTAAACTTTTGACCAAATTAATATGCATATTGACGTTTTTCTACATCTTTAATCCTTGAAGTCTTGTTTAATTCATTGCCTGTAATATAAGTGTCTATTATGATGGTTATATCTTGTAACCTTAGGCTATTAGTGGACGGTTTAATTATTTCTCTTATGATGATCAACTGTTCCGTTGGAGTGTGTGATTTGAGGGGTAATTACATTTATGTTTTTTAGGAGAATACTTACATCCATGCTCTTGGGTTGAACATGACACCTGAACTTTAAGTTTCGTGTGATTGGGGGGAGATAGAGAAATTATTACATGATTGTTTTACAGTAAATCCAATGATTCCAATTCAGTTCAATATATGTACTAGGTTCATGGGATACTTTTTGAGGGGATTGTTGTTGTTATTATCGTGTGCTAGAACCAGATCACTGAAGAGGCAATAGAGATTTGAGTGTGGCAGATGATCTTCAACCATATTCAAAATATGTTACCTCGCAAAACCTGTCCGTACATTGAGATGAAACCTAGACATTTTTTGTTGTTCTTTTTCTCAATACTAAATTTCAACACCAGTTAGAAATTTTTTGGCACTCTTGATATTTTCTTCCTGTCGACTAGCAATAACAACCGGAAATGCCTTTTGGTGGCTCGCAGTTCGATTATACCTGAAGCCACTGTGATTGAGGATGCTGCGGATCAAATCTCAGCAAGGGTGAGCGATTCAGTATGAAAGTTGCTTCGCACGGTTATACCTGAAGTGGGCTTGTAGGAAGATCCGAAACATGTATGAAAGATGAAGTTTTGCAGGAAAGTCTTACATGGCGCGCGCGAGAGAATGAGCTCTCTTGGTGTTTGTGGATGTCGTGTATTGTTGTTGCATGATTAAAAGCATACCATACAGTGCCACTTGATGCAATTCTGATAAATGTGCAATCTTAATTTCTGGAAATAACACATGAGATGGAGGACCTGTCCTTACCCTGCCCTCCTAGTCCTTTGTCGACCCTAACCCTCTTTCTATCTTACGTGGTCGGACATCCACATAGGCATTTTCTTAGACAAAGTCACTGAAAGGACTGATTAACAAAGTTTCAAAAAGTTTAGGACTGAATTGGCCAAATACAAAGGTTTAGATTGAATTAGCAAAAATATAATAGGTTTAGGACTTTTTGAACAATTGTCCCAACACGGTCATGTATATATGTGTGTTTAGGAATAATTGAAAAATGATTACGTGAAATTGACATTTTATGAAAGGGGAAAAGGTATGGTATATGTGACAGCTCGACCCCTTCGCCCGCTGACCCGGCCCAACCCAATCGACCCAGCGCCCAAGCCCACGTGCGAGAAAGCTGGCCCCCCTTCCTCTGTTTTCCCTTGTTTTCGTCCGAGTGAAATAGCTCACTTTGAGCTACGATTTTCTCCCAACTCCGAGCTCCATTTGAGTTGTGGTTGGTAGCGTTGGAATCGTTGCAACTCCAGCTTTGAGCAGCCGTCAACCTCTGCCACCGACTCCACGTCCTCAACTGCCGGCAGCCCCCGAAACAACCTCCTGTAGTTCAGCCTTGCTCTATTTTTCGGGTATGGTTTTCAAGCTTCAGTCCGTGATATCTCCCAAACCTTCGATCTAGGGTTTGAACTTGTGACATCCTGAATTTCAACACCTTAATGTTTTGCAGAATGGGTATAAGTTGAATGAGACTTGAGGTTAATGGGTGCAAATTCGAAGGTATTAAGGGCTGCTGCATTACAACCTTCATAGTTGGCTTGTTGGAGAAGTTTGAGAGGGGAAAATTGCTATTGGATAAGGTAGCAGACTTTTGGGGCAAGTACTCAAATGTTTAGATATTTTGGTTTGACTTTTCAAGGCCGTTTGTCCCCCATATACAGCTGGTTCCACTTCAGCTATTCTAGATATTTTCAGTTATTATCACCTTATATCATCCAGCTGACATACATTACTCTCAAACAGCAACTCAGGAAGTGATTTTCAAGGCTTTTCCAGCATCATCTGAATCTCTTTCGAAGTTGAAGTAAGCTCGAGTTGTAGTCGTCTTCGTGCTGTCGTCGTCGTGGACTTGTTGGTTTGCTGACCATGTGAGTCAACTATCCAAACCTTTCTTAGGTTGTTATTACACTTAAGGGTTAGATAAGTATTGATTAGCTTGATAAGTTGAGTGTTAGGTTGGATTAGCACAAGTGACAGTAGTTTAGTTCAGAACAGAGGATTTCTCTGGTATATGTTTATTGAACTGTTGCTGCTTGCTGATTTTTTGGAACGAGATGTGATGGGATTATGAAGTTAGTTTCTTCATGAAAAGTGTTTTAAACATCTTTAACTATGACATATAGTTTACCTGAGATTTTATAGATTTAAAAGAGATTTATGTTAACTTCGTTTGTAACAAAACAAAATCTCTGTTTTTGCTGGAACTTGTGATCTTTTTATGATCTATGGATTTTTATCCACTCTTGGAGTTTGAATTTCGAAATAGTTTTTTCACAAAAGTTGTTTATCGCATCTTGGAGCTTAACATAGTTAAATTTCAAACCAAACGGATGAGTTTTGTATTTCGAACCAAACTGATTCTGGAGAACGTGATTTCTGAAAATTGCATCAGTTTTTTTAATAGATTGAACGATTTACTGCTCTTTTTATAGAAGGATTTGGAGTAAGGTGTCTTCATGAAATATGTTGATTTATGTGTCCTTTATGACATATTCAGATTTGAGAATTTTATGAACTCGTTGGGTTGTGTTTCTGGATTTAGACGTGGAGACACGCAAGTGACTTGATTTTGCTAGTTAGGGAGGTTTCACATTTAGCTGAGTTGGCGCAGTATGAGACGTGTGTAGCAAGACCAGATGATTGAACTCTTTAATGTTGGCTGGATGGAGTATGATTGTGTTGATGACTGGTGTGGTGCAAGCTGAATGTGCAATAAGCAAGTAAAGGCCTAAGTGCCACAGGATAACGTAAACATTCGTGGGGGCCACTTCTAGATCCTTGTACTGATGCTTGGTATGGTCAAGGCCTAAGTGCCACATGATAACGTAAATATTCGTGGGGCCACCTCTAGATCCTTATACCATTGTATTCTGGTAAAGGCCTAAGTGCCACATGGGGGCCACCTCTAGATCCATGTACCATTGTGTTTCGGTAAAGGCTTAAGTGCCACATGGGGGCCACCTCTAGATCCTTATACCATTATGTTTGGGTCAAGGCCTAAGTGCCACACGATAACGTAAATCTTCGTGGGGCCACCTCTAGATCCTTGTACCATTTGTGTTTGGATATGATGAGATGATTTCTATGTGAGACATTGATACAGCCATGAGTTTGTTCATTAAGTATGAATTGAACTGTTGATATGTTGATGATGACTGATGAGAAGTACACCAGTGGTTAAAGATGTTTGCTGCATATTTATGTATATGAACTGTAGAGACAGATCGCTCAGATGTTGGATCGTCCAAATCTTACATAGCCCAGATGTTAAATCGTCCAGATCTTACATCGTTCAGATCTTACATTGTCCATATCTTATATCGTCTCAGATCTTAATAGTTTGACAGTGTCTAAACCTCGATTTGTTTGTGTGAATATGTTATCCTTTGGTGGATTTCTTCCTAATCAGGGCTTGGAGAGTTGACTCAGTGAACTGTTTTTCAAGTACATAGATGAAGGTACGACACGTACGCCATGGAGTCACGTAGGCGATAGTTTTTGGAGCACGCCTTTTTGGTGGACATGGAGCTAGTGGCTGTAGATCCCAGAGTAGATAAACCTTTTTTTTTGGTTTAGTTTTATTTTGTATATGAACCCGGGATTGTTTTATACGATGTGTTTTGTGAAATTTGATTGTCCTGCCTTCTTATCCCAAGTTTGTTGTTGTACGGGGATTGTTTATTTCACTTCCGCATGTGCATAGAAGTTTGTGTTAGCGACACTACCTATGAAACGTCGCAATTTCATTCGACCATTGTGGGATGTGCGCGCGCTCGGGGTTCAGGGCGTGACAGAACCAATGCTTCTAGTGGCTTCCTAGGCACCCATAAACTTTATATTTGACTATTAATTGGATTGATTTGGTCTCGATTGGATGGGCTTTTGATTGAACTTGTTCTTCCCAAAACCGAACCTTAGGTTGAGCAGTTGGCTAATCTAGCAACATCCATCCTACAATAATGGTATTAATAGGTTCGTATGAGTATGGGGAGTGAGGATTGAGTAATTTATTTTATTGATTTGGTCCAGAATCGACGAATCAACCTCGAGTTGCTTCGCCCCTTTCGTCGAAAATCCCAAACTCTGATCTGCTGCCGTCAAGGAGCCATTTCTCCTCTTTTCGGCCACCTCAGCTGCTGTGGTTGGTGTCAAAAGACTCGTATGGATGTCAGTTACAAATCCCAACCGATTTCAAGCTTCAATTCGGTCTGAGGAGGAAGAATCAAGGCCAAACTTGACTCAACCCTCTCCCAGACTCGGATCGCGACCCGAATTGCCTAATCGAGTCTGTTCGTGATCTCCTCGCGTGATCAAGCCCGTTTCGTTGCTTGTCTTCGTCACCCACGACCTTGGCTCGCCTCCTGGAGCCAAGAGGAGTCACCAGAATCTTTGTCGGAGCTTCGTTGGAATCTCGTCAGACCGCTACTGAAAAATCGTGTCATCGCCAATCAGATACAACACACAATTTTGAGGTGAGTAGCCCTCCTAAAACTTAATTAGAGATGTTTATTGCCTTAGTAGAATTATGAGGGCAAATTGTGTGGATTATGGGTGATTGGATGAAATCGGTCTATTATGGCCGGGTATCAATTCTAGGAAAGTGGGATGTGATGGAGAAAGTATGAGGCCATTGGGCCTGAGATATAAATTGGATATTGAAGGAAGTCCAATTGGAGACTGGTGGATTGACAATCAGCGGAAGTTGAACTGCGATGTGATGATGAGACAGGAAAGCTAGTTAGGGTCTTAGGCCAGTCGTGGACGACCTTGAATTATTGATTGGTCAATTTATTTAATTGTTGATTTGTTTGTGCAATTTATTTAGCTATTGATTTAATTGTGTAATTTATTTAATTATTGATTTAATTATGTAATTTATTTAATTAGTGGCAATTTATTCAATTATTGCAATAATTGCTAAGTTGAGAAGTGGTTGGACGAGCTAGACCGGTAGGCTCTTGGATAGGTTGAATGTGGAATAGAGAGACTAGTGGAGAGTAAGTATGACAGGATAGAGAGTGAGGTTGAACTATGTCCTAGGTGATTGAGGATACGTGAGGTGCGAATAGGGACCCTAGGGTAATGGCAAGCCTAGTTTTGGGTTTGGGGGTTGGCTCACTGATATATCCCCATATCTCACCCCCCTTCACCAACACCCCATTTCAGGAATTAAATCATGGACCCAGAAAAGGAGACATTCATAGAGGAGACAATGGAGGAAGAGTCATTTGAAGTAGAGTTGATTGATAGAGACGGAGAGCCAATGGATGAAGACAAGATGGTGCCAGACGTGGACTGAAGCCCAAATGAGGAGAAGTTAGGAAAATTGAGTCTTTGTAAATTAAATACTAACGTAATGATAGTGAAGGATGATTGTGATGTTGTAGTTTGGAGGGTTGTAATTAATATTTATTTATCTCGCTTATGTTGTGTTTGGCTCTGATTATTAAGAGAGCTAGCGACCTATCTGGGACGTTGCAAATAATATGGCGAAAAAGAGAAAAGAAAGATCAGGGACTGTCGCGCGCTCGAAAAGTGGAGCGTGACAATATAATTAAGTCCCTTAATCCGAAATTTCTTGTTCGCAAAAGTAAATTGGCCTCCCATGTAGTCGACTTTTAACTAGCCTAGAATGGGACAAGAAATCAAGTCGTGGTCAATTGGGTTTTCAATTTCCCATGTGAAGAGTAAGTCCCACCTCACGAGAGGGCTATATTCATCTACCTAGCAATTTTTTCTAACCCTTCAAGGTTTGTCTCGAGAGAATCGCGATGGTTCGGTGACATAATTTTGACGATCAAATCTTGCGTAAAGGGCTTATTCACATCCGTGTGTTTTCAAAAAGAATGTCCATGAGACCAACAAATATGAAAAATTATACCTCTGTCAATTAAAGTGATCTTTATATTACTCGTCACTACACTCATAATATTCAATAAGAGCATAAAAGTGTATTTCAAGATGAACAACCTCTTCAGCTCGGTCCACCTCATGGAAAATCAATCCTTTAAAAAAATTCATAAAAATAATTGATTGTATCACCTAAACAAATGAATGAGCAAAAAATATTTTATTATCCACAAAGATATTTGGTCATATAAATTATTATTGATGATAAAAATACTTTTCGATGGCTAATTATTTTAAGCAATACAAACAATCAAATATTTTTAAATATTTATTTATTTATCGCAAAATAAATGAAGAAAGAAGTTTCGGTGGCAGTTAAGATTACATGGCCAACTCTTGATCAATGTCGTTGGCTCACATTAGTCAAACCACAAAAAGGTAACAAGATTGATATGAGAAAGCATATAAATAAAGAAATATAACGGATATGAATGTGGAGTTTTAATCTGGGTTTCATTTCATTTGTAATTAGTCATCCACCAGTGCATTGTGTAAATTACTTAAAATTTTATACTTTAAAATACACCGTAAGCAAATTTTTTGCATACAAAAAATGTATTTAGTACTTGCCCACTATTAAGAAAAATAATTGTATTATGTCAACATAAAGAAACTATACTTTGCTAAATTCATGCCAACCAAAGAAAACACTAAAAAAAAGAGTTGATCGAAGTTGATTTAAAATTTTTTTGGGAAAAATAAGATGGAAATGAAATCCATGTAATTATAAAAACGTGAACACGTTTAAAATTATTAGAGGAAGTTCTGTTGATAATTTTGAAGATGACAAAACTCAATGACAAATTCTATGACAAGAGGACAAAACTCCGTGATTTAACTTAAAGTCAAATACAATGTTGTGGCCAGAACTTGTATCATCTGAGAAGATGTCAGATCTTATATCATCTGGAGAGATGGTAGATTTTGTATCATCTGGAGGTTACCAAATCTTTAACATCTGGGATATGTCAAACTTGTATCGTCTGAAGGTAGCTAGATCTTTGACATCTAGAAATGTCAGACACGTATCGTCTGGAAGTCAGATTTGGTAAAATATAGAAAGTCGGAATTATAATGACTGTTTGAGTAAGAAGGTATTCTTACGACTCTAATACTCGTGGATTTCAGATAGCATATATGTGGATCAACAAGATTGATTATTCTCAAGTTATAAAGTTTATTATTCGCATATTGGATTCTCTGAAGATCGGGTAAATGTGGTAAGTATTCACTTATGGAAACCAAGATCCTGATTGTATGGGCGACCAGAATTGACGGGCTCTTAACACGATCTGAAGATTGCTTGAGATATACCTAATTGATTATATCCACGGGTTGATTGGAATAATTCCTTTGGAAAGTGCCAACGGTCGTATTGGCATGAAGGAGTATTTAAGGGAGATATTTCAAGTCTTTCATAAGAACGCTGACAAGAGTTTAATTGCAAAGTTTAGAGCTACTCATTTACTGCACACTTATATTGTAAACAAAAGAGTGTTACATATACTTGCTGTGAGAGAGCAAAAGACTCTATGAAGTCTTAAAACTTATCTGTAACTCTTTTGATTCATAATGGAATCTAGCCAATAGGCTGTCAGCCCGAGAGAGTGGACATAGGCTTGAGCTAAGCCGAACCACTATAATTCTTGTCTTGATCTCTACTCTCTTAACTCTCTAGTTGTGTTTATAGTTCTTCGTATAACACTCACATATCACACTTCACACACTGTGTGTCACACCCCGAACCTCAAGCGCGCGCATGTCCCACAATGGTCAAATGAAATTGCAACGTTTCCCAGGTAACGTCGCCAACCTAAACTTCTATGCACATGCGTAAACGAAATAAACAACCCCTGTACAATAAAAAACTTAGGATAAGAAAGCAGGACAATCAAATTTCATAAAACACATCGTATAAAACAATCCCGGGTTCATATACAAAAGAAAACTAAACCAAAAATAAATGTTTATCTACTCCGGGATCTACAGCCACTAGCTCCATATCCACCAAAAAGGCGTGCTCCAAAAACTATCGCCTACGGGACTCCATGACGTACGTGTCGTACCTCCATCTAGGTACCTAAAAAACAGTTCACCGAGTCAGCTCTCCTAGCCCCGATTAGGAAAAAATCCACCCAAGGATAACATATTCACATAAACAAATCGAGATCTGGACACTGTCAGACTATTAAGATCTGAACGATGTAAGATCTAAACGATGTAAGATCTGGATGATGTAAGATCTAGACAATCTAACATTTGGGCTATCTAACATCTGGATGATGTAAGATTTGGACGATCCAACATCTGGGCGATCTGCCTGTAAAGTTCATATACATAAATATGCAGCAAACATCTTTAACCACTGGTGTACTTCTCATCAGTCATCATCAACATATCAACAACTCAATTCATACTTAATGAACAAACTCATGGTTGTATCAATGTCTCACATAGAAATCATCTCATCGTATCCAAACACAAATGGCACAAGGATCTAGAGGTGGCCCCCACGAAGGTTTACGTTATTGTGTGGCACTTAGGCCTTGACCCGAACATAATGGTATAAGGATCTAGAGATGGCCCCCATGTGGCACTTAGGCCTTTACTGAAACACAATGGTACAAGGATCTAGAGGTAGCCCGCATGTGGCACTTAGGCCTTTACCAAAACACAATGGTATAAGGATCTAGAGGTGGCCCCCACGAATGTTTACGTTATCGTGTGACACTTAGGCCTTTACTTGCTTATCGCACATTCAGCTTGCACCACACTAGTCATCCCACAATCATACTCCATCCAGCCAATACTAAGTAGTTCAATCATCCGGCCTTGCTGCACACGTCCCATACTGCGCCAACTCAGCTAAATGTAAAACCACCCTAACTGGCAAAACTAAGTCACTTGCGTGTCTCCACGTCTAAATCCAAAAACATAACCCAATGAGTTCATAAAATTCTCAAATCTGAATGTCATAAATGACATATAAATCAACATTTTTCATGAAGACACCTTGCTCCAAATCCTTCTATACAAAAAGTAGTAAATCGTTCAATCTGTCACAAAAAATGATGCAGTTTTCAGAAATCATGTTCTCCAGAATTAGTTTGGTTTGAAATCCAAATCTCACCCGTTTGGTCTAAAATTTGCCTATGTTAAGCTTCAAGATGTGATAAACAACTTTTGTGAGGAACACTTTTGAAATTCGAACTCCAAGAGTGGATAAAAATCCATCAATCATAGAAAGGTCACAAGTTCCAGCAAAAAAGAAATTATGTTTTGTTACAAACGAATTTAACATAAATCTCTTTTAAATCCATAAAATCTCGGGTAAAATATATGTCATAGTTGAAGATATTTAAAACACTTTTCATGAAGGAACTAACTTCATAATCCCATCACATCTCGTTCCACAAAATCAGCAAGCAGCAACAATTCAATAAACATATACCAAAGAAATCCTTTGTTCTGAACTAAACTACTATCACTTGTGCTAATCCAACCTAACACTCAACTTATCAAGCTAATCAATACTCATCTAACCCTTAAGTGTAATCACAACCTAAGAAGGGTTTTGATAGTTGACTCACCTGGTCAGCAAACCAACAAGTCCATGACGACGACGACAGCACGAAGCCGACTACAACTCGAGCTTACTTCAACTTCGAAAGAGATTCAGATGATGCTGGAAAAACCTTGAAAACCACTTCCTGATTTGCTGTTTGAGAGCAACGTATCTCAGCTGGATGATAGAAGGTGATAAGAACAGAAAAATATCCAGAATAGCTGAAGTGGAACTAGCTGTATATGAGGGACAAACAGCCTTGAAAAGTCAAACCAAAATATCTAAACACTTGAGTACTTATCCAAAAAGTCTTCTACCTTATCCAATAGCAATTTTCCCCTCTCAAACTTCTCCAACAAGCCAACTATGAAGGCTGTAATGCAGTAGCCCCTCATACCTACGAATTTGCACCCATTAACCTCAAGTCTCATTCAACTTCTCATTGATTCAACTTATACCCATTCTGCAAAATATTAAGGTGTTGAAATTCAGATGTCACAACTCTTCCCCTCTTAAAAAAATTTCGTCCTCGAAATTTAAACCACTACACTTCTTCTTCTTCTTCTTCAAACAGGTGGGGGTATCATTGCCTCATCGTTTCTTCACTCTCCTAAGTGGCTCCTTTTGTCCCATGATGTTGCCAAACTACTTTGACTAAGGAGATCGTCTTGGTACGCAGCACTTGTTCCTTTCGGTCCATAATCTAAACTGGTCTTTCTACATATGATACTCTGTCATCCACATCTAGTTCTTCAAAACTCAGCACATGAGTCGGGTCAGGTTCATACTTTCTCAACATAGACACATGAAAGACATCATGTACTTGTGCTAGGCTCAGTGGTAATGCCAAACGATATGCCAAAGTCCCTATTCTCTCCAGAATCTCAAAAGGACCAACATACCTTGGACTTAACTTCCCTTTCTTCCTAAAGCGTGAAGTAACCCTCATTGGTGACACCTTTATAAAGCCATGCTTACCAACTTGGAACTCCAATGGTCTTTGACGTTTATCAGCATAACTCTTTTGGCGACTCTGGGCTGTCTTTAGTCTCTCACGTATGATGGTGACAGCATCTACTGACTATTGAACTAATTCAGGGCCTGTTATCTTTCTCTCTCCAACTTCATCCCAACAAATTGGAGTTCTACACACTCTGCCATACAACGCCTCAAATGGTGCCATCTGAATACTCTGCTGATAACTATTGTTGTAGGCAAACTCTACTAGATGAAGCTGTTCCTCCCAACTTCCTTTGAAGTCCAAAACACATGGTCTCAGCATATCTTCAAGAGTCTGAGTTGTCCTCTCAAACTGTCCATCGGTTTGAGGATGATAGGCTATGCTATACTGTAACTTTGTTCCTAATGCAGTCTGCAAACTTTTCCAAAATGCTGCTGTGAATTTTGGGTCTCGATTAGATGTAATGGTCACTGGTACTCCATGTAAGCGCACTATATGGCGTACATACAACTCAGCATATCTATCCAATGTATAGTCCTTTCTCATGGCAATGAAGTGAGCAAACTTTGTCAGTCTGTCAACCACAACCCATATGGAATCATTACCTCGTTGACTTCTTGGTAAGCCCATCACAAAGTCCATTGTGATATGTTCCCATTTCTACTCGGGAATCTCGAGAGGTTGCAACAATCTTCCTGACTTACAATGTTGTGCTTTCACTTGCTTGCATGTCAGACATTTAGCGACATGCTTGGCGATATCCGCCTTCATACCAGTCCACCAATAGTGTTGACGCAGGTTATGGTACATCTTTGTACTCCCTGGATAAATGCTGTAACTACTATGATGAGCTTCTGACAATATCTCCTCCTTAAGCTTTACATCGTCAGGTACACACAATCGTCCATGAAACTTCAGTATTCCATCCTCCGAAATATGAAAGTCATCCTTTCTATTTTCTGCATCTCCTTGCAGAATCTTTTGGATCTCAGAGTCTGTCAATTGCAACTTCTTGATCTTTATTTGCACTTCTGGTTCAACTCCGAGGGTGGTTATAAGGCTTGAAAGGTGGCCTATCTCAAATTTGAAAATAGAATCTCGAGCTCTCTAAAGTAAGGTCCATTTTTTAATCATCATATGTGCAATAGATGACTTTCTACTCAATGCATCTGCTACCCTGTTAGTTTTCCCGGGGTGATACAGAATGTCACAATCATAGTCTTTAGGAAGTTCCATCCAACATCGCTGTCTCATATTCAACTCCTTCTAAGAGAATAAATACTTGAGACTTGATGGTCTGTAAAGATCTGGAACTATTCTCCACACAAATAGTGTTTCCAAATCTTCAGAGCAAATATAATTGCTGCAAGTTTTAAGTCATGCGTTGGATAGTTCAACTCATGAGGTCTCAGCTGACGAGACGCATATGAAACAACTCTGCCATGTTGCATTAACACACAGCCTAGTCCCTTGAATGAAGCATCACTATATATCTCATATCCTCCAGGTCCAGACGGAATTATCAAAACAGGTGCAGTAGTCAGCCTTTGCTTAAGCTCTTGGAAACTACTCTCGTACTTATCCGTCCATACGAACTTCTCGTCCTTCTTCAACAATCGAGTTAATGACATGGCTATTGACGAAAATCCTTCAACGAATTGTCTATAATAACTTGCCAATCCCAAGAAGCTTCTAACCTCTGTCACTGTCGACAGTCTTGACCAATTGATCACAGCTTCAATCTTAGTTGGGTCCACAGAAACCCCTTCACCTGAAATCACATGACCTAAGAAAGTTACACGAGTTAACCAAAACTCGCACTTGCTAAACTTGGCGTACAATTCATGCTCTCGCAAAGTCTAAGGCACTATCCTCAAATGTCTTTTGTGTTCCTCTAGACTCCTCGAGTACACTAGGATATCATCAATGAATACAATCACAAACTGATCCAAATACCCCTTGAATACACGATTCATTAGGTCCATTAAAGTAGCTAGGGCGTTGGTTAAACCAAATGGCATCACGGTAAACTTATAATGACCGTAACGCGTACGAAACGCCATCTTTGGTATATCTTCCTTTCTAATTATCAATTGATGATACCCGGTCCTCAAGTCAATTTTAGAAAATATCGACGCTCCCTGTAACTAATCAAACAAGTCATCAATCCTTGGTAATGGATACTTGTTCTTGATCGTTACTCGATTAAGTTGCCTATAGTCAATGCAAAGGCGCAACGAACCATATTTCTTCTTCACAAACAGAACCGGTGCTCCCTAAAGTGATGCACTAGGACGTATGAATCCCTTATCCAACAACTCTTGCATTTGCACCTTCAGTTTCTTCAACTCTGACAACGCCATACGATAAGGAGCCTTAGAGATTGGCTCTGTTGCAGGGGCCAATTCAATCACAAACTCGATCTCCCTTTCTGGGGTAGACTAGATAATTCCTATGGAAACACATTAGCAAACTCTTGTACCATTACAATGTTTTCCAACTTTGGCTCCTCAATGGTTGTATCCACAACTATTGCCAAGTAACCTTGGCAACCCCTGTCTAACAAACGGGTTACCTCAAGCGATGAGATTAAAGTAATTGATGGTCCTCCTCGACTTCCAATGAACTTGAAACTTTCACATTCTGACGGGTTAAACTGAATCGTCTTATGATAACAATCCATGGAAGCTCGCTGCTTGGTGAACCAGTCCATACCAATTATCACATCAAAATCATACATGGGTAGGACTGTCAAATCTATCTTTCCCTCTCGCTCATCAACAGTTAACTTGCAATCAAGACAGCCTACTATAGACAACACACTATTCTCCAATGGGGTAGATATACTAATTACTGACTCCAAACGTGCAGGACTTAATCCTACCAACATAACATACTGTTCAGCAATAAAAGAATGAGTAACTCCAGGGTCAAATAAAGCATAGGCAGCATGGTCGTTCAGTGAGATCATACCTTTGATAACGTCTGGTGCGTCCTTTGCCTCACGTCAAGTGACAGCATGCACTCTTCCTTATGCTGGGGGTCGATTCAATCCACTCTACGATGCATATCCTCTATTCTGACCCATCGGTGGTGGTAGTGGCAGCTGCGGTCCCTTCTGCCAATGTGGACAATTCTTGATCTGGTGACCATGTTGGCCACATATAAAACAAGCTCCTGTCCTAGCAAAACATCGAGCTGAATCATGCCTTCCCCCATAGAAATGACACACGCCGTTCAAGTTAAATGTCGTCTTTCTAATCCCATCCTTCATCGGCTTCTTCCCAAACCGATTTTTATCCTTATTCGACTCAAATCTCGACCCAGATGCGGCGGCTCGTTCGTTCAGGTTCCTTTCTATTAGTTGTGCCCGTTCATAAAGGTCATTATAGTTTTTCAGATTGAACGGCACCAACGGGTCCTTCAGTTCTAGTTTAAGTCCATCCCGGAATCTTCTTGCTCGATCTACTGGATCTTCAATCAGTCTTGGTGCATATTGAGACAACTCTGCAAACTTTGCTTCATATTGATTCACAGACATTAGACCTTGACGAAGACTTTGAAATTCTGCCATCTTTTGTTCCCTGGCAGATTCAGAAAAATACTTGCCATTAAACATTTCCACAAAGGCATTCCACTCTAAAACTACACCTTTAGGAAATACTCTTCCTTTGGTGGCCCTCCATCATGTACTTGCATTACCCTGCAATTGATAGACTACAAGGACCACATTCTCTTCCTCTAAACACTTGAACAATGCAAAAGCTTTCTCTAATTCTTGGATCCAAAGGGTTGCAGCCTGAGGATCTCCTGCTCCTGTGAATTTCGGTGATTTCAACTTCAAAAACTGTTCAACATGTTTTAGCATCTGTCGTTCAGTCATCACATTCCCAGGTGGAATTTCAGCAGGTACTGCAGCAGCGACAACAGCTTGATTCTGGGCTTGCTGCCCCATCAGATTTCCTACAGTCTTGAGGGCTTGCATGATCCCATCGATTCTAGGACCACCAGGTGCTGTTACTCCAGCAACATTCGACAGTGGTTCTATTCCGCTAGCACTAGCCTGAGCCAGTGCTTTTCCTCGGGTACCAACTCTTGTTGGCATTCTACCCCTAGTAACAGACGCTATGGACCTTTTTTTAGAAGTCCTCTGCTCCTGATCACTCATTCTACAAACTCTTTAAAGAAACCTGTTTCCTATTGGAATTAGGAAACTGAGTGATTCACAAAAACAATTAACCAATTAGCTATCAATCACATGCATCAGCATAAGTAAAGGTCTTTTCCTACTAACTATTCCAAGACCCATCAGACCTTATCACTCCAGACACAACCATGCTCTAATACCACTTCGGGCAGGGTTGTCACGCCCCGAACCTCGAGCGCGCGCGCATCTTACAATGGTCGAATGAAATTGCGACGTTTCCCAAGTAGTGTCGCTGACCCAAACTTCTATGCACATGCAAAAGCGAAATAAATAATCCCCGTACAACAACAAACTTGGGATAAGAAAGCAGGACAATCAAATTTCACAAAACACATCCTATAAAACAATCCCAGGTTCATTTACAAAATAAAACTAAACCAAAAAGAAAGATTTATCTACTCCGGGATCTACAGCCACTAGCTCCATGTACACCAAAAAGGCGTGCTCCAAAAACTATCGCCCAGGGGACTCCATGACGTACGTGTCGTACCTCCATCTAGGTACCTGAAAAATAGTTCACTGAGTCAACTCTCCAAGCCCCGATTAAGAAGAAATCCACCCAAGGATAACATATTCACACAAACAAATCGAGCTCTAGACACTGTTAGACTATTAAGATCTGAGACGATGTAAGATCTGGACGATTTAACATATGGGCTATGTAAGATCTGGATGATGTAAGATCTGGATGATCCAACATCTGGGCGATCTGCCTCTACAGTTCATATACATAAATATGCAGCAAACATCTTTAACCACTGGTGTACTTCTCATAAGTTATTATCAACATATCAACAGTTCAATTCATACGTAATGAACAAACTCATAGCTGTATCAATGTCTCACACAGAAATAATCTCATCGTATCCAAACACAAATGGTACAAGAATCTAGAGATGGCCCCCACGAAGGTTTACGTTATCGTGTAGCACTTAGGCCTTGACTCGAACATAATGGTATAAGGATCTAGAGGTGGCCCTCATGTGGCACTTTGGCCTTTACCGAAACACAATGGTACAAGGATCTAAAGGTGGCCCCCATATGGCACTTAGGCTTTTACCAGAATACAATGGTATAAGGATCTAGAGGTGGCCCCCACGAATGTTTACGTCATCGTGTGGCAGTTAAGCCTTGACCATACCAAGCATCAGTACAAGGATCTAGAGGTGGCCCCCACGAATGTTTTCGTTATCATGTGGCACTTAGGCCTTTACTTGCTTATCGCACATTCAGCTTGCACCGCACCAGTCATCACACAATCACACTCCATCCAGCCAATATTAAGGGGTTCAATCATCCGGCCTTGCTACACACGTCTCATACCGCGCCAACTCGGCTAAATGTAAAACCACCCTAACTGGCAAAACCAATCACTTGCGTGTCTCCACGTCTAAATCCAGAAACATAACCCAACGAGTTCATAAAATTCTCAAAAATCTGAATATGTCATAAAGGACACATAAATCAACATTTTTCATGAAGACACCTTGTTCCAAATCCTTCTGTACAAAGAGCAGTAAATCGTTTAATCTGTTAAAAAAACTGATGCAATTTTCAGAAATCACGTTCTCCAGAATCAGTTTGGTTCGAAATACAAAACTCATTCGTTTGGTCTGAAATTGGACTATGTTAAGCTCCAAGATATGATAAACAACTTTTGTGAAGGAACTCTTTCGAAATTCGAACTCCAAGAGTGGATAAAAATCCATAGATCATAGAAAGGTCATAAGTTCCAACAAAAACAGAGATTATGTTTTGTCACAAACGAAGTTAACATAAATCCCTTTTAAATCTATAAAATCTTGGATAAAATATAAGTCATAGTTGAAGATGTTTAAAACATTTTTCATGAAGGAACCAACTTCATAATCCCATCGCATCTCGTTCCACAAAATCAGCAAGCAGCAACAGTTCAATAAACATATACCAGAGAAATCCTTTGAACTAAACTACTGTCACTTGTGCTAATCCAACCTAACACTCAACTTATCAAGCTAATCAACACTCATCTAACCCTTAAGTGTAATCACAACCTAAGAAGGGTTTTGATAGTTGACTCACCTGGTCAACAAACCAACAAGTCCACGACGACGACAACACCAAGACGACTACAACTCGAGCTTACTTCAACTTCGAAAGAGATTCAGATGATGCTGGAAAAGCCTTGAAAATCACTTCCTGAGTTGCTGTTTGAGAGTAATGTGTCTCAGCTAGAGATAGAAGGTGATAAGAACTGAAAAATATCCAGAATAGCTGAAGTGAAACCAGCTGTATATGGGGGACAAACAACCTTGAAAAGTTAAACCAAAATATCTAAACACTTGAGTACTTGCCTCAAATTTCTTCTACCTTATCCAATAGCAATTTTCCCCTCTCAAACTTCTCCAACAAGCCAATTATGAAGGCTGTAATGCAGCAGCCCCTCATACCTACAAATTTGCACCCATTAACTTCAATCTCATTCAACTTCTCATTGATTCAACTTATGCCCATTCTGCAAAATATTAAGGTGTTGAAATTCAGGATGTCACATTGTGTTTTACATACTTCCGCAAAAGTTTTTAAAATCACCTATACACCCCCTCTAGGTAATTGCACTAGATCTTTCGATTGGTATCAGAGGCTCGCGCTTGTTATTGAAGTGTTTTTACTTCTAAGCTAAAGATCTATACCTAGTGTGTTTGTTCCAAGAATGATGGAAGGACAGAACTTTGCCAGAGCACCTTACTTTGATGGAAATAACTACAACATCTGGAAAAACAAAATGAGAAATTCCTGAGATCAAAAGATCCATTGGAATGGGATGTTGTTGAAAGATGAGTAAATCCCAAATCTACAACAAATTTAGAGAGAAATGCTGTAGAAGCTGGAGAGATGAATCAAGCTGAACTCATTAGAAGACAACACATTGATGCTAAAACTATTTATTCATTATACTATGTTTTATCCCCTACAGAGTATAATCGTATCTCTTCTTGTGTGACAGCTAAAGAGATATAAGAAAGGTTGAATATCACTTTTGAAGGAACTGACCGAGTCAGGGAAACAAGAATGAATATTCTTCTTGGTCAATACGAAACCTTCAAAATAAAGCCTGGAGAAAGCATTTCTGATATGTTCAGTCGATTCACAGAAATTGTTAATGGTCTCGCATATTAAGATCTACCCATTTTTGGACCAATGAAAGTCAACAAGTTACTACGTGGACTATCAAGTGAATGGGACCAAGTGAAAATATCTATTAGAGAAACAAAGAGGATTCAGCCTCTTTCTATTGATGAGCTGATTGGAACTCTCCAATCTTATGAAGTGGAAAAATCTGATGAACAATCAGACTTGAAATGTAAGAAATCTATAGCTTTAAAATCTAATGAAGACTTTCATGATGCAGGACCAAGTGAGATATTAGATGATGAAAAAATGGCTCTTCTAATGAAGAAGTTCAAGAAATTGAACAATAGAGGAAGAAGATTTAACTCAAGAAATTCTAGCTCTCAGAATTTCCAGAGAAGACAACCAGAGCAAAATTTCTAGAGAAGACGGCCTAGATAAAACTTTCAGAACAAGCAGTCTTGGAACAACGAATCCAACAATGATGTAACATGTTACAACTATAGGCAGAAAGGACATATCAAACCCAATTGTCCTTTACTAAAGCGAAGCAATGGAAGGAATGAAAAACACAAGAAAGCACTCAAAGCTGAAACTTGGAGTCATGCTGACAGTGATGATGAATTTGTAAATATTTGCTTGATGTCACGATCTAAAGATTCAGAAGCAAGTTCTGATTCAAATTCAGATTAGAATGATGAGGTCAGTAACTTTCAAATTCCTGTTAAAGTATCCAAGTACATTGATGAGTTCTGTTCTAGTTTGGAATCATCTTTGAAAAGAATTTCTGTGCTTTTAAGAATGAGAATTTGAGACTTCAAAAGCAGGAAAATATTTGGTCTGAAAAATTATAAGGCTTAAACAAAAGTTTAGCTGCTACAAACGAGAAGTCAAATTCTCTTGAGAAGCAAGTCGTTTGTCTCAAAGCTGACTTTTCAAGTCTTTCAAGGAGGTTTTCAAATGGTTCTGAAGAGTTTGACAAATTTCTTTCAGTTCAAAGACCCTATTTTAATAAAGCCGGATTGTGTATGACCCCTAGAACCATTCCTTTAATCGATTTTCCTAAGGTAAAGGAAAGGCTTAAACACATACCTTCAAAGGTATGTTTACAAAAATCATTTTCAAAGAGTTTTTGTAAAACCTGTTGGAAGAAGTTCTTTGAAATGCTCAAACTGCAATTGCTCAGAATATCTTGAAAGAGATTGTCCCTTGATAAGTAGATCAGTAAAGAAAAACTGGTCAAACTTTGCTTATACTAACTGTATAGGATCCAAGAAAGTCTAGGTACCAAATAAAAAGTGAGTATTTTTCTTGTTAACAAGTTACCACCAAGAGCAAAATAAAGTGGTAGCTAGACAGTGGATGCTTAAGGCATATGACAGGTGATTCGAGCTATTCTGTTAAGTTAGTCAGAACAAAAAGATGAAAAGTCTCATTTGAAGGAAAAAGCAAAGGGAAGATAGTTAGATGTGGAACCGTGCAGATTGAAAATCTGATTATCAAGAATGTTTTCTTGGTGAAAGGTTTGAATTACAACCTTATTAGTATTAGTCAGCTGTGTGATGCTGGTTACAAGATTCAATTTCAAGAAGGAATTTGCTATAGTTCGAGTAAAGAAACTTCACAATCTTTCTCAGGTTAGCGTCATGGGAATATCTATCTACTCGATATAAATCCAAATAGTTCGTAGTATCTGTTATCTGTTTAGGATGAGATAAATTTATGGCATAGAACACTTAGACATGCTAACATGAAACAGATTGCCAAGATTTCTTCCAAAAAGATTGTTCATGGTCTTCCTAACTTGGCATTCCAAAAGAATAGTTCTTGCTCATCCTGTGTATTGGGAAAATAGGTCAGAAGTTCTTACAAGTTGGTAAATCAAGTATCAACTGACTATATTTTGCAGCTTCTACACTTGGATCTGTTTAGACCTACTCGAACTTAGAGTATTGGTGGCAAAACTTATTGACTAGTAATTGTTAATGACTACTCTAGGTTCACATGGATTTACTTCTTGGCAAGTAAGTTTGATACTATTACATACTTCTCTAAGTTTGCCAAGAAAGTTCAAAATGAGAAAGGTTGTACTATTTCTCGAATTTGTACTGATCATGAAAGAGAATTTGAGAACCAAGACTTTGCTAGGTTTTGTGATGATGCATGGATTCAACATGTATTTTCATCTCCATATACACCTGAGCAAAATGGAGTTGTGGAAAAAAAAGAACATATCGCTATAACAGATGGCAAGAACTCTGCTGATAGAGAGTTATATGCCCTCTCAATTTTAGGTTGAAGCTGTCTCTACTGCTTGTTATATCATTAATAGAATTTATCTTAGGCCTATCCTAGAGAAGACACCTTGTGAGATCTTCAAGGATAAGAAACTTATTGTTTCTTACTTTCGTGTTTTTGGTTACAATTGTTTTATACTAAAGAATCCTAATGATCATGTTGGAAAGTTTGATATGAAGTCAGATGAAGAAATCTTTTTTGGATACTCCATGACCAGCAAAGCCTATAGAGTTTTCAACAAAAGGACTCAGACTGTGGAAGAATCAATAAATGTCAAGTTTCATGAAGATGCTCAAATACATTCACTTCAATCACAGCTTGATATTCCAAATCATTCTCAAGACTTCTCAAACTTGAACTTACTTGAAGAAGCTCAACAAGAAGAAGATGAAATTCTATCATCCGAGTCCAGAAGAATTCTTCAGTCAAAATGGAAACTTAAGTCCAGTCATCCAACTGAACTTATCATTGGTGATCTAAATGAATGAGTTCGAATAAGGGCACAGAGACATGAAGAATCCAGTGCAGTAGCACTTGTGTCTGAGGTTGAATCAAAAGGTATAGATGAAGCTCTATTGGATGAAAGCTGGATTGAGGCTATGCAAGATGAGCTCAAACAGTTTGCAATCAATGATGTTTGGGAGTTAATCCCAAAACCAAAAGGAAAATCTATCATTGGAGCCAAATTAGTGTTCAGAAACAAATTGGATGAAGAAGGCAATGTTGTTAGAAATAAAGCTAGACTGGTAGAAAAAGGATACTCTCAATAAGAAGGAATTGACTATGATGAAACTTATGCACCAGTAGCAAGGTTATAAGCTATTCGATTATTGCTTGCCTTTACTTGTTATAAAAACTTCAAGTTGTTCCAAATGGATGTCAAGAGTGCATTCCTGAATGGTTTCATACAAGAGGAGGTGTATGTAAAGCAACCTCCTAGTTTTGAAGATCCGAAGAAGCCAGATCATGTGTACAAGCTGAAGAAGGCACTTTATGGCTTGAAGCAAGCTCCTAGAGCTTAGTATGAAATGTTAAGTAAATTCTTACTTGATAATGGCTTTGAGAAAGGCAAAGTAGTTATAACTTTGTTTGTCAAGATTGAGGGCAAAGATTTTCTCCTAGTGCAAATATATGTTGATGATATTATCTTTGATTCCTCAAATGAAACTCTTTGCAAGTATGATGGGATCTCTCTTATATCTAACTGCATTTAGACCTAACATTTTGTTTAGTGTGTGTCTATGTGCTAGATATCAATATAATCCTAAGGAGTCACATCTCAGTGCTGTTAAGAGAATTATAAAGTATGTGGCAACTATTTCAAAGTTTGGATTATGGTATCCAAAGGATGGAGATTTCACATTACTCGAATATTCATATACTGACTTAGCAGGCTATAAATTAAACAGAAAGAGTAGTTCAGGTATTTGTCAGCTGCTTGAAGAAAAACTTATATCATGGTTGTCAAGAAAACAACACATTGTTGCTCTTTCAATAGCAGAGTCAGAGTATGTTGCTCTTGGAAGTTGCTATTCGCAGATATTATGGATGAAACAATAACTACGTGACTTCCAGATTTCAAAGTCATGCATCGAATCAGGTGTGATAGCACCTATGCAATAGACTTAACTAAGAATCCTATTCTGCACTCTAGAACCAAGCATATTGAAATTCGACATCACTTTATTTGGGATCATGTAGTGAAAAAGGCTGTTAAAGTTACATTTATTGATTCTAAGAATCAGCTAGCAGACATCTTTACAAAGGCATTGGATAAGAATTCATTCAAATTCATATGGAGCAAGCTGAATATCTTATCCCCTGATGACTAAGTTTCAGATCTTATCATATTCCAGAAGTTATAGTACTTTAGATCTTACGATGTTTCAGATCTTACGATGCTTCAGATCGTACGATACTTCAGATCTTACAACGCTCATATCTTATATGCTTCAGATCTTACAACAATAAGATCTTACAAACGTCTCAGATGGTCCAACTCTTAAAATGCTATCATCTATGACATCTTATGAATCAGGAGCATATAATATGAATTTTCTCGCCATTCGTTCATAAGGTAACATGTATATTTATCTTTAGAATGTTAAGAATCATTGCATGATATATGCATCTCTTAATTGTTGAATCGTTGTTTTGGAAATTTTATTTTCCAAAAATACAGTTTTTCTTTTGAATTTTGAAAGGCATCCTCTCATCCTTTAAACCGGTTGGGATTCTGCCTATTCGCTTAAAAGTTTTTCTTCGTCTGAAACCCTAGTAGATTGTTCTCTTCTCTCGTTTTATCTTCCAAAAAGTTTTCAACTTTCTGCTTGATCAAACAAAGAAAATTCTTTCGATTGCAACAATGTCTCCTCTCAGGAAATCCTCACGACATGCCTTTAAGAAATTTGAATAAGGGAGTGCTGGGCCAACTCACTATGATCTCACAGATGACTCTCCATCTAGCGAAGGCCAGCAAAGAATGTCAGTCACATAGTCTGCAGAAACCCGTTTTCATGAAGTTACTCCACTGAAGAAAAAGAATCTTAAAGTTCTCTTTTCTTTCTACAAGAGAATGATAAAGAATAGGGCCTCTATCAACATAATTCGGGACTTTTTGATGACAAACAACTTCTCAAATGAGCAAAATTTTCTGTAGCAAATGGAGGTACTGGTGTTGCACCACCAGGTACGGCTGATCATATACGCAAAAACTTTCCCATTGATCATCGATTTCATACTTCATCCGATTTTGAGCCTAGGGATGAGGATGAGAAAATGTTTGTTAATTTCCAATCATGGAAAGGGATAGCGGCTGATGTGCCTGGAAAGGCGAACAAACTTTTTCGGTCCAAGGACCACAAGTTGGCTTATAATAGGATGTTGGAACGAGGGGTGATGAGCCCTCGAACTGTGGACTTTCAGTTTCTCGATTCTATTAAGGTACAGTTGAGGTGACTTCTTCAATACAATCGTCTAGACCAACTGTGTGAGGACTCTGCCCCTCTGCCTCTACATATCTTGAACTTGTTGCTTATTTTTACTCCAACCTATCTTTCCCGAATCGACACAGTCTTCAGTTCACCGCGGTAGACAGGACTGTCACTATGATGTGGATGATTTGGCGGATATTCTGGGTACCGTCAAGTGCAGTTTCATTTCTCTTGAGGAATCTAACTAGGAAGTATTCCAGTTCCTAAGCATCGATAAGTCTTCCTCCTAGCCAATTACCTATTCAAAACTAACAGCTACTCATGTCATTCTTCATAAGATAATTATCAATTGTCTTCGGCCAAAGGCAACTTCACGGACCAATGTTTTGAAGTCAGAGGCCCAAATGATGTTTGCAATTCTGAATACTCGCAAGTTTTCCTCTGTCTTCATGATTCTATATCAGATCTCTCGAGCCTCTCAAAAGGATAAAGGACAGTTACCTTATGCATTCTTGGCAACACGGATTTTTCAACACTTCCACATCCAGATACCTTATATCCTTACTGCCAATAGGCTTGCCCTTATCTTGATGGGACATACGATGGTGGCAAAGATGAAATTGCCTAACCTGCCTCTTCGATCAAGTTCCAAATCAACTCCAGAGAGTCAAGTAAAGGCTGAATATTCTGTTGGAAAGAGGAGAGGCAAGGAGCTAATAGCTGAGGCACCCATATCACAGTGCCAGAAGTTACTGATTGATGAAGGAGAGGTTGAGAAAGAGGTTGAGTTGACAGGGGAAGGAGTGGAGCCTACCACCCCTGTCATGTCTTTTAGTACGTCTGATAGTTTCTAGAATGGAGAACTTGTTGAGCAGATCTCTACCGCGGAGGCAGAGATGAAAGGAGCAGAGGAAGAAGAGGAAAAGGAGATACTAAGAAAGAGAAAGAGAAAGAGAAGGAGGATGAGGAAGAAGATGAACAGGATGGACACAATGTCGGGGACAGTCCATCCATGCTGCCATAGGATGTTCCATCCCCAATGACTATTAAGACAAGAGGAGCAAGAATAGAGGTTGGCCATTCTGAAGAGATGCCCACCGCTTTTGGAAATAGGGGGAGCCAGCAAGACCGGTGATTTTTCAGAATTTACTCCAATTCCTATCACGCCATCGACTGTTTCACCTATTGAACCAAATGTTCTCGGCATTCCACTACATCAGCTGCAATCACTAATGGAAATGTTGTATGCCTTGACTGTCAAAATCAATCATATGCAAGTTGTGCAGACACAGGAGGCCAGTGTTCTTTAGCAGCTCTCTTAGAAGATTGGTCAGCTTACTGCTTTGGATAATTTTGATGAAATTAAGCTGTCTATCAAGAAGCTGGAGCAGGCAGTGCTGTCGTTGAACAATCTTCACTTTGTTCAAGTTTATCCTCCCTCTTAAACTTTTTGATTATGATGTGAATGGTTGACAGGGATATCATTTATATGACTTGTCAAAACTAACTTTTTGTCTTGTGGATGCAGAATATAGTGTTTTATATCTGCTAGTGAGTTATTATCTCACTTAAGAAATACTGTTTTATCTAATATTTTGTGTTGCAGAATATATCTTCAAAATCTGCAGGATCGTTTTGTCATCATCAAAAAGGGGGGAGATTGTTAGAGGAAGTTCTATTGATGATTTTTTAAGATGACAAAACTCAATGACAAATTCTATGACAAGATGACAAAACTTCGTGATTTGACTTAAAGTCAAATACAAAGCTGTGGCCAGAACTTGTATCATCTGAGGAGATGTTAGATCTTATATCATTTGGAGAGATGGTAGATCTTGTATCATCTAGAGGTTACCAGATCTTTAACATCTAAGAGATGTCGGACTTATATTATCTGAAGGTAGCCAGATCTTTAACATCTGGAAATGTCAAACACGAATTGTCTAGAAGTCAAATTTGATAAAATTTGGAAAGTCAGAATTATAATGACTGTTTGAGTAAGAAGGTATTCTTACGACTCTGATACTCGTGGATTTCATACAGCATATATATGGATCAACAAGATTAATTATTCTCAAGTTATGAAGTTTATTATTGGCATATTGAATTCTCTGAAGATCGGGTAAATGTGGCAAGTATTCACTTATGGAAACCAAGATCCTAATTGTACGGGCGACTAGGATTGACGGGCTCTTAACACAATTTGAAGATTGCTTGAGATATTCCTGATTGATTCTGTCCAGCGGATTGATTGGAAGAATTCTTTTGGAAAGTGCCAATGGTTGTATTGGCATGAAGGAGTATTTAAGGGAGATATTTCAAGTCTTTCAGAAGAACGCTGACAAGAGTTTAATTCCAAAGTTTAGAGCTACTCATTTACTGCGCACTTACATTATAAAGAAAAGAGTGTTACATATACTTGCTGTGAGAGCAAAAGACTCTGTGAAGTCTTAGAACTGATCTATAACTCTTTTGATTCATAGTGGAATCCAGCTAATAGGCTGTCAGCCCAAGAGAGTGGACGTAGGCTTGAGCTAAGCCAAATCACTATAATTCTTGTGTCTTGATCTCTACTCTCGTAACTCTCTGGTTGTGCTTATAGTTCTTCGTATATCACTCACATATCACGTTTAACACGCTGTGTTTTACATACTTCCGCAAAAGTTTTTAAAATCACCTATTCACCCCCTCTAAGTTATCGCACTAGATCCTTCAAAAATGAACATCGTTGTTCTTCAAATTTTTGGAATTTCATATAGTGATAGTCACCATATCTATTATTGTCATATATAGTCAAAATGGGAGTTGGAAAAAATGTTTCCTTGTGCATCCATGGCATGATACTTCACTTTATCATTGTTATTACCACTTGACAAGACATGGACATAGTTTTGTCGCATGATTCATACTCGTCAATAGCTTTTAGTTCATTCGATGTGTTATCTTCAAATTTCTATCTGTTTTAAAGTTTGAAATTTGGAAATGGATAAAAGGGAAGAATACATCCAAGTCTTATCTTTATTGAGTTCAAACTGTAAAGAAATATCTTCAAGTATACTATTAACTGGTATGATTTGTATTTAATGAAATCTCTCATTTCTAAACAAATTCCTCAATGATAAAGTTTAACTTAAATGATACAACTATTGACAAAGCAAAATCTCCTTATTCAAGAAAAGAACAAAACAAACTATATTTAAAAATTTAAACAAATAAAGAAAATCGTGCTATAAAAACTAAACAAAAGAAGAACAAACTAAAGAAAATACTTCTTAACCGAAACAAAGAAGAAAAAAACTTGTAAGTTTAAACTAGTTAGACCCAACCTAACTTAAAATATTTGAGATAAGCTAGAAATATCAAGATTTGTCTAGTAAAATAGCTTACTAATAATTGTGAAAATCTGTAAACTTTTATCTAACCAAATATGCCCATTTAAACACCCAGCTGAAAAATTATCACATGACGCTTCATCTAGCATCATCGGAATCATTTTTTATATATATCAAATACAATAAAATATACAGATTGTATATATTACTGTGGGATGTTATCTTAGATTATATATTACTTTCAGATAATACACATTTGTAATATTTTCGGTGGTTCTCAAAATTTATCTCGACAATAACTTGGTCAGAAATTTACCTAGAATCATTCATCCTTTTAACCTATTTGCAATGGAAAGATGTCACCGGATCATGGGGACAATTGCCGATTGAGTCCTAATCCTTTTGCTACTTTGCCGATTGAGTCATAAACCTTTTTTATGCAAAATAAGTCATAAACCTTTTGCAACTTTACCGGTTAAGTCCTTCTAGCGGATTTTGATCGGAAAATACCTACGTGGCGCGGTGGACCTCGACGGTGATGACGTGGCCGCGCCACGTCGTCGCCACTTAGGCATTTTTCGGCCAAAATCCGCTAGAATGACTTAACCGGCAAAGTTGCAAAAGGTTTATGACTTATTTTGCATAAAAAAAAAGGTTTATGACTCAATCGGCAAACTAATAAAAGGTTTAGGACTCAATTGGCAATTGTCCCCCGGATCATGCCATAGCTAATTGCTCACGAGGATTATTGACCATGCATTAAATTTTATAATTTTTTTCTTATCCAGTGCAACAATTTGTTTTTCCCATGGCAAGTTGCTTCTGCGTTGATTTGCGGAAGAATCTATTGTTAACAATCCCCAGAATAAGTGAAAAAGATGGCACTGCGTGTCTGCAAGTGTCACTGCATGTCTGCATGTGGGCATGAGAGAGAGAGACTGAGAGACTGAGAGACTGAGAATTTGAATTTACACTATAAAATCGGTCGAAGGGAGCTTGCATTGTGACTCCGTAGAGCTCTTTCTCTGGTTTGATTTTGGGGCGTTGGCAAATTTTAGTAAGATGATGATGCAATTTGGCCAACTAAAGAGCAAGCCATTCCCTCCTTTTCCTCCTCCATTAATTTATCCAAGCCTCCTAAACAAGAGAAAATCACCATGTCAATTGCAATCTCCTCCCATCTCTCTGCCCTCTTTCTTTCCACTCCACTTCTCTTCTTTCAAATATATCGTAACAGCCAGGCCACAACTCTTCTGGCCTCCCTCCTCCATCCCTCGCTGGATTCACGATGTATTCATCAGTTATAAACAGGCCGACACGTGCAACTTCGTGAGCCATCTCCACGATGCTTTTGAGCGGAACAAGATAAGGGCCTTCGTTGACCTCAGTTTGGAAAGAGGAGTAGAGATTGCATCAGCAATCAATGAGGCGATCGAGCAGTCTAGGAGCGCCATTTTTGTCATTTCTCAGTCCTTCACCTCCTCGCCGTGGTGCCTGGACGAGCTGGTTAAGATCCTCGAGTGCAAGGAAAAGAAAGGCCAGCTAGTGTTCCTGATTTTCGTGGACGTTGACCCCAGAGAGAGATGCGAACAGTCCGGACCATTCTTGCTGATTGGCCAAAGCGAGAAGGGATTCGGGCAGGAGAATGCCGACAAGGTCCGGACGTGGAGAGATGCTATCCATAAAGCTGGCAATCTAACCTGTTGGCCTCTCTGAAACAAGTACTAACTTCCTCTCTTCCTTGAATGTTCTCTTGAGAAGATTCCCAAAGGAAATAACTGTCTTGATCATGAAGCAACAAAACTTGCTCTTAAAGCCCAATCTTTTGGTCCACGGGCAGTAAGAATATCTGGAATTGTTTGGAATCCTTTTTGGAATCGTTTTGCGAAATTAAATAAGATATGCAATTAAGCTAAACGAAAGCATTTAGTTGACCAAGAAGGGCAATTTCTTCATTTTTTCGTCAATGTTTATTAAATAAACTAAGATAATTCTTATGTTAAAACCTAATTTTCTACGCAAGGCCAACTTTCTGAAAAAAATTTAATTTCTCAATTTTCAGATTTTTTAAGTGTATTTATATATTTTATTAATAAGATATTATATATTCTAATATACATAAAAAGGATCTAGGTCAAGTTCAAGCCTAATACGAATGCAAGGCCTGTTCTCAGGGACCCGAAGTCGAAAATCGGGCCCTGATCTCAAGGCTCGAATCAAAGACCTAGGCTCAACAAAACTAGGCCTAGTCCACAAACGAAAAAGAAAACTAAACAACAACAAAAAAGGGTTTGGCCCATCCCCACCAATAGCCAACCCAAGGCCGAACTCAGCCAATCGGTCTCGTTTCCTCCACGCTTGGCTAAGATTCGACTCGGCTACTCCTTGGCCTGACCTCACAAGAACTCCGGTGACCCTGGGCAGCCCCAAGTAAGGAAACACCCAAACAACACGCAAAAACAAAAGAGGGTAAACCAAATTTAGAGAAGGAAAACTACGGATCCTACTCAACCATACCAATAAACACTTGGTGGATGCTGACTGAAAAGCAAAACGAAGCCGATTGGAGCTCAAAAGGGCACCGACGAACAACACAACCAAGCGCCACGGTGATAGGAAAGGTTTACCGACGCTCGAAATCGAGGGTTAAAGAGTATTGGTGAGTCTTGGCCCTGGTTAGCCAAGACAAGGCAAACAGGGAACAAAAGGGGGGGCTTGGTGGGTGCTCCTTACCTAGATCGGTGGCAGTGAATGGGGGCGACCTTGATAGATTGGACCACGTTCGGTCGTATGGCGAGCCTTCGAGCCGGGATGCTTTGAAAATCATGGCCGATCAGAGAAAACCAAGCACAAAAGGAAAATCTGAGCCTTACTGGAAATTCGGTGCGGAGGGAGAAGGGAATTGCGGGTTCAAGGGCATCCAATGGGACTCGAGCATGGCCAAACTACTAGAGTCCTCCTCACTCTCGACTTTGCTATCTTGGCCTTCCTTCCATCTCGCTCATTGTCTTCCTCTCGGTCTCACCTTCTGTCTCGTGTTCTCCCCTCCTCATCCTTCTTCTGTTTTTCGCCCCTGGTCTCTTCTCCTTTTGTTCTTTATGTTTTCCTCTGGCCCTTTCCCCCGTCGAACCTTCCCCCTGTCCTTTCTTCAATCCCTATTGTGTGACCCTGTCCCTCTCTCCTTTTCCTTGGCTTTCGTTCTGTAGCTTCTGCAGGTGTGTCGTCTCCCGTTTGTGCACTACGGTAGTAGTGAAGAATGAAGAGAGACGGGGGGCCAAGCTTGAAGAAGGGAGAAGGAGATGGAAGAAGGGCCGAAAAAACGGCGACAGTGAGAGGGGCACTAGTAGTGGGGAAGGGCGCACGGGGCAAAGCCTGCGCAGGCACGGACTGGGTTGAATCGGCCTAGATCTGACTCTCTTTTTTTCAGTCTTTAAAAAAAATTATATAGATTAATTAATTTTTTGTCGACCAAAAATTAAAAGTTAAAAAATTTCTTCAAAAATTTCTTTTTTTAAAATAAATAAAACCTTAGTCTAATAGTGCTAGTTAAGTTTGAATATATACTGGTGCAGCACCACTATATCATCTTTTTTTATCCAAATCAATCACATTGTGTAAGTTATTATAAATTTCCTTCCTCTCTTTTTCAATACGAGGGAAATGCATTTTTGTAAAAGTTGAGAAAAGGCGCTTGTTTTTTACTAGATGGAGAAATATATATATTGATTTATATATATATATATATATATATGTTGATGTGGAATTCTATGATAAGTAATTTTTTTTATTTGGAGAAACTATATTAAGCATTGTTAGACCCATATTTATCTAAATATGACAAGTTTATCTTAAGATATTAGAACTAAGAATAAAAGGGTACAAGTTGTGGAACTAAAAAGCAGTGTTAATTTCCTAGAGGTGACATCGTCATTTTAATAGTCAAATGAAAAAAAAAATCTTTCTCGATGATCTAAAACGTCAAATAGCCAAATTGAGATGATAATAGCTAATTTGAAAACGACAGCACCTATCTTTTATTATCAGAGTTCTAAAAAATAATAAGAAAATGGTGGTCATATTATTTTATAGAAGGACTAATACGAAGGAAGAAGAGTATATGGGTCGAAGACTAAGTTTCATTGAAGAAGGAAAAAACATCTAAGGACTTGATTGAACAAATTGTAAAGGTTTAAAAATCGGTGGTAGCTTTATCAGAAAAAAAACAAAACAAATTATGTCCATCGTCTTATATTTACAAATGATGTAGCCCAACATGTTTCAAATATATTTACTGTCAACTCTCTCGAATCAATCTCCTTTTCTTGAAAATAAAAAAGGGTAGGGAATGGAACCTAGGAAGCTTAATTCTTGATGTGAAATTAAACGTTTCCAAAGATAAGGTTGATATACCCTTGTCTTTGTAACTTCATTAAAATAGAAGGAAGGACTACTATTGCGCAAAGCCCAGTCCATGGACACATACATAAGCCGAGCATGCTCTTGCACTTTGGGCTCTTGAGAGAAGAACCGATCGATAGACGGAAGCGTGACTGAGATGAGCAAGAGATATGGTGTGGCTTAAGAAACCCAAATGGACTTATAGAACCAAACCGAACTCAACCGTATTTTCCATGAAACGAATGGAGATTGGTATGTTTGTAAGCTTTATGATAAAAGAAAAAATGATTTTAGCTTTACTTTATTTGGTGATATTTGATCGAAAATGTTTTTTAAGATTTTAATCTCATTTAGAAAATGATTTCAATCTTATAAATTTATCACATGCCGAAAAATGAATTTTTAAATATTTTTTATTTTTTTATTTTTATTTTTCCTTCTTTCTTCCAACGACCTCTCCACCAATTGCCAACTTCGACGACTTTACCTCCCTCTATGCCGACTTCGTCCACTGAAGCTCGCCCAAACTCCAATCTCAAACCTCAACCATGGCCACTTGGCACCGAGGCTCAAGCCCCTTTCCAATCTTGCAAGCTTGAGCTCACTAGTGCAAAGTTGTGGCTCGCTAAGAGATGGCTAGCTTGAGCTCGTGTAAGAAGCAAATCTGGAAAGCGTTTTCGCCTCTTTAGATATAGGAATTCACTTTCTTAATATTATGCGTGATTTTTTTTTGTTGATCGAAAATCATTCTCAATTAACTAGTTATATTCCATGAAAGTTCAGGAAATCAATTTCCAAAAAATACCCAGCCAAATAAACACACATTCAAGTATTGTAAATTTTCCTTACATCATAATTCTGATCAAGTTAGATGGATGTGTCGATCGTCCATCACTATTTGTCGAGTAGGGTGATCACTGTGAAAGGATTTCAGAAGGTCATTGAACTGATGAGTTGATTAGATTGATGGGTATATCCAAAAAGAATTGAGAGAGAGAGACGATGACGATGACGACGACCACCACGATGAGGGTTTGAAAGGGGAATGGGAGTCAAGGGGGGATCCATTTCTGTCAAGGGGCCCCCCCGAGAGGTGACACTAATGAGTTTCTTCTGATTCCAATGTATCGCATTTCATGCATGAAGCGATTGCCACAACTTTATTTTGATTCCTCCTATCGTACCAGAGATTTCGAGTCACTCATGCACGCCCTTTGACATTTCAAGATCTTTTATCCTCCTTTCGCTCCTCATTCCCGCCGCCTCCCCTTTTTTTTCTACATCACCCCTGTCGTGACCTAAAATTTCGCCTTTTATGGACGAAGGAAAGATAAGTTTAGAGGTATTTGCTCTCGATTCCTCAATCTCAAACTTGGATTTTCCCAAATCCATACCTCGCGTGATATTTAGGCGTTTTCAATTTTTAAGGTTATTTAACAACCTAAAATATTTATAGGAGTCGCCACTAGCCTATAAGGGGTCAACTAGAAACCAATCAAGACGTGAGAGGGTCGTCTCGATCCCTACGTAACCAAAGATTCTAAGTTCGGGGACTTGTTTACGCTAACAATTATATTAGCGCCCTTTCGATACCTGACCTATTGGTTGTTTAATCTAAATTGGTCAAACGTTCTTGCTCATCATTTAAAGCCCTAAAGGTCATTCAAATCTACTAAGTGTTCATGCAACTATCCTTCATAAAGTCATTTTCGTGCAATTCTAAACTAAGACTTAACTTAATCTAGAAAAAAAATTAGCACGCAATTTAATGAAAAACGGTACGAAAAATAAACACCTCAACATATTATGATACGAGATTATGAATAAACAAAACAAGTAATTCAAACACAATTACCTAAAGACTGAAACAGTAAAACCCGCAACTCGTCGGGTACTTAAAAATACATGGCTTTGTTATAAAGCCTCGAGACATGATCCCTCGGAAGCTGATCGTTTAAAGGTAAAAGAAATCTACGAGATTAATTCACATCACGCTAATTAATCAATCGATAAAGTGACCCTATGGCTAAATTAACTTCATTAGACTAAACTTATGCTACTATGATAGTGTCTTTAAAAAAAGAGGATAGCAAACTCGTAGTGAACCTAGGATGAAATTATACAAAGATAAGACCAGAAGGGACATCGGCCCACCGCCATCTAACATATAAATGTCACAATTGCAATTATCGTCACCGTGCTAACTCAACAAGCCTGACTTTGATAATCTAACATTTAGACTATTAAATTCAAAGTGAACATCAAGTCATGCCGAGCCTAAACCTGTATCTAGAGCCAACATACGGAACTAAAACAAACATACGATTAGGCTAAGGAACAAAGGCGCACGATGGTTTGAACGATGCCAATTCTTTGATTTTTTTGGTGTTTGATGTTAATTAGTTAACAAAAACCAAATCTAAAAGCTATAAGTTGACTTCTTAAACAAACTTGGCACTTCTGATTAAAAACCAAATGAAAACTCAAATAACAAACATACGAATAATCCTCCCAACAGCAAACCAATTTGGTTGAAGACTAGTTTATACTATTTAAATATCTAGTTTTAGCTTGCAAGATGCAGGAGAACAAGATCATGTACACTTCTCGACACCGTCACGTGCATAAATCAAGGGATATTGGTTCGGCATTCAAATAAGCAATCCAATGCATTTAATCAAGCAAACCAGCAGCAATGCGCATATCAAATTAAATAAATGATCTCACAATTGACATGAAATTTACTCATGCGATTCAACTTACTTAAATTATTCTAATAATTCATTCATCGAAAACATGCGTCACATGCATTTAAATATCCCAAGCAAATCTTAGTAAGATAGGTAATCATGTCATGAAGCATTTAGCGAATTAGAGAACACTTAATTGCCCGTCGAAAACAACTTCCTCAGTTCTTTTAGAAGCCGGTGCTAATTAATTAAGCTAAGCATAATCTAATGCTAGAATAGGGTCTTAAAGCAAAGCTAACTTTTTTAACAGAACTTCAATTTTTTTTATTTTCATGATTTTCTTATAAAATATTTTTTTAGATTTTTTTTATTATTTTCTGATTTTTTAAGATTTTTCTAATGATTTTCTCATTTTCTAATGATTTTCTGATTTTTTATTATTTTTATTAGTTGTTTATTATTTATGCATTTACTAAATTTTTTAATATTTTTTAGATGTTTAGATTTTTTATTACCTTTCGAATTTTTTATCATTTTTTATCATTTTCGCATTTTTATTATTTAATTTCTAATTTTTTGAATTTTCTATTATTTTCTAATGTTTTTATTATTCATTTTCTATTTTCTATTTTTTATTATTTCTTTTCTATTTTTCTGATTTCTATTATTTAATTTTCGGACTTTTTGTTAATTATAGTATTTTGTTTTTAAATTTTCGAATTTTCTGATATTTTTATGTTTTTTCATATTTTAAATTTTAAATATTTATTATTCCTATTTTATTATTTATTTCTATTTTCGATTTTTATATTTATTTATTTTCGAAAAGGTCATCGGGCCGAATCCGAGTTTTGGCCCCGATTTGACCCGAAAGCACGGGCCCAGCTCAGCCTGGGCTCGGATTCATTTCCTTTCTCCTTCCCTTTTTTATTTTCGGCCCACTTCATTTTATTTTCTAACACACGCACGGCCCATTTTTACTTCTTAAATTTGTTCTTTTTTTTTATTTCTTTCCATCCTCACTTCACCCATGCTTGAGAGAAATTAAGATCTAACACCGAACAGATCGACGATTCTATGATTTCAAAATTTGAACAACGCAAGGCAATATAATGAAATCATAAATGGCGGCCAGCTAAAAATGATGCAACATACCTTGATTGACGATGGGTAAGCCGAGAGGCGGAGACAAGCTGAGGCGAGCAAGAGATGAGGGTGAGGCGAGCTAGGCAGAGTGACCGTCCGCGAGCGCCGTGAGAGAGAGAGGGACCAGGCGAGCTGAGGGTCGCGGCTGCAAGCTGAGGAACGAGGACGAGCTGGGAGACCGAGCTGGAGGAAGGCGGCCGAGCTGTGAGAGCGCGACGGGGAGACGAGCTGTGTGCGCGAGCTGAAGGAAACGGAGCTGAGGGCGTCGGTCTGAGGAAGCTGAGGGAGGCCGAGACAGAGAGAGCGAGCTAAGGGGAGAGACGAGTTGAGGGACGCAGCCGAGCTCCGGGAAGAGCAGCGACGGGGTGTGCGGGCAGCGGAGCTGAAGGAGAGAGGGAAGAGCAGAGGGTCGCGGCTTGAGAAGAAATGGCGAGCTGAGGGTCGCCGCTAGAGAGAGACCGTGAGCTGAGGGACGCGGCTGAGGGAGCCAAGGGCGTCGGCGAGAGAAGGGGCTACAAGCTAGGGGGGGACTCCAGGCCGAGCAAGCGAGAGAGAGAGAGAGCGAGAGAGAGAGGGCCGAAACCGCCGCAGGAGCTGGAGGAGGAAGATGATGAAGGAGACCAACTGTCCGCCTCGGGCCAGCCAAGAAGAAAGAAAAGAAAAAGAACCAGAGAAAAGAGAGCTAGGAGAGATAGATGGGACGGGGGAAAAGATCTCTGCAGGGGAAGGGAAACGTGTGGCAGAGAAAAGGAAAAGAAATGGGAAATATTATATGAATAACGATTTAATTTTAAAATTTTTAATTTTATTAATGTAGTCCTGTATTTTTAAACAAAATTCCATTATAATCTTTTTGCTCAATTTTCCAGTCGTGCGGAAAATAATTAATGAGTGTTAGGTATATTGTTTGGTTGAACAAGTAAAGCATCGAACAAGGTTGTCTAAGTTGGATTAATGGTGAATGCACTCGTGTCTAATTGGAATTAATTATGATACATATATGTAATATCGTAAAAGCAATACAGTGGGTGCGCATGTTGCTCCCTGTCTGTTTCTTTAGAATAAATGTATATAGATTTTTTAGTGTTCACTATACTTTTTTACTTATTATGTTGTTTATCAATATAGGAAAATGTCCCTCTTCCGTTTTCTTCCATATAATCTTGTTTTCTTTTTGTCAAAAGATTATGAGGAAAAAAATCAAATGAGAATGGAATTGGAGATTGAATCCAGCGCTACAGTCAGACTAGCGGCATGGAGTTTACAAATCATAAAAGAAAATAAATTGAATTTCGGGAATGAGCTGAAGAAATCGAACACCATGTAGGAATAAGTTTTTATTTAGAGATTGGAAGCATGAAATTATCATGGCATTATACGTGTGCAAAGTCGTGCATGTTGTTTTTACTTTTTTCTGGAAAATGCGCGCAATATTGAAAAAGATGACTAAAACCCAAGATCCACTTTCTTGAGAAGGATGACGCATCATTCACTAAAACCCATGACTAGGACCATTGACATTAGGGTTTCTTCAGAAGCGAATTGGGATTTTCTGAACGATGAACTTTCACTTTTTTAAAATCAGTGCCCACAAGATTGGCTCTAGCGTAGGACGAATAGGCTCCCTGCACCACCATTGGACTCTACACGATTCTAAAACACTAGTGTCTTTGGGTATTTCAGAACGTTAAGTCTTTGTAAAATAAGAACCAAGCTGAGTTACTTAGTACTCGAACAATGAGGATGATTTCAGGCAGTGTCCCAACATCATAGAAAGTATCTTCTTGTGCCAAGATCATTATTGTCAAATTTAGATATTCAGCCTAAAAAAAAAGGAAATCAATTCGAAATTTACGAATGAATAGTGATATTTCACCCATACGTTAATGGAAAATCTTATAATCTTGTCCATCCACTATGTATTTATAAATTGCATCCTTCTCCTCTCTCCCAAATAAAGCCTTGAGTTTTACAAACACAGTATTTGGTAATATATGTCTCGAGGTTATAACTTGATTTATGAGATCCGATATGAATTAAAACCTGCGTAGGACATCTCAATGAAGTCCAATTTGCCATCCTTTTCAAGTCCGAATCGGATTCTTATTCATGTGCAGGACATCTTGATGAAGTCGATTTCAACTTGGTTACAGGGCCTGTATAATCTTCAAGGTGTGGTTTTTGTTTTAAGTGGTTCCGTAGCCGCACAAAAGAAATCCACAAGCCATTTGAATATTCGGAATTTCTTCTTCATGGATTTCTCTCCGTGATTAGCGCAACACATCCAATTGAGATTGCCTGTCTTACTGAAGGCGCGAGTCTTACCAAGCCGTGAGGTCAATTCTCGGCGATTTTTTTTTTTTCATTGATCAAGCAATTAGGTGGGGTTAATAACTATAGGTTTCGGCGTAATCAAGCAATAGAGAGCACTTGAGTGACTGATTATAACTCTGTAGTTCTCTTATCAATTAGTCAATTTTTTGCGATTGGCTCTCACGTAAAGTAGATATCCACACTTATAAATCTTTTTTTTTTATCATTCTTCGTTAAATTCTCCGGTAATTTCATTTTTGCAGATTAGAGAGGAATTACGACATCTATTAACTTCTGCCTACCACGACATACACAAAGATGCTTCTCGATATGCTCGTTCTTGATTCCCTCACGAATTTTCACTCTTCGACCCGTAACACAAAGATGAATGAACATGCTTCCGACAGATCTTCGTTTGACTGGTGGATGCCGCGTGGTGCCTGTGGCAAAACGTAGATGTCATGCAGAAGAAATATGTTAAGATATGTTAAGAATCTAGGACTCTAAAAGAGAACAATCTAGAATTAGACAGGAATCCGAACCTTAGTAAAAAAAAACGCACGCTTTGTCGAAACCGATCGCGAGCTTCAGCGACTGCCCCACCAAAGGTGACTGAAAGAGACGTGTCATCGTGCGGGCGTCGCTCGAGAACCCCACACGTGTCGGGTGATCGCGAACTTCCACTTATCTTGATTGTTGCCCCTTGGATGTTCGATCTGGAGGGATCTCAGCATTCACCGCACGGCGAAAAGGTCTGGAAAAATGCAAACAAAGTATAATTATGTTGTGTAGCAACTTTATTGTCAAAACCGGACGAGACAACCCCTCGAGAGCTATCATTGACCGTTCAGACTCCGACATAGGGTGCAGATGTGAGCCCGTGAAGTATTTGTCAAGCACCTTCTAAAACTTTGTAACGGTTCTTTTCACGATTGGAGTCAGTATCGAGACGTTGTATCAAAGAGTCTCAAAATACATTTAAACGAGTGTCGCAGAACTATAGGTTAAGTTTATTAGTTAAGGAAAGTTGTGATTTTTCAAGTACTGTCTACATTTTCCCCCTTTCTCAGTTGGAAGAAACTTCTTCCTACCACGGCTCGGATTGATGACAGACTAAGTATCATTAGGCGAGCTTGCTCAGCTGGACTCTAAGGTCGAACCTATATATAATTGTTCGGACTAGCCATGCTTCTCTCATGTAAGGGTAATTTTAAGCCCACTATTTAACTTTCGTGTCTCTCGGGCCAAGGCAAGCCGAGGGGTCGTCCACTTGCTGATCACCCATACTCGTGGATCACAAACACAGTATTTGCTCACATTATGCTTAGAGAAATTTGCACATGCATGCCGTCCATACCTGTGACCTACCAATTAGAAGACTAGTTAGAGGAAAAGTCTTCCAAGTAAGGGCAGAGGAAAGTATCATTCTTAATCAAAATCCTTGTCCGTAACAAGGGCTTTATGAATGAGTTCTCTTGAGACACTTATAAAGCATACTTAGGCTTCGTTCGTTTCGTGAAAAATATAGCATTTTCAGATAATATTTTTCAGGAAGTCATTTTTCTGAAAAATGATAATATTTTCCGGTGTTCGCTTAAAACTTAAAATGGATTAGAAAAGGGAGAGGGAAAAGGGAGAGGGAGAGAGAGGAGTTCGGCTGGGGATGGGAAAGAGAGGAGAGAGGAGAGAGAAAAGGGAAAGAGAAGAGGGAGGTTGTTACAGTCAGGAGCATATATCAAAGATTGGAAAATGTTTTCCTTCATTTCAAGAAAGGAAAATATTTTCTACGTTTTAAGAAGGATATTTTTTATTAATTGAAAAATATTTTCCTTGGCAAATTATTTTCCACCCCTTGAACACCACAATTTTCGAAAAATATTTTCTGTGAAACGAACAGAGCCTTAAAAATGCTTTGATTTTCGAAGTACTTCCTATTTGATAATCGTTGGACATAGTTAAACAAAATTACATTGATGGATGGACAGCTAGCGAGCCATTTTACTTAGTTGAAGTGAAAAAAAGAAAAAGAAAAAGAATGCGCGAATGGACTAAAGCGACATACGAGTTGCAAGAAGGGAGCTATGTCTTGGCATCCAAGAAAGCATGAAGACAAACATTGTCAATGTCATAATGTTCTGAAAAACGAGCTCTTGTCATGTCCAAATTTGGTAGTGAGATGATTGCTTGATTAGATGATTTTTAAGAAATGAGAGGCATACCACAAAGAGAGAAAAGTGTCACCAAAGTTTTAAAATCGTATTAGTACTAATTTAGCTCACACTTTTTGAAATTTAGTCATTCTAATTAATTTTTGTCTGGTATTACTTACGATGTCAAGTGTCCTATGTAGTATGGACAACGTTGACATAGACTTTTTTAAAATACTTTAAAAAATGTATAATTTTTCCATTTTACCTTTATTTTTTTGTTTTCTTTACTTTTTTTCCTCCTCTTTCCATCAGCAGCCAGGAACGTAGAAATCATGTATGATTTTATTAGGTGGATGAGGGTCAGCCTCGTCGAGCATTGCCTGGGCCAAGATGGACTGTCCGACGTCCAACGTTGGGGCGTTTCCGGGAGGGGACCTTGAGCACGGCAGCGGCCCCGCCCATCGATGTTATACACGCCGAGCAGGGCTATTTTCCGTCAGCTTAGCGTTTGTATATTCCAAATCTTGACTTTGGGGAAAAGGCTTGCTAGCCCGGCCTGAACAAAGACGCTAAATAAGCACTCTTAACTTTTTTAACAATTCCGCTCCTAAAAGATCGGCACTGTTTTGTAGTAGAAGTTTGGGAAAGCAGGACTCCTCGTTGTTCCATGTAATTCCCACCAACCGATTCCCATGGTCCACCGCCCCAACCATTACGCCAATACTTTTCCACATGCTCGAAGTATCGCGTATGCGTTTGGATCGGCCCGATACTTTAGTGTGAATGCGAAATGGTTCAGTGAGAATCCAAGCTGAACTTGGCCAGCTCAATGCGAACAGGGAAATGCTAGAATTCTATTAAGATGAAGATCAAACTTAGCCACCTTAAAAACAAGCTCTCCCTCCATTTTCTCCTCCCACATTGCATCCAAGCCTCCTAACGAGAGAGCATCATAATTTCTCCTGCAATCACCTTCAATGTCTCGGTCCTCTTTCTTTGCACTCCGCTTCCTTTATCTCAAACACAGACTCACAGTCAGACGACAACTTTCCTTGCTCCCCTCCTCCATCCCTGAGTGGGCTCACGATACGTTCATCAGTTATACACAGGCCGACACGCGCAATTTCGTGAGTCATCTCCATGTTGCTCTCGAGCGGAACAAGATAAGGGTCTTTGTCGACTTCAGTCTGGAAAGAGGGCTGGAGATCATGCCGGCAATCCATGAAAATATTGAACGGTCGATGAGCGCCACCATCATCATCTCTCAGAGCTACGCCTCCTCACCGTGGTGCCTGGAGGAGCTAATTAAGATCCTTGAGTGCAAAGAAAAGAAAGGCCAGCTGGTGTTCCTCATTTTCGGGGATGTTGATCCCAGAGACATGCGCGAGCAGTCTGGACCATTCAAGCAAATTGGCCAAAGTGAAAAGGGTTTTGGCCAGGAGAATGCCGAAAAGGTCCGGAGGTGGAGAGAAGCTCTCCGAAAAGCTGGCAATCTCACCGGTTGGTCTCTCGGAAACAGGTGCTAACTCTCTCTCTCTCTCTCTCTCTCTCTCTCTCTCTCTCTCTCTTTTAGTGTTTACTTGAGAGGATTGCTGAAGAGAGTTTCTTAGTTGTCCAGGAGAAAACAAAACTTGCTGTGAAAGCCTAATCATTTGTCTGTGGACGGTCGAATAATCGGAAATGTATATAAACCTTTTTACTGGGCCTTGAACTTTCCTAGGTCTGAACTCCGACTCCATCGTTTGGCTTATCAAAGGGATTTAAACATCGACACTGCAGTATCTTTTCAGACCCATTTCCGATATAACAGCTTGCAGGAAAAAAGAAATGATGTTTTGTGTTATTGTGATTGTTGAAGTTGCACTCATTGACTCTGTCTGTTGTCTTCTATAAAGAAAGTTCTTCTTTTAGCGTTTATCAGGTTTTATTTTACCCTCGATATGTTTTAGCATATGCCGGTTTCCTCCATATGTAGCAAATTAGAAGTGTTCATCTAATTAAAACGATAGATGACCTTCTGTTGAACATTAAAAGAGAAGAAAAAAAGAAATGATGGATGTCCCTCTAATCCAGTTTTAACACTCATTTAGTTTTTTATACTAAATACTAAACAGACAACTTTAGTCTCCTCACTTCTTCCGTCAAGCATAAAAAAATCTCCTGTGAACAATGATTTTCGCTATTGCAGTTTCCTTCATGCATCATGTCCCTCACTTTCTATGAGTCCCATCGTTGAAAAACATATAAATGGGCGAATTCCAAGCATATGAGCTTATTTTCCTATAGAAGCATATCGGAAGTCCCATGCTTGCTTTTTTGTTAATATTTAGGAAAATTAAAATGGGAAAGTCCGTACATCTTAGAGGGCCCATGCAGGGTAAACCCTAGCAGTGATGCAACCCTTCCCTTCACCACCAAAACTCTCCACTAGGGTTTGAAAGAAAGTTCAGCCTCCAGTTTGTTTCTCTTGTCTCTTTTATTGCCTGCTCTCTCTCTCTCTCTCTCTCTCTCTCTCTCTCTCTCTCTCTCAACTTTCTTTATTATTTCCTTTTTTGCTAAGAACCTTTCTATAGTAAAAGCTTCTTTTTCGGTAAGCATGAAGAATGTTTTTCACCGACTTTTTTTCCTATCCCTCTTCTTTTTAATCTGTTGCTTAAAAAATTAACCAAAAAATCTTCTTTTGTTTGTTACATATACATAACATTTTGTACATACATACTTAACAAAAAATTGCTGACTTTGGAATGTCGACCTGAATTTAGCACAGTTTTTTTGAAGGGCAATACATGCAAAATTTTCCCTTGTATGTCAATATGATTAAGCGCAAGGAAGATTTAACTTTTGAAAAACTTTATTCCTATTGCATAACTAATTCAGACGTAATGAAGAAAAGCTAAAGCGCATGGAGGAAAGGCTTATGATATAGATTAATGAAAATTAACTCTTGAAGTACACTTGATTGTTACATTTTATATATTGGCTTATATAGAAATTTAGTTAAACATAAAGAACAAATACGCATTGGTGTATGGTCCTCAGATGTCCATCCATTGCATAGTCTTTTCCACCGTGGCTGTACTAAATCTAACGAAAAGTAGTTATAGTTTAGTTTTCATAGGTTGATTTCCTCATTAAGAGTCAGAATTAGCAGGAAAAACATGTATTTGCCTAACTTTCAAATAGTTATAGGATGATCTCTAATATATAAGATAGGTCAACAGATATAGTCTTGACATGTAAGTCAAATTTCAATTGACATTAACATAATACTGAACTAAAACCTTTCATCAGTGATGAGGTTCATGATTAAAAGCTATTAATCTTCGTGGATATTTATTGAGATAGTTCAAATTGCATATGTTTATTATCAACACATGTAAAATCGAGATGTTTGATTCACATGCTTTATGTTAAAATGGAGGAATGTTTGAAAAGGTAGTAAAAAGAGTGAAAGCAGCAGAAAAAATTCGAATCTTGTAATTAATATGATTTTTTTTAGAATAGGCAATACTTGGAAAAAAGGCGTAACATAAGCAAATTAGAGATATGTATCGCTTCCAATCAACTGAAAAGTGCCAGAAAGGTTCTTACTCCCTCAAAAATTAGAACAAGAAAGAAAAAATCAAAACATGCAAGAGAGGGAGATGTGCCACTTCTATCAGAGCACATGTCAACCTCTCACATGCCCATATTTCTATCATATCGGACGAGATATTGCCTAGTAATTATATTAGATGTACGATACTGTAGTTCGAGAATATAACCTTCTAGATTTTCTTCACGGTTTGCGAGCATAAATAATTAGAGTCACGCCTTTAGTTGTTGACAATTTGTAGACTTGAAGCTGAATTCATCCAATCCGTCGTGGAGAAAATCTCAAGAAGACTGAGCTACTCACACAAGCAAGCGGGTAGAAGATCTCATATTAAAGAATTCGCTTTGAGTTCGTTACAGACCTGCTTGCATTCCATCCGGTTGGATTATATTCTCAAGTGCAAGCCTTGTACTCCTTACTCCAATTAGAAGTTGAGGAGGTCCGAATTGTGGGGATTTCCGGTACTAGGGAAACAGGAAGGACTACACTTGTGAGAGCTCTGTATTACCGAATTGCAGATCAATTTTATCGGAGTTGCTTTCTTACGAATATGAAAGATATATCGACCCAAGAGGACCTCCTCAAATTGCAGGAGACCCTTTTCGGTGACATTCTATGTAACAACCCACATTCTCTCTCCTCCCCCTTTCCCCACGCGCGAAACCCCCCTCCCTTTTTTCCATTGACTTTTCTATCTCTCCCTCCTCTCATTAATTGTTTCTCTCTCCTCTTCCTCCACCTGCACACGCCTCCCCCCCTGCAGACTTGTCCCATCTCTTTCTTTTCTCCTCCCTCACGCGAACTCTCTCTCTCTCTCCCTTTCCCTTCCCCCTTCAGTCTTCTTCTCCATCTTCTTCCTTCTTCTTCATTTCTTCCTCTGGCCTTCGGTGGTCGACTGAATGTAGCTGCTCCTCCGTGCCGCGTCGTCGGCCGCTCGAGCTCCGCCCCAGCTCAGCCGCCGCCGCCTCGCCGCAGCTCGCCGCCATTCGTTTGTCCTTCGCCGTTCGTCCATTTTCCCGTCGTCGTATTCATGGCTTGGCTCGGGAGGCAGCGTCGTTGGAGTCGCCGACCAGCCATCCTCTACCGTGAGAGCCATCCTTGGGAGCCTCGTTGGAAGGCCGCCGTCGCCGTTCAACTGACGTCTCCGGCCCCGACCAGCCAAGTGCAGGCTTGAGTCGAGCTTGGGACCCTTCGCCGGAGCATCACCCGCCTCCGCCACCTCTCCCAAGTGCTCGGCCACGTCGGCACCGCTAAGAACCGCTACAACCGCCCTCGTCGGACCCTCGCCGGAAAAGTCGCCGGAGTTTCGCCGGAAAATCGCCGGTGCCGGAGGCCCCTAAGCATGGGCCTCTCTCCAGCAGCGTTGGGCCAGGGCTAATGGGCCTTGGTCAGCCCAACTTGGCCCAAGAAAAAAAAAAAGGAAGAAAAAGAAAAGAAAAAAAAAGAAAAGAAAAGAAAAGAAAAAAAAAGAGAAAAGAAAAGAAAAGAAAAAGGAAATGAAAGAAAAAGAAAAAGGGAAAAGAAAGGAGAAATAGAGAAGGAGAGAAGAAAATGGGAGACGGAAAAAGAAAAGGAAAAGGGAAAGAAAATGGAGAAAATTCGAGGACCGACATCAGTCGCTTGAAGACGTAATTTGAGGTGAGTGGATCCTAACCTTTTATTAGGCGCATTTCCGTTTTAGTAGAATTGGTTGGTAGGCTAGAACGGCTAAGAAGGCTAGGACCGATGAGATTCCAGATGGTTGAATGAGTAGATGTTGATCGAATGCTTGATTGAATAGTAGTTTAGTCAAGTAGATGATTACTTGTTCTGGACCACGATGAGTGGTCGGGCCAACTCGTATTGGTCAAGGGTGTCAATTCTCGTGAAACTACGAGAATACGCTCATGCTCAGTTCAGTCTGGGAATAGTCGAAATCAAATTTCCCCGCGACTCTGCAATTGGGATTCGGGACTATTCGAACCGGCAGTGTTTGGTGTGTTGTTGGCATTCTATATTTTATCATCGCTCTAGTTTAAAGTTCAGTCCCTTTTTAATGTCTATTTATTTATATTCATTTAATTTATGTCTCTTAGCTTATTTAATTAGTTTAAATTTTAACAGTTGGTTCCTTAATTTCCTTCATGCACATTTAATTTAGAACGCAATTTATTTACTATTCGTTCTGTTTTATGTGGTTGAGTCTAGACGGTGCCCCGTGACCAGACTTAGAAACCCCGTATTGGTTTTCACTTAGTGGAGAGTGGTATTTCCGATTGTGGGGCCATGGGATGTGAGACTTAAAAAAAAAGGTCTTACCTAGTTCTGCCTGTTACTACCTAGAGACAGAGAGTGGTTGGGACGTTTCAGGGACCCTAGGACTGGGATGTTCCTAATCTAGGGTTAGGGTTCGTTCACTGAGATAGTTGAGTCTCACTCCACCACCCCACCACCCCAGGATCCCAGTTTGGACCCGGACCTCTCCGACTCGGAGCACCAGTCAGAGGAGGAGGAGCCTATGGAGCAGGACCCCTACGAGGAGACCGGGCTGGATTACCTGTCAGAGTGGTGTGAGGTGCCACAAGGAGGCTACTTGTCAGACTTCGAGGATCCAGATGGAGAGGACGACTCCGAGGACGGCACCGCCATCAACCCGAGACCTTCTTGCGAGCGAGACTGGTCCAAGTCCCAGGACACACCTTAGGATCAGTCTATCGTACCCTACCCCTACCCCGCAACTTTTGTTTGTATAGTTGTGCGGTGTCTGTACCCCTAGACTTTTGTAATGCTTTCCGTTTAGCCTCACCCCTCTTCCTATATTTTGGGCCTGACATACTCTGTTGTGGTTGGAAGGAAAGCATGTTGTTGATGAAAATACTGGAGTTTATTTGAATCCTGGATGTATTGCTACGACCTCGAAATCGGGGCGTGACAGCTTGGTATCAGAGCAAAGGTTAGTAACCACGGAAAGGTTACCTTCTTGGAGTGATAAGGAGTGAATGACTGGACGTATTGGGATAAGACGTCTGGACGCAGGACCTTAGTTAAATCTAAAGACCAGACCGAGATTAGCTCAAGACCCCCACTTAACCTTGAGTTTGGTGTCAATTGTTTAGCTGCGTTGGCACGGTATGGGACGTGTGCAGTAAGGCCGGACATTGGCTAGAGACCATAGGGCTTGGTCCACGCCCGACTCGACCTGGGCGGTATGGGACGCACAGGACGAGGTCAGGCGTGTGACGTGACGTCTGGTTTAGCTGAGTTGGCGCGGTCTAGAACGTGTGCAGCAAAGCCGAATCTGGACTTGTGGTGCCGGAGGGCACGTGGCCGTTGATCGGCGTGGCGAGGCTGGGCCTCTGCTGTTGTGACAATGATCACCCTTTTGAGAGGGTGTGGTGTTTCTGTCACCGCCTGCGTGGCGAAAGTGCGTGGCACCGAGTGAGGGTGGCCACTGACGCACTGAAGTCGAGTTCCTGACGAGGTTTCGACTGGACCCGTGGGGTCGTGTTGTCCTACGGGGTTAGGACGGGTGTTGATGGTGGTTTCCAACACCGAGTGTTGATGATGGTTTCCAACACAGTGACAATGATCACCCTACGGGGGTGTGGGTTCTGTCACCGCCTGCATGGCGAGGGTGCGTGGTATCGAAAGAGGGTGACCACTGATGCATCGTAGTTGGATCCCGACGAGTTTCGATTGAGGACCCGTGGGGTCGAGTATTTTTATGTTTTATTTTGTGCTGAGTTGCACATTTAATATGTTGAGTAACATATGTGATTAGTGTATTGTCGAGTATGACACACTAATAGTAGCATAACTATGCATCGCGTGTTGTCCTTGCTGTGGACAAATATTATTTCGTAATGATATCCTAGCTACGAATACTGTGATATTCTGGATGCTTCTTGAGATATCTTGCGAATGGTGATGAGTGTTACAATATTGAAACCAAGTTTGGTTGTTTGTGAATGGATAGAGGTTAGAGACCTCTGTGGTTAGAGTGACTGTGAGTCGCTTTGCTTTGAGTGTGACACTCAAGGAGACCCGAGGATTGAGAATATCCTCTACTTTTTAGGATCTCCGTGGCGTGATCGCCTAGTCGGCCTAGAGTCAAGGGCCGTGTTGCAGTTAATACTGCTTCAGCAAGTGCTGTTGTGACACAACATTAAGAGCTGCCAGTATTTTCGACACCGGTTGTGAGTGTCGCAACTGAGAGTATTGTGAGCCTTGCCCCTAGTCCAATTTAGCCACAAAAGGGAAAGGGTGGTGTAGAGTTGGGTGGAGTGATTTTCTAAAATTGGGACCTCCACAGACCTTTGGAAGGTGTGATCCGGTAGTTGCCAGGCTTTGGCTCCAGAGGGTTGATAAGTAGTGTTCCGATGATGATGTGCATCGTCGTGATAAGGTGATCTTGGCAATTCATTATCTGGGAGATGAGGACAATTGCAAGGTATGAGACGACCCGAAAGACACTTGTTTATAATGAGCTTTGTAAGCTTACTTGGATCTTGAGCACGACCACTGGTGGTAGGCCACCAAGGGGACGAATTTTCCCTGAGAGAACAGAATTGATCTGTGACGCTATTGTGAGAGCGTTAGACAAGAAACAATTCTTGAGTACTGCTGAGAGAGCAGAAGGTGGCCGAGATTTTAAGACTCCGCCCGAGTTACCTGTCAGTGAAAGAGGTTGTGGCGAGGTTCGCCAAGTTGCCTAGGTACAGCAAGAGGATCAAGAAAGATTCGATGGATCAGATGTTTAGATTCGGTGATAAACCAAAGACTTGATGTTGAATGCCAATCTACACCACAGGCAGTCCACACCTATGATGAGGTGAGGTGTAAAGTCTTGAAAATTGAAGGGACATGGAAAGGATTGATGTCACTTTTGAACCTCGAATTGTCGTGAGTTGAGACAATCACTGACAAGAGTTGATGTTTGGAATTGAGTATGCTACCTCTACCAGTAAAAGAAATGGTATTGCGAAGTTGATGATATGCTTGATTATTTAGAGTCGCTATCGCAGAAGATGCCATAAATTTCATACGGGATGCTATGAGCCCTTTGTTGCTAGGCTTTCAAACGGAATTAATTGGACTGGTTACGAAACCATTGATCGTAGTCCTCAAGGTTGCAACCCCCTAACATATTGATGTGTTGTTGACTATTGGGTACATAGAAAGCGAGCCAGTAGTTAGCAGACATGAGCAAAGGTTCTGCGAATAGAAGTGGCAAACAAAAGACAAACCATTTTGTCTTGGCAAGGTACTTAGAGACAGACCTAGCCAGTGAGGCAGGTCTAGCACCTTAACCAGTTGCGGTAACCTACTACGTGAGCGCCTCAGCATGATGTTAGTTTTGGTTGGCCTTGGACTGGAGTCATAATCAACATTCTTGTTGACAAAAGTAATGGGAAAGAGCCTGCAGATAATGCATATTGGCTAACCAAGTTAAACAAGTACAAACCTTTAGAAGTCCACCTGTTTTGGAATGGAGATGGTCGCTCAGCAAAAGCGGTAGTGAGGTGTAATGATGATTGGCATGGGTATATTAATGCAACAGAGTTGAGAAAGATTTTGAAACTGAGAATCATGGGAAGAAAGGGCTAGAAGGCGCAGAATACAAGGCTTGAGTTGAGTACATGTGGTTGGTGTGCACGGTCATATGAATATGACGTAGGTTGACCAATGGGAGACTACCTCTGCCAGACTGAGAAGTCATGAACGACCTCTGACACTGTTCAGAAAGCAACCTAAAGTAGACACAGAATTGTCGCGCATTTAGCTAACAAGATGGAGTGGACAAATGAAACCTTGGAGAGACTACAGTCCAAGTACAATGAGAAGACTTTGTCGCTAGAGACAAGCTTCACTCTGCTTTTGCAGAAGGAACAAGAAGGATGCAACGCCTTCGACATGACAAAATACAAAGAATATTGCTAGAGCAAGGGAAGCTTAGCGATGAATTGGAAAAGAAGGAAAGGTCAGACTCTCTTTATTGTTCAAGCAATAAGAGCCTGATAGAAAAGGACAACACAATGTTGGAATAATAAGAGTGCTTACTTTTGTGTGCTTGCCAAGAGAGATGTCAAAGACAATTCCCTCCCTTTGGCGTTAATAGAGCATAAAAGAGCTGATGAAAAGGTTCTTATGTTGTTGAAGGAAAAAGAAAGGAGGAACTTCGACGACTCTTATTAGACACAAGATGTAGTGCAGTCATGAGAAATGATTCCCACAGTTTTGTCGTTAGAAATGTGAATGCGTCCATGGAAGAATCGACGTTTGAAGGAATTACTATGGTATGAGGATCGCAGATGTGTCTCCAAAGGAGTACTAAGGTTGCCTCCTGAGAAGAGTTATTGTACAAAGAATCATCTACCTTAATGCGTCACCATGAAAGGGTGTTGACACTTTCACAGAAAAGGAAAGTAGGTCATTGTGAATGTTCACACGATTGGAGAAGAATATTGGTTTACTTAAGGGTAAGGCCGTTGGGTACAGACTCTGGAGTTTCGACCTCGATAAGTGATAGCATCTTATTGATCAAGGGGTATCATGAGTGTATTTTGGTATTTGTCGAAGTAAAAATAGGGATAGATTCGACTACAATAACCAGGACTGAGTTGGTATGACCATCAGGAGAGATAAGCTGATAGAATAAGTGAGCCATGAGTAACTATTCAAGTGCGGTGATACAGCTTCGATGGTGGTTACTTGATTAGTGGATGGACCGACGCGAGAAGATATCGTCGAAGAGATGATTCTCTGAAGTCTTTTGGATTGTTCTACGAAAGGGGAATTGAGGTCGTGATCAAGCTAACTCACAGCACGGAACCGATCTCTAAGCCACCCTATTGGATGTTATTATCGAAATGAGAGGAATTGAAGGTGTATACACATAAGCTACAGGATAAAGGATTTACTTATCTTAGCACACTACTATGGGTTGCGTTGTGCTGATCCCCCCTTCACAAAGTGAAAGGACAAATAATTGCACTTGTATGTTGGCTACCAATAGTTGGAATAACTGATGGTATAAGAGTTAGCCAGAACATAAGCAATGTTCAAGGGTAAGATTGTGATGGAGACTTTTCGAGAATACACACTGTACAGGAGCTAGTAAGTACGAGTCATGGCTTGGCTGTGTGTTATTCTAAGGACACATGATCTCATGTGAAGAGATCTTAGTGGACCCTACTAAGATGAAGACCGTCATGGAATGACCGAGTTACGCAGCATTGACTGAGACTTGAAGTCTCTTAGGATTTACTGATTGTTAATGTCAGCTTGCGAAAAAGTGTTCGAGCATAGTGACCCCATTAAGGGGAAACTTGATGATAAGCCGTTTCCGACTGCTTGGAAGAAAAGATTAACAGATCGGGAAGCACAACTGCAGGCCAGTACATTATGCTCCTTGTGACACTCACAGGTGAATTTGCAGTGGTATCCACTCGAGACTATTGAGATTGATGAGAAAATCCAGTTGATGCTTGTTGAAGAAGATGAAAAACTACAAAAGCTTAAGGAGGAGTGAACCGAGGAGGTCTACTCAACAGTTTTCATAGCTTTGAAAGAGATGAACTAATGTAACCCGAGCGGAAGGAGCTAGAAAAGGGTTGACTAACGCTTCAGCATCGGCGATTTGGTCAGGTCAAACTGATACGTTGTCCCTAATAGTACAAGGGACTAGGATGGATCTAAGTGTAACCAAATCGAATGAAGCTCATGCGTCGGAGTAGTTGAAGCTTCACGAGCAAATGATGCGACCTTGTAACTTGAAATTGCTATAATCCTCTATAAGCAAAGATTTGAGGCACAAATCGTACGGGAATGAGTTCATGGTCATCACCGACCATTAAAGTCTCAAGTACTTGTCATCACAAGAAGGAATTGATCATGAGACCACACTATTGATGGAACGGCCTAAGGGTCGATGTGGCAAGACGAATAACTGAGATGCCTGATCATCAACCAGTGAAGGCTTAGCTTGGTAAGCTAGGAGGCCTACTAAAATCTTGGAGATTCCCAAATGGAAATGAGAATACGTCACTGCGGATTTTGTGACAGATCTACCAAGGAGTCCATGAGGTCATAATACAAGTGGGGTCATATCAAATGGACTGACCGAACCAATTCATTTTTTTTGGAACTGACGTATAGAGTCTTGCGGACGAGAAATATAAAGCTTTGGACATTGCAAAAAAAAAAGAAAAAAAGAAAAAAGAAAAAAGGGAAGCCACATTGTCTTCAAGGTGTCGTCTATGATGGGAACACCACGTCTCGAGAAGATAAAACAAGTGTTAAGACTGAGGGATCATGGATAGAAGTTGTCTCTTGGGTAAGGTTATACGGAATATGAGATTGATGACTAAGTGTCATAATCAGGAGGGACTGTCCTGGAAAAAATCCTCATGGTGTGAGAATCATCGGACGTGTTTCGTCGGAATGGCGCAACAGAAGTATGATGGTATGATGTCAGTGGAGGTGCCGACTGTGGAAGAGTTTACACATGATTGCCAGGGTTATCCCCGAGAAGTTTAACTTGGGAAGTGAGGACCAAGTTATCCCACGACGTTGACTCTAAGGATTAGAGATAGATGACGAAGCATCGTTAGTGGGAGAAACCATTCTCAAGAGGGACGACCATAGGGTTGTTTCTTGAGAAGTGAGCCGAGTCGAATTTCAGGGACGAAATTCTTTTAAGGGGGTAAGATTGTAACAACCCACATTCTCTCTCCTCCCCCTTTCCCCACGCGCGAAACCCCCCCTCCCTTTTTTCCATTGACTTTTCTATCTCTCCCTCCTCTCATTAATTGTTTCTCTCTCCTCTTCCTCCACCTGCACACGCCTCCCCCCCTGCAGACTTGTCCCATCTCTTTCTTTTCTCCTCCCTCACGCGAACTCTCTCTCTCTCTCCCTTTCCCTTCCCCCTTCAGTCTTCTTCTCCATCTTCTTCCTTCTTCTTCATTTCTTCCTCTGGCCTTCGGTGGTCGACTGAATGTAGCTGCTCCTCCGTGCCGCGTCGTCGGCCGCTCGAGCTCCGCCCCAGCTCAGCCGCCGCTGCCTCGCCGCAGCTCGCCGCCATTCGTTTGTCCTTCGCCGTTCGTCCATTTTCCCGTCGTCGTATTCATGGCTTGGCTCGGGAGGCAGCGTCGTTGGAGTCGCCGACCAGCCATCCTCGACCGTGAGAGCCATCCTTGGGAGCCTCGTTGGAAGGCCGCCGTCGCCGCCGTCGCCGTTCAACTGACGTCTCCGGCCCCGACCAGCCAAGTGCAGGCTTGAGTCGAGCTTGGGACCCTTCGCCGGAGCATCACCCGCCTCCGCCACCTCTCCCAAGTGCTCGGCCACGTCGGCACCGCGAAGAACCGCTACAACCGCCCTCGTCGGACCCTCGCCGGAAAAGTCGCCGGAGTTTCGCCGGAAAATCGCCGGTGCCGGAGGCCCCTAAGCATGGGCCTCTCTCCAGCAGCGTTGGGCCAGGGCTAATGGGCCTTGGTCAGCCCAACTTGGCCCAAGAAAAAAAAAAAGGAAGAAAAAGAAAGAAAAAAAGAAAAGAAAAAAAAGAAAAAAAAAGAAAAGAAAAGAAAAGAAAAAGGAAATGAAAGAAAAAGAAAAAGGGAAAAGAAAGGAGAAATAGAGAAGGAGAGAAGAAAATGGGAGACGGAAAAAGAAAAGGAAAAGGGAAAGAAAATGGAGAAAATTCGAGGACCGACATCAGTCGCTTGAAGACGTAATTTGAGGTGAGTGGATCCTAACCTTTTATTAGGCGCATTTCCGTTTTAGTAGAATTGGTTGGTAGGCTAGAACGGCTAAGAAGGCTAGGACCGATGAGATTCCAGATGGTTGAATGAGTAGATGTTGATCGAATGCTTGATTGAATAGTAGTTTAGTCAAGTAGATGATTACTTGTTCTGGACCACGATGAGTGGTCGGGCCAACTCGTATTGGTCAAGGGTGTCAATTCTCGTGAAACTACGAGAATACGCTCATGCTCAGTTCAGTCTGGGAGTAGTCGAAATCAAATTTCCCCGCGACTCTGCAATTGGGATTCGGGACTATTCGAACTGGCAGTGTTTGGTGTGTTGTTGGCATTCTATATTTTATCATCGCTCTAGTTTAAAGTTCAGTCCCTTTTTAATGTCTATTTATTTATATTCATTTAATTTATGTCTCTTAGCTTATTTAATTAGTTTAAATTTTAACAGTTGGTTCCTTAATTTCCTTCATGCACATTTAATTTAGAACGCAATTTATTTACTATTCGTTTTGTTTTATGTGGTTGAGTCTAGACGGTGCCCCGTGACCAGACTTAGAAACCCCGTATTGGTTTTCACTTAGTGGAGAGTGGTATTTCCGATTGTGGGGCCATGGGATGTGAGACTTAAAAAAAAAGGTCTTACCTAGTTCTGCCTGTTACTACCTAGAGACAGAGAGTGGTTGGGACGTTTCAGGGACCCTAGGACTGGGATGTTCCTAATCTAGGGTTAGGGTTCGTTCACTGAGATAGTTGAGTCTCACTCCACCACCCCACCACCCCAGGATCCCAGTTTGGACCCGGACCTCTCCGACTCGGAGCACCAGTCAGAGGAGGAGGAGCCTATGGAGCAGGACCCCTACGAGGAGACCGGGCTGGATTACCTGTCAGAGTGGTGTGAGGTGCCACAAGGAGGCTACTTGTCAGACTTCGAGGATCCAGATGGAGAGGACGACTCCGAGGACGGCACCGCCATCAACCCGAGACCTTCTTGCGAGCGAGACTGGTCCAAGTCCCAGGACACACCTTAGGATCAGTCTATCGTACCCTACACTTACCCCGCAACTTTTGTTTGTATAGTTGTGCGGTGTCTGTACCCCTAGACTTTTGTAATGCTTTCCGTTTAGCCTCACCCCTCTTCCTATATTTTGGGCCTGACATACTCTGTTGTGGTTGGAAGGAAAGCATGTTGTTGATGAAAATACTGGAGTTTATTTGAATCCTGGATGTATTGCTACGACCTCGAAATCGGGGCGTGACATTCTAGGCCGTGGAGATTTGGGCTTTGGCGATGATATTCATGTAGTAATACACTTCATGAGGAGTAAGCTTCACAACAAGAGGGTTTTGTTGATCTTTGATGATGTTGAAGGGTTGTTGGAGCCAATAATCCACCTCATAGATGTAATAAACTTAGGCTTGGGGAGTAGAGTCATTTTGATCCCTCGAGAGGACGAAACCTTAACTAGTCTATACGGGGAAATCTATAAGGTAAGAACATTAAATGATGATCAAGCTCTCGAGCTTTTTAGTTGGAATGCATTCCGAGAAAGATTTCCCAAAAGTGATTATAAGATGCTCTCATGTTGCTTCACAAGTTTTTCTAAAGGGCTTCCTTTCATACTTATCGTGATGGGTTCTTTCTTAAACGGCAAAAGCATTGAGGAATGGCAAGGAGCTTTTGATCAGCTAAAAGAAATCCGTGACGGAAATGTTCATGATATATTGAGGATTGTCGTTGATGGCTTAAAGGCCAATGAGAGGACAATTTTTCTGGACATTGCGTGTTTTCTTAATGGATATGACAAAGAAGAGATCATCAAGTCCCTTGATCAGTGCGATGTCCTCACCAATAGTGGGATTGAGATTTTGACTAAAAATTCATTGATATACATCGATGAAAATAATAAAATATGGATGCATGATTTGCTTCAAGATATGGGTAGACGAATTGTAACTCAAGAGTGCCCTAAAAATCCCAGCAAGCGCAGCAGAATATGGCGTCATGAGGATGCTTTACAAGTGGTTAAGCTAAATTTGGTAAGTTTAAGCATGACCTAAATAGAGATTTGTTTGAACACATGCATATATTCTTTTTGTGGACTTCGTATCTGCATATGGTTTAAATAACTTTAGATTGCAGAATTAGGAGACATAAATGTAATTTCTATTTTCGCCAATTAGAGTTTAAGCAAGAAATTAGGTTTTCAGATAATTATTTTCTGCTTCATTAAGTTTCTCTTTAAAATGACAGTGTTTATTATCATAGTGATATTTTGTGTAACCTGGTATGCATCCTCGATTTGCCCGATAGATACATCTTCATTTAGACCAGCACAGTCTCAAAACAAAATCAAACATCATAATTAGACTAGTTTTTTTTTTTTTTGGGGGGGGATATCTGTTTAATTTCAAGTGCTTGTAACATGCGTAGACATTCTTGTTGTGCTCTAACAGGGGACAGATGCCATTGAAGGCATTAAACTAGATAAGGTGGATGTACAAGACTTGATTTTGCATGCAGACTCGTTCAAAAAGATGAAGAAGCTCAGGCTGTTTACTATGGCCAATCATGTCCTTCATTGTGGACCGGCCGGACTTCTATCGGAACAGTTGCGGAAGCATTTCGCACGGAACAGAGGTACTATGCTTGCGTGTTGGGAGGTGCTGGTGGAAAGAATTTCCAAGTTCTGGTCTCGCGGAACTTGAAGATCAAGATCAATGGATGCGAGGGGTGGCTCGTTCGTAAACTTCCAATAAAATAGACGTAGAAACAAAAAGGGTTGGCCTTCGTTTGAGTAAAGACTACCCCTACCCCCCCCACCCCCCCCCCCCCCCCCCCCACCCCCAAAAAAAAAAAGAATAATTCTATCCTCGTGGATCCATTACACTTGGTTTATGGAACTTTTGCCTATTAGACCAATTCAGACGTCTGGCCGACAACCTTTGCACATTTGCTTTATAAAGGCTCTCTCTCTCTCTCTCGCGCGCCCGCAAAAGGTCGATTAGGTATTGCCAACTAAACACCCACCAAGGATAATGAATTGATGGGAACATAAAGAGCAAATAAAAAGGTCAATCCACTTTCTATCCGCAGGCCCTTGATGGTTGCCCACGTAATCAATATTAAATTAACATTACTCTTAGGCTTCTTTAGAGGGTCGCGTCCGTCATATTTGACCGAATTTCGTGCTCAAGGGACTTGATTAAATATTTCGTATAGGTTAAAAGGAAGTTTAAGAGAAAAATGGAGACCACGGGGACTTGGGCCGCAAAAGTAGATCTCAGTCCTTCTTCCCAATCCTCGGGAGTGGAAACGATTCCACAATCCCATGAATCATCACGATAGCTTTAATAGCGGTAAAAGATACCCCGACATCTACGATTCTTCCTCAAACTGATTGGAGGTGCCCTTGACTGATTCCAGAAATGTCAAAGCCTTGTCCCCCATTATAGACTCGTAATCTAAAATACATGCCTCCAACGGTTAATTGAGGGATACAGAATACAAACAAACAAAGAAAGATAATTAGCTTTTAGATTCCGTTTGTTTGAGAAAAAAAAAGCGACATTTTTGGAAAGAATTTTCAGAAAAATAATAATATTTTATTGTACTTATCTCTGATTTGAAAATAAACCGAAAAATAATTTCATGTATTTGGTATCGAAAATATGGTTTGATTTTCCTAAATTAACATACACTACTTAGGCTATAGTGACTAGCGCATGGACAACCGGAGAACTTGGTATGGGCATCAGACTCTTGCGTTTGGCCTTGATGACCCTAAGTGGGGGCTGATGGTTGGGATACATGCAGTTAGGTTTCAAGCACCAAGTTCCCCAGCTCAACCTTGATGGATTGGGATGTGAGCCTTGGGTAAGAGGCTTGATCTCGATAGACACGAGCATGGGCACCGAGGTCTTGGCCTCGGCATAGATAGGCTTAGGCACATCATTGGAGTTTTAGGCCTTGGCCTTGATAGATGTTGGCTTGAGCACCAGGGACTCAGGCCAGAATGTTGAGGATGAAAGCTCGAGTTTTGGTGATCTGGGCAAGTTCTTTGAGGATCGGAACTCAAGTGTTAGGGATCCAATTTCAAGTAGTGGGATCGCAGTCGGCCTTTGTGGACTGAGCTTATGTGTCAAGTCTTTAGGCCTAACCTCGATAAACTTGAGTGTGGGTGTTGAGGGGCTTGGCATTGACATTGAAGTCCCAAGCTCGACCTTGGAGGACATGAGCATGAGCGTTGGGGTCCAAGGTACCAACACCAATGTCATGGGCCCAAGCTCGACGGGCTCGGGCTCGAGCATCAGAGTCTTGGGTTTGAAAGCCAAGGACCCGCAAATCGACGTTAGGATTAACATGCCCAAGTATAGAATTTTGGGTTTGAGCATCCATAGTTAATTATATTTTGAAAAATAATTTTTATTTTCCTAAAATTAAACATATGTTTTCCGTTGGCTCATTTTCTTAAGCAAACTAAACATCTCAAAATGAGAAAAAAAATGTTTTCACAAAAAAAAATGCTCAAGAAAATGAGGCTAATTAAATTAAAAACACTAAGTCTAGATTGAGTAACAATTATGATCCAAACCTTTTTATCTCACAAAAAGTAATAAACTTTCACTTTTATACGAAATATAGCTCCACCTTTTTTTATGCTATAAAGTATCATCAAATTATAGCATCATCAAATTTTACCTTTGTCCCAAATTTGATCCCCTGTTGACTATCTGTGCAAAATCTTGATTGTTTCAAAGGAAAAGTTCTAGTCATGAGTTTGGTGGATCTCGTCCATGGCATCTCTCAACGAGCGATGGCCTACATCTTTAGATAACAACAAAATGGTGAATCTAGTCAAAGGGATTAAATTTCAGGATCTTTTTTACTTGCTAGTGAATTGTAAAATATGATGAAATGCTTCATCATAAAACTTCAAGCTATTTCTAAGAGATGAAGACAATGAAAGTGATTTAAATCAAGCCAATAAGAGACGTGGATTTATTACTAAAATAAAATAGCCAAGTTGGACAATCAATGATTCTTACTAAAATGAGGCCATATTGGATTTAAATGAAAGTTGGTATTTTTTATGAGACCAAAAAAATTTGATGAAAGAATTATCATTTGATCTAAAGTTGGTGCTTTTTTGGAATAAGGCTAAAGAAAATGAATAGTTTATATAATATTTTTTAAAAATGATTTCTTGTATTGGTTAAAATATTGGTTAATAAAAAATAATTTCACAATAGGTAACAATTCATATCTAAACATTCTCTCAGACTGTGAAAATTTTTATGGTTTACTCATTTTTATAAGCAATATTACCATCCTTTTGATAAAAAATATTATTTAAATGATTCATCTTTGATGAAATAAATGGATCCTAGGTTGATTCTATTTTAGCATCCTTTAACACTTTTTTAGCAGTCTTTGCTAGTGTTGAGTAATAGAAATGTAATTAGACAAATAAATAGGCTAATGATTGCATATTAATTACTTTTGGTTGACTTTCAAATCTCCAAAATAAGTTATATAAAATAAATCTTACTCTCTAGAGCTTGTCAAACGATATTAAAGTTTTAGGAAAGTAAGTATACCGTAAATCTTAAAATTTATCATCAGAGTAAAATGAGTTTTAAAATTTTTAAAAAGTGCAATCAAATCCTAAAACTTATCGAGTTAGTACAATCAAGTCTTAAACTTGTCAGTATTTTTCATTTGTCAATATAGATGGAATTGTACTAGCTTAATAATTTTTATAATTTGAATATACTCTTTGAAAGTGTTAGGATTCGGTTGTATTTTAATGACAAGTTTTAAAACTTCTATTATACTTATCTCTTGTCTTAATTATGTGCTAATATATCTTTTAGGTGTTTGCACTTGACATTTCAAAAGTTTAATATTTCAATTTTTTAATGAAAATATAACTCAAGTTTTGGCTATTTTTCTTAGAACAAATGCTTATATGCTAATATATCTTTTAGATTTTTACACTTGACATTTCAAAAGTTTAATATTTCAAAATTTTAATGAAAAATTAACTCAAGTTTTGGCTATTTTTCTTAGAACAAATGCTTTATCTTCATTAGCATTTTGAAAATAACATGAATCAATTATTCTTCTCTTGAAATTTTTGAAAAAAAATTCATTCTATAATTTTTTTATTCCTTTTCACCTTCCATTATTTATTTTTTCAATTTGCTATTAGTGAAACCTAAAAGTTGCCTTAATTTTTTTCACTTGACATTCAAAAAACAAAAAATCACTTGACATTCAAACAGTTTAGTTTTTTTTATTATTGAATGAAGAATTCCTTTACCAAGTTTTGACTATTTATTTTTGGGACAAGGCACTAATTCTTAATTATCATCTTAATGGTTTCTTTTACAGTGAATTTATCATAGTTCTTTTGAAATTTTTTTAAAAATATATCTTAAAAATGAGAAGTTGAATTTGAATTTTATTTAACTTTTTTTCCTAGCCCCACTCAACCATTTCTCTCTCTCTCTCTCTCTCTCTCTCTCTGGCCACAAGTCCTTTTTTTTTTTCTCATTTAAGTGATCAAATCAGCATAGAAATGTTCATTTGAGTGCCTACTCCGACAATTTGTCCTACGTAAATTTTTAGGTTATAATTGGACTCCTATGTGGCTTTTTAAAGAAGGAATTGAAGTCCCACGTGGAAAAGTCTTCATCTAACATGGCGAAAGTAACAAAAACGACAATGTTTGATATATATGCACCACAAAGGCTTCTTCCTTAAGCAAAATGATGCATTCAAGGAGCATCGTGAGCTACTCTCTCTCTCTCTCTCTCTCTCTCTCTCTCTCTCTCTCGTCTTGGCTTTGTTGATATGATCGTGAACTGCTCTTCTGCTGCCATTGCAAATTTGATAAGGTGTAGATTCCTTTGAGGAATTGGAGTTTGGTTAGGGTTCTTCAAGAAGGAAATTTAATTTTGCCTCAATTTCAGATATAGTAACCTCTTCTTGACTTTGTTGATACGGTAATGTGCTGCTTGTCCTACTTTTGCTTTCCATTGTAAATTTGATAAAGTGATTTTTCTCTATTTGAAGAATTAGGGTTTGATTAGAGTTCTTCAAATAGATCTCTACACAAAGTAATCTAACTTCTCACTTACTACTTTCATCTAGTTAGTGACTCATGTCATATGTTATATAATAAATTTATGCCACATTAGATTTTCTGGCAATTCAAATCTCCAATGGCACTTAAGTAAACAATTTTAGAAAATGTGGTACTCAAGTGTTTGAAAAAAAAAGTCAGAAATTCAAGTGAACGTTGTATAAAAGTTATGGCACTTTTGGTATTTTTATCTCCTCTCTTGGCTTAAGTGGTTTAAAGATTTCCTTTGGAAGAGAAAGTGGTGAAATTAACTCTTTGTTATGACATAAAGCTAGTAGAAAGTGAACCTTGCGATGCATGAAGTAACTCTATAATTTTGAATAAAGTTGACTTCAAATTGAAACAAAGATTGCAAAGTGTTCATATATTACAATTATCTAATTAAGCTACTCATTTGTAAAGTAAATTTTGGACAGAAGCATAAGTCGACTATCTCATTGTGATAAAGTTAAACATCTTTTTATGATAGGAATTGTCATGGCAAAGAGGGAACCTTTCTACTACATGAATAATCACATGCCATCCACTTGGGTCAATCATTTGTTAAATACTCAGTAATGCTTTATGTGATCAATATCTTGATATCTAGAAATCACATGTCAACTTAATAACAGATAGGTCGTATTCATAACAATATTAATATATCTACCTAAATAAAGAAAGGAAAAGAATTTCTTTATTTATGTTGTGTAGATTATATTGTGATTATCTCTAGTCCCCTTTGTTGTTGTTTTATTAAAGGACGAGGAAAAGTTCATAGAAATCGTGCTAACAAAACATATAAGTGATTTCAATTTTACAACAACATCATATGTAAATTATTCAGTCTTTATTTTATGAGTGAGCAGACCTAGTCAATGGGCAAACGGTTCAGCTAGCTTGGACAGGCTAGATGGATTTTTTTAGGCTCATTAGGAGGGTTGAGATAAATTTTCCTGGTCGGGTCGATTGGTGGGTTGGCTAGCCTATATATTCATTAAAAGAGATTATAAAAAATGTTTTATAAAAAAATTTATTATGATATCTAATTATTTGAAACATTAATAGATTAAAAATAAGCCCGAATATTTTTCTATAATTAAGGAAGTAGTATAAAACTCATAGGTAAAATAATCAGCTAAAATAACTCAATGAACCTAACATTTATGTCATTTGCGTTCCATTTTTGTTTATGTTTTAACTAAAATTTTAAAAATAAAAAAGAAAGGTGGCCCAATGTGTAGGCCTGGCCCATCCATGTTTTTTCCCCTTAGTTGGCCCTAAACACTAGTCGAAACCCACAAGTTTGGGTCCAGAAGGGCCTTTGGACGTTCAGGTCTGAGCAAGCCTTACCTGAGCCCGTCAAGGCCGGTTAAATGAACATTCCCCTACTCTATGTATATTGTTTTCAGTCTATAAAAACTTTTTCCGTAAAATTAATTACTTTTCTGTCATCCAAAAATTGAAAAGTTAGAAAATAATATTTTATAAAAATATATTTTCAAACGAACAAAACCTTAGTCTAATATCGTGGGTCAGTTTCGAATATATACTCATGCAGCACCGTAATATCACTTTTTGTGATTTGAATCAATCCCACTATGCAAGTTACTACAAAATTCCCATTTATTTTTCAATACGATGAAAATACATATTTGTAAAATTTGAGAAATGGTGATTGCTTTTCAGCAGATGAAGGAATATATGTCGACTATGAAAACTAGTTTTGTTTGTTTGAAGACACTATATTAAGCATTATTAGACCAGATTTTCCTAAATATAATAATTCCATCTTAAGAAATTAGACCAAGAATAAAAGGGTAAAATTTGTGAATTTTTAGCCGTATTAATTGTCCTAAAGATAATGTTGTCTCTATATTTTTCAAAACTTATTAAATTAGAGGAATAATAATAATAATAATAATAATAATAATAATAATAATAATTATTATTATTATTATATTAACTAACAGCTTTTTAAGCCAAAAAATACTAAAATTTTTGCACGGGGCTTATCACCAAGTTGACAATGAAAATTTAAACTAAAAACCTTACAACGATCATATTTCAGATACTCTTGACGCCCTGATTAATTTTTTGCATATATAAGGATATGCAAACATAAATACAAATAGGAAAATAAATGAAATAGGCTGATGTGTACTAGGTATTCGGTGAGAGGATAATAACAAAAAATGGATGTCGTGTCCATGCCAATAGCATCATGGATATTTTTTATTATCAAAAGTCACCCATATACATCGATGAGAATAACAAAGTATAGATGCATGATTTACTTGAAGAAATGGGCATACGGATTGTGACTTGAGAGTGCCCTAATGACCCCAGCAAGCAAAGCAGAATACGGCATCGTGAAGATGCTCAACAAGTGTTTAGGAAAAATCCGATAAGAGTTTACTTGAAGAAAATAACAAATTTACTTGAAGATTTGGGCATACGAAATTGTGACTCGGGAGTGCCCTAATGACCCCAACAAGTGAAGCAGAATATGGCATCATGAAAATGCTCGACAAGTGTTTAGGCAAAATCCAATAAGAGTTTAATGGCCTATTTCAATATGCATTATTATTTTCAAGTGCTTCCAATATGAGGATAATTGTCAAATAAGTCCTTAAATCTTTTGCTACTTTGTCAATTCAGTCATAAACTTTTTTTTTATGCCAAATAAGTCCTAAACCTTTTGCAATTTTACCGATTGAGTCCTTTCAGTGGATTTTGGCTGGAAAATACTTACGTGACAACGATATGACGCGATCAGATCTCGCCAATGACAACATGGTGATGACGTGGCGATAAACTGTTATTCCTATTTTTTTCTTTTTTTATATTCTTTTTCTAAAAAAAATATTTGACTCACGAGCTCCGCCGGCCACTCCTAATGGGGACAAATTTCCAAGCTCTTGTATCAACGGAGCCTGAAGAACTTGATTCTTATTGTTCGTTGGATCGGTTCAAACTTGAGTCTTGCCCGTGGATCCAACAGATTCAGTCTGTTGGACCTTGACTCAATGGCTCACTTTAAATGTATTGTCAGAAAGCTTGGCACATTTACATAATCAACGCCCCCCCCCCCCCTCTCTCTCTCTCTCTCTCTCACTTTTTGCCCTTTTACTTTTACTAGTTTTCTATCAAGTCCATATAATTTCAATTTTTCAAAACAAGTACCTTCGACATGGAATCCAGTCAAATCTAATTGACATGGCTGTTAGAAGGCATCGAAGCGTGACATGGGATTAATTTTCCCTAAGTAAACCCCTACCACTGATTGTGAGTTAGCGGGAGCATGAAAAACAAATTAATGAAAAAAATTAATCGATTCACTAAGGCCTCACAGTGGGTGTTCAAGTAGGTGATATTTAATTCACGTTACTCTTCAGCTTCCTCCGACAGCCTTATCAATTGGGCTTTGGCTGAATTTTGTTATGGGGATCTTAATTAGACATTTTGCGTAAGTAAAAGACTTGATTTGGAAACTCGAAAGTATAGAAACTTGATTCATGCCATGCAAAATCTGAAATGAAAACAAAACAAAAATTATTATAGTGAGAAAAAAATGAAATAAAAAAAAAACAAACTGACCGGTGACGTTATGTGGTTCAATGGTGTACTTACTCACAAGAGATCGACGAAATAATCTCACAATAATTAGTAAAGAGAAGATCGCAATTACTGAATCACATTCACTCCCAAATGTTTCTTGACCTCAAGTACACCCGAATAAACCCCACAATAGTTAATAAAATAAATTCTTGTGTGAAGATTTCTCTTTTGACCTATTTGACTCATTTCGTCAAGTCTTTGATTTTGAGAGAGGTTTACGATCGAGCTAGGGAGGGTTTGTATCTTGCTTTTAGAGCGGACCCCATGGCGTGCGATATCTCGAAACTCGAGCCTTCGAAAAGACTTAAACCTCCTCTCTTTCTTTGGCAAAGCTACGGAAACCCAATTAAGCAAGTAGATTGTCTCTTCTCATTAATATCTCCTACACGAAATTTCTAGTTAGTTGATCAAAATATCTTACCATTTTTTTTGGGAATTTAAGTTGCTTGTCCTATGAGTGGGTATAGCCAAGGACGAGTCTAGAATTTTTCTGAGGGGCAAAGACCTAATCTCCTTTAGAAGCACTAGTTTAAGGTCGGATCCTAATTCGGTCCAAACATCTTTTATCCTATAAAAGAACACCAACTCCAGCTCGTGACACTATTTTGGTCCAAACTTTTGTTTTCTCTTTAAAAAAATAATTTTAAGTCGAGTTTCAATTCTAGCTCTAACCCTTTTTTTGTCTCATTAAAAAGCAAAACCTTTCAATTGAAACCCTAGCTCCCATCAAGTTTTCATCTAATAATGCCATTGAAGATTCGGTGTGTTATTCCATTTGTACTTGCTAGAAACTTCATGGGAGCTTGATAGGGCCCATATTTGGGTAATGACTAAAAACTGATGGTTTTTTTTTATGAGACAAAGAAAAGGGGTTAGGCTAAAATTGAAATATGAATTGAAGTTAGTACCTTTTTAAGGGGAAAACAAGTTTGGACCAAAATTAGGACTCAAGTTAAAGTTAGTACTTTTTATGAGACAACTTTTTTTTTGGACAAAATTAAGACTCAAGCTAAAGATGATGATATTTGAGGGAATTGGGTTGGGTCAAGAGTTTGGTAAATGATCATCCAATAGCAACATAGTTTTATGCTAAAAAAATAAGGAAAATTCCAAATAAGGCTCGATGTGGATGCATTTTCTTGAAAAAAAAACCTAAAATGATCATTCGATCTCAAATAAGAGTAAGAAGTGATCATTTGATCTCAAATGATATTATGAGCTCATAGCCAATGAAGATTCCCGTGGAATGAGCAAGTGCATTTTTGTCCAAAGGTGTTTTTTTCTTTATTTCTCTGTGTTGACAGCTAAATTTTGGTGTCGCATTTATTAAATTATTAGGGACGATTACAATTCATAGCATATAGTTTTATAAGCATTTTGCATATAAAATTAATTTCTTATTAAGTGGGTCCGTGCAAGGAGAGCATGTAATTTCGTCCAGATTCATGAACTCTTTAATCGGCAAAATCACGTATGTCATGATTTTAAGAAAGATTTCGGCCATGTAAAATAATCACGATTCTTGAAGATATCTATATGTGTCTAGTTATTTGAGTGGCAAATCGTAAAAGCCGATTCAATTGATTTTGAAAAGGAAATTCGAGAGATACTTGACGCATTTATCAAGAGAGGGGAGGATTTCCATAAGATAACCTTTTCGTCTTGGCACAATGAAGGAGATTGCTTGAGCGACAATGACCATATATACACAAGACTTGAGCATTATAAAAGGGGGCGTGCAAGTGTGATAAAAAAAAGGATAGAGAGAGAGTGCGTCAGTTTTGCAAGGGAGGAAGAGCAAAAAACAAAAGTCAAAGAGGAGGAGGAATCTTTGACTCCTATTTGACGTGTTTCTAAAAAAAGAAGAACGTGGGCTCTTAGGAGGCATTCGGCCAAGAGCAGAACAAGAAAAGAGATTTGTGGGGGACAATCTGTGAGAAAGAAAAGTGAGGGAAGAGTTGCAAAAAAAAAAAAAAAAGAACAAAGGGAGAGTAGGACGTCCACGGGAAACAAAATATCAATTCTATGTGGCGCTCCTGGGGCTCTCTTTCTCATAAGTGCGGTCTCATGTTCAACGCATGCATGTGTCATTACAGATATGGGTGATGAGCGTCCACAGGAATCTTTGATTGCTTCTTATATCAACATTATTGGACTCCTTACTCAACTCTTAGAGAGATCCAATTTATTTCCTTCATAAGAAAGCAGGCGGTGTTGCGCGCGACTCGGTGGAAAGACATTGCGAGGCTCCCAACGATGCAGCCGTTCTTCGCCTTGGTCCACAACGAGCCCAAATCGAGCAAGTCCCGTACGGAGCCGAACATCAACGTTCCTGCCGCAAGCCAAGTCAAACCACTAGCATTGATTCCTTACACCACCAAACGGCTGTTCGTGATTCCTTTAATTGGTCATCCGTTGGAATTTAGAAACTCTAATCGAGCAATATCACGAATTAAGTATGAATTTTCATTAATTTGATTTATACATATTTTGTTGCATAATTCATGAGATCTCGATTTTTGTTTGATCTTTAGTGATATTAATATCCGTGGGATTTTGAGTAGCATCCAAATTAGGATTTATCTCCTAATTCGCAATCACACATCAATTTTTTATTCTATCTATAAGACTTTAGATGGAATAATTAATTACATGGGAATCTTTAAAATTGATATCTTGATTTTTAAGGCTTAAGACCAATTTATTGATTTTATTCACGAATGTTGTTGGTGAGTTTAGAAGTTATTTCCATGTTCGAGTTATTTGATTGATTTGATGTGTTCTCTTTTCTTATTTATAAAGATACCAAAAAAATTGCATTGCATATTTAGATTAGGTTCCACATTAGATAATTTTGCATGCTTAAATTAGGATACATAATTTATTTCAAATTCAATAAAACCTAAAAAGAATATTTCATATGCATGTCATAGTATAGGTCATTCCATATAGCTTGCATATTAGGTTTTACTTGTTATTTAGATTAGGTGCATAAATCTCATGCTAAGTCATTGCCATGTCATCTTCAAATTGCATGTCTAGGTCATAAAACTCCATATCATGATTAGAACAATATATTTAGAGGTCTAGGTTCACATAGATTATAATTCATATTTTATTAGATTATTTAAATTCAAAATTTATTAGCATGTCATCTAGATAGTCACTTGTCTTTAGTTAAATAACATACCACATAGACTAGCTTAATTTAGGATTGCATGTTATAGAAGATCTAATGTTAGTCACATTTAGAGTTAGATTTTCATCACATGCATCGCATATTATAAAAGTCTACATATAAAAATTGAAAATCCAGGATTTCATCCTTGCATACTTAGTTAATTTGAATGTTAAGATAATAATAAAACCAAAAAAAAAATCATTTGACTCGCTTTGTTAGATCATGTTTTTTTATTGTTTTGTTGAGCATTTACATAAATGTTTGCGCACCCATGTGATCACCACACATGTTAGGAAGTTAATTAAAATCAATTCAAGCTGTCTGCAATTTTTTTTAAATAAATGAAAAGGCACCGAGAGGATGTTATCCGTACTCATAGTCTCTAGTTTATAGGGGTAAAATATAACTCCCGATACTTTATATGGATTTCTAGTCGACCGACCGTAAATAGATTAGTGGCGACTCCAATTAAAATCAGTTTTGCATGTTAAGAATTGAAATCTAAGTCGCGAATTGGTATGAGCTTGGGAGAGCTCGAACTAAGTCGAACTTAGTAATCTATTAGCCGAACCCTAAGTGGTGTGACACTCGGGAAGTTGCACATCTTTATGATAATGGTCTAAGAAGCACCGACACTCTCTGGAACCCTTCGTGTCATGTCTGACACTCCGACACTCTCCAGGATCCTCCATTTAGATGAATGTCTTTTTGTTATATTTGATGATGGAATGTTGACTTTTTTTTTCTTATTGTTAAATATTAAATTTAATCGTAGAATGTAGATTACTTGTTTTTTCCTTCAAGTTTTATGGATTATTACAATGAAAAATAGTTGAATTTGTAAAATTAAAACAATGAATGATATTAACAAATGTAGGATTAATATTTTTAGTATAGATTAATTCTAGACTCTTATTATTATTTATTTATTTATGTATTTATATATAAAAATATTTATTTAATATATAACGTGTCGAAAAGTGTCGGAATTCTCTACTTTTTAGAAATGACGCATCGGCGTGTCGTGTCGTATCGCGTGTCCATGTCGGTGCTACATTGGTAATGGTGATAGATAGAAACATGGGTGAAGCAGCTAATTGTTATTTATGTGCCCATTAAAACAGCCCATTGATTTTGTTCGCTAGCCCATGTTTTTAAGCCCTTAGCCCACCTTCATCTTTCATCTCCAAAATTTCGCATGTCCAAAGCGATCGTTCGGCGGAGGAAACAATAAGAAAAAGAAGAAGAAGACGCGTGCCTGTCAAGAAGAAAATAGAAAGAAAGAGAGAAAACATTCACTCATCCTCAGCAGAATCAACTGCAATTTACAATATTGATAGGTAATCGAAGTCTACTGCTCATCTACTCATGACATGCAAACAATCTGTTTGATTCGAGAGAGCTAAACACATCCTCATTATCAAAAGATCATAGAGATGGGAGGGTCGTCTTCCTCCTTCATCCAAGTCGGCCCACGTTTAAGGTTTCAGGTGTTCGTTTGTCAAAGGCTGCCGGCTCACCGGCTTTGAGCGAGGTCAAGGCTTGTCGGCTTCGAGTGGGGTCAAGACACGCTGTTAGAGATCGCGATATTTAGAGGTAAATAATAAAGATGGAAAATATTTTTCACTTTAAAAAAATTGAAGAATATTTTTCCTACTTTTGAAGGTGTTTTTTTCATTGGTGGAAATTTTTTTCCTTGATTATTTTAGTTTTCACGAAACAAATACCGGAAAATTTGGAAAATATTTTCTTTGAAGTTATTTTCTGTGAAATAAATGGTGCCTAGCCGCAGACTTTCGCCTAAAAAACCAGTTTTTCATAAAAATCACCTCCGATCTCTCTCTCTCAATACGTTGATGTCGCCCCCAGAAAATCCCCCCAAAAGAGCCATATGACAACTCCGACAAGAAAATACTCGACTATCAGCCTGGCGACTGCAAGTAGCATAGCTCCGACAAAGGGCCCGCGTACGACACGTGTCGCACGATCAATGGACTCCGGTACAGCTGACTTGGTACCGCTTGGGTACCTAATATTTTCTCCGACAAAGAAGAAGAAGTTTGAGCCGATGGTGCTGCCCTTGCGCGTTGGCTGCAAAAGAGGCCGAAAGGTCAATGCTTATTTAAACCCTTATTTGAGATTAAATAATCATTTAGCCCCTTATTTAGGACAATGATTATTTTGGATTTTTTTGAGAGAAGTCATTGATTCCAGATTTTTATTTGAAAATCTTCCTTAAATATATCATAGGAATTATTAAATGGAGATTTTGTTTGTACTGAAGCTACATCTTTATGATTTTGGAATGGTTTACTAAACTTTATTGATGTGTGGGGGCTAATTTAGTGACCTGTAAGATGGTGGTCGACAAAAGTTGCACTCCTAAAAGTCACTTCCTTCCCAATAGAGATGGCACCTGATAACTTCAGAAGGAATCATTACAAGAAGACTGACCTTTTGGGGCTAGTCAATTGAGGATATGCATGCAAGTCAAATAAAAGGAAAGTCACAGAATCATTTCCCCGTGATTAACAATTCAAACAATAAGTCCAGGCGACTGCATATACGGAGGAGTCTCAAGAGCATCTGGACCATGCATTATATGTCTATAATATATAGTGCACCGACCGAGCTGCTTTCGTTGTCATTAATTTCATAAAAAAATCTGGACCAGTGTCGCCTTGCGTTCTTTTGTGGCCAAAGTCTGCGCTTCCAGGGGAATGGACGAGAAGACTTTGGGTTTTCTTTCGTTGACCACTGCAGTTTATTCATCTGTATCAAGTGGTCTTCTAAACTAATCGACAGAGAGACGTTAAAGTTGGGAGAAAATTATCCAATTTTTTTGGATCTATTGTGTGGTGATCAATTTGGTCATATTTTTTTAATCATTGTGCCAATTTTAATCCTAAGCCTTTTGAAACTTTTTTGTTCTCTTATTATTCGTGGATTGACGGCTAGCTTTAGGATTGTAGTAATTTAATCTTAAATCTTTTCACAATTTATTAATTTAGCTTTAAATCTTATGACAATTTGTCAATTTAAGCATTCTAGTCAATTTGGATGGGAAATTATTGACATGGTCATCTAATCAATGCCAATTGTCTTACACGGCATGATTGGTACTTGACATTGACGTGGACAAATTTTATAAATTTTTTCTTCTTCTTTTTTCCTTTCCTTTCCTTTTGTACTTCAAGATCCTAGCCAATGGCTGGCAGAATTACGGCCCTCGCTGATAGCTGGTGGAAGAAAAAGAAAAATAAGTTATTTATGAAAAATAGAGCCAATAATATATAAAAGTAGCACAACTCTCAATCTGGCTCAAAATTTTGTTGTCGCGTTAAAAAGTACCAACCTTAGGTTAGGTCTTGTTTCTGAACTAAACATTTTTTGTCTCAGAAAAAAAATACCATTTCATTTCAGGCATGAGGATGCGATGCAGCTTCGAGGCAGCTTCGAGGAGAAGCAAAACCACTTTTTTTTTGTGCTTATTGTATTTGACATGGGAATAATTTGTTAATACATTTATTTTCTTTAGTAGAGATTGTGGGCGGCATGAACAGATACGATGGCTTCCACTGCCGGTTATTAAAAATAGTTATTCTCGTCCAAAGCAAATCTTCCGATAGTGACGTTGTCCTTCCCCGACGGTAGGATTCATTCTTGAGCTTCTCTGTCTATTGGTTAAGTGAAGCATAACTTTAGGACATGAATATTTTACTATTTAATGCCTCATAATTGTTTTTAATCTAATGACGATGTAATCCTCTTTTTAAATAGCCTGAGTTTTAAATAATGAACAGTATGGGAAAAGAAAACGATAGAGCATAGCGAAGGAACATTCATATCAGAAATAAGTGTATTCAGTTAAAAAGCTAAAGTACAATGCGACACATGTCATATAATTCACCACATAGATAATTCTGAGGAAGTGGTACGCATTATCATTAGCCCGTAAATAAAGTAAGGAATCTAGCAAGAATTATTGCGCAATTTCAATGACATACTCGTCGAGGAATTATCTCCGGCGAGGATAGCTTTTGTGAAATGAGTTCTTTAACTCAAGGTGTATTGCTTAAAAAAAAACCAGTATGAATACTTGGCTTTCAGTATACTTTTGTAAAGCAATGTGAAAGTTCGAAAGAAAAGGAAAAAAGAGAGGGTGGCGTTGTTGGGATCTGACAAACCTCACATGAGGCAAGGGCGAGCGTCGACCAAGCAACCAGAGGCGAGTTTCGGCAACCCTCCACAGCTCTCTTTGTGGGGTGCTTGGTGACTTTCCACTCTCAACCTGAGACAGACCCACGACCCACTAGATGTCACCTAAGACAACCCCGCAACCCTCGACTCTCGGCGAGCTTGATTTGGGCGATGAGAACGATGTTTGAGAGGGACTATTGACAATTGAGGAGCAAAAACAAGGACAAGATAGGAATGCGAAAATATTAGTAATGGGAAAACTGGAAAGAAAGATATTTAATAAACCCTTTTTGGAACGCAGAAGGCCAAGGTTGGTCTGGAATTGCATTCAAAGAATTCCGAAGCTTATTAGACTTTGGTATTATATTACCAAATACCTCAACTTTGGGACAATGACATTTGAAAGCCTAAAAGATGTTGAAAATGCTCTCCCAAATGCACCCAACACTTTAAGTGAGTGGTGGGAGTGACCAACTCCCTGTGGTCCCTTTTCAACTGTAGCTATCCTCTTTTGGCCAAGTGCGCTAGTTTTATTTCCCAGGTAGAAGTACATTTTTGAGTTTTTAGTTCTAATCTCAGTCCTAATCTATGATCATCAAACACCTAATTGGATAGGATATGCCCAAAATTTGACGTAATATTTGGTCATTGCCAAAGAAAGTATGTTGTATGAGGAATATTATTTTCATATGTTATGTGACCTATCCAGTGAAATAATCTTGACAATCAAATCTAGCGTTCAATGCAATGTGTTTTTGAAAAGAATGTCCAGAGGAGCAACAGATTTGTAAGATAACATGTTGCCTGATGAAAATGATCATTCTTTTACTTGTCTGTATGCTCAAAATATTTTATTAAATAAAACAAAAGAGGATCGTCAGATGAGTAACTTCTCAAGATGGACGGGCACTGAAACAAGAAGAAGAACGAAGTTCTTAGGGGCATTAAGCATCTTGCGGCTAACTCTCGACTGCATGGACTTCCATTAGCCAAAGGTAACAAAAATTCATATGAGAAAGCATATGAATCAAGAATTAAGAGAAAAATTGTCTAAAAATTCATAAATCTATTGCATGGTGGCTATTTTGGCCCAAATTTTTTGATTTGGCTAATTCAGTTTTGCTTCTTTTAATGAGTCGTCAATGTTGTTTTTCTAGCCAAGTTTAATTGAAAATCGTTGATGTGAAGGTTTAGTCAGCGTTGACCATTTTATGTGACATGACCGACAATATAACATGGACAAATTGAATTAGCGTTAACCCACTTCGACAATTTCCTCTTCAATCTTAAACATTAGTGTCCGACCTCTCCGAAGGTGCACCACTAAAGTTCGGCTAATGGATTGCTAAGTTCGACTTAGCTCGTATTCTCCCAAGCTCATACCAATTCACGACTTAAGTCAAAGTTCTTATCATGCAAAATCAATTCCAATTGGAGTCGCCACTAAGGTCGATTAGAAACCCATGTAAAGTACCGAGAGTTGTACTTTACTCCTATGAACTAGTAACTATGAGCATGAGGACTTGATTACGCTAGATTACTCTAACGCCCTTTCGATACCTTTTCTTTTATTTAAAAAAAATGTCTTTGCAAATAGCTTGAATTGATATTAACTTTATTCCTAACATGTATGATGATCATGTGGGTGTGCAAACATTTATGTTAATGCTCAATAAAACAAAACAATAAGCAAATATGATCTAACAAAGCAAGTCAAAAGATTTTTTTTTATTTTATTATTATCCTAACATGAACAATAATTAAGTATGCAAAGATGAAGTTTTAAACATTTTTTTTTGGGATTTTTTACGCTAATATGTGATGCATGTGATGAAGAACCAAGACTGCATGTGACTAACTTAATATGTTAATCCTAAATCAAGTTAATAAACATGACATGCAATTCAACTAAATTAACATGTAATTGTCTATATGACATGCAAATGCTTTTTTATGTTTTTCCATTTATTAATCAAAATTCGAAATTAGATAAATGCCTAAATCAAACATGTTACTAACTTAATGTAAGAACATTTTTCTAACAAAATTTAAAATTAAATGTTCTAGTATGAATTCTAACCTAATATGACTTGCATTGCATAACCCTAGACTCCTATATATATTATTCTAACATGATATGAAGTTTCTATGACCTAAACATGCAATTTTTAGATGACATGGCATTAAATTTATGCACTTAATCTTTATATGACACGTAATTTCTTAATGTGCAAATTATATGACACGCGCATGACATGCGCATGACATGACCTACTCAATAGACATGCATATGATTTTTTTTAAATAAATTCGAAATAAACTAAATACCCTAATTTGGGCAGCACAAGAAGAAACCAATTTACTAAAAGATTAATTTTTCTTTTTTTTAATGCGGAATGAAAAAGATGCCCTAAATAAACTATTAAACTAAAGAAACAAACCTAATCAAATCCTAAGGAAAAATTGCGATATCCAAAAAAATAATCCGTCGTCTCACGGTTTAAATTAACGAATTTCGTATTTTTAAAAAAATATTTACCCAACTTACAAAAGAAATCTAAAATAATAAAAAAATGATCCGCCATCTTGCGGACCAAATTTGGGATTATATTAGACATCAAATAACTAGATTCTATTGGGTAATGCCTAAAAAAGCAAGACTCGCATTAGTCCAAATCAAAAAATAATATCAAAATCTTAGTCAGATTAATAAATTATTTAATTTGAATTGATAATTTTTGAATTAAAAAAATTGACGAGGTTCAGGATCGGCAGATTTGGCTAAACCTCCCGTTCGGATGATAGGCAAACGTCACGAAGGGCAGCGAAGAACACGTAAACTCCAGGACTAAAGTGCAACTCAGCAGCAGGAGCGTTGCCCGATGAGATTATGACACGAACTAGCAATGAGATGATTAGCAATGGATATCAAGCAGCAACAACAGGAGCAATCAGCCAAGGACGAACGGCAACATAAGGTTGGGCGGTGTCAGTGAAATTCCCTGGAGAGAGAAAGCTTTTCACAAAGAAATTCAAGACGTGATTTTCCCCTTGGAGAGAGAATTTTCCCCACTTTTTTCTTCCCCCAGACCTCTCTCTTATTCTATTCTGCCGCCCCCATTCTCTTTCCTCTCTTTGACTTTTTTTTCCCCTCTCTTTGACCTTTCTTTTTTGCTCGTAAGAGACCCTCTTTTGTTCTCTCCGCATTCTTTTTCACTCTTTTTTTTTTTCGCAGATCGTCCTCCCACGCTCCCTTTTGTGCCGAAGCCCTTGCTCTCTCTCGCTCGTGGCTCTCGTCTCCCTTGCAAAACCGACGCACTCTCTCTCTATTTTTTACCTCACGCTTGCACGCCCCCCTTCACACTTTTTTCTCTCTGATTTTTCAGCCACCCCCTTCTATTTATAAAGACTTAGAGATAATAACAAAAAATCGTTAAAATTATATGTGAGGTGATTCCGAACTTCAATTTCCGAGAAAGCACATATCCGTCCGCTATCCATAGCCAACCACCTGTCAAATTCGAAATGTTACTATCCGTTTGCTAACCACCATGTATATCTTAATCTCAATTAAAATTTAAACTTCAATCCATGAAAATTTAGGTGTCAACAAGTAGTTTTTGGGAGCACAATCAGTTTAGAAGTTATAGATAAGAACACCCAAATAATTTTCAAAGAGTTTTAACCCAATTCCCTCTACCCCTCCTAATCAAGGGTTCAAGGTCGACACATGGCGAAGCTTGCGGTTGTCTAGCTTGGTGAGATCTCAAAGACGCGGAGCTTGATGGCCATTCTAGGCCACAATGGAGGACAGAGCAAGAAGAATGCCTCTACGTTTGGCAACAATGTAGGATAAAGAAAGAAGTATATATACAATAATATAGATGTTGACGCATGAATTTTGATGACCCATTTAGGTCCATAGTGAATAGAAAATTTAGGAATCAATTGTTTAGTTCCAAAGAAAAAATATTTTTAAACATTGCACAACATATAGTTTTAAATATTCACAACAACATTTAGTATCGGACTAGCGATGGCATGAACTGAACTCAATCACGGGGAATTGGCCTACACCCCAAAGATTTTCGGCTAGCACTTAGTTTCTAGCCTCTTATTTGAGATGATTTGAGTTTTGATTGAGGTAAATTTAGCCTTCTAATTTGTTAGGTCTTAAAATTAATTAGAATATATCTCAGAAATAGGTAGATGCCTGCAAATCCTTAACCTAGAAGACTAGGAATTTTGGCCTGGCCACTATAAGAGAAAGCTTGGCTGAATTCCAGCTTGTAATTGAATTCATGCAATTTGACCGTCCCAGACTTAATTGAAAGAATTTCCAAATTTTTAGGGTTAATTATGCATATACTGGAAACTTGAGGTCCTTTGCAAAAGATCAATTTCAGGTTGGCGATCATAATTTCAGAACACTCTAAAAAGAGAAAAAAAAAAAAACAAGAGAGGCACGTGTGATGAAGAGCTCGCCACCCTCCTTTGCAGCCGGCCATCATCCTTTGAGAGCGGATGTAGACTTGCATATAAAGACAAAGCATTATAAAAAATTATATAATCTATTTATCTCAGATTTCTCAATGGAGAGTTGGATGCGAAACAACTGATAAGTTTCATAGCTGAAGGTTAGGAGTGCAAATTTTGCAAGCTTTGCCAATCAATATATGGATTTAAGGAATCATCCAGATAGTGGTACTTTTGCTTTCATTAGCCCTAACTTTTTGTGAATTTATGATGATCGAAGAAGATCAAAGTGCACATGTCAATTGATCTAAGGATAAATTTATGATCACTTTTTATGGATGATATAGCTAAGAATGATAAGGATATAATTATCACCATAAAAAATGATTGTCGTCTAATTTTGAGATCAATGACACAAAATAAGTTGCTTATGCATTGGAAGTTAAGATCAAAAGAGATCAATAGGAAACTTCTTACACTATTACAAGAGCCTTATATTAAAAAAAAATTCTGAAACATTTCAATATGTAACATTGTGATCCCCATTAATGCCCCTATCATGCTAAGTGGAAAAGCCCGAGTTCTAAGATGTGTTCTAAGACCACAGAAGAAAATAAACAAATGGAAACTATTCCTCACTCTAGTGTCAAAAGTTTGATTTATGTTATGATTATGAGATTAGTATGTCAATACGGGTCAAATCCTTATTGAGCAAACTGAAATAAGAGAATCTTAAGATATTCAAAATGTATTGTGGACTGTCAACTTTGTTTTCAAGAGAACAATTGGCACTTATTAGATTACTCAGATGTTGATTGGGGATGAGACTCAAATGAGTGTAAATCGATATTTGGGTATGCATTCTTGCTTAATGAATAAGAAACTTCTTAGAGTAGCAAGAAACATATATAGTGCAAAAAGTAGTATAGCTAAAACATATCTTGAAAAATGTAGCCACTATCACTGATATTCCAAGACTAATGACTATTAATTATAATAGTCAATCAACCATTATAGAAAGAAGTGGTCATGTAGTATATTTCTAACAACAAGATAGTTGCTCATCCACTCACTAAGGCTATTTCTAGAGACATGTTCTTGATTCACATGATATCTCTAGAATTACGTAGAATATAATATGTTATATTATTTGGAATCATTAAATAATACGTATGGATTGTACTAGTTTATTTTTATTAATGGATTGATGTTTTACTAATCAGTACAATTCATTGTAAGAGTCGCACATACACACATATATTATTGAAATATGTCACCAAGCAATGATTCGTCCAATCATAGGAGTAATACCTCAAGCGCTATAATAAGCTAGTTAAGATGAAACAGTATATACTCTAATTATTGGAAGAACAAATATAATACATAATATGATTATATCTTATTTTGCGTGGCTTTGATTATAATCAAGATGAGATCTATGATTTTTATGTGATAAGATTGAACATGATAGTCCCGCAATTATATATTCTTAATGGAAGCCAGATGCAAGTACTTAATTGGACAAAGAAGCATGGGACTATATTTAGAGTAAGATTCGTATAGTAAATGTGTTTATATTAGAGAAGCATGCGACTATAGTACATGCTTTAGAAAGAGAGCTGATAGAGTACTCCAACTAAACATATGTATATGAGAAGTATACAACTATGTTTAGACTAAGATACATATAGTAAATATGTTTAATAAATGATTTAAGATCTCATAAAATAAAAATTCACTATAACATGTAATTCATACTACATGTGCTTTATTTGACTGATAAGGGAAATAAGTAAAAAATATCATTAGTTACTCATCATGTGAGTCTTTGAGGAAATTTATTAATTAATTGCCTCACTTTGTGCCTATGTTACTTCTGACTATGTTCTCAAAGTAATATATTAATAATACTATTTTAGCATGTTAAAAGTATAGCTTCATAGGACGATTTTAGGGAAGCATTGGTTTTGAAATGGAGAGAGATATGAGTGCGTTTACTAGTTGACTAGTTATATAATTTATGGAGCTTTGGATATAGCTATGAATACATGGACTGATGTAGCAAAATATATCTGAGCACTATAGACATTATTAAATAAGTAGTAGCCGCTATATTATCTTTGGTAATTTGGACCGCTATTGAGTTAAAGATTTATCTAGTACGTGATGGTGATTCAACCGACATTTCTGAGTAGTTTTCTTGTTGTTTATCAAGAGGCAAGTTGATTTATTTATGAAATTTTATATGTGACTACGTGGCTAGTGGCTAGAATGCTCTGGTTAATAGTGAACATTGTTGAGTTTTCCCTTCCTCACACGATCCTTCTTCCTATGGGTCGCACTATAAAGAAGGCGCTGGGGAAGCTGCCTCATGGGGCTCTCATTATGAGAATATTCAAGTATCCAAAAGCTATGAAAGATTAGATGATGATCATACTGGAGATAGGAAAGAAAACTCTGCACAAAATACATTTGAAGGCCACAATAAATGGATGGATGAACGTGGAAAATAAGGGAATGGAGATGACAAGAAAACCAAAAAGGTTCTGAGAGAGAAGCTGAAGCATAGTGTGAGCACCAGCAAGAAGAGGGAGGTACCCGTGCCTAAATTCACGGTAGAGGAGAAGAAAGAGGTTGAAACGCCAAAGGCAAAGGGGAGAACTCCAAGAAATACGATGTTGAGGAGAGTCGATATGAACTTGGGGAGCAGTAGGAAGACGTCAAGGAGGTAAAGACTAGCATAAGGGAGATGTCTGAATTAATTTAACTCTTTATAAGGGGGCTTTGGGCGCTATACAGTTAAAATTGAACTATCTTTCCGTCCACTAAACCGTTCAGGGTGCTTATTCATTAAAAGTTGGGACGCTTTTTTTCTTTTTCACCATGAATTGTATATCTTTTCACTATCTGGGACGAGAAAATATTGGCTAATGGGTCCACTTGTCATATTATTTTCTCATAATCTCTCTCCTCTGTTACCCTCTTGCTCTCCAAGCTCACTCTCTGCAATACTATGGCATCTCTCTCTTACCTCCTCTACCTGTCGGTCCTCTCTCTCTTTCTCTCTTGGTCCCTCTCCCTCACCTGCATTTTCCAGAAGTCCACCAAAGAGCTTTACGCCGACTGCACCGACCTCCCTCAGCTTGCATGCCTCCATATCCTCCCTGTTTGTCGCCGTCAAGTCACCGCCACCTCCAGTTATTCCCTCCTATGGCCACCGAAGAGCTGTCCACCTTTGGCGCCATGCTCTTTGGCATCAGCCTCTGGTCCATCTGGCTCGAAAAACCCATATATCCCTCTAAGCTTGACCTCTATGCCTCCCCCATCATTGCCACCGATCAGGTCACCAGCATTGACCTAGCCAACCAGATCTAATCCAATAAAATCGACGGCGTTTATGTAACTTAGCCCTCTAACTTGAGGAAAACTAACAATTTGAGATTTTTTCCCAAGTTTTGATCGTAAATGTCGCAAAAAATAATAATCAAACTTTAAATACATTTTTAGTGTCTCAGTATTTGTGTAATTTGGCCCTTCAACTTGTATTTTGTTTAATCAAGTCCTCTAGCATTTTCAGTTTATGCAATTTGACCATCTAAGTTTTATTTTGTGCAACTCAGTACTCAAACTTTTAATGAGGTAGAAAATGGCACGTTGTGTGACGTGGCACCGAATGAGTAGCAAATGATCAAAAGCCAAACTAAGCAAAATAAAGAAAGATACCCTAGTTTGATAGGATTTACTTTTTGTGAGTAAGTACTTGATTGAAATAATAAAGAAGATTAACGGAGTCCTTCACATAAAATAAAACTTAAGAGGGTTACCACATAAATTAACAGAGGACATGATTGCATAAAATGAATGCTAGAGTAATAAACTACTTGAATGCTTAAACGTAGAAGGCTCAAGCTGGACTTAATCCAGTTACTGATGAAGAATGTTTTATTAACAACAATCACCTAAAGCTTTCATCCTTCATAACGTAATCTCTCTACATAGGGGTAAAAGTATCCCCAAGATTCAAAATGGAAGGTAGAAGAACATGGTAAGGCGGTACAACTGCTGTAGAAAAGTATTTAAAAAAGCTTGCTTCCCTCATTTTTCCTTGTCCCATATTACATAAAAAATTCTCTCTTGTTCACTTTATTAATGTGTTTATTTTACTAGCTCGGCAATAACAAGAAAATGCGTCAGGCTTGTGAGCATGAAATTAGGCATAATCAAATGCAAATTTGGATTTTGCCCTCCTGTGCAAGACATATGCGAGGCTCGGCCTAACATAAATCAAAGTAAACTGTTTTTGAGTAAATCAAATATCCTTAGCTTAAAAGCTCTGATTTTTGCACTATAAACTTGGTCAAACTAACTCTTGGTTATATATTACTTAGCCGTTGGTCGTATTTATTTTTCTAGCCGTTTACAATATAATCTTCTACCTGTTGCTTAGATAAATGGTGCTTCCAATTTTTCTAATAAACATCGGCCGGCCCTCTCTGTTCTTGATCTCATACATTTTCGTTGTTCCTGCTATTCCTGAAAAATGCGATGCACCCTATCAGAAGGTCTTTTGAAGGATTTAAAAGAGATTCTGCACTACTTGAAGAGTGTAAATTATCCTAGAAAATAATGCTCGCATCATATATTTATAATATTTTCGATGCTCGCAAAAATTTATGGTCAGATTTATTTTTCTCTTTTGTATATTTGTGATTAAAAGAGGTAATCAGATCATCCGATGGCCAATGCCTCATGAGGAATATTAACCGCATATTAGATGTAATTTTTTTTTTTCTGTTTCAGCGTAGCGACTTGTGTTCCCATGTGGAATGCTGTTTCTGCTTCCATTTGCGTGAGATTCCATCAGTAGCTGCGCTCACGTGCGGTTCATATTTTTAAGAAAAGGGAAAACAAATCGCCGAATCTCTCGGAAAAATATTACAATTTGTAGCGCACAGATGAGTGATGTGAGACACGGCAAGTTCGAGAAAATGGACAAAAACACACAGAGAGAGAGAGAGAGAGAGAGAGAGAGGGGGGGGGGGGGGAATTTGTATTTCTAATATAAATAGGTCAAGGGGGAGCTTGCATTTTGAATGAACTCGGCACAGCTCTTCTCTACTTTGATTGAGTTACGAATGGCGAATTCTAGTAAAATGATGCTCCAATTTGGCCAACCCAAGAGCAAGCTTTTCCCTCCTTTTTATCCTCTTCCATCGTCTCCAAGCCTCCTAAACAAGAGAACATCACAATTCCAATTGCAATCCCCTCCCGTCACTTTGCACTCTTTCTTTGCACTCTACTTCTCTTCTCTCAAGCATAGCCTAAGAGCCAGGTCAAAACTTTTCTTGGCCCCCTCCTCCATCCCTTGCTGGGTTCACGATACATTCATAAGTTATAAACAGGCTGACACGCGCAATTTCGTGAGCCATCTCCACGACGCTCTTGAGCGGAACAAGATAAGGGCCTTCGTAGACCATACTCTAGAAAGAGGACTAGAGATTGCACCGGCAATCAACGAAGCGATTGAGCGGTCAAGGAGTGCCATCGTGGTGATCTCTCAGAACTTCGCCTCCTCACCGTGGTGCTTGGATGAGCTGGAAAAGATCCTCGACTGCAAGGAAAAGAAAGGACAGCTGGTGTTCGTCATTTTTGTGGACGTCGACCCCAGAGAGATGCGTGAGCAGTCCGGACCATTCAAGCAGATTGGCCAAAGCGAAAAGGTTTTCAGGCAGGAGAATGCCCACAAGATCGGGAAGTGGAGAGACGCTCTCCGAAAAGCTGGAAATCTCACCGGTTGGTCTCTTGGAAACGGGTACTAAGTTTTTCTCTTTCGTGTTTTCTTGAGAGAATTCCTGAGGGAAGTCTACTTATTTTGTCCATGAAACTACAAATCTTGCTCTTAAAGTCCCATGTTTGGTCCATGGGCAGTAGGAATATATGTAAATGTTTGGAATCCTTTTACTAGGTAAGGAACTTTCCTAGAATAGGACTCCAACTCAATCGTTTGGCTCATCAAAGAGATTTAACATCGATGCTGAAACATCTTTTCAGATTATTCTTTTATATTTACAGCATGTAGGGGGAAAAACAACATTTTGTGCTATTATAGTTTTTAAACGAACGCGCCTTGACGCCATCTGTTATCTTCTATGAACAACCTCTGTTTTGTCTTAGCGTTTGTAAAATTTTACATCCAAAGCATACGTTTCAGCACATGCTGATTTCGTCCATATAGCTAAGTAGAAGTGTTCAGCTGTATAAAACCATAGATAACCTTCTGTTAAACTCTAAAGGAAAAGGAAAAAAAAAATTATGGATGTCCCCTTTTTTAATTCCAGTCGTGGCCCTTATTTCATGTTTTGTATTTGATAACTGAACAAAACATCAAGTTGATTATCCTCACTTCTTCCCTCAAGCATAAAGAAATCTATAGAGAACAATGATTTTTCGCCTTTGCCCATATATTTCATGCATCGTTTCCCTCACCGAGTCCCGTTTTTGAAAACATTCAAGCGGGTGAATTCCAAAGCATACGAGCTTCTTTTCCAAAGTTATCAGAAGTCCCATGTTTTATTTTCGCTCATATCAAAGAGAACGAAAGTGGGCAAGTCGAGACATCTTCCATGGCCATAACTCGGTAAACCTCAGCTGTGATGCAACCCTTCCCTTCACCTTCAAAACTACTATGGAATGATCTATCCGACAAAGGCAACGAAGAAAATAATAAAAGGTCAGCCTTTGTATTGTTTGGACTGGGGAACCTAGCTATGGTTTAGAAGAAAGTTCGGCCTCAGGTTTGTTTCTCTTCTATCTTTTCTATCTTTTCTATCGCCTCCTCTCAAATGTCTCTCTCTCTCTCTCTCTCTCTCTCTCTCTCTCTCTCTCTCTCTCTCTCTCTACATATAAATGTACATTCCTTTTCTGGGCAAGAAACTTTCTATAGTGGAACCCCTTTTTCGGTGAGCATAGAGAATGTTTTTCATCGACCCGTTTCCATCCTTCTTCTCAATCGTTGCTTAAACGATTAGCCAAAAGTTTTTCTCTTGTTAGTTACATATACGTAATATTTTGTGCATATGTGCATAGCCAAAAATTGCTACCTTCAGAATACTAACCTCAAATTTACATAGTTCTTTTAAGGGGAAACATCTGCTGTTGAAATATCTCAAACCTTACTTAATCAACCCAGGGCGGAACCAGTAGATGAAAATCCAAAGGTGCCCCAATTCGAATTTTAAAAACAGTACACAATTCCAACTCAAGAAAAGAAGGAATATTGTTGCAACACGAGACATAATCCATTATGCACAGACAAGAACTATTTCATGTAGTAAAGCTCTTCTCTTGCACAGTTTAGACTCTTTATGAGGATAACATGCCACTGAGCATGAGATATCTTGAAACTTCAATGATCCACGCACGGAATTTCATGAAATGTGGTAATCCCTTGAATATCAAGATGATTTTGTGTGGTTAAAATTTAAGCTTACAAAAAATTTATTCCTATGCCGAAAATAATTCAGACCATTATGAATAAAACCTAAAATGCATTTGATGAACTGTTCATAATTAAGTCAATCGCGAATGAGGTTTTTGATCATTTTGCTGATTATAACACTAGAGTAATAGCCTAACAGAACCATGGTATGAACGGAGAAAAGGCTTATGATATAGATTAACGGAAATAACTCTTGAAGTATACTTAACTTTTCACACTGCTATATGGTTCTGACCATCCAGTCCACGCATATTATTTTTCATGGTGGCTATACTAGTCATTCATCTTCTTCTCCAAGGCGGCTATACTAGTTCTCATGAAAAGCAGTTATTTTTCAGTGTTTTATTTGTTTGCAAGATTGAATGTTGACCCTTTAGTCAAATTTCAATTGACATTAACATGTCATTAGGCTAAAACGTTTCATCATGATTAACATGAACTTTTTGTTGATTAGTTCAAATGGCAGTTTTTATTGTTGACGCATGTAATGTTGGGCCGCTCAATTAACATGCTTTATGTTAATAGTGGAGGGAGGCATGTTTGAATATTGTATTCTCAAGATTCAATGAATCTTTCAAGAAGATTATAGTCAATATTTTGGAAAAAAGGGCGTGACATATGCAACTGAAGATATGTGTCATTTGCAATTAACTGACAAGTAGAAGAAATTTTTTTCCCAAAAATATAAGAACAAGAAAAGATAAGGAAAATCAAACATGAAAGTGGGGGAGATGTGCCGCTACTATGAGAGCACATGTCAACCTCTCACATCCACCTCTATTAGAATTTAGATTAGAAGGACGATGCTCCCAAGTTAAATTATAATCTGAATGGTCCCTTTTCATCTTTTATTAGCACGAATAATCAGACTCATGCCTTTAGTTGTTGATAATTTGCAGACTTGAAGCTGACCTCATCCAATCCGTTGTGGAGAAAATCTCAAGAAGACTGAGGTGCTCACGCACGGACCTACTTGCTTTCCATCCAGTTGGGTTAGATTCTCAAGTACTAGCCTTGTACTCCTTACTCCAATTAGAGGTCAAAGAGGTCCGAATCTTGGGAATTTCTGGGACTAGTGGGATAGGTAAGTCAACACTTGTGAGAGCTTTGTATGACCGAATTGCAGATCAGTTTGATCGGAGTTGCTTTCTCATGAATGTGAAGGATATATCAAGCCAAGACGGCCTTGTTAAAATGCAGGAGAACCTTTTAGGTGACATCCTCAGCGATGGAGTTTTGGAGTTTGGTGATGATACTCATGAAGTAATGAACTTTATGAGGAGTAAGCTTCAAAACAAGAGGGTCTTATTGGTGTTTGATGATGTTGAAGGGTTGTCGGAGCCATTGAGCCACCTGATCGAGGCAATGAACTTAGGCTTGGGAAGTAGAATCATTTTGATATATCGGCAAGATAAAACATCAATTGGTCTATGTGGGAAAATCTATAAGGTAAGAGTGCTGAATGATGATCAAGCTCTTGAGCTTTTCAGTTGGAATGCATTCCGGAAAAGATATCCCAAAAGTGATTATAAGATGCTCTCAAATTGCTTCATCAGTTTTTCCAAAGGGCTTCCGTTGGTACTCACGGTACTAGGTTCTTTCTTGAATGGCAAAAGTGTCAAAAAATGGCAAGGAGCTTTTGATCAGCTAAAAGAAATCCCTAAAGGAAAAGTTCATGAAATACTGAGGATTGTTATTGATGGCTTAGAGGCTAATGAGAGGATGATCTTTCTCGACATTGCATGTTTTCTTAACAGATATGACAAAGAAGAGATCATCAAGTCCCTAGACCATTGTGGTATCCATGCCAGTAGTGGGATTGATATTCTGGTTAAAAGGTCGCTCATTTACATTGATGAAAATAACAAGATATGGATGCATGATTTGCTTCAAGAAATAGGGAGACAAATTGTGATTCAAGAGTGCCCTGAAAATCCCAATAGACGAAGCAGGATATGGCGTCATGAGGATGCTTTACAAGTGGTTAGGCAAAACTCGGTAAAGGTTTAAGCATGCCCTAAAGAAAAATTAGTTTAAACTCACGTATATCTTCTTTTTGTGGACTTTGCATTTATATGTGATGTGAAAAAGCTTATTATTGCATGCATTGTTTTGCCAACTAGGGTTTTGACCAAAAAAATTTGGGTTTGGGATCATTGTTTCATGCTTTGTCAATTTCCTCTAAGAACTCAGTGTTTATTGTTGTCTAACCTTATTAAATCCTGTTATCTCTGCTTTCCTCATAAGACGAATATATCTTTATTCAGAAACGGGCTGTGTTATAGTGAGTTTTAGACTAGCACGGTTTAAACACAAATTTAAACATTATTCTTGGAGGTAGGCTTGTTGTTACGTGACATGCACAACTATTTTTGTTTCGCTCTAACAGGGAACAGATGCTATCGAAGGAATCAAAATAGGCAAGGTTGATGTAGAAGACTTGGTCACGTATGCAGACTCATTCAGAAAGATGAAGAAGCTCAGGCTCTTCATAATGGCTGATCATGTCCCTCATTGTGGACGGGCCGGACATCTATCGAAAGAATTGAGGAAGAATTTTGTGCGGAGGAGCAGTACTAAGTTCGCGTGTCGGCAAGCGCTGTTGAAGCTAATTTCCAAGCTCCGAAAGAACTAATTTCCTGAAGAAGAAGATAAACAGATGCGAGATGGGGCATGTAGTAAGAAACTCCTAAGAAAATGGAAATCCAGAAGCAGAGATGTAAATAACACTTTCTCCCACTGCCAATAATTCTATGCACGTGGTTCCTATTCTCAGTTCATTGGACTTTAGCCCATTGCACCCATTTAAAATGTCTAGTCGAAAAGCTTTGCACCTTTACTTTACTAACTCTCTCTCTCTCTCTCTCTCTCTCTCTCTCTCTCTCTCTCTCTCTCCTCCCAAAAAAAAAAGATTACGTTTCTTGTTTTCTTTCGAATAAAATTTTCTTTTTGTCCTAATACTTTCCCAATTATTGTTCTTGTACTTTCAATTTTTCTAATCAAATTCCTTCGACATAAAATTTGGCCAAACCCAATTGACATGGATGGCAAAAGATGCCGCAGCTTGACGTGGATTAAAAATTACTTACATTAAACACCCACTGTAGATAGTGCATTGGTGTGAGCATAATAAATAAGTAAATTAAATTAAATTCGTTCACTATCTACGACCCCTTGGGGTGTGTGCAGAGTCAATATCTAATGCACCTTACTCTTCGGCTTCTTTCGATGGCCAGACCAGTTTGTTGGCCCAATTTTGTGCTCAAGGGACTTGATTAGATGTTGTGCGTAAACAGAAGGGCTTAATTAGAAAACATGAGTTCACAGGGACTTGGCCGCACGAGTACATCGCGGTCTCCCCCGGCTCTTGTGGGATGAAACGTATCACAATCCCATGAATCATGATGATAGCTTTAATAGCTTGGACCGATTCCCTGACATCCTTGATTTTCCCCTCAAACTGATTGAAGGTGTATGAGGAAGTATCAGATGGTCCGAGACCACTAGTCAACGTAGTCCCAGACCAAACTAAAACACGGACACTTGGAAGGTGGGGCCCACTCATGGGGCTCACTGTCTCTCATCTGGGAGAAATCACATTTAATGTGGGCCTCACGAGTGAGTCCCACCCTGCACATGTCCCTTTTTTACTGGTCCGGGACCACGCTGACCTGTGATCTGGATCACCTAATATTTTTCCAAAGGTATGCTTGACTAATTCCAGAACTTGCCCCCATTATTGGGAACACAAGTACATGCATCGACACTGTGATTGGGGACGAAAGAATGATAAAGAAAAGGGTCAGGCTTTATCAGATTCTGTTTCAGCAATCTTTGCTAGTGCAGAGAGACGAAACTTCATTGCATTCACTCAAAAGAGATGAACAGCAGGTGATTAATTTAGCAAGAATAATTGCAGATCCACTACTTTAGAATGCAGTTCATATCTCCATCGCAGGTTAAATAAAGTAAAATTCCGTACAACAAAAGTCTTTCTAGACTCATCGTTAACAGATACGTATGGTGAGCGTCTATCGAGTGGCCATTCCACTTCGAGCATTGCATTCACTAAAAAGAGATGGACAGCAAGTGATTAATTTAGCAAGAATAATTGCAGATTTACTACTCAGTTCATGTCTCCATCGCAGGTTAAATAAAGTACAAGTTCCGTACCACAAAAGTCTTTCTAGACTCATCGTTAACAAATGCATAGGGTGAGCGTCTATCAACAATTCTAGTGGCCATTCCACTTCAAGCCTGGATGATTGTATTTGGACTTGCCATTTCACTTTAGAGAACCGATCAATTTGGTTCACGATTTCAATCTTTTGAAACCGGAGGTCATAGGGTCGATTCCTTGTTCTAGATTGGTGACCAATTGATCCTAGAGCCAATCACCCCTTGTTGCACCAATCTATTTAAAGGTTTTTGGGTTTAAACTTAATAAATAAATCCCTAACAACTCGGGGTAAAGGAAAAATCGATCAATTAGGCTCGAGATCAGAGTTTTACAATGTGTATATACAAAAGTCCAACGCATGTACATGTACAATAAAATTAATGGGCCGTGGTCACCTAACTAAAAAGGGAAAAACTTGAATCCACAATATATAGCAAAAATGGTGGGGAACGGAAAAATGAGTTGACCATCAAAAGAAAGGAAACTGACCCTAAGGTGCTAGGTGAGTCTAAGTCCTAAGGATCTATCACACTATCACCAGGAGGATCTTCAAGCCCGGGGTCGATATTCCGTAGCTCATAGCCATCCTAGGGTTCCTGATGGTAGTCCATGTGAAAGACCAAAGGACCCCTAACCTCACCATCGTACCTCACCCAATATTGGTGAGGCACTGAGCAGCAAAGGGACTCATCCCAATCCCAAAATCTTCTTCTCATGTTTCTCCACTACATAGCAAGAATTGGTCTTGATCCTATCAATCACCCACCCGCTATCCTTGAGCTCATTAGGTACCAACTCCTCCAAGGAGGACACCTCCATCTCTTCCACTATTTGACCCTCCAATGGATCCATGTTGAGCACCTATAGAAAGGGTTATGACAACTAATGAGATAAAACTCAGTGAATCTATGTCATAATTTTTAATTAAGAGGGCACTCATTCTAGGGTCCATATCCATCTAAGTAAGCTAATTCTCTTGCACACGGGCCTCTAGGCCCGATTATCTTGTTAACTCACTAGTCCGCACTCGACACCCGCCCCCAATCACTCAATCAACCACAATCAGCACAATTAAATAACAATTACAGCTCAATCAATTATCAACCATAGTACAATCACAAATGAAAATTAATTCACCAACAAATTGTGCAACCAATAATATTAAATAGTTAAATTAAACAATAAAATAAAGCACACTTATTCATGAAATAAATCTTAGACAAATTCTAATTAGTCAACTGCCTAGGCCTGCCAATTAAGGATTCGTCCAAGTCCCTGTTTTGAATTTATAATCCACCACTCGATAAATTATAGGCGTTATCACCTCAATTGGCTACAATTTGGCCAACCACTCCTCATCCACATATTTTACTAAAAATACCCGTCCTCTACTAAAATTAGGAAATTGCCCTTAATTAACCAAAAATTAGTAAATTAACTCTAATTACCCAAATTTACCCATTTATCCTCAAATAGATAATTATCAAATTAGCTATAGCCAATTAATTATCAATTCACCCCTGGCAACCCAAATTTACCAATTTACCCCTATTGGCCAATTTACCAAATTGCCCCTATTGAAAAATTACTAAATTAACCAAGAACAACCAATTACCAAGCCTTAACAGTCAAATTTACCAATTTACCCTTAATTGGCCAAAATAACTGAATGGCTCCTAATTTTCCCAAAAATTACTAAATTGCCCCTAAATATCTAAATAATCACCAAATCAGCCCAAACAGTTCTAAAATTTACTACTAAAGCGAATAATCACCTAATCAAGTATTAGGAGGTAAACTCACACTCGGCTCAAGCTTTTAAGTGCGATTGGAGGCATCAGATAAAAAATCATATGATGGTTTTAAGCTTTTGACCCTAAATGATATATGATGGTTGCATTTATATAAAAAAATATCCTATTTAGTAGAATGTAACAAAATGCTTTTCTGGGATTAATTTTGCTACTCTGGCATCTATAAATGATAAAACAATAATAATAAATATTAGAAGTAGTAACAAATTTTGGCCAAACAATAGAATAGTAACCCCAAATTTTAAATATCTGACTAGTGAAAGGAGAAATTCCATTCATAATCCCTAATGACATGATGTATGATAGTTTCATCTATACAATAAAAATTGAAACAATTAATAGAATGTAAATACAAATGTTACACTCAAAGGACACACCTAATATAGGAAATTTAGATTTATTATAAAACCACCAATGCTGTTAAAACAAAATGCATTCTTAGTTTGATTTGAATATTTTCAATAATTTAGCAAATGAGTCTCATCATGCGTCGTTGGGATAGCCAGTTCTACTTTACAAAATAAGAAATATATTAATTGGCATCATGTAGCATAAGTATTATATGAAGTAAACATATTAACCACAAATATATGTCATTGGGGATGTTCATTTCTTAAATATATGTCATGTAGCATAACTCACCTTGACTTTCTATTAGCATTGGAGATGTTCCTTTCTTAAATTTTTTCTTCTTTTTCTCACTTGAGCTTTTAAGCCTTCTATAACTTGTTTCCTTTCCTTTCCCTTTGAAGACGGTCCAATATCGACATCTCACACAAAGAAGCCTCATTATTGTTATCACCACTAGCATATTCTGTTACAATCATACTTGAGTCGTATGATGGAATTTCAGCCACCGTTGCATCCAAGTTCTCTTATCTACCCTCATAGTATTTCCATCTTGAGCTCCCACGCTCATCACTTCAAAAGAATCTTAAATCAATGTGGAAAACAGATTAAATGTAGATGGACACGATGACATTTCATGAGATTCATTGTTTAAATACCGATGTTTCGCAAATTTACTCCATATTGTTTATATATATAGGAAGATGGAATGGCTGAAATCAATATATTCTCAATCAAAAAATGCAAACATGGCGGTACAACCACCCTTTTGATTCAAATAATTTGCATTCACAAGCAATTGAAAGTCAATAGCGTTAAATTTGACAACATGTTGACTTTCAATTCCCTCACACTTAAGAGTATATTGATAAATCAACCCATAAAAAGTAGTACCTGAAACCTGTTGAGAAGTGTTTTGAAGATTCATCATTGAACCTTGTAAAAATAGCACAAGTGTACACTGAACAACATCTGTTAATATTCCATTATTCAAAATCTATAATTTGGGCTTCCCACGAGAACTATCATCTTGACCTTCAATTTCTTTCATATGTTTCAATTTTCTTCATAGCAGTGAACAAATTCTACAGAGGTCAATGTCTTTGTCAACATTTTTTAGAAGACATTGTTATTACTCTCCCTCCTTTGACTTGATCTTTATACCACAAGAAAAAAATCTCAACCAAAAGTCAAACTCCAATTATGTCTCAGCTAGTATAACCGCTAAATCCAACTGTTATTTTTAGTACCCCACTCCTCTTTGATTTTCCTCCAAGTATATTCAAATTCATCATATCATTTGCATTTATACATAAGTTTTAAAAAATATTTATTCTTAAACCCTAGCTTGTGGTAAATATGTGGAATATTTTGATTGGCTTTTCTTCCTCTGTGCCACGTGCATAAACAGTGTTGAGTATTCATAAAGACCATTTGAATGGCTTTTGCTATAGCTTGATCTTGATGAGTGAAAATGATTTTTACAGCCTTATTTCCCATAGACTTTAAAAACACCTCAAATAGCCAAATAAATGAATTTGTGGTCTCATCTAACAAAAATACACAACCAAATAGAGTATTCTTCTCATGATGATTAACTCCAACAAAAAGGTGCAAATATCATGTTATACTTGTTTCTATTATACGTAATATTAAAAACTAGAAAAGGACACTGCAAGTGCCATAACTTGTGTACGACGCTCACTTTAGTGCCAAAACTTTCTGCCGGATCATTTAAATGCAAATCGGAGAAAAAAAATGATCACTTAAGTGTCAACTTCAACAAAAAAATGACATGGCTTGCCAAAAGTTCCAAGTCAGCATTTAAAAGATAAAAAAATTAAAATTTATTCTATGTTGCATTTTAAGTAAAAATATATTCCATGTGGCTTTTTAGTTTATTTTTATGTGATATAACTTTTTAATTTATTAAAATTAATAAAAAAAAGGTCAAAGGGGAGGACACCTCGCCGACACCACCCAATCTTCGCTAGTGAGGGTGGGGACGGTCATCTAGGGTCATTGGCCCCTGGTCACACTGGCCTCGGGTCAGCGATCCTCACTGATAGCCGGCAAGGCCCCCCCTTGGCAAGCCTTCGCCTATATCTTAGGGGGGGGGGGAGGGGGGCTTGCTAATTGGGCCGATTAGGAAGTGCCTGGTCGCGAGAGGATCTTTTGAAGTGCTTGCCATGGTAGGGATCCGCCATGGATGAGCTCACGGGATTGTCTTTTGTGTCATCAATTGTTCCATTGGACAAGTAGGCAGATGGAGAGATGGGAGGCACCCTACCTTGAATCGGCCCAATCAAGCAAAACTCACATGGGAATAAAAAACTTGAATGACGCCAAGCGAAGCGATGACAGATGCTTCGGAGGAGTGGATATAGAAACATTGATTGATATCCTTCACATGTTCTGGGGTTTATCGGTTGAGCACGGAAGAAGAAGCTGGGGGTGAGGTATGAAAGAGGCATCATTATCCCTCACATCCTTGGTTTATCAATCCACAAGTTGGATATTTGCGGGAGCCCTCACCGGCCGTTAATGAGTGTCGTCGGCCAATGGCTGGCATGGCTGAGGGCTAGCGACCCCCGCCGACTGTCCTCATAGGTCGGCGACCCTCGCCCAACTCAGGGAGGGTCATGACTCTTGCCCAAATCTGGGCGAAGGCTTGCAGGGGGCCTCGCCGACAGTCGGCAAGGGTCCCCGACCCATGGCCGATGTGACCTGGGGACCTTCCCTACCCTCACCGGCGAGGTAGGCCAAGGCAACGACGAGGGCTTGCCGCCATTTCCCTTAAACCCCCTATTTTTTATATTGGAATTTTAATTTTTTATTATATTAAATGCTGATATGGCACTTCCGGTGAGCTACGTGGACTGCCAACCCAGACTTCTCTTCTGCATTGCTTCTGCCTTCTATTGCAATAAAAGGCTGAATCGTGCATCCCTCAACAGCTTTTACCTTCATCAGTAGAAACTAAGCCCTAATTTGAGGAACTCCCAATCAACATCAATCCTCCCTTGAGACCCTTCTCCGTCGGCCTCACTTGCCGCTTTTCATCAACGTATCTCCTCTGTTGCCCTCACTCGTTACCCGTTTCACCATTCTCCACCTTTCCTTGCCCTAATTTAGCCGGATCGGATCGCTCGCCACCCTTGGTCTCAAGCTCGATAGATCAGTCCATGGTCCAAAAAATTAAGGACCGACACTATACGAGTTGGTCCTCGGGATGAGTACGAGACTAGCCCAACCCGTACCTTGCTCACCCTTATGCCCAACAACCTACAACTTGAAAGAATAGATCATTAACGTACAAGACGTTGAAAAAGTAGCATATTTTATGAAATTGCATACCTTAATGATAGGTTGTGCGAGGAGAATGGAAACTTTGGTCTTCAACACTTCCCAAACATTTTTTGCCCAATATTTCTCTATAACAAGCCTCTATAAGTCCTTTATAAGTCACTATGTCCTTGCATAAATAACTAACTTGAACCTTTTTAACCCAACCAATATGACTTTGGAGACTCGAATTCAAAATGAAATATGAGACTTATTAATAATAACATGAAAATGTACTTTGATAGAGGCAGAGGAGGTTAGAGCTCAAACCTAATAGCTGCCATTGACAAGGCTCTTATGAGCGAGAGAAAGGGAGAGGGAGTGACTCCTAGAGGTAATAGCAAAAGTGAAGGTAAAGTTGGGCCTAAGGCGGAAGGGATAGATTTAAACTTCAGATGCAACCAGTGGGCTCATGCAAGGGAGAGGTTTTTGAAAATAGCGAAAGAGAGGACGGAGGGGGAACAACCGCTTAGGGGATGGCTGCTTGAGGTCTTCTTTTCTTCTTTTGAGGAAAGAGTGAAAGGGAGAAAAGATGCAAGTCCCCAATAAATGCTTGCAAATAAGGAGAAAGTTTGGAAAAGAGAAAGAGAAAGAGAAAGAGAGGAGGGGTGGCTGCTTGAGGTCTTCTTTTTGGGGAGAGAATGTAGTGGTCCGCAATAAATGCCTGCAGATGAGAAAGATGAGGTACAAGTGCTAGATATAAAGGCTATTTAGAGAAAAGAAATTATTTTGTATATATATATATATATTAAATCTCTGGGCAGCCAGTCCTACCTCTGACATGTGACTCCACATATCACTTTTTGTGTGGTTTAGGGCCACGACGATGTGAAGGTCCCAGACCACCTAATATTTTCTCCTCTTAATAGAACAACTATTACTCCTTTTAGGAGTGGGGAGTTTATCGAGTATCTTTAAATAAGAAATAATACATTGGCACACTTTGGGAGAACTACCCAAGTTTATGCTAGTCAACATTAGCATTAGTTTCAAATAATTTCTCAAGTTAAGGCAACCAATTGAAGGAGCTGCATATAACTTTGTTTGCAGCTGAGGAATGAGGTAAAAACATTGCAAATTGCATCTTCAGACCTAGCAGCTGGCCATTTCCAATGAGAGTTATGGATTATAGTAGATACTTTGGCATGTAGGAAAATAGAAGTCATAAGTTGTTCTCCTTTAGAATGATCCATTGCATGGTTTCAATACATTACTGACTTGAACAACTTCTTGCTAGCTGAAGTAGCATCTGTTGTACAGTCAAGATGATAGCCATAGGACCAGACAATCGATCTAAGCGCCCACCTCAAGAATATATTTTAGTGACACTATAAATGCAAGCAAGAATTCACAAATTAGTTTTCAGATGCTAGATACTTTCTCATCTAACTTTTGCTCCTTCTTTAGCAGCATAATATCCTTTTCAAAGAAAAGCTCCACACTTTTGCCCAACCATTTTAATTACTTTGACAATTTTTAAACTTTGAAAGCTTTAAAAGTCGTAATTTGATAATTTTATGAGAGGCCTACAATCTTTGATGGAAGTGTTCCAGAAAATCCAAAATCATCATAATCACAACCATACAAGAACATAGGTTTGGCTGATTGGTCTTGTTGCTTTATTTGATTGATGCTCCTTAAACAAGGACATTTCCTAAAAGCTTAAATAGTAAAAAAAAAACATGACAAACATACATATACATATATTTATATGTATACATATATTATTTAGCTTAACAATCCCCCTCACACATAAATCATTCTCTTACACATGGATGAATGAGAACATACTCACCTTAAAGAGATAATTGAAGACCATGATAACAAGCAACATAACATATGAGAAATTTTGATTCATTAACATGTGGTTGTACAATGCTACTAATAAACAAGTAACGTGGAAAGTTGTTGGAATTTTAATATAACAAGTAAAATGCATATAATTTGCTAATCCTTCAGAAGGGATTCTCTTTAGATTTAAATTGTACTTTATGATCATAACTTGCATTCTTCAAATAGCCTATTAAAAGGAATAGTAAAAAGAAACCATGCTTTAAGTTTTGCCAACTAGTAACTCTAGGACTATGTGTCATGATTCAGTAGTTCCTTGGTTGTGAAATAGCTTTTATAGTGCATGGCGAGTGGTACACACAGGCGAGCCTTCTTTCTATAGTTGCTCTCAAGAATATAAGACGAATAACCTTGTATTGGATCGCATCATGCCTAACTAAGCTCAAGCATTCTATCCCTCGAGCGAGACACATAGAAAACTTTAGGCATAATAATTGGTTTGGGCTATCATAGCCTTATCGGGGTAGCAGCATCAGTGCTTAGGCCAACCTTAAAAACTCCTTAGATATAATACTTTTATATACTAAATCTTTTAGCACAAATCACCATAATGTTGCTCCAACAAATCAGTTGTACTTTCTCTAGGGGTGAGCATAAAGGACCGCCCAACCCGGGAACCGCCCAAACCGGACCGGACCGGTCGGGTTGGTCCGGTTCTTCAAATTGGTGGTCCTGTCCACGGTTCCAAAAAATGGAACCGGTTCCCGGTTCTTGGGTGGAACCGGACCGAACCGGACCACCCGGACCGAACCGGAAGAACCGGCCCATCCTTACGTTAGATATTAGTATTCTTTGTAATTTCTCTTTTCTTTTCTGCCTACTGCACTTCACTACTTTTCTGCCTTTCACTCTCAAGACTCCAACGAGGCAACGAGCAGAGCACTACTGCACTTTTTTGCCTTTCACCCTCCATCTCCAACGAGCAGAACAGCCGGCTTCCTCCAAACCAGCGAACTCCTTCCTCCGACTCCAGATTTGCGATTCCTCCTCTCCAATTTCTCCGCGAGTTCGTCAACTTCGCGAATCGCCGAACCAATTTGCAGATCCCGGTGAGAACCCTAATTTGTTTTGTTGGTTGATTGCCATGATTCCTCCTTTCCAATTCCTCCGCTCGCCAGTTTTGCGTTTGGTTTTTTGTGTGTTTTGTTGGTTGATTGCCATGATTTTGTTGCCTTTGAATGGGGTTTCAAACTTTTGGTCCGTGACAAAGAGATGGCACCAACGCTCGACTGCCTACCTCCCACCTTCCATTCTTAAGCTCCGTAGGCCCTTGGCAAAGGGTCTTGTCGCTGGCGCCGCCGACCTCCTTTCTCTGTCCTTCGACTTTTGCATGGAGATAAAAACCACTTCTCTCTTCTCTTCTTGGTTTGCCGCAAGGCCACAATGTCATCGCCTCTTCATCGGGAGAAGCTTCCACCGCCTGGACATCGCGCCTCTCGTAGCCTTTAGAGTTGCCTCCGACTTTGATGACAAGCTCGCCGACTGAATCTCCACTGCCGACACTTGCTCGTGGCTCGACATGTCTTGCCGAATTGATCAGTCCAGTCCGATCTCCGGAACAGTTAGTTCAGTTCCTCCAACACTTTGTCGTGTCTAGAAATATAGACATCATAATGGGCTTTTTATGATGGTTGTTGTCAATACCCCATCCGAGACTAGAAATATAGACCTTAGAAGTCTCGGACTTGCTGTTTTTATATGCATCTAAGATCTACTCATTGCTGATTTGGGGTTTAAAATTGAATTGAATCCTTTGACTTGCTGATTTGCTGTTTTTAGAAGTCTTGGCTTGTTTTAGTTTTCAGTATTAGTTCCATTCACCACTCCCAGTCCTTAAAATGAAGACCGAGTCCTTATAGCCTTGTCATCAGCATTGTTTATGTTTTTGTCATTGCATTAAATTTGCGCTTTGCTTGATTTAGGCTGCCTATCTAAATATCGATGGAAGTGGACAAATCCAATGATGATATGACTCAAGGAATGGAACACTTACTAGAACATGAAGTTGAAGAAGATTTTGAAGTGGCATCCAATGCTGATAAGGTATCTAGCACTTGCTCTTCTAATAGTAAACGAAAATCAGCAGTTTGGCTTCATTTTCGTGACGGCAAAATTGAGAATGGAAAAAGTGAGGTGATATGTATTTATTGTGGGTCCAAGTATATCTATTGTGTTGATAATGGTACTTCTGCTATGTTGAAGCACTTGAGAAAGTGCACTAAGTATCCTCGTAATATAGATAAGAAGCAAAAACTGCTTGTCCCACGTAGAGTAGATGTGACTCAAATGGAAATGAGGAACACCACTACAACCAGTAGTAGTTGTAATGTCTTATCAACATGGAAATTTGATCAGGATCGTTGTAGACAAATGCTTACTCGGATGATTATAATGGACGAACAACCTTTTTCTATGGTTGAGCGTATTGGATTCCGTGGCTTCGTTAATGAATTACAACCTCTCTTCAATCACATCTCACGATTCACTATGGCTAGAGATTGCATGAAGTTGTATTTTTGTGAAAAAGAAAGGCTGAAGACTAGCTTTCGAAAGCTCAAGTCTAGGGTAACACTGACAACCGATACATGGAGTTCCATTTAGAACTTGAATTATATGTGTCTCACTGCACATTTTATTGATGAAAACTGGAAATTGCAAAAAAGAATCATCAATTTTGTGGTGATGTCTAGTCACAAAGGCAAGGAGATTGGGAAAATGCTTGAGAAATGCATCTACGAGTGGGGACTAGAGAAGAAATTGTCTACAATTACTGTGGATAATGCTAGTTCAAATGATGTCGCAATTGATTTTTTGAAAGAAAAGTTGTCAAGAGATAGGTTATTGATCTTAGATGGTGATGTTTTACACATGAGGTGCACAGCTCATATTTTGAATTTGATCGTAAGAGATGGTTTGAATGAGATTCGCGATTCTATTTCACGTATTCGAAATGTGGTGAGGTATGTGAGGAGTTCTCCCATGAGAGCTAAAACTTTTCAAACTTACATCGAGAATACAAGGATCACTTATAAAGGTTCGGTTTGTCTTGATGTCGTCACTAGATGGAACTCTACTTATCTCATGTTAGATACTGCTTTAAAGCTAAGAAAAGCTTTTGAAAGGATGGAAGAAGAAGATATTTCTCTTGTACTTGAGCTTGGCAACGAAATTCCTAAACATGAAGATTGGGAAAATGCTAAAATTCTTTCCATATTTTTGAAGAAGTTTTATGATGCCACCAAAAAAATGTCTGGGACTTTGTATACCACTTCAAATGATTATTTTGAGGGGATAGCTGCTTTGTATAAAAGTCTGAAACAAGCGGAGAAGGTTTTGGATCCTAGAGTAAAAGCTATGGGTTCGAAGATGAGAGCTAAGTTTGACAAATATTATGGGAGTTTTGAAAGAATAAATATGATGGTGTTGATTGCGGTGATATTGGATCCAAGGAAAAAGATGAACTATGTGAGGTATTGTTTTAAGCTCATCTATGATGATACTGTGAAAGTTGATGAGATGTTCGATAAGGTGAGTTTTGCCTTGGAACGTTTGTTTCATTTTTATGAGAAATCTTCTATTGATTATAGTGACAAAAACTTGGATAATCAGCTTTGGATTGATACTAATGGTGGTTGGAACCTCGATAGCCATGAGGAGGATAACAAGAATGAATTTGATTACGATGTGGGTCTCGATTTGGAAAATATGTTTGAAGGCTTTCTTCATGAGGAGAAAAAGGTGTCCGATGGCAACTTATCTGAGCTTGATAAGTATCTTAAAGCCGAACGTGAAGAAACTCGTAATCTTGACATCTTAATGTGATGGAAAACTACGGGCTCAAAGTTTAAAATCCTCTCTTTGATGGCTCGAGATATTTTATCTATCCCTGTGACAACTGTTGCTTCGGAGTCGACTTTTAGTACATCCGGTCGTGTGCTTGATGGATTTCGAAGTTCTTTAACTCCTAGAGTGGTGGAAGCTTTAATTTGCACTTAAGATTGGTTGAGAATGGCTACTATACCGATGAATGTTGAAGAATGCATTGAGAATGCAGAAAAGTTTGAGTGGGGTATGTTACAAATATATATCTCTATCTTGTAATTCTTTTATATGTCTAATAAATGAATAGTTTATTTAATATCTTATTTCTTTTTTAGATATGGATGATTTGCACTCAGAGCTTATTGGTAAATAGATATTTACCAATAAGCTAGATCATGAATACTTGCTGCTGCTGGTCTCTCTTTGGTTTTGCTGTTGTTGTTGCTGTTCTGAGGAAACTCTCTCTCTATGCTGCTGCTACTGCTGGTCTCTCTTCATTTTGCCGCTGATGTTGCTGCTCTTTTTACGGTTTTGCTTCCATTGTGTCAATGATGATTCTAATGTGTTGCTAGTGTAGTAAACAATTTTTCACCGAAACATCAGCTGCAGGATGAAGTATGCGCATCACCCAATGCCTCATGATTTTATAACTTTAATAATTGGCTGCCGGTTTCGTGTTTCTTTTTCTCTTACTCATTCTACTGGTAGTTTTACTAGCTCGTCAGAAAGTGAGATCCTATTGATTCATGGAGCTAATTCTGATTCATTGTGCTGCTGGTAGTCAAGAGCACTGAAATTTGCTTTGTGGAAGCTGGTTTTGATTTTTTTTTCCTCCCAAGAGGACCTTCATGTGATGGTTTTCTATTTTCTTTAAGGTACCTTTCTCCAAGCATGGTTTTGGGATTTTATTCCTGATTCACTTACAGCTCACAAAGTGCCCAGACAAGGAATTGTGTTAAGTAGAACTAGTTCATACATTTCTTTGCTCAACAGACTTAACATGCAGTGGAGCTGGTGCCTAAGATTTAGTATAAATTTGTGGTTTTTTTTATATACTTTATTTGGAGAATATCTTGTTTTTCTGATGAACATATTTATCTTCGGTTTGGAAGTAGGGTCTAGTCTTTAATAGAGGAAAATTTGTGGATATACAAATTTCACTCACAACTCAGAAATGGAATGCAAAAAAAGGAAAGTGAGATCAAGGAAAGTCCAGCAAATTTCTTTTTGGCTTTAGCTATATATGTATGATGTTACCACGAAAGCCTTATTGTCATCTAAGGCTTCTCAGAGATGAAATTTGACAGTGGAAATCAGCTGTAAATTGAATTGAAAGCATCTTGTGGCAAAATGAGTTGGCTTGGAGATCTTTGACCTTCTCTGACCTCTGCAGTAGTCTCGAAAGTTACATCGGCAAGATGTTGACAGCAAGAAGTTCGCTTCAATAAGTAATTAAGGACAGGGATTATTTCGGTTATACTCATGTCGGAAGTTGCTTGCGTGGTCAACAGAAAATATGCCATTGGTCTTTCGAGTATAGACATGGCTTGTTGTTATTTTTCTAACATATGGACTTGCAGTTGCAGTCAATATAAATTGTCACTTGACTAACACTGAATGATCCTGTTGTACGCGCCTGCTTGCTTGGTTGGAGGATAGACGTACTTTGTGTTTGTTGAGTGGATTGATGAAAGATGGGGCATTGAAGTTTAGTGTGAATGCTGGAAGGAAGATTCAACTAGTATTAATAATATCTGCTGTGTGCTCTGAGTTTCCTCTTTTCATTAGGAGGGGCATGACGTTGTAATTAGTTTGAGATCTTGAGGATTTAATTAGTGTTGGGAGTTTGCGAGAGCTTAATGGGCAGAGTAAAAACCTAAGTTGATTCAACGGTGCATGAAAGATACCTGGAAGAGAATTACAGTATCCAATTTTACTTATTGCACATCCTTATACTGAAACAATAGGGATCTGACCAGAGGTCACATCCAACTGAGGTATGTCAAGCCACCAATTTAGCCTTGATCTTTTATTTTGTTAACTGTGATCTTTTATTTTGCTAACTGGTTATCCTACTGCATTTTTTCAGAATTTTGCTAACTCCCCAGGGAGGGAGACCATTAGAACATTGGACCTCAAACCACTAAATTAAGAACACCATTTGATACATAGGATTGTATTAAACCACAGAATTGGGATAGACACATTATATTCCTATCCAATTTGCATTCATTACGCCAGGTGGGAGATGGAAACTACCGAACCTCCTGCTGCCGACTAGCTACAAGTGCCTCCAACTCCTGAATGTGTAGCTTCGTGACTGACAATTCCTGATTATTCTCCAGGTTTGTTTGCTGAATTAGACTTGAAATGCATCTGAATGGGGAGCTGGAGCCTCTTGGCCTTGACAAGCTTTTCTCATGCTTATTGCTTTTCATGTGTTGGTGCTGTTGATGCTGAGCTTGACAAATTAGCCTTTATTTCATGAATCATGTTCTCCAGGGTCTTATACTGTTTAAATTATGTTGAGATAGAGGTTAAAACATGATGAATCTTACTGAAAAAACACAATCTAGAATTTGGATTGTCAATAGCTCAGCTTTTTTCAAATATGCATGCAAATTTATCAAAGGACATCACAGCTTGTGACCTGCTGCTCGACTTTTCAACAACCATTTATAAGATGCAGACTAATGCTAAAGCATTAATAATGGGTGAATGGCAACATGTATGCTAGTTGCCATACCTTTTGTTGATATTGAGATGCCCGGGCTTCGCCATGCAATACAAGTTTGTAGATGTACTCTCTGCATTGTTTGATCTTCAAACCACAAAAGAATGGCAATGAGGAACTTAGGCAAACTTAGGCTAAGAGACAGAATAAGATCTGTCCATATTTCCTTCCCAAGTAAATAAGCATGTTGCTAATGCATGGAAGGATGTAAAGATGAATTTGAAACAGGTTGTGGTTATTGCAGGTACATCAAAGAAGGCAGCACAGTCAGCGTGATGGGTATCGTCCAGAGGAATGAGAACAAGCTCAAGATCGTGCCTCCCCCTGAGCCAATTACCACTGGATTGCTGCTGCTTTTATAAGATTTTAGCTCTTGTAATGGGGTCCCAGGAGGGTTCATTCATGAGGCGTGGCCTCTTTCTCAGCTTGCTATGTTGACCATCATGTTATTATAAGCTAAATAGAAGCACCAGCGATATTAGGCTTGTTTTTTAACTCTTGTCATGCACGCATATCGATCTATAACACCACCAGCAAACAGCATGAGGTGCTTCTCTCCCGGTCCCATTGGACCGCCCGAGAACCGGACCGGACCGGACCGGGTGGTCCGGTCCGGTCCAGTTCCAAAATCGGCCGGGCCGGTTCCCGGTCCTAGAGAATGGGAACCGGTCCGGTTCCCGGTTCCGGAGGGGAACCGGACCGCCCTGGGAACCGATCACCCCTAACTTTCTCTTTTGCATTTTAGACTTGCTATGATGATGCCCCAACCTCTTTTCTTAAAAGTACATAAGTCAGGAACAATCCTTTTGTTACTTTGGTTCATGACATTTTCTCATACTCAATTCCACAACGCTCTCTTTATGTATCGTTATGTCACTTTGCTACATTCTATAAATACTAATTGACCACTTTGGTTTATACATTGAATAGTCTTTAACTATTGATGTGCCACTTTGGATCTTACATCCAAGGGATAAATTCACCAGAAGTCCTATAACTTTGCACGAAAGTGCAAGTGAGTCCTAAAACTTGCAAAAAGTACAATCGAGTCATAAAACTTGTTAAGTTGATTCAATCAAGTCCCTTCGTTAGATCCGTCTAATTTGACGAACGGAAAATGCTTACATGGACGTTAGAAAAAATGACATGTCACCAATTTCTGTTCGTCAAATTAGACAAAACTAACTAAAGGACTTTATTGAATAAACTTGACAAGTTTCAGGATTCAATAGTACTTTTTTCAAGTTTTAGGACTCACTTGTACATTTGTGCCAAGTTGTAGGACTTTCGGTGCACTTATCCCAATGACAACACTTGCCCTATAGAATAGGCCACGACACTTATAGCTTCTTTTGATCAGTGTTGTTCGAGCATTTTCGGTCACTCGGGCTTTTTCTCGACAAATGTGGTATTTGGAGACAATTGCACCATTTAGCAACACCTTCTTTCACCTATTTAGTTTCTCATGATCTTAATATAATAATGGAGGTTCTTGCCTTGTTGATAACGTGGCAACAAACCATCACCAAATTCGCCAAATTGATCTAGCAACGTTTTCCCTATTCGATGAGGAATAAGGTCTTTCTAGTGCTACCATCCCAAAAGACGGTCGAGAGTTGCACTTTGTTCGTGTCACTTTGGTCTAGCGATTCACTGTTCTCTTTAGTACAATGGGGTAAATTAGAGGTTTTATCTAACTCAACCTATTTACTGGAGGGATCTAACTTTGATGCCATTTGTCATGAGCCCATGGTCAATTGGTTGTGGAATAGCCCATGTGACGCCTAATGAGCGGTAAACAGCTAGCCAACCTTCCTTCTATAGTTATTTTGAATAACGTTAAGGTGAATGGCTTCATTGTATTGGATCATATCATCCTCAACTTAACTCGAGTACCTAGTCTCTTAAGCAACACACACAGAACACTTTAGGCACAACAATTGGTTTCGACATTGCCATAAACTCATCAGGATAATGGTATCAACTGTTAACCAATTTGTGCATAAGAGGCAACCTCCCTTTTAGAGCTTCATAGATAATAACCTTTATATTTTAGAACTCTTAACACAGACCACCCTAATACCACTCCCATGAACTAATTGTATCTTCCCTTCCATATCTCAAGCTCATCATGACGGTGCCATTAGCTTTACTCACAAGGATAATGAGAACAGGAGAATTCTTGTGTCCCTTCGATTTATGGAATATGCATCAATGATTTCATGAAGCAAATTGCAAATAACTTTCAAAACAAACAACAATCTAAGATTTCTTCTAGAGTTTTTTATGAAGCAAACGCCTGAATTTTGTAAGTACTCAAATTGATTAAACCATTCTTTATTTTTTCAAAGGTAAGTAAAAAGCAAGAATATAAGGGTTGAGGCACAATAAATCTGCTTACCAAAGAGAATTTGATGTGTCTCATAGGATGCTAAAAAATTCAGGATATCTCTATATGAAAATAAGTACGCTTTATTTATAAATTGGATAAATTCACTAGAAATCCTACAACTGGACATGAAAGTACAAGTGAATTCTAAAACTTGCAAAAAGTGCAATCGAGTCCTAAAACTTATCAAGTTGATTTAATCAAGTCCTTTTATTAGATCTGTCTAACATGACCAACGAAAAATTCCTATGTGGACATCTAAAAAAATGATAAGTCAGCATTTTTCTTTCATTAAATTAGACAAAACTAACGGAATGACTTGATTGAATCAACTTGACAAGTTTCAGGATTCGATTGCACTTTTTGCAAGTTTTAGGACTCACTTGCACTTTCGTGCTAAGTTATAGGACTTTCGGTGCACTTATCTCTTTTTAAATACAGACCAAAAGTAAACATCCACAACTTAGTAAGTGGGTAAACTAAACTAGGAAAGAGTTATAGCACCTAACTGTTATTGACGTGATATGAACTTGCTCTATCCATTTGGAATGTTGAATTACACTTTTATATGTGATACAACTTTCCAACATTTTCAACATTGCCTATAAAAGCACGAAATTTAGGTCGAATGATAGATTTGGCTTCAATTGTTTTTGTCTCATATAAAAATTAACTTTAGGTTGAGTAACGATTCTGACACCAACTTTTTTGCCTCATAAAAAAGCACATATTTTAGGTCAAGTGATAATTTTACCCTCAACTTTGTTTATCTGATGAAAAATCACAAACCTACATCCATATCCCAAATATGGTCTTTTGTTGATTCTCTATCTAAAGTCACCTTTAGGCATTACAATTTTAAAGTTTGGTCACGAACTTGACAAATCTCATTCATGACTTCTCTTAATATGTAGTAATTTACAACTTTAGATTACGACAAAAAGATAAAGTTTGGTCGAAGAGATTTAATGTGTAGATCTTTTTTACTCATTGGTGAAGTGTAAGAGATGATGTATTGCTTCAACCTTTGTTAAGACCTACATAAGTAGGGTTTAGAAGCATCACTTGTAAATATATCTAAATCAACATCCCTAAAAAATGGTTCGAACGCATTATTTAATGGTAATCCAACTCGATTTATCAACTACAAACACAGACTCCCTCAATCCCATATCTCGTGTGACATTTAGGCATTACAATTTTAAAGTTATTTAGTAACTTAAATATTTTTAGGAGTCAACATTAACTTATTGAGGCTGACCAGAAATCAATTGAGACATGAGAATATCGTCTCAACTCCTCAAAATCAAAGATTCCAAGGTACAAAGACTAGTTTATGCTAATATGTCTTTTATTGCACTTTTGGTACCTTACTAGTTGATTGTTAAATTTGAGGTGGCAATGGACTCTTACTCATCATTTAAAACTTAAGAGGTCAGTCAAAGTCACTAAATGTCCATGTGATTGTTTATGTGGGGTCATTTTCATGCAAGTCTAAACTAAAACTAGACTTGTCTAAAAAAAATCAACATACAATTTATTGAAGGATAATACGAAAAAAAAAACACTCAAAGTATTGAAAAGACGATACAGTAAATACCCACTCAAGCAATTGAACGTAATTATCAAAATACGACAACATAAATCTTGCAACTCATCGGGTAGTGAATCATACACTGTCTCATTATAAGTATCGAGATATTATCCTTGGGAAGCTAGCTATTGAAAGATAAAGTGAGATTAAGCCAAATAAATTGATTTAAATAGCATCTAAGTTAGACTACCCTAATCATTTATTAGAGGTGGTGATACTAAGTCTAGATAAATTTAAACAAAGCATATGCTAATTGACCCTAATATGCTTAAACTAGTATGATTCTATTGAATTTTTGCTAATTCTTTTACAACATTAAGACCGAAAGAGACATTGATCTAATACTATCAACTCCATATGTGCCACCTTCTCAATCGCCATTGCGAACTGTAACTTATGAATATCGATTTTGACATTCTAATATTTATCCAATGCACTCATAGTATACATTCAAACCAAGTGAATCATACCAAGCATAATCATATATTTAAACATCCACATATAAAGCTAAATAATACACAAGATTAGCCCAAGAAATCTTCAGGGTCATTAAAAACTTAATCTATCAACAAGGTCAACTACTTTTTCATTTTCTTTTGCAAAAACAATGTTAATTAATTAGTCTCGGCTAATTTTATGCTATAATTCAATTTTTGAAGCAAGGCTAGCTTTACAAGATAAAACTTTAATTAAAATTTTTGGAAGAAAAAATCCATATTTTTAATAAAAAAAATTATTATTTAATTATTATAATATTAAAATATTATATTTAATAATGAGTCAAGCTCCGAACTAGGTCGGGTTCAGACAAGGCTCAAATAGATGGAGATAGCTCAAGAACCCAAATTCACGTAAAAGGGCCCTCCTGGCCCGTGCTGCAAATTGGGCTTCAATAAAAAGGTTCATTTTTACTTCTAAATAACAAAGTAAAAGGCCAAACTATTCAGCCAACCCACCAATAATTCCTATTTTTTCAATCAACCCAACTAAAAAACCAAAGCTAATCCACAAAATGAATAGGCTAGCCCAATAAACACTTGCTCGACCAGGCTAACGGCATAGCGCGCTAGCCTTTCCGATCTCTTTACAATTATCTTCTTTGTAGATCTCATTACGAAAGGCTAATATGAGCCAAGGTAAGGTGAACTGAGCTGACTCACCCCTTGCCCATCCCTTATAAACATCAGCACCATAGCACGACCCATCACCTTTGGCCATGTTAATCGGCTTGAGGATGGTGGTTTCGTGACAAGCTTGAGGTGATCTGAACCATGGCCAGCCAATTTGGAGAATCTTCAAGCTAAGGTCCTAGAGATAACAAATCAAGACAAATGGGGGAATACTTAGGGAAAATGCCGAGATTGGGAGATAAGAAATCACTAGAGGGATGTTGATGACCAGAGGTTGTAGTTGTCACGGCCTATCCATTGAGGGGGAGCCTTCAGGGGGAATAGGTTTAGAGATATTGTCTATAAGGAGATTTAAATTGGCGTCCCTAAAAAATGGCTTGAGTATATCATCTAATTGTAATCTGATTTGACTTATCCATTATAAACTCAAGCTCTCTCAAGCCCATATCTCGCGCGACGTTGGACAATCTTAAAAAAATTCTAATAATGGAAATAATATATAAGGAGTCGCCACTAGTCTATTAAGGTTAGCTAAAAGAAATCAAGTGAAAGTATGGGAGAATGCTTTACTTTCTACGCAACTAGAGATTTAGGACGATGACTTGATTACACTAATAAGTAAACTAGTGCACCTCCAGTACCTAGGCTTGATCATCTTGTTAACCACGATATTTTCATGAAGTCTTTTTATCCACTACGAGACTAGTCCACTAATTGATCATGCATTATCTTTATTTAAATGCTGACCATGCTAAAAAAAAATTAATGTAATGAAAGTGCGCACACAAATATAATTGAAAAAAATGCGCAATCAACAATCCTAATAATATCTCTAAAAGAAAAATCAAACAAAACACCCCCTAATATAAAGCTCTAAGAGCTTATTCAATTGAATTTAAAAATTTTAAAGAGTTTTCTCATCTATTTTTCTAAACTAAAAATGTTTATTCAAAATGAAAAATTTTAAACTAATTCAAGACTTATAGTATTAATAATAAAAATCTATGAAATCAATTGGGGTCACTCTCCTAGACATTTTTTCAATTTTTAATTTTTTATATTTTTTTTGAATTTTTAGGATTTATTAATTCTCAGAATTTTTTATTTACTTATTTTATTTTTAATTCAAAAAAAGGACTTTAGATTGGATCAGAGGAACCTGGTCCAACTTGCTAACTAGGACCCTAATGGTTCGGATTAGGTCTAGTAATTAGGCCAAGCTTAAGGCCTAACGCAATTGAAAAAAAAACCTCAAAACTGAATGGGCCAAAATGAATATTCAGCCCACAATATTAGCCCTAGTCACAAGTTTTTTTTATAATAAAACCCATAAACCAAATCTTTCTAAGAAAGGCCCAAATCCATAAGCAATTTTTTTTTTATAAATAACACAAGCGCCAACCTCTCTGCCACCGGCACAAGGGACTAAGAAGAAAAACAAACCCAAACACCTGACCCAGATTCAAAATTTTGATTTTTGATTTTCTTTATTTTCTGCATTATCTTCTTCAAGTATATTTTTAAAAAGTTTTTAAGTCAAGACATGTAAAAAAATATATTCTAGCACGTAATGTCAAACTTTGTGGACGACACCAATGGCTATCCAGTTTAACCCATAATGATTAAAATTGGCCGTCAGCAAAAATTTTCAACAAGTTTTTTGGCTGCCAATTCAACCATCAATGAATCAATAAAATTGCAAACAAAGAACATTAATCAAAACACATGCAAATAAAGTAGATGTGATGAATATAGCTAACTAAAGCGGCCTCTAATCGTAGATGTCGTAGGTGAAGGGAGATTTTTGGCGAGGTAGGGTTCGTCAATGGCCAACTCAAACATTGAGGAAATTAATTAGTCATTCAAAAAATTTAATTTAGAACATCGATCTTAAAAAAAATTGAATCTTGATTCAATGAAGACGTAATGAAGCGATCAATCTGACGAAAAAGTTATTTGATGCTGAAGTGGATGTGGATTTCTAGAGCTACAACGCCGATAATTATCAAAACAAAAACTCTCCAACTCTTTTCTTTTTCTTCTTTTTTCATGAAGTCTTTTTATCCACTACGAGACTAGTCCACTAATTGATCATGCATTATTTTTGTTTAAATCCTAACCATGCTAAAAGAAAACTAATAATCAATGTAATGAAAGTGCGCACAAAAATATAATAAAAAAGAAATGCGCAACCAACAATCCTAATATTATCTAAAAGAAAAATCAAACAAAACACTCCCTAATGTAAAGCTCTAAGAGCTTATTTAATTGAATTTAAAATTTTTTAAGAGTTTTCTTATATATTTTGCTAAACTAAAAATGTTAATTCAAAATGGAAAATCTAAAACTAATTCAAGACTTATAGTATTAATATTAAAAATCTATGAAACCAATTAATGCCACTCTCCAAGAAAATTTTCTATTTTTTAAATTTTTTATAAATTTTAATGTTTTTGAATTTTTTTTATTTTCAGAATTTATTTATTTACTTATTTTTTTTAATTCGAAAAAGGACTTCGGACCGGGTCAGAGGAACCCGGTCCAACTTGGTGACCCGGACCCTAATGGTCCTGGTTAGGTCTAGGAATTGGGCCAAGCTTAAGGCCCAACTCAATTGAAAAAAAAACCTCAAAACAAAATGGGCCAAAATGAATATTTATCCCACATTACTAGCCCTAGTCTCGAATTTATTTATAATAAAGCCCATAAAACAAATCTTTCTAAGAAAGGCCCAAATCCATAAGCAATTCTTTTTATAAATAACACAATGATGAAATATGTTATGAAATCACCAGAGTGAGAGAAAGGGGGATTAGACGTGATTCAATAGTTAAATCAATCAATCATTCATAGAATTTAATTTCAAACATCGATCTTAAAAAAAATTGAATCTTGATTCAATGAAGACGTAATGAAGCGATCAATTTGACGAAAAAGTTATCTGATGCCGAAGTGGATGTGGATTTCTAGAGCTACAACGCCGATAATTATCAAAACAAAAACTCTCCAACTCTTTTCTTTTTCTTCTTTTTTCATGAAGTCTTTTTATCCACTACGAGACTATTCCACTAATTGATCATGCATTATTTTTGTTTAAATCCTAACCATGCTAAAAGAAAACTAATAATCAATGTAATGAAAGTGCGCACAAAAATATAATAAAAAAGAAATGCGCAACCAACAATCCTAATATTATCTAAAAGAAAAATCAAACAAAACACTCCCTAATGTAAAGCTCTAACAGCTTATTTAATTGAATTTAAAATTTTTTAAGAGTTTTCTTATATATTTTGCTAAACTAAAAATGTTAATTCAAAATGAAAAATCTAAAACTAATTCAAGACTGATAGTATTAATACTAAAAATCTATGAAATCAATTGTTGCCACTCTCCAAGAAATTTTTCTATTTTTTTAATTTTTTTATAAATTTTAATGTTTTTGAATTTTTTTATTTTCAGAATTTATTTATTTACTTATTTTTTTAATTCGAAAAAGGACTTCGGACCGGGTCAGAGGAACCTAGTCCAACTTGGTGACCTGGACCCTAATGGTCCTGGTTAGGTCTAGGAATTGGGCCAAGCTTAAGGCCCAACTCAATTGAAAAAAAAACCTCAAAACAAAATGGGCCAAAATGAATATTTATCCCACATTACTAGCCCTAGTCTCGAATTTATTTATAATAAAGCCCATAAAACAAATCTTTCTAAGAAAGGCCCAAATCCATAAGCAATTCTTTTTATAAATAACACAATGATGAAATATGTTATGAAATCACCAGAGTGAGAGAAAGGGGGATTAGACGTGATTCAATAGTTAAATCAATCAATCATTCATAGAATTTAATTTCAAACATCGATCTTAAAAAAAATTGAATCTTGATTCAATGAAGACGTAATGAAGCGATCAATTTGACGAAAAAGTTATCTGATGCCGAAGTGGATGTGGATTTCTAGAGCTACAACGCCGATAATTATCAAAACAAAAACTCTCCAACTCTTTTCTTTTTCTTCTTTTTTCATGAAGTCTTTTTATCCACTACGAGACTAGTCCACTAATTGATCATGCATTATTTTTGTTTAAATCCTAACCATGCTAAAAGAAAACTAATAATCAATGTAATGAAAGTGCGCACAAAAATATAATAAAAAAGAAATGCGCAACCAACAATCCTAATATTATCTAAAAGAAAAATCAAACAAAACACTCCCTAATGTAAAGCTCTAAGAGCTTATTTAATTGAATTTAAAATTTTTTAAGAGTTTTCTTATATATTTTGCTAAACTAAAAATGTTAATTCAAAATGAAAAATCTCTAATTCCAAAGACTGATAGTATTAATACTAAAAATCTATGAAATCAATTGTTGCCACTCTCCAAGAAATTTTTAGTTTTAATTTTTTTATAAATGTTTTTGAATTTTTCACAATTTCAGAATTTATTTATTTACTTATTTTCCTTCGAAAAAGGACTTCGGACCGGGTCAGAGGAACCTAGTCCAACTTGGTGACTTATTTAATTGAATTTAAAATTTTTTAAGAGTTTTCTTATATATTTTGCTAAACTAAAAATGTTAATTCAAAATGAAAAATCTAAAACTAATTCAAGACTGATAGTATTAATACTAAAAATCTATGAAATCAATTGTTGCCACTCTCCAAGAAATTTTTCTATTTTTTTAATTTTTTTATAAATTTTAATGTTTTTGAATTTTTTTATTTTCAGAATTTATTTATTTACTTATTTTTTTAATTCGAAAAAGGACTTCGGACCGGGTCAGAGGAACCTGTCCAACTTGGTGACCTGGACCCTAATGGTCCTGGTTAGGTCTAGGAATTGGGCCAAGCTTAAGGCCCAACTCAATTGAAAAAAAAAAACCTCAAAACAGAATGGGCCAAAATGAATATTTATCCCACATTACTAGCCCTAGTCTCGAATTTATTTATAATAAAGCCCATAAAACAAATATTTCTAAGAAAGGCCCAAATCCATAAGCAATTCTTTTTATAAATAACACAATGATGAAATATGTCATGAAATCACCAGAGAAAGGGGGGGATTAGACGTGATTCAATAGTTAAATCAATCAATCATTCATAGAATTTAATTTCAACTATCGATCTTAAAAAAAATTGAATATTGATTCAATGAAGACGTAATGAAGCGATCAATCTGATGAAAAATTTATCCGATGCCGAAGTGGATGTGGATTTCTAGAGCTACAGCGTCGATAATGATCAAAACAAAAACTCTCCACCTCTTTTCTTTTTCTTCTTTTTTTCTCAACTTCTTTTCCCTTATCTTCCGTACACTACTGCTCTCTTTTCTTGTTTTTCTTCCCAGCCCTCTCCCTTTTCTCTCACGTGCGCTCTCCTTTTTGTTCTTTTCTAGCTACCTCCTTTTTTTTTTGGCTCACACGTTCCCCTCCCTTTTTTTCTCTCTCTTCTCTCTTTCTTCTTTTATTCTCTCCTTTGTTCTCCCCCTCAAAACAGACGCCCCCTCCTTTTTTTTCTTCTTTTTAATCCCCCACGGCCAATGCATAGAAAACCAATAAGAAAGGGGTTTTTCAGATTTTTTTTTTAAATAATCTCTGTTGAAAATATATTTCCTCTTTTTTTGTCTATTGTTTCCCTTGTTGCTCCCCTTCCTTTTTCTCTCAATGTTTCCTTGGGAAAATAATCTCTGAGGGATTTTGCTGTCTTGATTATGTTTCCTTTTATAGGAAAACTTGAGGTGTCAACAGTAGTCATGGCAGTAGAGGCGGTCAACTTCGAACGTCGCTCTCCTTCCCTTCCTCATTATGTTACACTTCAATTATTCGTGCCTTTCTCTAGCCCCCATCCCCCTTCTCTCTCTCTCATTTCTTTTATGGTTCTTTTCTACAGACAAACTCCCCCTCTCTTTTCTTCTTTTTTTATCTTTATCATTTCTTCTCCCCCTCTTTTCTGTTCTTTGACTGAAGTTCTCCCCCTTGTCTTCTTTCATCCCATCCATCATCTCTCTCAATCTTTTCCTCTTTTTGCGTCTGTCCCCATTTTTCCTCCGGTAGGCCCCATTCTCTCCGTTTCTTTTTTTTTCCTCCCTGTTGATTATTATCCTGCTTTAAGTCCCCATCAATCTGCCATCGCATCCTCTTTTCCCCCCTTCTTCCTTGCGTGACTGGCTCTCTTCTTCTTCTTCTTCTTCTTCTTCTTCTTCTTCTAATTTTACTTAATTTTTTTAAATTTTTAACTTAAATTTTTAGATTTTATTTTTTAGTATTTTCCCCAGTCACCTGCCAAGTCCTTTGGTTAGTCCCCTTTTTTCTTTTCTTTTTATCTTTATTTAATTTTTAAGAAAATAAGAAAATAAAAAGAACTTTCAAATTTTTATTTAATTAATAAATTTCTTAAAAATTAACCTAAAAAATAATTCATCGAATTACAAAATTAGATATCAACAGTTACCTCTTTTTGAAGAAGAGTTCGAAGAGATTCTATTCAAAAATAAGATATGTATAAATTTTATTGATGAGGAGAGATAAAACACTTGACTTTATTTTTATTTTGTTTTTCTTTTTTAAGGGTGGGAGAAACACTTACATAATATTTGTGACAATGTATTGGTAATTAACGATTCCACTAAATGAAGTTAGAAGATTACATTGAGTGTATCAATCTTCCAAGACTACAGGCATCAATCAATTGGATCAAAAGTCAACCATAATCCCTCAGAGACTTACTGTTGGAAAATAAAGTTAGTTTAAGGCTTCATTTGTTTCACTAAAAATATAGCATTTTTGGAAAATATTTTTCATGAAATCATTTTTTCTGGAAAATGTTAATATTTTCGGGTGTTCGTTTGAACTTTGAGAAAAATTATAAAAAATAGATTTTTAAAATTTTTCCTTTTTTTGTTATACATTAATATGTCACTGGCCACAAGTCTCACTAGACTCTCATGAGCTCTCGGCTTGTCATCAGAGACCATGAACTTGTCAATCTAAGGCAAGCCTCGAGCTCGCATCTAGAGGTTATGAGCTCGCTGTTAAAGGCCGCTGGCCTTAGGCGAAGTTGCGGAACGCTGTTAGAGGCTGTGATATTTATAGGTAAACAAAGGAGACATAAAATGTTTTTCACTTTCAAAAAAGTGGAAAACGTTTTCCTCACTTTTGAAATTATTTTTTCTATCGGTGGAAAATATTTTCATTGACTATTTTGTTTTTCGTAAGACGAACGACGAAAAGTTGAAAAATATTTTCCTGGAAGTTATTTTCCGTGAAATGAATGGAGCCTAAATGTAATGAATTGAATCAAATGAAGTCTAAATTAGACTATACAGATCATTCATAAAGGAAGTTAAGCTAAGTCTATATGGATTTTATTAAATTAATTCAAGTAAATTTAAACTGACATGATCCTATTGAATTCATGTTAGACTATTACAAAATTAAGATTGGAAGGGACATCGATTTAACACCATCAAGTCCAGTGGAGCCACCTCCTCGATTGTCCTCATGAGGCATAACCTAACGAATATTTATTTTGACATTCAAACATTCATTCAATAAATCCAAATATACATTCAATCAAAGCATAGTATCATCAGCATTCATATTAATTCAATCAAATTGTCTTTGGGTTTGATTTGAACTTAATCATGTAATTTAATTACCTTAAGCCATTCTTATAAGGATGTGCATCCATAAATATAAACGGGTAAACCAATGAAATAGGCTGATGTGTACTAGGTATTAGGTGAGATGACCATAGTATTCTTTTTTAACTCGTCCCCAAACTGAAAGAGAAAAAAAGTTTAATAAACATGGAAAAGCACCGTCGGGATTAACATTCAATATGATTAACTAAAAATTGATTTTCTACCTATATCGAAACTTGAAAAATGATTTGTAATTAAGTAAAATTCTAATAGATTCTTTCATAAATGACTATTTTTAAAAGGGTCATGTTTTTCGGATGCCATGTTTTCCTTCACTTAATCTCTTGACTGATGGATTATTAGCATGTATATTACTCAGATTAAAATTTAGCATATTTACATGTGGCTGATGTTTCATAATTTGTAATTCACCAATTAGAATTATGATTATGGGAAGTTTTCTCGGACCAAACATGAAAAAAAAAATACAGAATCTTTCTCGATGAACTAACACATCAAATAGCCAAATTAAGATGAGAATAGCTAATTTGAAAACAACAGCACCTATTCTCTTATTATCAAAGTTCTAAAAAATAATAAGAAGATGGTGGTCATATTTTTTATAGAAGGACTAATATGTAGGAAGAAGAGGATATAGGTCGAAGACTAAGTTTCATTGAAGAAGAAAAAAAACATCTAACAACTTGATTGAACAAATTGTAAAAGTTTAGAGATTTGTAGTAGCTTTATCAAACAAAATTCAAATTATTTCCATCTTCTTATATTTGCAAATGATCTAGCCCAACATGTTTCAAATATATTTATGGTCAACTCTCTTGAATCAATCTCCTTTTTTTGAAAATAAAAAAGGATAAGGAATGGAACCTAGGAAGTTTTATTCGTGATGTGGAATTAAACGCTTCCAAAGATAAGGTTGATATGCCCTCGTCTTTGCAACTTTACTAAAACGGAAGAAAGGACTACTATTGCGCAAAACCCAGTGCATCGACACATACAAAAGCTGAGCATGCTCTTGCATTTTGGGTACTTGAGAGAAGAACCGATCGACAGAGGGAAGCGTGACTGAGATGAGCAAGAGATAAGTTGTGGCTTAAGAAACCCAAATGAACTTATAGAACCGAACCTCCCTAATATCAAGAGCACGAGTTTCAGGACTTGCAAGACCAAATCAAGAAGAAGATAACAGGAACCACGACGGACAATTGATCGGTGAAGTTACGACAACGGGCGATTCGAGAATCGCAAGAGTGGTAAAAACAGGTTTGATGACAGCCCACTCGAGTAACCCAGATATGTGATTTCAGAAGCTGAAACTGTGGTAACAGGATGCTGTTGGAGGCATCACCTTGGGGTTTCGCGGGCGATGCGAGATTTTGGAAACATAAAGCTTCTGTGAGACCTAAAACCTTCTGTCTTCTTTGGCAGCTATCGAATCCCAGTTAAGCCAGCGGATTTACATTTCTCATTGGCATCTGTCCTCAGTGAAATCTCTAGTTGTTTGGTGAAATATCACACAAGCTCTCTTGGGAACTCAGGCTACTCGCATCATACAAGCGGGTATATCCCTCGACGACTCTAGAAATTTTTCTTAGTGAGGGCAAAGTTTGTTCGATAATTACTCTAGTAGTAACATAAAGCTCTTACCTTTCTGGGACCACGACGATTATTAAATTGATGTAGGTTTTGTTTGTCTGCTGAAGCTAATTGTCAAGAAGTTTTATAATAATTTAACACTTTGTCGGCTCTTAGGGGGGCAAATTCAAATGAAATCATCTACAGTAGACTTAAAAGCGCATCTTGTGAGAACTTTTACGGGATCGGAGTCGGGCAGCGATCGACATCTGCAGGAGGTAATTGTGGAAGTTTACACCAGCAGGCGATGGTTCCCAGAAGGTCCTCCTTCTGGCATGATGATGCTTTATTGTTTCATGATGATGCTTGATTGTTCTTTTGTGGCGTCACGCTACTTTCCCGCTTGGTGCTTGTAGGCTTTCCATGCAAATTCCCATGATGCTGTTGGATCGGATCTTCAGAATGCAAAGTTACGCTCGTCCGAGGAAGATTCATCTGTCCGTAGGACCCAATTCAACAGCTCACATCAAGCGTCTTTCTTTTCGCACGCCGGGCTAAGCGGCCTTCCTCCGCTTTTTCTCGCGACAGTTGCCACGTGGAGCCTTGACATCGGTCCAAAATCAGTTGCCGTGGACCGATGTCAAGGCTTGTGATTATCCGTCCATTTCTCACTTTTCCACTTTATCATCATTCCCCTCCCCTCTTTCGTTTTCCCTCCTTAATTTTTACTTTCTAATGGAGAAAATATACTGTTGACAACGAGATGAATCGTCTACAATTTCATGATATTATACATATATTAGCTAATAAGACTGACCATTACGTGATTATGACTATTCTCATAACTATGATTTAAGCTAAGAATGGTATTTCGGCTATCAAGTGAAGTTGATTTAAATTAGTTTGACCCGATCTAACTTATTAAATAATTGAGCCATGCAGGGTTATTAAGATTGTTCAGTAGATTAGCTTGCAAAAGAATGGGAAAACCTTAATATCTATTCAACCTACTATGCCCATTTAAGCACGCAACAAATATATTAGTAAATGATTTAACCAAAAAAATCTACAGTGATTTGTAATGTATCTAGCAATATTAAAATTACTTAAATTTATCCATCCAATAAAGGAAAATATATAGATTACATATTCCTTCAAGATATTAGACATATGTTAGATAACAAGACCATACTATTTCAAAATTTCGACTATGATTCCAACGAAAAACAAAGATTCTTCACATATTGCATCATACCAATTTGAACTGAGTTTGCCTTTTCTTCTCTACGGGTTGCCAAAAAGTCCATCCGTACTCTATTGGTGAGGGCAGGATAGGCCAGGTTATCCAAGTTCATTTTTGCCAAACCTAAATTCGAATAGTATTATAAATTTTGGCGCATTTGCCTTTATTCCACACAAACAGGCCTTTACATTTTTTTTTCCACCAATCCACTTTGGACACATTTTGATAGTTTGATTACTTTCCGATCAAACTACAACTGATTAATTTTTAAGTCAATTTTCATGCTGGTTCAATTAGCCCACAGTAAATGCATGTGTGAAATAAGAGATAATTGTCTATTAGTTCTCTCTTTGGATCTCTTCTTCCTCCAAGTATTTTTAGTGAGTGAATTTTAATTTTAAGCAATCTATGACGTTGAACATATTTCTCTTAGGGATCGCTTGATAAAAAAATAAATGCTGAAAATTAAGCATTGAATCTTAAAAGTTGATAATTTTATATGATGTAGATAGAAATTAAGTAATACTTGGTATAGTGGGAAAATGATGACTGAATAATATTAATTTATTGTATACATGGAATTTTGAAATTATTGATACGTTTTAGCAATATAAATAATAAGATTCTACTTGCCATCAATTACTTTTTCTAATTACCAATAATTAATAACCCCTTCATTAATTACCCCATCAAGTGCATTTTTTTTCATACTTGAATCTTTTAAATCATTGTTAGTTACGATTGCTAATATATAATCTTACTAAGTGTTGATTTTTTTTCAGCCATTCATTGGATTATCAAATAGGCCCTTAGTGTAGATGATCATAAAATAATTGAACCTATAATAAGTAAAAATGATTTAAGCTAAAGGTCTGCCGTATGCCAATGGTATATCCCCGATCTTTTCTTCCCATTGGGCCTTCTATTTTGTTTTTCCCAACAAGTTGGTCTTTTTAAGGAACAAAGAGGTAAACCTATGACGGTAGGTAATCCATAACTTAGGGGTGAGCATGAAGGACCGCCCAACCCGGGAACCGCCCGGACCGGTCGGGTTGGTTCACTTCTTCAAACTAGTGGTTCGATCCACGGTTCCAAAAAATGGAACCGGTTCCCGAGTGGTCTGGTTCTCGATTCTTAGGTGGGACTGGACCGGACTAGACCACTCGGACCGAACCAGAAGAACTGGCCCAGCTTCAGAGACAGAGGCTTCAGAGACAAAGACTCATTTTATTATCCTACGGAAATTGCAGTCAGCCAAGACTTTGCAAGCTCTTACTAGGCTATAAGTTAGCTCATTTTTTCCAAGTAAATATGTCAATTTATCTGCAAAAGTCAAGACAGAGGAAGATCCTTGCTTGTAGATATATCAAGGACTCCTTGAACATTCTTTAAACTAATCTTCTTTCTTCCATCTACAATTCACGAGGTTTTGGCCTTCTCTTCCTAACACCGTCTCAAAACTTAGCATCCCATCAAAGTGTTCTGCATATGTCCTACGACATGTTTAGGAAAAAATATTTGTTATCGTTTTCTAGGTTCTTATGGTTGACTTGTTCCTTGCATGACCTTGCTTGATTTGCATTGACGGATTCCGCTTTTCACATTATCGTTGGTTGACTCATTTTCATTGCTTTAATCGTGTTGGTACCTTTTATTCTTCCCATGGATCCCGGTCCCATTGGACTGCCCGAGAACCGGACTGGACTGGTTGGTCCGGTCCTATATTTAGTTGGTCCGGTCCTCGGTCCTAGAAATCGTGGACCGGTCTCGTTGGTCCAGTTCCCAGTTTCGGGGGAGGGGGGTAACTGGACCGCCCGAGGAACCGATCACACTTACCATAACTTTTGTTGTCTAGTTAAATTTTTAGGATAGTTTTACTTTATAGTGATATCTAAAAAAAATCCAAATTGTAATTGTATATATTTGTCACGCCCATCTCCTGAGCACGTGGCATTCCTCAATCTCCTCTTAACTTTCGGTCAAATTCTTGAGCGACGTCTCAAGCAGGTCGCTGGCTCTTTTTAAATCATTAGAGTTATTAAGCAGTGAGAGCGAGTAAAATAAATAGTCTTACAACCCTCCAAGTTGAAATATACAAATTGGATCTTTACTTATAGAATTCCACCTTACATCTCTAGTTCATGTAGCAAGTTCCAAAAGACTTCAAAAACGAGCTTGAGAGAAGGCCTATACCCGTGAACTATACAGTCAAAATATCAAGATGGGGAGAGGTAGTACAACAAACGGATTGAGGGAGGCCTGCACCTACCAACTAACCTAATCTAAAAGACCTAAGGTTCAATCACACAACCATATGGGGGATCGATTCTGTCAGGGTCGATGTGCCATGGATCATATATGCCCCATGGTGTTTCATGAAGCTCAGCATAGAAATGTAGTGGATCCCCAGTCGCCCCTTGTACATTACCCAGTACTGATGGGAAATCCATTTCCAGTAATCCTCATTCCACTCCCATACTGTCTTTTCATGCCTTTCCAAAATCTGTCCATCCTACAATTCACGTTCATCTACCACCCAACTTGAGTTCGCTAGACTATCAAGAACGACCCATTCTTCTAGGTCTCCCTCTTCCTTGTCTGAACTAATGAGTGCCTCCGGCTACTACTCTTCCTCATGCTCCTCTTCTAGGGGCTCCTCCTTCTCTATTAGCTCCTCTTTCGAGTCCATATCCAATTCCTGAAATGGGGTTGTGGTGGGGAGTGAGATATTGAGATATCTCAGCGAGTCTATTCCTTAAATCAGAACTAGGAAAACCACCACTCTAGGGTCCCTAATCACGTTTCACTCATCAATTGTCACCTCTAGTTAAACTCCTATCTCCTAGCTCATGCTTATAACTAAATCAATTCCCGCTCTCTCAAATAACTAATCTCCCCCAATCCGTGAGTCAACCGGTCCATGACTGGGACTTGGCACTAAACCTAAACCACCTGCCAAGTCAGGGTTAGCCATAATAATACCATAATTCATTAAATTAATAAATTATGCAATCAGCTCAACAAGGCCGTCCACAATTGGCCTAGGACCCTAGCTACGTCTCCTGGTACTAGATTCAATTCTATCAACGATTATGGCCCATTGGCCACCTAATCGATTCATTGATCACCACAATTGACCTCATCATCCAATTATGCAAATAATCACTCAAAAATTAATATAAACCTACTAAAGCGGTAAATACGCTTAATTGAGGTTTAGGGAGTCCATTCACCTCAAATTCACTAAAAAACATATAACTAGCACGAAAATCTGAGGCGGCCGCTACAACGAGGAAAATTTTCTATGTTTTTTTCCTTTTCTTTTTCTCTTTTCTTTTTTGGCTTGACTTGGCCGAGCTAGGCTAAGGCCCACTAATCCCGGGCCCAATTGCATAAAGAAAGCTCACGCTCTGAGGGCTCCAACGAGTCACTGTTTCAGCGAGGCTTCAGTGAACTGGTTTCTGGTCCTGGCGAGGTGGCCCAGCTGCCGGGCGAGGTGGCTCAGGCGTCTGGGCTATTGATCGGCTCGGATCAGGGACAAATCGGGCTGGACAGCGCTGGAACTAGACGGAGGATCGTCCGTGGTTTGTGGCTGCGATTCCTCGGCTGTAGCTATGATTCCGTGGCCAGATCACGAGGCGAGGACCTCGTCCGTGACTGGGCAAGGACTGAATGGCGCCTGGGAGTTGGCCAATTGGCCTTGGAATGACAATGGCGAGCTTGGTTACTCGCGAGTCTGAGAAGAGCAAAATTGATTCGAGCTCGATTTCTCTAAAACTAGACCAAATCAATCAAATTAAAAGGTTAGGTCTTACTCATGAAGCACCCACAAATCGATTAAGAGCAACGGTAAGGAATAGGTATTGCCGGAACAGCACGATGGAGAGATTTAAGGTTCCGGCGGCCAAAAATGGGCAAAACAGAGTTCGATGGAAACCTAGCCAAATATATACCAAATCAATCTAATCAAAAGCCAAAATTAAGGTAATTGAGTACCTAGAAACCGATTGCAAGCAATGGCATAAGCTCTAGATTGAAGATTACGAGAACTCACCTCTTGAAGCTAAGTGAGTTTTCTGGAAAAAAAAGCGGAACGCTGAGCCAAGAGGCCTCCTTTCGGGGGCTGCCGGCAACAATCGAAGCGAAGATGGCAATGGCGATTGGTGGCTTTTTGAAGACGACGGTGGAAACTTCACAACGACACCAACGATAAGGAAAATAAAGCTCTGAGTGGCAAGAAACAGCAATCAGAAGTGAGCTCGGGGCCCGACTTCTTGAATAGGGGAGGTAACGTGACCGAGGGAGAAAAAGCTTCTTCGGCGACCCACGATGAGCTCCCATTGGCCGCAAGGTACTCCGACTAGGTCTAAAGGCGAGGTGCAGCCTTTGCTGGTGAATAGTTAGCTGTAGCTCGCTAATGAGACCTCCTACGTGCGTGCACTCCACCTGCTCGGCATAATGCCCATGTAAAGAGGGAAGAAGAATATGGGCTCGCGCGCCTGGGCTAGGGCTGCTCCACTCGGCTGAGTCGGGTCTGGCGCTCGCGTGCTTGGGCTGGGTCGCGTGGACCTAACCTGATTCACAGGGAAGCCGGAAATAAATATAAATAATTAAATAATAAATAATTAAATAAACTTATAAAAATTAGAGAAAATTTCCAAAAGTTCAGAAAGGCTTCCCAAAAATAGAACTAAGTATTTTTGGATCAAGACACAATCAAATTAATTTTTGGGAATCCAAAGCTAAATTTTAGAAATTTCCAAACTCATATGGAAATTACAACAATTACTGGGAAAAATCCCCGAGGCTCCTAAATTGTGATTCAAACCTATATTTTCATACAATAAAGCCTAGGGAATGTCAATGACGCGGCTGTTACAATATTGCTTAGAAAATCAAGGTAAAATCAAGGGCTAAGTAAAATTTTAGTCCACTAAGTGGCAGTGTTTGTGTAATTTTGTCCTCTAACTTGACTTTTAATCTCTTCAATCAAGCCATCTAACTTTTAATCTCTTCAATAAGTCCTCTAACTTTCTCAATTTGTGCGGTTTAGCCCTCTAAGTATAATTTTGTACAATCCAGAGCTCTAGCTTTCTCAATTGTTGCAATCAAATCTTCCACCAACCGCTTTGACTAAATTGTCCAATTGATCAATGTTGTAACATTATTAATGTGGTAAAAAATGGCATGCGATGCGCGGATGGAGTGAAATGGGGAACAAATTAGCAAAAACCAAACTAAAAATAAAGAACGGAAGGAACCCCAATTCCATGGGATTAGTTTGCAGGTAAGCACTTAATAAGAAAGTTAAAAGACTTAATTGCAAGATACATAACTTAGAGGACGAAATCACAAAACTTGAGCAAAATAGAGGACTTGATTGCACAAAATGAATGCTGAAGGACTAAATTGCACTAAAGTTGAAATTTAGAAGACTAAAACTATACTAAACCCAAGTTCCAAAGAAGGATATTTTAGTATTAGCAACAATAAATAATTTTTTTCATGATACTAACTAAATTTGCTCCTAATTATAATCCATGCAACATACATCATATTAGGAACAATTGATATTCAAATCATCAAGTCTGTGCTGCAAGAGATTTGGCTAACCAGGGATTCAAAGGAATTGATACTATTCAAGTTGAGTTAAGCTAGATTAGATCTAATTCCTGAGGATCATTGAATCAGAACACCTAAACATGGAAGATCTGCATGATTTAACAATCTACTGAATAAATCACATCATCATGAGGAAGTCACGGCTAGCGAGGAATTGGGATTTTAAAGTCTCCTAAACATGCAATTGACATTTGGTTTTATTAAATGATCCTAAAGATATAAGCAATTTCACGTTACATTCATCAAATTCCATCAAATTCTGGCTTAAAATTGATCATTGATTGAAGACATTACTTCAATTTCACACTACAATTAACCTAGGTATCCTAGGGTAATCCTTTAAAATGATATAAGAATATGAGTTTCTACCATTATTTATAATCACCAGCAAGCAACGAGAATTCTCAAAATGGATAAAAAGACACTATATATCCATATTTCATCTCTTATTGAGTCCAAACTATGAAGTATAATGGATAAATTGAAAAATACTCAAATATACCGATATGAGCTATTTTAAATAAATTTTCTTCACTCTAAATATCTTCGTCGATGATATAAGGAAGTAAATTGGTTAATCATGCATACAGTAAAATTCTTTATCCAAGAAAAGCAAGAAGTGAAATTAAAAAAAAAAGAATTAAACTATAAAGAAAATCACTCGTGAAAATTTCACGAAGGTAAATTGTTATACCGAAGGTAGAACAAACAAAAAACAACACTCGTGAAAATTTCAAGTTAATTTATTCAAACGATTTGATTCATTGCATAAAAAAGATAGACTAAATAGAGAAATGTATTTATTAAAAATTTAAAAATATGCCTTCTTATATATATTTCTTAATCAACCCCGCTAGGATAAGGGCATCCTCACTTCCGATTAGTACTGGGACAACTTACTCTGCTTGTAATGGGCAACGTGAATACTTGACTCACAAAAGTCAAAAAGTCCACGTGGTGATAGTTATCTTCTAATTCTCTCTCTCTCTCTCTCTCTCTCTCTCTCTCTCTCTCTCTCTCTCATCTTCACACGCCTATGGAGGGAACCGCTTTAGTGATTTGATCCTCTCCTTTCGCACCCTTTCTCTTGCCTCGCTGATTTAATTTTTTGTTTTCTTTTTCTTGCTTCCCTCCATTCTGTGGAATTTCTCTCTTCTGATTTTAGTCTAGATCTAAAAGGTTCTTTCTCCGGTTTCGAAGAGGTTTCTACCACAATCTAGTCTAGATTTGGGTTTTTTTTTTTGGCATATATGGTATTGGAATTTCGCTCCCTTCGGGTTTCATCCGTGAAAAATATTAAATTTAAAAGGTAAAGCTGCAAAAATATATGATGATCTTAGTATATATTCATTAAATCCGTGATCAGCCGCCAATTTTGATTTGAAAAAATCACAGACCTACTATTTGAACGTGTAACTCTTAAACTTGTTTAGATGATTTATTTTTGCATGAGATTTGTCTTGTTTTGTAGTTGGACTGCATTATTATTATTTTTTTTTGGTAAGGGTAAGGAAATGTATTGACTTTTGTCGAAATTACAAACTATAAGTAACCCGACACCACAAGTTCTCACACTCAAGAAGACGAAAGTGTCAATATGAGTACAAGGGTGACGTGCTTACTGGAAATTAAAGAACAACAAGATAACTTATCAAAACAAAACCCGGTGAAAATCGGACCTCCTAATCAAAGATAGACTGGTCAATGTTCCATCCACATTGCATATGCCTATTTCTCGGATTGTCTGGGACATGCTTGAAAGTCATAGCCTTATTATTGACAAACTTTTGGAGACATTTCTTCATGGCTGGTAGGAAGAACTGATGCTTGCGAAAAATGGAATTGTTCCTCTCCATCCATATAATATGGCATAAAGCTCCAAAACTCGAGCGGGTTAGACTATTATGGAAATCATTCCCGCATAAAAACTTAATCGCCCAATTGAGGTTTTCTGGCTAAGTGCCATTGCGCCAAGCCAAGTTGCACTTCGCAGCCCAAAAAAGTACCAGTTAGCCGAGAGATGGCAATAAAAAAAACAAGTGATCAATGGAATCCGGTTGAAGGTTACAAAATTTACAGTTGCAAATTGCTATTCTCCGATAGGACAGTAGGAATACCTAGGTTGGCAGTCTCTTCTGGTTCATCAGTCATAGGAGGAACTGGTGGCGGGGGAGAATCGTCTTATCCCAGATAAAATGATGCCATACTACGAGCCAGCCTCTTGATCGGATTATATTCCGAGCAGAAGCAATGGAGAAGATCCCGGAGGAGTTACCTATCCACCTGCAACTATCTGGAGTAGCTTGAATAAGAGGAATAGATACCCCCTGAGATACGAGTATATCTTTGAGCATAGATGGCTGGTCCAACCTGGCAATAAACTCAGCTAACGACGCTTGTCTAGAAAAACCATACCTGTAAATATCCCGATCAGTGACCAAGAGATGAAGAGGGCCCAAGAAGCTCCACAAATCAAACCAAAGAGAAACCGAATGTCCATCCTCAATTCTCTATTGAAAAAAGGATTGGAACTTTGATCTAAGTTCCAAGATTTTCCTCCAAGCCCACAAATAGAGCGTGGGCTTCCCGACAACCCAGAAACTGGTCCTGTTTAGAAAGTTAAAATGAATCCATCTGCACCAAAGAGACTCATTATCCGTGAAAAGAGCCCAAATATGTTTTAGCATGGCAGACTTATTGTTTTCTCGTAGTCTTTGGATTTCTCTCTCATATATCCATAGAAATGAATGAAATATAATTTTGACCAAAATAAATATTATTCAGGACTAGAAAACTTCATGGGAAATTGACCAACTTTCTTGACAGGTCAATATTGCTCCAGAATAAGACAAAAATACTTAATTATTCGGAAAAGAAGGAAAATAACTAATAGATGATAGACATGCAAAAATTCCTTTGAATTGCTATTGACTAATGATTTCACGTTCAAGAAATATTAGTTACCAAATGTTTTTTTTTTCCTTATATAACTGATGCACTGTGATTTCCACCAGTATTTGACAAACTTCTTCAGTGATGTACTGATGCAATGGCCACGTAATGACATCACCTCGAAAGAATTAGCTACATATTTGTAAAATGAAGAATGGTAACTTTTAACATGGATTGACACGTCTAGGAAAATAGAAATCAATAAATTTGAGAATGATATAAATTGACACAAAATCAAAGTACATAATTCTTTAGCCTGTCAAATGAAAGCATAAGATCTTGTACTCACACCTCGAAATTGACACATGAAATGAGATAAAGAGCTCTCCACCATCAGCGTGCTGTGCAAAAATTCATATTAGAGTGAGCAGGGAGAGAGTGAGGGCCCAGAAACCGAATCTGCACCATATAAAGTGATCTTGCATTGCCGAGGAACTCAGCGCAGTTCTTTCTTTACTTTGATTTTGGGGGTGTTTCAATGGCAAGTTCTAGCAAGAAGATGATCCAATTCAACTGCAAGCTTTTCCCTCGTTTTTCTTCTCTTCCATTGCATCCAAGCCTCAGAAACAGAAGAGCATCGCAATCCCAACTGCAATCCCCTCCCATCTCTTTGCAATCTTTCTTTCCCCTCCGCTTCTCTTCTCTCAAACATAGCCTAACAACCAGGCCACAGTTCTTCAGTTGCCCCTCCTTCATCCATCGGCAGATTCACGATGCATTCATCAGTTATAAACAGGCCGACACGCGCAACTTTGTGAGCCATCTCCACAAAGCTCTAGAGCAGAACAAGATAAGGGCCTTCGTCGACCTCAGTCTGGAAAAAGGACTAGAGATTGCACCGGCAATCAACGAGGTGATTGAACAGTCGAGGAGTGCCATCGTGGTCATCTCTCAGACCTTTGCCTCCTCGCCCTGGTGCCTGGACGAGCTGGATAAGATCCTTGAGTGCAAGGAAAAGAAAGGCCAGCTGATGTTCCTCATTTTCATGGACGTTGACCCCAGAGACATGCGTGAGCAATCTGGACCATTCAAGCGGATTGGCCAAAGCGAGAAGGCTTTAGTCCAGGAGAATGCCGACAAGGTCCGGAGGTGGAGAGATGCTCTCCGTAAAGCCGGTAATATCACCGGTTGGTCCCTCGAAAACAGGTACTTTCTCTCTTTATTGAGAGTTTTCTTGAGAGGATTCCCAAAACAACAAAATTTGCTCTTTAAGCCCAATCTTTTGGTCTATGGGAAGTAGGATCATTTGGAAATGTTTGGAATCCTTTAACTAGGAAAAGCACTTTCCTAGAATAAGACTCCTACTCAATTGCTTGGCTCATCCAAGAGATCTGACATTGATACTGCAGCATCTTTTCAGGTACATTTTCCATTTTTACAGATTGCGGGGAAACAAAACCGACATTTTGTGCCATTACAATTGTTAAAGTTACAAAACCTGGACATCGTCTGTCATGTTCTATAACAACCGTTTTTTCTCTTAGTAAGCATATGTTTCAGCATTTGCTGATTTCCTCCATATATAACAACTTAGAAGTGTTCAGATAAATAAAAGGATAGATGACCTTCTGCTAAGCCTAAAAGGAAAAGAATAAGAATTGATGGATGTCCCTTTTTTTCGTGTCATAACCCTCGCATCCTACTTTGTATTTCGGCTCCGTTTGTTTCTAAAAAATATAGCATTTCTGGAAATTATTTTCAAGAAAATTATTTTCCTGGAAAATGATAATATTTTCTGGTGTTCGTTTGTCAAAAGTTGCCGGCTCGTTGACCTCGAGCGAGATGGCTCACGATATTTTAAGGTAAACTAATAAGATGGAAAATGTTTTCCACTTTCAAAAAAAGCAGAAACCATTTTTCTCACTTTTGAATGTGTTATTTCCATTGGTGGAAAATATTTTCCTTGACTATCTTATTTTCCGTGAAACGAACACCGAAAAATTCGAAAAATATTCTCCTAAAAGTTATTTTCCACGAAATGAATGTAGCCTTCATAACTAAACAAACAGAAATATTTCCAGTTATAATGACCTACCCATTTTTGAAAACATACAAGTCGGTGAATTCAAAAACATGTGAGGTCTTCTATCATTGGAGGTTGTCACAAGTCCTCTGCTTTCTAGATATTTTGAAGGACAAAATGGGCAAATCCAGACAGCTCGCACGGCCAAAACCTAGCTTTTTGCGTGCGATAGACTCTCTCTCTCTCTCTCTCTCTCTCTCTCTCCAGACAGCTCGCACGGCCAAACCCTAGCTTTTTGCGTGCGAATAGACTCTCTTTCTCTCTCTCTCTCTCTCTCTCTCTCTCTCTCTCTCTCTCTCTCTCTTATATGCGTCTCTTAACTTTCGGTGTGCCTAGAGAATGTTTTTCATCTTTTTCATCTTCTTAATTCTATGCCGTTTCTTTTAATTTGTTGCTAAAACGACTTGTTTGTTACATATATGTAACCTTTTGTACATGTATGCATAACCAAGAATTGCTATCTTTGGAGTGTTGACCTCGAAAGAGCTTGCTGGGTGTTCAAAAAGATGGATTTATCCTACACTTACATAAATACTTGTTCGAGAATAATTTCTTGCATGTTAATTTTCTAACGATTAATAAAAGCATTGGTCGTACATAGAGAAGCCAGGTTGATTAAAAAAAATATCCCTAACCAAAGAAAAAAATTTAGCTGGAGAGTCCAAACACAGGACCCCTCAACAAAAGAGAGAAGAGGGGTTCATCGGAAGAAGTTATAAACCGATTCAGTATGAACTTAACTGGAGAACCTAGTCAGCTATCTCAGACCCTAATTGATCAATCCAGAGCCGGACTATGTCGCTGAAAAATCCAATGGTGAACAGGTTTGAAGAAAAAAAAAGAGTAAATCCAAAAGAGGAGAGATTTAAATTTTTTTAAAAGAATGATTATTGAAGCAACCCAAGACTTGACCCATCATGCACAAATAATAACTATTTCATAGAGTCAAGCTTTTCTCTTGCACGGTTCAGATTTTCTATAATGATAATATGCCAATGAGAAATCTCAAAACTTCATTAATCCACATGTAAAATTTCACGAAGTGTGTGCTCTCCGCGAATATCAATATGATTGTGCACCGTGATGATTTAAGTTTCCAAACAAATTATTCCTATTCCGGAACTAATTCTGACATTGTTAATAATAGCTAAAATGCATGCTATGCACAGAGAAATGGTTCATGGTATAGATTAATGGAAACTCTCGAAGTATACTTGATTGTTACATAGGCGAAAATTTTATACATTGATTTTTTAGAAGTTTAGTGAAACATGAAATTCACATCGATGTATGGTTCTGAATGTCCACTCATTGCATACTCTTTTCCATAGTGGCTATACTAAATCTCACGAAGAGTAGTTATTTTTTATAGTTTTATAGATAAAAGTTATTTAGATGTCCAAAGTAGTCATTTGAGTGTATCCTCATAAAGAGTTATGGTTAGTGGGAAAAAATGCATTTTCCTAACTTTCATTTAGTTATAGGGTGATCTTCATTAGATAAAACAATTCAACATATGACGCTTAAGTCAAATTTCAATTGACATTCACATAACATTGAACTAAGATCAACGGCTTCGATCATGTTTGAAAGCTATTAATCTTCATGGAAATCTTGTTCAGATAGTTCAAATGGCATATTTTAGCTAGACACGTGTAAAATTGGATGTCTGATTAACATGCTTTATGTTGAAAGTGGAGGGAGGCATGTTTGAATATTTTAGTCTCATAATTAATATGAAAATTTCAAGAAGGATATAGTCAATATTCTTCAAAAAAAGGCGTGACATATGCAAACTACCGCAGAAATGTATCATTTTCAATCAACTGAATAGTAGCCGAAAAGGATTTTTTCCCCAAAATACGAACAAGAGACAAAAGAAAAGTCAAAACTATTAGAATAATCAAATATTAAATCACGCATTTAGCTAAACGCTTAAACTTTTAGAATAATTAGCAATTTTTTCACAAATTCTTACATTAAATTAGAGCTAGAGGTCCCGAGTTGAAATCTTTCCAAATCCCATTTGGCTCTCCAATGAAATATGTCAATGCTTAGTACTAGTTAAAAAAAAAAAAGGACCAGACTAAGTATGAGGAGAAATGTTAGAAGAATTAAATTTTAAACCACCATGAAAGAAGAGACAAAGAAGTGCCACTACTATGATAGCGCATGTCAACCTGTCAAGCCACTATTTTCTACTATATTGGGAGTAAAATTGATTAGATGGATGATACTTCTACATTCGAGAATATAACCTTATTGATCTTTTCTTCATCTTTTACTAGCCCGAATAACCAGTCATACCTTTAGTTGTTGACAATTTGCAGACTTGAAGCTGAATTCATCCAATCTTTTGTGGAGAAAATATCAAGAAGACTGAATTGCTTACGCACGAACCTGTCTTCTTTCCATCCAGTTGGGTTAGATTCTCAAGTACAGGCCTTGTTCTCCTTACTCCAGTTAGAGGTTGAGGAGGTCCGAATCGTGGGAATTTCTGGGACTAGTGGAATAGGTAAGACGACACTTGTGAAAGCTTTATACCATCAAATCGCAGATCAATTTGATTGGAGTTGCTTTCTCAAGAACATGAAGGATATCTCAAGCCAAGACAGCCTCATCAAAATGCAAGAGATCCTTTTTGGTGACATTCTTGATGGTGGAGTTTTAGAGTTTGGCAGCAATATTAATGTGGTAATAAACTTCACGAGGAGTAAGCTTCAAAACAAAAGGGTTTTGTTGGTGTTTGATGATGTTGAAGGGTTGTCAGAGCCACTAAATCAGCTAATCGAGGCAATGAACTTAGGTTTGGGAAGTAGAGTCATCTTTATCACTCGACACGAAAAAACTTTAATCGGTCTACGCGGGGAAATCTACAAGGTAAGATCGCTAAATGATGATCAAGCTCTTGAGCTTTTCAGTTGGAATGCATTTCGTGAAAGATATCCCAAATGTGATTATACAATGCTCTCAAATTGCTTCACCAATTTTTTAGAAGGGCTTCCTTTGGTTCTGACTGTGATGGGTTCTTTCTTGAATGGCAAAAGCGTCAAAGAATGGCAAGGAGCTTTTGATCGACTTAAAGAAATCCCTCAGGTAAAGCTTCATGAAATATTGAAAGTCGTTATCTATGGCTTAGAGGCTAATGAGAGGATGGTTTTTCTCGATATTGCGTGCTTTCTTAATGGATATGACAAAGAAGAGATCATCAAGTCCCTGGAGAAATGTGATGTGCATGCTGATAGTGCGATTGAGATTCTGGCAAAAAATTCACTCATATACATCGACGAAAATAATAAAATATGGATGCATGATTTGCTTGAGGAAATGGGCAAACGAATTGTGATTCAAGAGTGCTTTGAGAATCCCGGCAAGCGAAGCAGAATATGGCGTCATGAGGATGCTCTAGAAGTGATAAGACAAAATTCGGTAAAGTCTATGCTATCTTAATTTGCATATGTTCTTTTTTGTGGATTCCGTATTAACATGTTTTAGATTGCATAGTTAGGAGAGACTATTTTTATGAAAGTTTTATTTTGGCTAATTAGGGTTTAAACAAGAAATTGGGGTTTACCACCTGTATGTCGTTTTGTGCTAATTTCCTTCTTAAAAATGACGGTGTTTATTAATGAACCGATGGGGATGTAACATAGCATAAATCCTTTCATTTGTCCTTTGATCACAAGATGAATATAGGTACATTTAAAAACTGCCAGTGTTATGATGGTTCATAGACTAGGACAGTTTAATACATATTCAAACATTATTAGTAGAGTTAGACTTGTTTCTTGGACATGCATAATCATTTTGATTTTACTCTAACAGGGAACAAATGCAATCGAAGGCATTAAAATAGACAAAGTTGACGTGGAAGACTTGATCGCGAATGCAAACTCGTTCAAAAAGATGAAGAAGCTCAGGCTATTCATGATGGCCGATCATGTTCTTCACTGTGGACCGGCAGGACATCACTCAGAGAAGTTGCGGAGGCGTTTCGCACGAAGCAGCAACAACATGTTCGCTCGTTGGGAGGGGCTGGTAAAGCAAATTTCCAGGTTCTGGTCTCAAGGAGCCTGAAGAACAGGGTGGGAAAGAAAGTGGAGGAGAAGAGGGGGAGGGGTTTGCATATAGGAATTAATATAGTCCAACATAGATGTCTCGTCAAAAAGCTTTGTCCATTTACTTTGTTAAGGCCACCTCTCTCTCTCTCTCTCTCTCTCTCTCTCTCGTTTGCTTTTAAAAAAAAATTAATTGGTCATATCTCTTTAACCGGAGCAGGTGAGAATGAAAAAGGAAAAGTAAAAGGTAAACCATGAGAGTTTACTAGTCAAGGACGAGTTTCAAGCTCACTGACTTTTGCCTCTTGCCTCTCTCGAAGCTGATTATCGAAGAAACGCAAAAGATTTTACACGTGAAGGCCATGATCAAAGCATCAACCCCCACCGCGTATAAACATCAAAATTTACCCTTTTGATATCACCAAAATGGACAAATGGTTGCTCGCGATCTTTGAATAAAATATACACTTACCTTCAAGGGAGCTATTAGCCGGTGGATGGCCAAAACAAAGGAGCTCGGTCGTGAGCCAAATCGGCTTGGGTGGTGGCCGAAGCTCGAGCAAGAGGCCTCAAGGCATAGTGTCCAACGTCAATGGGGTGTCTGGGGGTCCTCGCCGCAATGACGAGCCGAGACGGTGAGCTGAGTAGGGTTCGTGGCCTTAGTCTGGCGAATAGGAGGACACAATGGCTTCCACGAGCAGAACGGTGACATCCACGGTCAAGCTTTGATGACCAAGGTGAAGCTTCCCGAGCCGAGCTGGTGCGATTCGTGGCGAAATGACGCGTTGATGAGCTGAGGAAGACGATGAATAGTGTCGGCTAGGGTTTCAAGGGAGAGAGAGAATGTGTGCAAGAGGGAGAGAGAATATGGAAAATAGGGGAGAAAAATAAAGAAAATAGGGAAAGAAAAAGGAAAATAAGGGGAAATATGAAATTGGGGAGGAAAAATTAAATACTTTGCCCTAAGTCTAAATGTACTTCTTCAAAGCCAAATCGAGTACAATTTTTCCCAAATTCGAGTTCCCAAAAATGGGCCGTCACAATGTTTTTCATTTGATCCTTTTTTGGATCATTCTTCGGGCATTAATTCAGATTGAACCTGTCACCTGTCATAATTCATACTATACTTGATGAATAACTTTCAACCGAAATCTCTGTACGACTTTATTGATATAAGTTCATTGAAATAGTCTTAAAATTCTTTGAGATCTATCTCTATGGATCATAATACCAATGACATAAGATGTTTCAATCATATCTTTCACGTCAAAATTCTTAGAAATAGTAACCTACTATCATTAGTTATAAATAAAATGCTATCCACACATAGTATAAAGAAATAAATTTTGCTCCCATAAAATTTCTAGCATATAAAATAAATGAAGGTAACTGAATGGGCAAGTGTGGCCCATCTAGGTTTTCCCTTGGATGGGCCTTTACACTTATCATATCCTGTAAGTTCGAGCCTAGGTAGGACCTCAAGAGGTTTAGGTCTAAGCAGGCTCGACCCAAGCCCACTTGAGCCGGTTATATGAGCAAGCCATTTTTCCCTAATCTATGTTTGTTGGTTTTAGTTTATGAAAAAAAAACTCCATGAATTGAATAACTTTCGTTATCCAAAAATCGAAAAGTCAAAAGTTAATCTTTCTAAAATAGTTTCATTCAAACAAATGGACCTTAGTCTAATAACACGTACACCACAATATCACATTTTGTGATCCGTACTAGTCACATTATGCAAGTTATTGCAAATTTTCCCTTTTTTTCCTTTCAATCTAACGGAAATACATTTTTGTGGAAGTTAAGAAACCGTTGTTTTGAGAAGATGGAGGAAAATATATCCATATTGACGTGGTATCTATGAAAAAATAATTTTGTTTGGTTGAAGACACTATATTAAGCATTGTTAGATCCATATTTGTCTAAATAAAATTCTATCTTAAGTAATTAGGACTAAGAATAATAGGGTACAAGTTGTGAAATTAAAAAGCAGCAATATATATTCCTAGACACGTAATTGTCTCTTCAATATTTGACTACTTGTTAAATTGGATGCAAGTAGTACTAATTTTGGTCTAAGGAAGAGCTTTTCAAGCTAAAAAGTAACTAAAATTATTGCACGGGGCCTATCACGAAGGTGACGATGAAAACATCATCGAAAGACTCAATGAAGACCAAATGTTTCAAATACTATTCGAACTCTAATTTTTTTTTCAGTTACAAAAAAACATGCATAGATATAAATACAAAAATAAATGAAATAGGCAGATTTGCAGTAGGGATTAGAGCAGAGAGCAATAAATTTTTTTCGCTCGTCCACAATCTAAAAGAGAAAAAGTTTAATGAAAATGAAAAGTGTCTCCAGGTGCAACATCATGCAAATGCTGATCTTGGACATTTCATCTTGACATATATATAATTCTCATACCGATATTAGTCACTATCAAACCCCCGACAATTATCGTCTTTAGTGCTCTCAGTGGTGCGCGCCTTGTGGTTGTCATCCCTCCACTAAAGGTAACCAGCCTAAAGGTGGTTCACTTCCCTTGTTGAAACTGGAAAACCAGCCGATACTCTGAGTAAGTTCACGAGTAAACTTGGGAACCGCGAAACAGCCTTGGATTATTGCTTTCTTTTCTTTTGAAATTGGTCGGTAAGATTTGAACAAGCGATCTGTTACTTTTCGAGCTCGTAATTCCAAATGCGAAAGCAGCTGCACTAATTTTCATGGTTAACATTTGATGTTACTACCTAAGAATGTTTCCCTTCTTATATATATATATATATATATATATATATGTATGTATGTATTTAAGGACTTGACTGAACAAATTGTAAAAGCTTAGAGGTCGGTAATGACTTTATAAAACAAAACTCAAATGATTCCCATCTTCTTATGTTTACAAATAATGAAGCACAAGATGTTTCAAAAGACATTTAATGTTAACTCTTGAATCAATCACGTTCTCAAAAATTAAAAAAGGGCAGGTAAAGGAAAATAGAAATTTTTCCTTTTCATTTTTAATTTCACAGAAAATGAAATGTAAAATTAGAAATTTCCAAAGATAAGGTTTATGCGCCTCACCTCTTGCAGCTTTATTCTAATCGAAGGAAGGAATAGTAGTAATAGCAAATAACGAAAATTAACGAGGCTTAGGCTAAAAACGGGCCCTTTGAAAGAGCAATAGCAGAGAACGAGTGAATGTAGATGAAACATCGTGCAAATCCCAGTCCATCGACACGTTCAAAAGAGGAGCATGCTCTTGCAATTTGGGCACACAAGAGAGAACCAATTGACAGAAGTAAGTGTGACTGATGAGCAAGAGACATGGTGTGGCTCACGAAACCAGAATTAACTTATAGAAACAAACCTCCTAATAGCAAAAGGACGAGCATCAGAACCCACAAGATCAAATCAAGAAGAAGAAGACAGGAACCATGACAAACAATTTACTTACGGAAGAACCACAAGGGACAACATGAGAGAATCCCAGATTTGTTTCATAGGTTAAATGACAGAACCCACGTGAGCAACACAAATCCGACATCATGGCTTTTCTGGAGGCTGTTGGAGGCATTCCGTTTGGAGTTTTGCTAATCGTGCGAGATTTCCAAACCTTACGCTTTGGAAAGCAAGTGGGTATTCTTTTCTCATCAGTATCTCTCCACACGAAATTTCTTGTCATTTGGTCAATATTTCACCAATTTTTTTTGGAAATTCGGGTTACTTGCATTATACGATTGGGTGTAGGCCGGAGCGGATCTAGAATTTTTTTTATTTTAATAGGGGCAAGATTTGTTAAAGCACTACTCCAGTAACATATTTTTCTTGCGCTTGGAGGTCTTGTTTGTCTAGTGAATCTTCGCAATTTAAAACTTCATCGGCATGTGGGGGAAAATTGAAATGGAAATATCAACGTTGACTTGTATGCTTATTTTGTGAGAATTTCAATGGGGCAAAAATATCTTTTGAGCCAAAATAATGAGCGTAACCTGAATATGTATACTCATTGTAATGGTGCGTGCATAACCGTGCAACTTGGACCGTCCATTATGTTTGCAATGGTTAACCGGACCAGTAGAAAATTATATGTTTTGTATTTGTGTAATATTTAAAGAAACAAATTCAATGACCTTATTCTATAAAAGAAATCCATGGGGTAATTGACTACACATTTTAGATGGTGGAGTATTGATCCCAAATAAAACAAATTATATAACTGAGAATTCAAAAATAAAGAATATAAATATCCAGTATGCAAATAATTTACATGCATTGGGCTTTCAGTTTTTTCAATGTTTGTTTTTTCACCGAATAGTTAGCCCTAAACTGGATTTTCAACCGAAATCACTTCACTACCAGATTGTAACAGCCACGTTTTGGACTGTGTTCGCGATTAATGGCCTCGGGAAATTTTCAGCGAAATTTTATAATTTCTTTATTGTTCACAAAAATTGTGAAAGGTGTTTTAGACTATGAAAAATGGTTAATAAAATTTTATTGGGGCCCAAAATATCATAATCTTGGTGTTGGGAAATTTTAATGATTTTTAGGAAATTTTCCCAAATTTCTACGATTTATTTTTACAATTTTTCAATTTTTCAATTTTTCAATTTTTCGGAATTAAAATAGTATTATTTTATTAATTTCCCGAACCGGCCAGCAAACCAGCCGGTCCAACCGCGCAAATCGGGCGGTCCGACCGGGTCGAACAGGCTGCACGTGCCATGCACGCGCTCGGCCCTCCCCTCTCTCCTTCTCTCTCCTCTCTGCAGCATTTTGCTGAGCAATTGGCCGGCACTGTTCAACCATACAAACCGTCGCCTCAACTGTCGCCTCGCCACTACCACCACCCACCGCCTGTCCTGGAAGGATGGCCAGAGGGGTCTGCAGCCAATGGGAGGTTGTCGCATGGCGTCGGTGAGCTGATTTTCAGCTCAGCCCCAACCACTCCACTGCGGATAAACTGAGCTCCCCACCCAACTTTCGACTCACATTACTCCCAGCTCAAAACTCCTCTCCTCTCGCCGTTGGTGCCGTTGGGAAGCCTGCAACACCGTCTTCAAAATGCCACCCACCGCCGCCTTTGGTTTGGCTGGAGACATCGCTGGCAACCCCCACAAGAGGGCTTCACAATTCGGCTTTTCTGGGTTTTCCAGAAAAATCCGCGACCTTCAAATGGTGAGATCTCTCAATCTCGAGCACTTGAGCTCAAACCAACCCCACCAATCGATTCCTAAGAGCCTCTAAACCTTGGTTTTGACTCTTGTTGGGTTCGATTTGGTCTAGGTTCGCGAGAGATCGACTGGGTTTGAGACGAGCTCAAACCCTAGCTCGACGAGCTCATTTGATTTGGTCTGAAACTCGCAGATTGGAGCTCGATTCCCTAACCCCTTCCCTGGAACCTAGTTTCGAGCCGTCGACTTCACGGCCGGAGTTCTTGCAACTCCGACCACCTCATCCCTCACGACTACCGCTGTTCAACTCGTCGTCTTGCCAGCTTTCGATTTTGATCAGTCTCGAGCTTCGGTTTGGTCGGAACACAGAGAACAATGGCAAGACTCGACAACCCTTGACGATTCGACTCGCGACCCATGTCTGAGGCGGGTCTACTCGAGCTCGCCGGAGAAGGCGGCCGTCACCGGAGGCCTAGTCAGCCAGCCAGGCAGCTAGGCCCAGCAACCCGACCCAGTAGCCGACCCAGCCCGATCCAGGTGGGCCGAGAAAGGAAAGAAGAAAAGAAAAAGAAATGAAATGAAATGAAATGAAAAAGAAAGGAAAAGAAAGAAAAGAAAAAGAAAGGAGAAGAAAAAGAAAGAAAATAAAAAGAAAGGAAAAGGAAAAAAAGAAAGAAAAGAAAAGAAAAGGAGGAAAAAAGTTATTTTCTCCTGTCCTTTAGCAGGTGCTTGGAACAGCAGGGTTGAGGCCAAGAAACTCACAAGTAAGTGGGCTATAACCCTTTATTAGACGCATTTACTACTTTAGTATATTTGCTAGAAATTTCTAGGAATGCTAGAATTAGCTAGGACTCGATTGATTGACTGATTGGACAATCGGATAGAATGGTAGGGTTGGCTGGCACGAGATAAATCGTGTTGGGACCTTGTTTGATGTGAGGGGTGCTGCAAGGCCGGATTTGGTATGACGGAAGTGGCAGGGGCACGGAAATTGAGAAAGTTGAAAAATTCAACTTTGGTGTAGTAAAGGAACGAGTGAAAAGGGAAGGCTCATCGTGGTACCTGTTACTATTTATTTACCTCTCTTAGTCATTAGTAGTGTGATTAATTTATTAATTTCGCAAATTAACCATCAATCGTACTATTTAATTATTAGTCATGCAACTTATTTATTAATTGTATCGTTTAATTATCAGTCATGCATTTTATTTATTTATTACATGGTTTAATTACTAGGCACACGGTTTGTTCGTTAACGGAGCAATTTAATTATCAGTTATGCTATTTATTTATTAATCACATATTTAATTATTAGTGGTGAAATTTTAGTTACGAAATGGGTTCCTCAGTCTTTTATTCGCAAGAACCCCTATTCATATTTGGTTGATTACCGTTTGGCTGTGCTTACCATTCGCGGGCGCGGGAGACCCTATTAGGTAATTGGTTTCTAGAATAGAAGTGCAATAGTGTCGGAACTTGGAATGGGTGAGGGATTAAGTGAGATGTCCTCGAGCTAAGGTTAACTAACCCCACCTAAGTAGAGACCTGAGCGATGGGTGAGACGTTATAGGGACCCTAGGGTAGGGGTGTTCCTAATTTAGGGTTAGGGTTTATTCACTGAGATACACAGTATCTCACTCCACCACACCAATCATCCTAGGACCTAGCTATGGACCCAGAGGAGGAGCACTCAGACTTGGAGGACCCCTTAGAGGAGGAGGAGCTATTGGAGGAGGAACCTCTCGAGGAAGAGGACTGGGATCAGCTGGAGCATGAACCTCTGGAGGAGGAGGATCTGGAGCTGCTGGAGGAGGACTTCGAGTCGGAGGCTCCCCTTTACCTTGGATGAGGAAGCGGAAGACTTGGAGGAAGTAGGGATGATCTCTGAGCATCCCGTAGACGAAGGGTGCGTAGTAGATAGGGAGGTTTGGAAGAGCGGGTTGATTGTAGAGACGCAAGAGCAGACAAAGTGGATATGGAATTTCACGAGGCGGATTTGGGTTCCCCACCAGCACACAATGGAGTACACTGGCACCCCAAGAGGCAAGATGAACTATAACTCAGAACATTGCGGAGTGCCCTGAGGAGGATACGAGTCTGGACATGAAGACCTTGACGGAGCAGACGACTCAGAGGACGGAACCATCCTTGATCCGACACCCCGTTGCAGCCTACGTGAATACTTAGATTAGCTCCCCACCCCATAGGATAGTACTCGCTTCTACCTTCCTCGCTACTTTTGATTGTATAGCTCGCGGGAAGCGAAACCCTAGGCTTTTGGTTTTCCTCTAGGTTGGATTTTGCAACCAGGGGCCTTGTAGATGTGGTTTGAAGTTAATGTTAATGCAGGTGTTTTATGAACTTAATTCGGTTCCTCACTCTATGGTTGTTGTATTTTGGCGTGTTTGGTGATAGGGAAGTGGAATTTATGTATGGAGTTTTAAATTAAATTGGATCCTGAAAGTTAAGATTGGATATCGTCACGTATCCAAAGAAAGGAGGGCGTGACATCTTTCTCTTTAGATGAAAAATGTTTGATCAAATAGTCATCATATCATATTTGTAACAGCCGTGTTTCAGGCGGGGTTCACATTTAAGGCCTCGGGGAAGTTTTTGGGAAATTTTATAATTTCCTTTTTAATTTCGCGAAAATTTTGAAAGGCTCTTGAATTATTGAAATTAAATGTTGAAAATTGTATTTGAGTCCAAAATGTCAAAATCTTGGTGTTGGGAAATATTAAGGAATTATAGAAATTTTTCCTGAATTTTTAAGAATTATTAAAGCAATTTTTTCAATTTTCGGAAATTAAAATATTATTATTTTATTAAATTTCCGAACCGGCCAGCGAATCGGCTGGCCCAATTGCGTGAACCAATCGGACCGGATGGCACGCGCCGCGCACGCGCGCGGCTCTCCCCTTCTCTCTTTCTCTCTCCTTCTCTGCGGCATTGTCACGAGTAGCTGGAATGCGCTGTTCAATTGCTGCGACCATCGCCTCAACGGTCGAGTCGCCGTTGCCACCACCCACCGCCTGACCTGAGAGGATGGCCGGAGTGGACGGCAGCCAGTGGGAGGCCGCCGCGCGGCGTCAGCGAGCTAATTTTCAGCTCACCCCCAACCACCCCCACTCGGATAAATTGAGCTCCTCCCCCCACTTTCGACTCACTTTTCTCTCAGCTCGGACCTCCTCTCGCCTCACTGTTGGTGTCATTGGGAAGCCCGCAACGCCATCTTCATGACGCCATCCACCGCCGCCCTCGGTTCCGCCAGAGTCGTCGCCGGCAGCCCTCGAAAGGAGGCCTCATGGTTAGGGTTTTCTGGAAATTTTTCCAGAAAACCGCGGCGATAGGTCGAAAACCGCAGCCAAACTCCGGTGAGTTCTTCCCCTTCCCGAGCTCCTTAGCTCGATTGGTTACCACCAATCGATTCCTTGACATCCTTACATTCTGTTTACGACCTTTTTTTCTTTCGATTTGGTCTAGCAAAGCGACCCGACCCGGGACCAGCCCAGGCCAAGCAGCTCGGCCTAGCGAGCCAGGCCCAACCGCAAGGCCCAGCAGCCAGCCCAGCCCAGCCCAAGCATCCCGCAAGGAAAAGAAAAAAAGGTTATTTTTCCTTGGCCTATAGTAAGTTCCTGAAGCAGCTAGGAGGTAGCCAAGAGACTCACAAGTGAGTGGGCTCTAAACCCTTATTAGGCACATTTACTACTTTAGTAGAAAATAGCTAGCATGGCTAGAATGGCTAGGATTCCTAGAATTTAAGACTTGAGTGATTGATTGCTTGATTGATTGATTAGTCGGATAGAACGGTTAGTTTGGCTGACATTAATTTAATCCGCGACAGGACTCGCGTGATGCGAGAGGTATCTCGGGGCCATTAATTGGCGTGTTGAATTGCCAAAGGTGCGGATTTTGTGAAAGTTGAGAAAATTCAACTTTGGTGTGATTCTGGTTTCGGTGCGAATGAGGGGGCTCGTCAGGGACGGCCACGTACCTCATAGAGAGTTAGTTCGATTAATTATCCCTGTCGATATTTATTTACATAGTTAATTTCAATTAAATATGTTATTTAATTACTGGTTGTGCAATTTAGTTATTAATTACGATTATTTAAATTACTAGTCTCGCATTTAAATTACTTTAGCTGTTAAATTATTTAGTGATCGTGCATTTGATTATTATTAGTTTAATTTTAATTACTTATTGTTTAGTTGTTTATTATTAATCGCTTAATTGAATTAGTTGAATGATACGAGGCAACTTCGACTGAGGAGCAAGGTGCGATAGAATCCCTTAGCTGCATTGTTGTTTCGAACTGGCTATCCTTAGTATCCGAGAGTTGGGGAAACCTACAGGGTAGTCTAGCCTGATTTAGCTACGTAGTGCTACCAGAACTCAAGGAGAAGCAAGGAATTAGGGTTCGTTCCCTAGTTAATTACGACTAACTATCCCTTTAGAGACAGAGAGTTGGGGAGGGACGCCATAGGGACCCTAGGGCAAGGATGTTCCTAATCTAGGGTTTGTTCACTGAAATACCAAGTATCTCACTCCACCACCCCCACCATCCTAGGACCCAACTATGGACCCGGAAGAGAAACTCTCAGACTTGGAGGACCCTCTCGAGGAGGAGGACCCCTAGGAAGAGGAGTTGTTGAAGCAGGAACCTCTCGAGGAGGAGGAGGATTGGGATCAGCTACCGCTGGAACCTTTGGAGAAGGCGAATCTGGAGGAGGACCCGGACCCGGAGGCTCCCTTTAGCTCGGACGAAGAGGCAAAAGATCTGGAGGAAGAGATAGGGATGGTCCCTGACCACCCTGCGGTTTGATCGTGGAGACCCAGGAGCAAACCGAGTGGATATGGAACATCCCCAAGCAAATATGGATTCCTCACACGCACACAGTGGAGTACGTCAATCCTCCAAGAGGCGAGATGAGCCACAACTCAAAGCAGTGTGGAGTGCCTTGGAGAAGATACGAGTCTAGATATGATGATCCCGATGGAGCAGACGACTCGGAAGACGAAACTGTCCTAAATCCTAAACCCCGTTTTAGCTTAAGGGAGTACCTAGATTCACTCCCTACTCCGTAGGGTAGTACCCCTTCCTACTTTACCCGCGATTTTTTATTGTATAGCTGTGCGAAGGAGCGCAACCTAGGCTTTTGAACTTTCTTCCAGGTCGGATTTCTTTTGTAATTAGGGTTGGTGCAGACTCATTTTGAATCTGATGTGTAATGAAGTATCTTGTGGATTCTATCTTGGTCCCTCATCTTTTAGCAACTGTGATTTGATTTTAATGACGAAGTTAGGATGGGAGTTGAGTTGATAATTGGATCCTAAAAGTATAGTTATGAGACCGCGAAAACGGGACGCGACAATATTATAGTTTCACAACCTATTAATATGCCCAAAGATTGCCACTAAAGAGCTTACAATTCTCAATTTTCGTTGGTGAGACAGGTTATCCCTAGTGCCGTTGTCATCAGATATTGCATTCACATGATCTTCTAGACTTCGATACTGACTAACGATGCAACGTGTTAGAGATAAAATAGAATCATGTACTTACGCATTTGTTTAGGAATAAACAAAAGGTTAGTAGAATTATCTGTTTAAGAAATCTGTGTTATTTTAAATAGTTATAAACTTTAAAATCATATGGGTTCACACATCTTATAACATTTACTCCAGAAGGCTTTATTTTGTATTGGTGTTGTAAACTCGTATAGAATGAAAAATATTTACAAAAGTATAATAGTGTGATAGAAGATTACTCAAACAAATAAAAGAAAATCACTTTGAAATGCAATGCATGAATTAAATGAAGATGAATTTTAATTTCGTTTTATGGTTATTTGAATCTTCATCGTTATAATTTCTAGGTTTCTTTTTGTTTCTTCCCCTTTTACCCACTTTGGCAAAATCTTGTTAGCTGTAGGAGTCCCAGTCCGTATGATTCGCAGCAAGTCCCAACAAGTGGGATCTGATTTATCAAGGAAATGGCGCAATCAGCTCCTTTCCTCGTTACCAGTAGAGTGGCGCTAATTCGATGACAGTCGTCGACATCATGGGCACGCTTGAAGTCGCTTGATTGCCGGTACAGTTGGCGAGGATAATTCCAAGGACACAGACAAAGGGCACTGAACTTTTGTGCCTAATTTAATTGAGGAAAATCACAAGTTACTTGAAATTTGCAAATTATTATTTTTTTCAACATGATGACGAACGCATGCATCCTTCAAGCCCCCGACCGAAGCAGCCGCAGCACCCGGCCGAGTCCATTAATGCTCCAAGGTCAAGCCCCGCGTTCATGTGTTCCCTTTTGCCTCGTCCCTTTGTCTTCCCTCAAGGTCGGCCATGTCAGATGCCTCTAACGTCAAGTCAAGCTTGCTAGATCCAACGTCGTGCCATCACTACCGAACTGAAAGCAGCGAGGGTAGAGGGACAAGTTAAGGGAGATGGGTGTTGTGACCCAAGAATGGTGCAAATGGAGGGAGGGACAAGCTCACCGAGGGTGGATGTTGACAGGTGGTGATCGTAAACGACACCACAAAGGAAGGGTTGAGCTTGGGTTGGATAGGATTTTGGTTAGGGATAAAAGCACAAGTAAGTCCCTAAATTTTGGCTAAAGATATAATATAGTTTTTGAACTTTTAATTTATTCAATATAGTTTCTAAACTTTAATCTCAATATGTAGTGCGGTTCCTAAACTTTTAATTTATTAAATGTAATTTTTGGACTTTTGGTGCATGTTCAACTTAGTCTCTAAATTATATGAAATAATTCAATATTATCCCCCCATTAATTCAAGTTTAGCAATAACATTGCCCTACTTTATCAAGATGTTACACAAAGTTACTTAAAAAAAACAGATTTACTTTATACAAGGTAGTAAGTTTTTCAAAGAATTTATTAGAATTAGGAACGTTGATAAAAAGAAGTTAGCAGTCATTTGATTTCTTACCGGCAATTTATAAATACTTTATGAATTATCAAATAATGCTAATAGTCATTTTTACTTAAACTTGCAGGATAATATTTATTCATTCTTATGAAGTTAATTTTACTACTCATTACTTTGAGTATAATTCGATATATTTATGATGGTTATGACTACTTTTGAAATATTCTTCTCTAAAAATTTCTTGGAAGCAATAAAAAATGAAAACCTCTCTTCATCTCATAGTTGTCGTACATGTTCTATTTCACTGCACAAATATAATATCACAATAGAATGAGATTTCAACAAAAATTCATTTAAATTTTACTTCCCTTGGAAAAAAATTAATCTCATAATTTTCTTTAGAAAATAAAATAACTCTGCTAATTAAACTTGATGCATTTAAGGTTCAAAAGCATTATATATTATATTAGATGGCAATAGAATCAATAAAAAAATCATATAAAATATTATTTTTTAAACTTTCTAAAGCCAAAAAAAAACTTTCCAAAGCTCTATATCCAAAAAAAAAAAAAACGTCCTTCTTTTCATCTCCCACGTTCGACGGGTCACATCTTTTTTTGAGTCAAACATTTCCCTCCCTGCAGAACCAACTTCAGTTGTTTGTCGTAGTCTGCGTCCCTGTCTCCCCAGCCCATCTTATTCGTCGTCTCTGTTTCGTTCTTTTACTATTTTCACGCAAAGTCTGATGATACAAATAATATTTCTCCAGAGCACAACGGGGTTTATTTGTGCTTGAACTCTTCCATCAAGGTAACCTGGAGCTGGAAGTGCCGAGAGGACATTCCCCACGGATAGTTGGTAGGATCGGATCTTCCAAATGTTAACGACACAATCCGAGGAAGATTCCCCTCGCCGATCCATTTCGATGGCTCAGATTAAATCTTATCGTCCCTCGTTTTCTTAACAAGGAAAGAAAGGAGACAAAGAGGAAAGAACACATTGTCGGTGGCGATCCCTTAGCGTCCGCGCTTCAAGCGACGAGTCGTTTGATACGCTTGTACGTTTCCCTTCTGTCGTTGTCTACGTCGTTTCGCGTTTGTCTCTCGTCAAGTCCACAACATTCGATGCGCGCATGGCCAGACAGACCGATTGTCCCCATCTGGGTGGAAGCGGTCTACTTGCTGCCCGTTCACATCTCGTGCTTCCTAGTTGTCTTCTATCTTTTCCTTCTTTCTCTTTTAGTTAGAACGCATGAATAGATATCTAGGTTATCTGATATATCATATACGTGACTCGGAAATCTATGGTAATTAAAGAAAACCTAAAAGAGGGCCTTTATAAAACTTAGAGCTTTCATGCAAAGTAGGCATTTAGGATGCATTTTAACTTTTCGTGCTTTGCTCATTGGAATCATTAACAAAGTTTTATACTAATTTTACCCAATACGACTCAAGTTGGTTTTAGATATGCTTTGACCAAATGTTTATCATGACCGAGCCATTTTATTCCTGGCGCGCTTATGCACGGCCATGTAAATTTGTGTGTTTAGGAAAAATTGGAAAAGGATTACTGGAATTGACGTTTTATGAAAGGGGAAAAGGTTTGGTATAATCAAGTCCCCTAACCTGAAATTTCTTGTTCGCAAAAGTAAACCGGCCTCCCATGTAGTCGACTCTTAATAGCCTAGAATAGGACAAGAAATCCAGTCGTGGTCAATTGGGTTTTGAAGTTCCCATGTGAAGAGTAAGTGCCACCTCACGAGAGGGCTATATGCATCTGGCTAGCAATTTTTCTAGCCCTTCGAGGTTTGTCTCGAGAGGATCGCGATGGTTTCGTGACATAATTTTGACAGTCAAATCTAGCGTAAAGGGCTTATTCAAATCAGCGTGTTTTCAAAAAGAATGTCCATGAGACCAACAAATATGAAAAATTATACCTTTTTCAACTACACTCATAATATTCAATAAGAGCATAAAAAGTGTATTGCAAGAGAACAACCTCTTCAGCTCGGTCCGCCTCATGGAAAATCAATCCTTTAAAAAATATTTTCATAAAAATAATTGATTGTATCACCTAAGCAAATGAATGAACAAAAAATATTTTATTATCCACGAAAATATTTGGGCATATAAATTGTTTTTTTTTGTAAAGGTCAGAATTTGTATTACTTTGCCAAATGGATTATATAATAAAGAAGGAACCCGGCACTACAAAACTCATACTCATGATGACATTAGACAATGTCAATTAAGAGTAAAAGGGCGTCATGGTTAGTACTTTAAAATAAAGTAGAAAAGGCCGAATATATATGGCCAATTAAAATAAACCTACATAGACTGGCCCTCAATTGCAAAAATAGGGGTGTCCAACTCTCAGCTAAGCTGCATACGTCTATTCCTGGAGTTATCTGCCACTTGCTTAAAGGTGAAGGTCTTATCTCTAACAATCTTTTGAAGCTGCAACTTCATAACCGGCACGAAAAACTCCTAATTGCGGAAAATAGCATTGTTCCTAACTTTCCATATCAAATGGCAAAGGGGCCCTAATGCAAACCGAGATTGACTTTGGCGAAAGCACTTCCCAGAGATGCACCTAATAGCCTAGTTAATCATTTCCACCCATGGTCTATTCTGCCGCGCAATGTTGCATTTAGCAGCCCAAAACAAACGCCAGTTCATCAGTAATTCGGCATCCAAAATATAGATGATCAATCGAGTTTGGTTTATAGTTAAAAAAATACATTTGGCATTTGAGATTCTTCGACATGATATCAACAATACATGAGTGAGTAGTCTGTTGCAGGTCATCAACCACAGGTGGAATTGGTGACGTGGAATGATAGCACTATCCCATATGAAGGAGTGCCAATATACAATATGATTTGTTGGCCGAAAAATATTTCATGCTGAGCCCATCGAGAACATACTTGAGGAATGACCCAGCCACCTAAAGCGATTTGAGTATTCATGTAGGGTGGGAAGGGGCTCCTCCCAAGATGTCGTAGTATCCAATACGTGGGACCACTGATTCTCATTCAGCCTTAGATCTACCACCGAAGCTTCTCTAGGGAGACCAGACCAGTATATGTCTCTATCCAAGAATAGAAGATGTAAAAGGCCCCTTGTGTGCCAAGAATGAAACCATAGAGACACAGACTTGCCATCTCCAATTCGCCACTCGAATAAGTGATGCACTTCTTGACTAAGATCCAAAATTTTCTTCCAAGATCACGAATAAAGATTCTTAAGGAAAGTGGAGTGGATCCATTTACACCATAAATATTCTCTATCTATAAAGAGGATCCAAATGTGTTTTGTCATCAAAGCTTTATTACTCTCCTTAAGCCTTCGAATACCCAAGCCTCCTTCCTCCTTAGGAAGATAGACTTTCCTCCAAGCCACCTTAGCCCCGCCTATCCAAAGGTCTATTCCTTTCCAGAGAAATTGACAAAGGATCTGCTCAATTTGATCCAACACCGATCTAGGTAATACAAAAATGTGCGTCCAATATACTTGAATGGCATGTAGGACTGACCTTATAAGTTGCAGGTGGCTCGCAAAAGAAAGGAGTCGCTGTGTCCACGTCCGCACTTTCGCCGTAATTACATTCACCCGTGACGTACAATCGGCCTTGCTTAGTCTAGATGCCACAATGGGTATACCCAAGTAACGAAAAGGAACGTTGCCTTCCCAAAATCCCAACATTGCCATAATGGAGTTCCGAAGGGTGTGAGATCCTCCTGAAATGAAAACTTCACTCTTGCTCATGTTAGGTTCCAGACCACTCCACTTTGAGAAAGTCGTGATCGCATTCTTAAGAAGAGATATAGACGCCACATTTGCTTCACTGAATAAAAGCACATCATCTGTGAAGAATAAATGGGTCAACCAAATAGGTGTGCTGGGCATATAAATTGTTATTGATGATAAAAAATACTTTTCGATGGATAATTATTTTAAGCAATACAAACAATCAATTTAAAAAAGTTATTTATTTTTCGCGAAATAAATGAAGAATGAAGTTTCGGTGGCAATTAAGATTACGTGGCCAACTCTTGATCAACTTCGTTGGCTCACATTAGTCATACCACGAAAAAGGTAACAAGATTGATATAAGAAAGCATATTAATAAAGAAATATGAATGTGAAGTGTTGATTCGGGTTTCATTTCATTTGCAATTAGTCATCCACTAGTGCATCGTGTAAATTACTTAAAATAATATACTGTAAAATGCAATGTAAGCAAACTTTTTGCATCCAAAAAATGTATTTAGTTCTAGCACACTATTAAGGAAAATAATTGTATTATGTCAACATAAAGAAACTATACTACGCTAATTTTATGCCAACCCAAAGAAAAAACTAAAAATACAGTTGATCAAAGTTGATTTTAAAATTTTCCGGGGAAAATAAGATGGACATGAAATCCATGTAATTATAAGAATGTGAACATGTTAAAAATAAACATCGTTGGTCTTCAAATTTTTAGAATTTTGTATAGTGATAAGAATCACCATATCTATTTTTATCGCATATAGTCAAAATGGGAGTTGAAAAATTGTTTCCTTGTGCATCCGTCGCATGATACTTCACTTTATCAATGTTATTACCACATAACAAGACACGAACACAGTTTTGTCGCATGATTCATTCAATAAGCTTTTAGTTCATTCGATGTGTTATCTTCAAATTTCTATCTGTTTTTGAACTTGAAATTTGGAAATGGATAAAAGGGAAGTATACATCCTAGTTTTATCTCTTATTGAGTTCAAATTGTAAAGAGATATCTTAAAGTATGCTGTTAACTGGTATGATTTGTTCTTAATGAAATCTCTCATCTCTAAATAAGTTCCTCAATGATACAGTTTAACTTAAATGATATAACTATTGACAAAGCAAAATCTCCTTATTCAAGAAAAGAATAAAACAAACTAGATTTAAAAATTTAAACAAATAAAGAAAATTGTGCTATAAAAACTAAACAAAAGTAGAACAAACTAAAGAAACTACTTATTAACCAAAACAAAGAAGAAGAAAAAAACTTGTAAGTTTAAAATAGTTAGACCCAACCTAACTTGTAAAATATTTGAGATAAGCTAGAAATATCAAGATTTGTCTAGTAAAATAGCTTACTCCGAACTGTGAAAATGTGCAAATTTTTATCTTAATTAATATGCCCATTTAAATACCCAGCTGAAAAATTATCACCTGACGCTTCATCTAGCACTATCAGAATCATTTTTTTTTATCAAATACCAGAAAATATACCGATTATATATATTATACTAGGATATTATCTCGGATTTTATGTTACTTTCAGATAATACACATTTGTAAATGATTTCAGTGGTTCTCAAAATTTATCCCGACAATAACTTGGTCAGAAATTTACCTAGAATCATTCATCCTTTTAACCTATTTGCAACAGAAAGATGTCATCCGATCATGCCATACCTAATTGCTCATGAGGATTATTGACTACACATTAAATTTTATAATTTTTCTTATTCAGTGCAACAATTTGTTTTTCCCACGGCAAGTTGTTTCTGCTTTGGTTTGCGGAAGAATCTAGTGGTTCACAATTCCCAGAACAAGTGAAAAAGATGGTAATGCATGTGTGCAAGCGTCACTGCATGTATGCATGTGAGCATAAGAGAGAGAGAGAGAGAGAGAGAGAGAGAGAGAGAGAGAGAGAGAGAGAATTTCAATTTGCACTATAAAATCGGCCGAAGGGAGCTTGCATTGTGACTTCGTAGAGCTCTTTCTCTGGTTTGATTTTGGGGCGTTGGCAAATTTTAGTAAGATGATGATGCAATTTGGCCAACTCAAGAGCAAGCCATTCCCACCTTTTCCTCCTCCTTTAATATATCCAAGCTTCCTAAACAAGAGAAAATCACCATGTCAATTGCAATCTCCTCCCATCTCTCTGCCCTCTTTCTTTTTACTCCACTTCTCTTCTTTCAAACATAGCATTCCTCGCTGGATTCACGATGTATTATCAGCTATAAACAGGCCGACAGGCCGACACGTGCAACTTCGTGAGCCATCTCCACGATGCTTTTGAGGGGAACAAGATAAAGGCCTTCGTTGACCTCAGTTTGGAAAGAGGAGTAGAGATTGCACCAGAAATCGTGAGGTGATCGAGCAGTCTAGGAGCGCCATTTTTGTCATTTCTCAGACCTTCGCCTCCTCGCCGTGGTGCCTGAACGAGCTGGTTAAGATCCTCGAGTGCAAGGAAAAGAAAGGCCAGCTAGTGTTCCTGATTTTCGGGGACGTTGACCCCAGAGAGATGCGCGAGCAGTCCGGACTATTCTTGCTGATTGGCCAAAGCGAGAAGGGATTCGGGCAGGAGAATTCCGACAAGGTCTGGACGTGGAGAGATGCTATCCATAAAGCTGGCAATCTCACCGGTTGGCCTCTCGGAAACAAGTAGTAACTTCCTCTCTTCCTTGAATATTCTCTTGAGAAGGTTCCCAAAGGAAATAATTGTCTTGTTTATGAAGCAACAAAACTGGCTCTTAAAGCCCAATCTTTTGGTCCACGGGCAGTAAGAATATCTGGAAATGTTTGGAATCCTTTTGCGAAATTAAATAAGATATGCAATTAAGCTAAACCAAAGCGTTTAGTTGACCAAGAAGGGCAACTTCTTCATTTCTTTTTTGTCAAAAATTAAGTGTTTATTAAATAAACTAAGATAATTCTAATGTTAAAACCTAATTTTCTACGCAAGGCCAACTTTTCTGAACAATTTTTAATTTCTCAATTTTCAGATTTTGTAAGTGTATTTATATAATTTATTAATAAGATATTATATATTATAATATACATAAAAAGGATCTAGGTCAAGTTCAAGCCTAATACGAATGCAAGGCCTGAGCTCAGGGACACGAAGTCGAAAATCGGGCCCTGCCCTCAAGGCTCGAATCAAAGACCTAGGCTCCACAAAATTAGGCCTAGTCCACAAACGGAAAAGAAAGCTAAACAACAACAAAAAAAGGGTTTGGCCCACCCCCAACAATGGCCAACCCAAGGCTGAACTCAGCCAGCTCAGCTCTCTCTCATGCCTCTCCGCCCCTAGCACTGCTCATGGCCCTACGGCCTCGATAGAGGCCACCGTCACTCGCCTCGACCTGACCGAGTAAGAGCGTCGCCACAACCGACTTGGCCGAGCACCCAATCGGTCTCCTTTCCTCCACGCTTGGCTAAGATTCGACTCTGCTACTCCTTGGCCTGACCTCACAAGAACTCCGGTGACCCTGGGCAACCCAAGTAAGGAAACACCCAAACAACACCCAAGAACTCAAGAGGTAAGCCAGATTTAGAGAAGGAAAACTAGGGATCCTACTTAACCATTCCAATAAAAACTTGGTGGATGTCGACTGGAAAAGCAAAACGAAGCCGATTGGAGCTCAAACGGGCACCGACGAACAACACAACCAAGCGCCACGGTGACGGGAAAGGTTTGCTGACGCTCGAAATCGAGGGTTAAAGAGTATTGGTGAGTCTTGGTCCTGGTTAGCCAAGACAAGGTAAACAGGGAACAAATATGTGGCCTTGGTGGGGGCGACCTAGATAGATTGGACCACGTTCGGTCGTATGGCGTGCCTTCGATCCTAGAAAAACCAAGCAAAAACAGAAAATCCGAGACTTACTGGAAATTCGGTGTGGAGGGAAAAGGGATTTGCAAGCTCAAGTGCGTCCAATGGGACTCGAGCATGGCCAAGCTACGAGAAGCCTCCTCACTCTCAACTTTGCTCTCTTGGCTTTCCTTCCATCTCGCTCATTGTCTTCCTCTCTATCTCACCTTCTGTCTCGTGTTCTTCCCTCTGCATCCTTCTTTTGTTTTTAGCCCCCCGTCTCTTCTCCTTTTATTCTTCATGTCTTCCTCTAACCCTTTCCCCTGTCGAACCTCCTCTGCTCCTTTCTTCAATCCCTATTGTGTGCCCCTGTCCCTCTCTGCTTTCCCTTAGTTTCCGTTCTGTAGCCTCTGCAGGTGTGTTGTGTCCCGTTTGTGCACTGTGGAAGCAGTGAAGAAGGAAGAGAGATGGGGGCCAAGCTTGAAGAAGGGAGAGGGAGATGGAAGAAGGGCCGAAAAATGGACCAAGCGAGAGCTGCATTTGTAGGGGGGAAGGGCGCACCTTAGTCTAATAGTGTTGGTTAGGTTTGAATACAAGGGAAGTGCAGCACCACAATATCACCTTTTATGATCCAAATCAGTCACGTTATGCAAGTTATTAAATTTCTTTACTTTTTTTTTCAATACAAGGGAAGTGCATTTTTGTAAATGTTGAGAAAAGGTGCTTGTTTTTTACTAGATGGAGAATATTTATATATATATATATATAATGTGGAATTCTATGAAAGGTAATTTTTTTAAAAAATTTGAAGAAACTATATTAAGCATTGTTAGACCTATAAATGCCTAAATATAACAAGTCTATCTTAAGATATTAGAACTAAGAATAAAAGGTACAAAACTAAAAAAAAAAGTGTTAATTTCCTAGAGATGACATGGTCACTTTATTATTCAAAACTTATTAAACTAGAAGCAAATGTAGTAATTTATATATATAAAGCTTTTTAAGCTTAAAAAAACTAAAATCATTGCGCGGGAACTATCACCAAGTTGAAAATGAAAATATCTAACTAAAAACCTTACAAAGACCATATTTTCGAATACTATTCTTCACGCCCTAATTATTTTTTCGATATATAAGGATATGCATACATAGATATAAACAGGCAAACAAATGAAATAGGCTGACGTGTACTAGGTATTAGGTGAGAGGACCGTAGTATTCTTTTTTTACTCCCCAAACTAAAAGAGAAGATAGTTTAATAAACATGGAAAAATACCTCCAACTGCACTAATCTTCGGGATTAACATTCAATATGATTAACTAAAAATTGATTCTCTACCTATATCGAAACTTGAAAAATGATCTGTAATTAGTTAAAATTCTAATAGATTCTTTCATAAAATGACTATTTTCAAAGAGGTCATATTTTTCAGATGTCGTGTTTTCCTTCAATTAATCTCTTAATTAATGGATTACCAGCATGTACATTATTCAGATTAAAATTTAGCTTATTTACATGTGGTTGATGTTTCATAATTTGTAATCCACCAATTAGAATTATGATTATGGGAAGTTTTCTTGGACCAAACATGAAAAAAAAATACAGAATCTTTCTCAATGCACTAAAACATCAAATAGCCAATTTGAAAACGACAGCACCTCTTCTCTTATTATCGAACTTCTGAAAACTAATAAGAAGATGGTGGTCGTATTTTTTATAGAAGGACTAATACGAAGGAAAAAGAGTATAAAGGTCGAAGATTAAGTTTCATTGAAAAAAAATATATCTAAGGACTTGATTGAACAAATTGTAAAAGTTTAGAGATATGTAGTAGCCTTATCAAACAAAATTAAAATTATTTCCATCTTCTTATATTTACAAATGATCTAGCCCAACATGTTTCAAATATATTTATTGTTAACTCTCTCGAATCAATCTCCTTTTTTTGAAAATAAAAAAGGGTAGGGAACGAAACCCTAGGAAGTTTTATTCGTGATGTGAAATTAAACGTTGTTGATATACCCTTGTCTCTGCAACATCATTAAAATGGAAGGAATGACTATTATTGCGCAAAGCCCAGTCCATCGACACATACAAAAGCTGAGCATCCTATTGCACTTTGGGCTCTTGAGAGAAGAACCGATCGACAGAGGGAAGCGTGACTGAGATAAGCAAGAGATATGGTGTGGCTTAAGTAACCCAAACGGACTAATACAACCAAACCTCCCTAATATTAAGAGCACGAGTTTCAGAACCCGCAAGACCAAATCAAGAAGAAGATAACAGGAACCACGACGGACAATTGATCAAGGAAGTTACGACAACGGGCGGTTCGAGAATCGCAAGAGTGGTAAAAATAGGTTTAATGACAGAGGCCACTCGAGCAACACAGATAGGTGCTTTCAGAAGCTGAAACCATGGTAACAGGATGCTGTTGGAGGCATCACCTTGGGGTTTCGCTGGCGGTGCGAGATGTCGGAAACCTAAAGCTTCGGTGAGACCTAAAACCTCCTGTTTTCTTTGGCAGCTATCGGATCCCAGTTAAGCGAGCGGATTTACATTTCTCATTGGTATCTCTCCACAGTGAAACCTCTAGTTGTTTGGTGAAATATCACACGAACTCTTGGGAACTCAGGCTACTCGCATCATACGAACCGGTATATCCCTCGACAAGTCTAGAAATTTTTCTCAGTGAGGGCAAAGTTAATTCGAGAATTACTCTATAATAGTAACATAATGCTCTTACCTTTCCGGGACCACGACGATTATTAAATTGATGTAGGTTTTGTTTGTCTGCTGGAGCTACTTGTCTATAAATTTTGCAGGAATTTATAACTTTGTCGGCTCTTGGGGGGGCAAATTGAAATGAAAACGAAAACATCTACAATGGACTCAAATGCGCATCTTGTGAGGATTTTTCGATGGGGGCAAAAGTTCTTTCTCGAGCCAAGAAAACCTGTCTTTTTACGGGATCGGAGGCGGACAGCGATCGAGATCTCCACGAGGTAATTGTGGAAGTGTACACCAGCTAGTGATGGTATCACAGGAAGTCCTTCTGGCATGATGATCTTTCATTGTTCTTTCATGGCGTCGTGCTACCTTCCCGCTTTGGTTCTTGTAGTCTTTCCAGGAAAATTCCCATGATGCTGATAGGATCGGATCTTCAGAATGCGAAGTCACGCTCATCCGATGAAGATTCCTCCTCCGTTGGACCCAATTCAATGGCTCACATCAAACCTCTCTTTCTTTTTTTCGCTTTCTTCATTACCAAAAGGAGACGACATCCCCCGGCTTTTTCTCATGACGGTTGGCACAAGGCAGTTGATCTTTGCACTGATGCCGAGGCTTGTGATTGCACCTTGTCGTTTCCCCTTTTATCATTTCCCCGTTTTTTAAAACTTTTACTTTCTAATGAAAAAAGAATACCTCTTAAACAACGAGATGTATCGTACATTTCTTCATGATATTAGTCATACATTAGCTGACAAGACCGAACACCACGCGATTATGACAATTCGCATAACTATGATTGAAGCTTATGAACGGTTTTTCGGCCATTGAGTGAAGTTGATCTAAATCAATTTGACTTGATCTAACTTATTGATTAATTGAGCTGTGCAGCTATATTAAGATTTGTTCAGTAGATTAGCTCGCAAAAGAATGGGAAAACGTCAATATCTAATTTTACCCAGTATGCCCATTTAGGCACCCAACAACACTATTATCAAATGATTTGGCCAAAAAATCTACTGTGATTCTTAACATATCAAGCATTATTGAAATTACTTAAATTTATTCATCCAATAAAAGTAAATATATAAATTACATATTCCTTTAAGATACTATACATACTTTAGATAACAAGACCAAATAATTGTATCATCCTAACTATTTATTTCAACTAAGTTTCCAGCGTAAAATCAAGATTCTTCACATATTGCGTCATATCAAATTGAACTAAGTCCGCCTTTCTTTCTATGCGGGTTGCCATAAAGTCCATCCATACTCTAGTTTTCAAGGCAAGATAGGCCGGGTTATCCAAGTTCATTTTTACCAAACCTAAATTCGAGTAGTATTTTAAATTTTGGCAGGTTTGCTTTTATCCAAGGCCACATAAACAGGCCTTTACATTTTTTTCACCAATCGACTTTGGATCATCTCGATATTTTGATTACTTTGTGATATAACTACAACTGTGTTTCTTTTTCCAATTGTTTAAGTCAAATTTCATGCTGATTCAATTAGCCCGGATCAAATCTATATAATTGAACGTTTGATCTATGTGTGCAAAGAAGAGATATTCCTCTCATAGTTCTCTCTTTGGATCTCTTCTTCCTCCAAATCTTTTTACTAAGTGAATTTTAATTTTGAGCAATCTATGCCGTTGAATATATTTCTCCTAGGAATCGCTTGATAAAAGCAAAAAATAAATGTTGAAAATACTGAACCTTAATTGTTGACAATTGTATTGACGAAAACAGAAGTAAGTGCTGTTTGATTTGACTGAAAATTATTAATTTAATGTATGTGGAATTGTTAAATCATTGATATGTTTTAGTAATATAAATAATAAGATTCTACTTGCCATCAATTTCTTTTTCTAATTATAAATTAATTATCACCCCTTCCTTAATTACCTCCATCAAGTGATTTTTCTACATAATTGAATCTTCAAAATCATTGTTAGTTATGATTACTAATATATAATCTTACAAGTAAGGACATCAAATGGGTGGGTTGGGTCAGGTTTGGGTCGTGTCAAATATGGGTCGGACCATATTTGACCCATTTAACCCGTTTTGACCCATATTCATGTAGTGTAAATATAATGACCCATACCCGACCCGGCCCATACTTGACACATACCCGACCCGACCCGTATTTCTAAAATACACTAATATTATCGAATTTTCACACCTACTTAAGCTATTCATATATATAAGCTACCTAGAATATACGGCTCAGTCCATGAACTCTCCGACCTGACAAAAAAAACATCGACGACGACTCGTGGCGAGCTCACGACGTCACGTAACTCACACTACGAGGGCATAAATGGTCCGACGCGACACGATGTGGCTCGATGCAACAGCGGCATTGTTTCAGTGAGTCTTCGACAGCAGTTCGGCGAAGGGAAAACAGAAGCACAGCCGGTGGTCCTTGCTAGTTAAGGAGCCGCCCACCGCGAGACTCCACACACATGAATGAGAGATGGAGGAGAGAGAGTCGGTCAAAGAAGAGAGAGAGAAAAGAGAGCTTCGGTAGGGAGAGAGAAAAGTCAGTGAATGGGGAAGGGAAAAAAGGTAAGAGAGAGATAGAAGATAGAAGAGAGAAAGGAGGAGTTGTTTGGCTGGGGGAGGGAAAGAGAGAAGAGAGAGGAGAGAGGAGATAGAAAAAATGGGGCTGTCATGCGCAGATTTTGGAGAGGGTTTCGTTCCTTTAAATTTGTTGTAAAAAGTGGGTTAAAATATGGGTCAGCAGACCCATATTTTAACTCTTTTTTTTGTTTTAATTTTTTATGACCTATTTTAACCCATTTTTAGAGAAAAGTGAGTTACCTAAATATTTTTAAACCTCTTAAAAGTGAGTTACAAAATGGGTCTATCACCCATTTTGACTCCCCTACTTACAAGGTCCTTTTTTTTTTTTATTTTCCACTATTATTGGGTTATCAAATAGGCCATTAGCGGTGATGATGATAAAATTATTCATCCTTTACTAAATAAAATTTATTTAAGCTAAAGGTCTGATGTAAGCCAATGGTTAATCCCAGATATTTTCTTTCTATTGGGCCTTCTTTATTTTTCGACAACGTGGTCGGTTCAAGGAACAAAGAGGTTAGTAATCCATAGCTTTGGTTTTCTAGTTGAATTTTAGGGATAGTTTTAGTTTACAATGGAATCTAAGATAATTTAAAGTTATGACTCCTCTATTTAGTTAGAATATGTCACGACCTCTCCGAAAGTGCACCACTTAGGGTTTGGATTACTAAGTTACTTAGTTCGAGCTCTCCCAAGCTCATATCTATTTGCAACTTAGGTAAGGTTCTTATCATGTAAAATTGATTTCATTGGAGTCGCCACTAATCAAGTTTTTGGTGGGTCCATTAGAAACCCAAGCAAAGTATCGGGAGATATAATTTACTCCTATGAACCAAAGACTATGGGTACAGGGTCTTGATTACGCTAGATTAATCTAACGTCTTTTCGGTACCTTTTCATTTATTTCAAAGAGAATGTTTTGCAGGCAGCTTGAATTGATATCAAATTTATTCCCTAACATGTATGGTGATCACATGAGTGCGCAAATATTTATTTAAATGCTCAATGAAATAAAACAATAAACAAAATTTGATCTAACAAAGTAAGTCAAAAGATGCTTTTTGAGGTTTTATTATCATCCAAACATGCAAGTTAACTATGTATGCATGAATGAAAATCTTAATTTTTTTGGGATTTTTACTTTTTATGCATGGACTTCATTAATATGTAATGCATATAATGAAAGGCTAACTCTAAAGGCAACTATGTCATGCCGCATACAATTATAAGTTAAATTATTCCTCATGGAATGTGAATTAATTAAACTAAGACATGTAATGTTCAAATGACATGCATATAATATTTTTTTTATTTTTTTATTTTTAAAAAAATCGAAATAAATAAATGCCTAAATTAAACTTGCCACTAGTCTATTGAGAGAACACTTTTTTTTTATTGAAATTAAATGAGCTAGTACTAACATGAACCTAAATCTAATATGACATGCATTAAGCGGCCCTAATTCTAATGCACATTTGACTTATTCTAACATGGCTAAAAAAATGCAATTTCTAATTAACATGCATGATCGATATGCAATTTTCCTAATTAGCGAAACTAATATGCAAACTACATGGCAATTATGTACCAAACTCTACATGACATGCGATTACGTGCGACTTTATGACATGCACATGAAATGGTGATGTAACATGACTTAGACCATAGACATGCATGTGATTTTTTGTATTTTCTTAATTCGAAATAAAATGGATATCCTAACTGTAGCATGCACACAAAGAACCCAGATTACTCAAATATGATACATTTTCAGACTTTTAGTAAATTCGGAATTAAAATACACACAAGATAAACTAGTGGCAACTGAAATCTATCTAATGCATGCAATGAAATCTACATGAATCTATTTTTTTGCATATTTTTTCCAAATATATTAAAGGAATTAAATCAACGTTAAGCATAGCAAAATATCACGAGCCATTATTTAGACTCAATCAAAAATCGGAAAAACAAATCGGCGAACCGTATCTTGGGCATGAGATCGGATTGGCCAATATTCCATGCAGCTGCAAGTCGTATTTCGAACATGAGATCGGACTATCGATCGATGCACATGTGCAATCAAAGAATAATTCTAACTCCAAAAGGGTTCAAAAGATTTTCTTTTAATCATGACATTCAAACTAGAAAATAAATCAAACAATTTTGTAAATCAAATTTGGACGAAATTTTGCCTGATTCTTAATATCTTATTAATAAGCTTCCAGAGTCGAACTTGATGGATTAGGGCAAACGGCGGCGATTTTGATCAGCCACTTTCGTCCAATCACTCCTTTCGTGGACCTGTCACACACTTCGCTTTCTTTTGTCTACGTTCCCAAGGTTGGAAGCTGATAACCCGCGCATAATACAAAGAAAAGAGATGGCTGCAAAAGATGAGAGAGAGATACACAAAAGAAGAAAAGAAAAAAAAAACACGATTTTGCAGGAAGGAAATGACGGTCTTGGAGATGATTGGGCTCCCGCGGTTTCTCTCTTTTTCTCCCCCTCCAAGCGGAGCTCACGGTTGAAATGGAAGAAGAGTGAAGTCAAGTCAAAATTCTTTCACCGTCGAGATGCAGAGGCGAACTGGTGGGATATAAAAACCCAAGAAAGTGCTGCATATTCTTTATTGCAGTAAAGTGGGCGCCCCTCCTTGTTGCTTTTAATCCGCCGCTTGAATGATTTCGATGGTGGACTCAGCAAGACAAATCTCTCCTCGTTTGCTCACAATTTTCTCTCTTTTTTCTACAGATCGTCCCCCCATTTCTTGCAAAATTGACACACGCACTCTATGAATTTTTGTCTGGGAACCCCCCTTTTCTTGTGGCTCTTGGATGTTTTTGATAGGCAGGAGTGTCAAGATGCATTAAGAAAGTCCGCCAATTTTATCTTCAGCAAAATAATCAGCCAAGATTTGATCGAATTCTTTTCGATTCTCCCACACGCTAGCTTGCATGTTATCCCACTATATTATATATATATATATATATATATATATATATATATATGATTTCCTTATATTGAAGGAGTGGAATTTGAAATAATATATAGTGGACTCAAGAATAACCAAGAGATATTCACCAATTTTCCTAACAAATCATGCATTTTCCTAGCTGACAATTTTCAGCTTGATCTCGTCCATGTCTAGGCTATGATACTCATAGATTGTCCTTCTTCTTCTTTTTTACTCTGAATACCAGCTCAAAATTTTCCTTTTTCCCTTCTTCAATATTAAGCGAATATGGTTAGGAAATCACACATCAACTCTTTCCTTTTTATTTGGTGCTATCCAGTTTTGACCGAATCTCGCTCGATTTTATGGCTCTATTCAAGACGTTCCTTCCATTCCACACGCAATCATCCCACATATAATCTTGGCCGAAATTGATGCACATATCTCCCTAAAGATTTTTTCTTGATTATGTGACTGAAATTTAGGTGTCAACAGAATATAATCAACAATTTGAAAAAATACCACATTTTAGTTGTATATATCTCTTAGAAAATCAAGGGAAGTTTAAGGGCTAAGGATAATTTTAGTCCTCTAAGTGTCGGTATTTATGCAGTTTTCCTCTAACTTTTAGTTTGTACAATCAAGTCCTCTAACTTTCTTGATTTGTGCGGTTTGGTCCTCTAAGTATATTTTGTACAATCCAAAGCTCTAGCTTTCTCAATTCTTGCAATCTTCCGTCAACCACTTTGACTAAATTGTCCAATTAATCAATGTTGTGATATTATTAATGTGGTAGAAAATGGCTAGCGATGCAAACGTGGAGTCAAATGGGCAATAAATTAGCAAAAACCAAACTAAAAACAAAGAAAGGAAGGAACCCCGATTCCATAGGATTAGTGTAAGAACTTGATAAGAAAGTTAAAAGACTTAATTGCAAGATACATAACCTAGAGGACGAAATCACACAAAACTGGGCAAGATAGAGGACCTGATTGCACAAAAAGAATGTTGAAGGACCAAGTTACGCTAAAATTGAAATTTAGAAGACTAAAAACTATACTAAACCCAAGTACCAACGAAGAATATTTTATTATTAACAACACTACACAAATTTTATCATGAAACTATCTGAAAGTCTCCTTATAATTAATGCAACATACGTCAGCTTTGGAACAGTTGGCATTCAAATCATCATCAAGTTTGTGCTGCAACAGAATTGGCTAACTAGAGAAATCAAAGAAATCGATACTATTCAAGTTCAGTTGGGCTAGATTTGATCTAATTCCCAACGATCATTGAAGTAGAACACCTAAACATGGAAGATCTACATGATTTAGCAATCTATTGACTAGATCACATCTAATTCAACACGAGGAAGTCACGGCTAGCGAGGAATTGGAATTCTAAACTCTCCTAAACGTGCAATTGACATTTGGTTTTATTAAACGATCCTAAATCTATAAGCGATTTCATGTTAATTTCATCAAATTCCATCATATTCTAACTTAAGATTGATGATAGATTGAAAATATTATTTTCAATTTTACACTGTGATTAACCTAGGTATCCTTGGATAATCCTTTGAAATCGATATAAGAAAATGAGTTCCTACCTTTGTTTATGATCACCAACGAGCAACAAGATAACGCAAGGTGGCAAAAAGACAGTATATATCCATATTTCATCTCTTATCGAGTCCAAACTATAAAGAATGATGGACAAATTAAAAAGAAAACCATTCCAATAAACTCTTAACCGATATGATTTAATTTAAATAAATTTCTTCACTCTATATATCTTTGTCAATGATACAATTAACTAAATCAATATATCATACATACAATAAAATCTATTTATCCAAGAAAAGAAAAATAAAGGAAATTATAAACTTAAACTATAAAGAAAATCACTATACAAAAAATCAATCAAAGGTAGAGTAAATAGAGAAATCCATTTATTAAATACTTCAAAATGAGATAAGATGAACAGAGCTTTTGGCTTCTTAATCGACTATTTAGATACTCGAGTTGAAACTAGAAACAACAGGAAAAAAAAAAAAGATACCTTCGTACGTATTTTTTTAATCAACCCCGTTGGGATAACGGCACCCTCACTTCCAATTAGCACTGGGACAAATTACTATGCTTGAAATGGGCAACGTGAATTGTTGACTCACAAAAGTCAAAACATCCATGCGGTGATATTGTCCAAGGACGCACATGTAATCCCCATTTATTTTCTAATTTTTTTCTCCCTAGGTCTCCCTCTCTCATCTTCGCACAGTTGTCTTCTTCATCCTCCGTGGAAGGGAGGGTTCGAGTTAGATCCCTCCCTTTCCTCCCTTTCTTTTTCTTGACGGATTTAGTTTTTCGTTTCCTTTTTCTTACTTTCCTCTATATAACTTTTCTCTTCTGATTTAGTTTAGATCTAGAACCTGTTTTGGAGATATTTCTACCCCGATCTAGTCTAGATTTATGTTCACATAGTTGTCTTCTTCAACCTCTATGGAAGGGAGGATTCAAGTTAGATCTCTCCCTTCCCTCCCTTTCTCTTTCTTGGCGGATTTAGTTTTTCGTTTCCTTTTTCTTACTTTCCTCTATAGAACTTTTCTCTTCTGATTTAATTTAGATCTAAAAAGTTGTTACTCCTGTTTTCGGATATGTTTTCACCCCGATCTAGTCTAGATTTATGTTCACATAGTTGTCTTCTTCAACCTCTATGGAAGGGAGGATTCAAGTTAGATCTCTCCCTTCCCTCCCTTTCTCTTTCTTGGCGGATTTAGTTTTTCGTTTCCTTTTCTTACTTTCCTCTATAGAACTTTTCTCTTCTGATTTAATTTAGATCTAAAAAATTCTTACTCCTGTTTTCGGATATGTTTTCACCCCGATCTAGTCTAGATTTATGTTCACACAGTTTTCTTCTTCAACCTTTGTAGAGGGGAGGATTCGTCTTAGATCTCTCCCTCCTCTCCCTTTCTCTTCCTTGGTCAATTTAGTTTTTCGTTTTCTTTTTCTTACTTTTCTCAATAAAACTTTTCTCTTCTGATTTAGTTTAGATCTAAAAGGTTCTAACTCTCGTTTCAAAGATGTTTCTACCTCAATCTAGTCTAGATTTATCTTCACACAGTTGTCTTCTTCAACCTCTGTGGGAGGGAGGGCTCGAGTCAGATCTCCCCCCCTCCCTTTCTCTTCCTTGGCCAATTTAGTTTTTCATTTTCATTTTCTTACTTTCCTCTATAGAACTTTTCTCTTCTGATTTAGTTTAGATCTGGAAAGTTCTCACTCATATTTCGGAGATGTTTCTACCTAGATCTAGTCTAAATTTATCTACACACAGTTGTCTTCTTTAACCTCCGTGGAGGGGAGAGTCCGACTTAGATCTCTCCCTCACCTCCCTTTCTCTTCCTTGGCCAATTTAGCTTTTCATTTCTTTTTCTTACTTTCTTCTATAGAACTTTTCTAGATCTAAAAGGTTTCTCATTCTTGTTTCAGATATGTTTATAGCTCGATCTAGTTTAGATTTGGGGTCTTATTTCGCATATATGATTTTGAGATTTCACTTCCTTCGGGTTTCATGGATGAACAAGTTTAGTTTGAAAAGGCAAAGCTGCGGAAACAGATGTAAATCTCGGTGTATACTCATTAATTTTCCAATCAGCGGTCGATTTTGATATAAAGAAAAATCATAGATCTGCTTTTTGAACGTGTAATCCTACTCTTGTTGGATGATTCATCTTGATATGTGGAACTTATTTTATTTTGAAGTTGTATGAGATTTGTCTCGGTTTGTCGTTGGACTACATTGATCCTTTCGTGTATTTCCATAGAAATGAATGAAATATTATTTTTACCAAGAAAAATATTATTCAAGAATAGAAAACTTCATAGGAAATTGACCAACTTTATCAACAGGTCAATATTGCTCCAAAATATTACAAAAATACTTAATTATTCGGAAACGAAGGAAAGGAGCACATAGGTGATAGACATGCTAACATTCCTTTGAATTGGTAAATTTGACTAATGATTTCACGTCCAAGCAACTAAATTTCAGATTTTTAATAATCAATGCTTTTTTTCCCTCCTTATATAACTGATGCACTGTGATCGACTTGTATTTGACAATTTTTTTTAGTGAAATACTGATGCAATGGCCACGTAGTGACGTCACCCCAAAAGAATTAGCTCCATATCTATAAAATTGATGTTCAAAAATCAACTAGATTCGATAATGTGTATACATCGAAAAAAGATGAAGATATAGCAAACTCGAACGATTTATCAAAATTGGCGGTACGAGGAATGTTAAATTTTTAACGAGGATTGACACATCTAGGAATATAAATATTAATAAATTTGAGAATGGTATAAAATGACACGAAATCAAAATACATAATATTTTAGCATGTCGAATGAAAGTATAAGATTTTGTTCATACCCATTGAAATTGACACATGAAATGATATGAAGAGCTCTCCACCGTCAGCGCACTGCATAAATACTCAAATTATGGTGAGCCGGGAGAAAGCAAGGGCTCAGAAATCGAATTTCCACTATATAAAGCGAGCTTGCATTGCCGAGAAAATCGGTAAAGTTCTTACTTTACTTTGATTTTGGGGGAGTCTCAATGGCAATTCCCAGCAAGAAGATGATCCAACTGAACAGCAAGCTTTTCTCCAGTTTTTCTTGTTCAAGCCTCAGAAACAGGAGAGCATTGCAATTCCAACTGCAATCCCCTACCATCTCTTTGCCCTCTTTCTTTTCCCTCCGCTTCTCTTCTCTCAATCATAACCTAACAACCAGGCCACAACTCTTCTTCTGCCCCTCCTCCTTCCATCGGTGGATTCACGATGCATTCATCAGTTATCCTCAGGCGGACTCGTGCGACTTTGTGAGCCATCTCCTCGAAGCTCTTGAGCGGAACGAGTTAAAGGCCTTCGTCGACCAGAGTCTAGAAAAAGGACTTGAGATTCCACCGGCAATCACTGAAGCGATTGAACAATCGAGAAGTGCCATCGTGGTCATCTCTCGGACCTTTGCCTCCTCACCATGGTGCCTGAGTGAGCTGGTTAAGATCCTTGAGTGTAAGGAAAAGAAAGGCCAGCTGGTGTTCCTCATTTTCAGGGACGTTGAACCCAGAGAGATGCGTGAGCAGTCCGGACCATTCGAGCGGATCGGCCAAAACGAGAAGGCTTTAGTCCAGAAAAATCCCGACAAGGTCCTGAGGTGGAGAGACGCTCTCTGTAAAGCTGGTAATATCACCGGTTGGTCTCGCAAAATCAATAGGTACAAACTTTCTCTCTTCCTTGAGTGTTTTATTGACAGGATCGTAAAACAATAAAATTTGCTCTTTAAGCTCAATCTTTTGGTCTATGGAATGTCGTATTATTTGGAAATAGTCGGAATCCTTCAACTAGGAAAAGAACTTTCCTAGAATAGGACTCAAACTCGATTGCTTGGCTCATCTAAGAGATCTGATATTGACACTGCATCATCTTTTCAGATAGATTTTCACTTTTTACAGATTGCAGGGAAACAAAATCGACATTTTTGCCATTACTATTGTTAAAGTTGCAAAACCTGGACATCATCTATTATATTCTGTAACAACCTTTGTTTTTCTCTTAGTGTTTATCAGATTTTATCCCCGAAGCATATGTTTCAGCATTTGCTGATTTCCTTCATATATAGCATATAGAAGTGTTCAGATAAATAAAAGGATAGATGACCTTCTGCTAAGCCTGAAAGGAAATGAATGAGTTTGATGGATGTCCCATTTTTAACTGCCATAACCCTCGCATCCTACTTTGTATTTCATAACTAAACAAACAGAAAAATTTCCAGTTATAATAACCCACCCATTGTTGAAAACATAGAAATGGGGCAATTCAAAAACATATGAGGGTCTTCCATCATTGGAGGTCGTCACAAGTCCTCTGCTTTCTAGATATTTTGACGGACAAAATGGGCAAGTCCAGACAGCTCGCACGCCCAAACCCTAGCTTTTTGCAAGTCCAGTCGTTGGCATATTTTTGTCGCTTGGACTGCGAATAGGGTCTCTCTCTCTATATGTATGTATATATATTTTATATGCTTATCTCTCAACTTTCGGTGAGCCTAACTTTTTGTACATATATGAATCACCAAGAATTGATATCTTTGGAATGTTGACCTCGAAAGAGCTTGTTGGGTGTTTAAAAAGATGGATTTATCCTACAATAACATAAATACTTGTTCAAGACTAAATTCTCCCACAATTGTTAAGGTACTGATCGTACATACAAAAGCCAGATTAATAAAAAAAATAGAAATAAGCGGTTTTATGTTCCACCTAAAACCTGGAATCTACTCTTCCTAACAGATTCCTCATTTTTTTGGATCTTAGAACCTACTCTACATACCCTAAAACTTGGAACCTACCCTGTCACATGCTCTAAAGTCAATTCAGAAAATCGAATAGGTTCCATTTGTTTTCATAATTAAACAATTATAGTGCATCATCGTCTTAATGACCACCATATGCTATTACAATCCACTGACAATAACTCATATTTAAATATATAAAAATTGTGAACATCACAGATGTTGTTGGTAAGGAAAACTCATACTAGTAATTATCATTCATCATTAGACACTAGGGAATAACATAGGATCATGCAAAAATATAGACCAAGAAAAACACAAAGACTTAATTTAAGTTCTAGGTTCAAAGTTCCAAGTGGAAGAACCTAGAACATACCCATTGGAATAAGTTTATCAAATTCTGGAACCCAGAACTACCCTGCATACCTTGGAACTCAAAACCTAATCGGTTTTCATTGGCCCCATTCTCAATTCTACCCTGAAACATTGCCCATCCCTACAAAAAAAAATTCCCTAACCAAGGGAAATAAAAAAAAATTGAGCTAGCGAATCCAAACGTAGGACCCCTCAATAAAAAAGAGAAGTGGGGGTCGTCAGAAGAAAGTTAAAAACCGATTTAGTATGAACTCAACTGGAGAGCCTAGTCAGCTATCTCAAACCCTAATTGATCAATCCATAGCTAAACTAGATCGATTAAAAATGCAATGGTGAGCAAATTTGAATATATATATATATATATATATATATATATATATATATAATAATAATGAAAAAGTAGATCCAAAAGCGGAGAGATATTAAATTCAAAAAGAAGGAAAGTTGGAGCAACTCAAGACTTGACCCATTATGCACAGACAGTAACTATTTCATGGTGTCAAGCTTTTCTCTTGCACAGTTTGAATTTTCTATTATGATAATATGCTAATGAGAAATATCGAAACTTCATTAACCCACATGTAAGATTTCACGAAATGTGTGTTCTCCATGAATATCTCATTACGATTATGCACTGTGAAAATTTAAGTTTACCAAAAAAATTACTCCTATTGCGAAACTAATTCAGACATTATTAATAAAAGCTCAAACGCAATTTATGAAACTATTTATAATTAAGTCAATAGCACACGAAAGTTTAATCTTGGCTAGTGCTTCCCCCATTACTCCTAGTAAAATGAACAAAAAGAAGAGATTCCGGTCCGCCCATTTTCAGATCATTCTGCTGATTATACTAGCTCTAACAGATCCATGCTATGCATAGAGTAAAGGCTCATGATATAGATTAAGGGAAATGACTCTCAAAGTATACTTGATTGCTACATTGGCCAACTCTTTATACATTGACTTATTTAGAAATTTAATTAGCATGCAATTCACATCTGGCTCTGAGCGTCCAGTCATTCCATATTCTTTTTGGTAGTGGCTATACTAAAACTCACGAAAAGCAGTTACCTTTTAGAGTTTTATAGAATAACTTATTTAGATGTTTGATGTAGTCATTTGAGTGTTTCCTCATGAAGAGTCACGGTAAGTGACGAGTCATTTGAGTGTTTCCTCATGAGTTACAGGGTGATCTTTAATATAAAAATAATTCAACATATATAATCTTGACACTCAAGCCAAATTTCAATTGACATTAACATAAGAACTAAAACTTTCGATCAACCACGGGGATCATGTTTAAAAGCTATTAATCTTCATTGCAAATGGCATATTTAGCTCGACATATGTAAAATTGGAATGTCTGATTAACATACTTTATGTTAAAAGTGGAGGTAGGCAGGCTTAAATATTTTAGTCTCATAATTAATATAAATATTCCAAGAAGGATATAGTCACTATTTTTGGAAAAAGACATGACAGAGAGGATTTTTTGTTCCCCAAAAATAAGAACAAAGGAAAAAACGAAAGTCAAAACATGAATCAGAGGGAGATGTGCCACTACTATGAGAGTACATGACAACCTCTCACGCCACTATTTTCTATTATATTAGATGGTAAATTTGATTAGATAGACGATCCTTCTAAGTTCAAGAATCTAACCTTATTGATCTTTTCTTCATCTTTTACTGGCAGAATAACCAAGATCACAGCTTTTTTTGTTAACAATTTGCAGACTTGATGAAGCTGAATTCATTGAATCTTTTGTGAAGAAAATCTCGACAAGATTGAGCTGCTCATATACAACCCTGCTTGGTTTCCATCCCGTTGGCTTGGACTTTCAAGTAAAAGCCTTATTCTCCTTACTTCAATTAGAGGTTGAGGAGGTCCGGATCCTGGGAATTTCTGGCACGAGGGGAATAGGTAGGACTACACTTGTGAGAGCTCTGTACTACCGAATTGCAGATCAATTTGATTTTAGTTGCTTTCTCGCAAATGTGAAGGATATATCGAGCCAAGAGGGTCTCCTCAAAATGCAAAAGACCCTTTTTGGTGACATTGACAGCGATGGGTTGGATTTTTGCGACGATATTCTTGAATTAACAAAATTCATGAGGAGTAGGCTTAACAACAAGAGTGTTCTATTGGTGTTTGACGATGTTGAAGTTTTGTCAGAGCCACTAAGCCACCTAATCAAGGCAATGAACTTAGGCTCTGGTAGTCGGATCATTTTGATCCCTCGACACAAGAAAACCTTGATTGGGGGTCTATGCAGGGATATCTATGATGTAAGAGCACTAAATGATGATCAAGCTCTCAAGCTTTTCAGTTGGAATGCATTCCAAGAAAGGTATCCCAAAAATGATTATAGGATGCTCTCATACTGCTTCACGAACATTTTTAAAGGCCTTCCTTTGGTGCTGACCGTGATGGGTTCTTTCTTGAGCAGTAAAAGCATCCAAGAATGGCAAAAAGCTTTTGATCGACTGAAAGAAGTCCCTCAAGGAAAGGTTCATGACATACTTAAGATTGTTATTGATGATTTAAAGGCCAACGAGAGGATGATCTTTCTCGACATTGCGTGTTTTCTTAATGGATATGACAAAGAAGTGATCATCAAGTCCCTAGACCAATGTGGTGCCTATGCCACCAGTGGGATTGAGATTCTGGCTCAAAAGTCGCTCATATGCATCGATAAAAAAAACAAAATGTGGATGCATGATTTGCTTCAAGAAATGGGTAGAGGAATTGTAATTCAAGAGTGCCCTGAAAATTCCAGCAAGCGAAGTCGGATATGGTGTTATAAGGACGCTCTACAAGTGGTTAGGCAAAACTTGGTAAGAGTTAAAGCATTTCCTGAAAACAAAAATTAATTTGAGCACCTACGTATATTTTCTTTTTTGTGGACTCGCATTTAAATGATGCAAAAAACTTTAGATTGCAAAATTAGAAGAGACACAAATGCATATTTTATTTTTTCCAGTTAGGGTTTACTATCTTTGTTTTGTGCTTTCTTAATTTTCTCCTTAAACGGTGTTTATTGTCGAACTGATTGCTGAATAATCTGATATAAAATGCTCTTATTTGTTCTTTCATCATAAGATGAAGGTATCTTCATTTAAAAGCTAGTAGCATAACGGTTTTCAGTCTATCACGGTTTAGAACATATTTGAGCATTATTCTTAGAGCTAGACTCGTTATGTTTTGGGTAGGTTTAGAAATCTGCTTATTTTCAAGTGCTTCCCAATATGCACGATAATTTTAATTTCACTCTAACAGGGAACAGATTGCATTGAAGGCATTAAACTAGACAAGGTTGATGTAGAAGACTTAATCTTGAATGCGGACTCATTCAAAAAGATGAAGAAGCTCAGGCTGTTCATAATGGGTGATCATGTCCTTGATTGTGGACCGGCCGGACATCTATCGGAGAAGTTGCGGAGGCGTTTTGCACGGAACAGTGGTAGTATGTTCGCATGGTGGGAGAAGCTGGTTAAGCAAATTTCCAAGTTCTGGTCTCACGGAGCCTGAAGAATATGATCAACGGATGCAAGATGAATAAGAATCTAGAAACCAAAGTGGTTGACCTTCGTGTACTTAAGATCCGGCCTGAAGAAATGAGCCGGTTCTTCTGCTGTATTCCCTTTTAGCTGTCGTTATTCAAGCTAATATGCCTCTTGGCATTATTAAGATTGTTCTGATGCATTTATCCAATATAGGATATTATACATGAGTTAGCTAACAAGACCGAATAATTTATCATTATAACTGTTTCAAGCTCAAAGTAAAAAATTCTTCACATATTACGTCGAATCAGCTTGCACCTAATAAACCTTTACACTTTTCCAAAAGCCCACTTCCGAGAACAAGCACCTTGATGATTAGATTGCTGAGATCAAACTGGAGCTGAACTGCGATTGGTTTTCCCAATTGTCGAAAGTCAGATTTCGTGCGGGAGCAATTAGCCCGCATCAAGTCTATGCAATTGATCATTTGATATTTGTGTATCAATAAGAGACACTCCTCTAAAAGTTCTCTCTGTGAATCTCTTCTTCCTCCAAGTTGAGTGTGTAAATGAAGTTCAATTTTGAACGATTTATGATGCCGAACATACTTCTCTTAGGACTTGTTTGATAAAGGAATTAACAAAAAGAATAACAAATATAGCAAAGTCAAGACATGATTTAACACCTTTAATTATTGAGTATTTAACACAAATCAGAAAATCATATGAATTTGAAGCTCTTAGATTATGCGCAAAATGGTAACTCACCAGCTCAGCTGCACTCATGGGGCGATGGCAGTAAGGTGATTGAGCTAAGTTTGTGAGATGCGCCAAGAAAGGCAAGTGATTTCACCAGTGGAGTTGCGCTTGTGAGGCAAGTGGCAAGTAAGTTTAAGGCAAGCAAAGAGATTTTCTATTGTTTTTGTTGAATTAGAGATGGGTCAAATGAGTTTTTATTTTCTAATTTACATAGCAGATTTGTACAAGAAAGAACAAGGACAAAGAAAATAAATTTTAAAGTAGACATAAATATATAATAAAATATTTATATATTATATATAATATATATCATGTATAAAATAAATAATATGTATGGGGTTGCTTAGAATTGGATCAACCCTAAAGCTTTAGAATGAAGGGCCAATTTGCATAGTGCAAACTCCAAGGATCCTAGGACTAAGAACCAACTCAATCCCCTTAGGACCCAGATTGGGCCGGTCCAAGGTCAGTCCAAGGTTGCTCACCCCCTATTAATCACTATACAACCAAAGGCTACCCATTAACATGTGTACGGTTTTCTAGCTTTGGTAAATGAATACATCCCATTATTAGATGAGAAGTTTTATCTTATGATTGCTTGTGTAAATGTGGTATAACCTATACAAATCCTACTTAAACATATGTTCCAACCATATCATGAGTAGCGTTAACATAAAAGTTGTGCAAAAATGGAAAAAAAAAAAGCTTATATGTGAATTGGAAAAGGTCAATAAATATGGGGGTCTTTGCCAATTTGAAATCATTTGAATAACCCAATGAGGTTTCATCTGGTTCATTTAGATCCATCACGCAAACTATTATGTATGTTCTACTCGATCCGTCCACATCGGGCTTTACTTGGAGCTGGAACATGCATAGTTTAAAGGCATCTGGAGCTTTTTCCTTTTCGGGGCATACGGCAACTTGTGCTCTTGATTCTCTTGTCATTTAAGGCTTGTCAAGACAGCTCTCTACATACAGGAAGTTGTGACAACGCTATCTAATAAGAATTTCATATTATATATGAGAGTACAAAATCCTAGATTCAAATCTTCAAGGCTCCAACACGTAATCAAAGTGCGGTTAAATTGAGGATTGTGTGGTTAAAACTTTGCTGTCCACATGGTGTAGGACTTCAAGCACTAGGAGTGGGCCACAACATTCACTTTCCTCACAAGATGAATTAATTGTGGTGATAGCGCTTTCCCCTTCTTTCTGTGTACACTTGATAGGAGAGAATCATAGACTTGGAAATGAAGCTACTAGCAAAAACCCCAGCAAAAGAAAATAAGCCAGGCAATTATGGGGAAGAATGGCAACATTTCTATTTCCGGGAATAATTTTTTAAAAAAACATTTCTTTTCTATTTGTATTCCTCAGAACAATTTCTAAGTAAAATAAGACGTTTGGTAGCTATACAAAATTTCTACTCTTGAAATAGAAAAAAAAATAGGAATGTGTTTCGTATGATTCACAATTTTTTGTTCTTTTTGTTTTTTTTCCTTGCTCTTAGCGGTCGGTGGTGGCAATGGCGGGCAGCGACTGGCAGGTGAGCGGCCGAAGGTGGCCTTGGCAAGGGATAAGAACAAAAGAAAAGAAAAAAATTTAGCTTATTTCTAGAAATTGTTCCTGGGAACAATAAGCTATTTTTTTTTTTTTTGTTCTAGCCCAAATCTATTCCCAGGCAAAAAAACACAAGTTAGCATTACCAAATGGATTTTTTTTTCTTTTTTTGTTTCGAGGAACAAAAGAATAAAATTTTTGAGAAATATAAACGTTACCATGCGCAACATACACTTTAGAACCAATTCTAAAAGGTTAATCAGTAGAACTAGAAAACTAGGGTTATGAGAAGCTATGTGATCAATATGAAAATCCATTTAACGAAACCACAACATACACTCGTGCACATCGTCAGGAAGACATTAAATGGACGATATGAAGGTTTGGTTCTCCCACTAGAATTTTAATGTTGTCTACTTTAATGAGCAATCTCGGGCACTTAGTATAGCTAATAACAGTTTGCTCTAGGCGACTTTTACTTTTTATTTGTTGTTCTTTTAGAATAATTTGTCGTGCCCATGTCAATTTTTTTTCTAATGTAAAATACTTGAAATCTTGAAGATAATAGTCTTATATTAACATATAGATGCACATATACTATTGTTCAAGAATTTTTTTTTTAAAATATGGATATAATTTGCTTTTTGAGGAGAAAGTAATAAAGGTTACTTTGACATTTTAGAAGTCCAGAAAAACAAAATATTCAATTTCATTAATGTTAATTGCATATATATAAAGAGAAAAGTTCAGTGCACTAAAACGCAGGCTTTTTAAACTCTTCATTTGAGCCTTTATATGTATAGATATGGAGCTTCCACAACTATGCATACTCTATTATTGTTTTGGGCCTGTCTTTGCATATTGTCTGATTCAATTATATCGTTGGTCCATTATGGATAATAAGATATATATTCTTTTGGGAGGGGGGAAGGGGCGATCAACACTAATAATTCTCTATAGGTACATCATAAGAATCTCTTATCGACAATGGAATGTTTGATTTAGGGCATAATTACTTCGCATCAACTGTGATTCGAAAGTCCAAGGTTGGCAATCCTGTCATTGCAGCTCTGCCGAGACATTAGCTGTCAAGAAACCTCTCTAAATGAGACATGTCATAACTAGATAACATCGCCCGAGCCATTCGATGGTTTACTCATGATGTTCATCAAACTTGTAGAAGGCAGGTTGTTTGAAATTACATGCCGTGAACATTTCAGTGCAGTGATTTCACAGCCAATCTCAGCCCACTTCTAGTCAAAACAAGGTTAGACAACCAAATTTCCAAGCATTTCTTCATATCCTACTCGAGATGAAGCTCCTGTCCACTACTTGAATCGAAATTTCAACGCTTTTGTTTGGGAAAGTGAGCAGAGGAAAACTAATAAGAGGGACCGACGGTTGATAAACTGATTCATTACCTTTGCTTTGCATCAGACAACCCAACCTATAAACATCATATGACATGTTTTTTTCTCGTCACAGATTGGTCTGTGGCTGTACAATGAGGGAGAAACTATTCAATGACAAATGCTGAGACGATTTCATTAAGTTTTGCAACTGGGAAACCTCATTAAATTGCAGAAACGGATTCCGTTTGAGGGTTGGGTCGCAGGACTTGACATAATGAGAAGCTGCTAACTCATGATCTGCTTCGTGAAACTGGTACTTCTTCTGAACTCCTATTGCCCTCTATAACCAGTTTCGTTTTGCAAGTTTTGGCACACGGCATAAAATCTACACAAAGCAGCATGCCTCAAGAATAATATTGGCCTTTTGAATGAGTCGCCGCTATATCCTTTTCAATTTATTATCCTAATTAAATGATCTGACTACATGGACAGAAGGAATTAAATGGAGAATTACCTCCTACTCTAATTTGAGAACTTCTTCCTCCACAACCGAAGAAAGATCCTGCTGAGTCTTGGATAATGCCGATTCCAAAAGCAGGGTAACTGTTGCATCATCAGTGTCTTCATGTGGTAATTTTGAATCGACAGAATGACTGACTTGGTTATCATCTGAGGGCAATCCTTCTTGTGCTTCAAATCTGACCCAATTTTTATCTTTTGCATGGATCACCAAAGGGTATAATAAGAGACCCACCAAAATAACAGCTCCGCTCACTAGGAATGTCTTCGCAGAAGCCAGGCACATAACGAGCAAGAGCAGAAGGGTCGGAGGCACGCAGAGCATTATCGCCCCAAATGTCTGCAACGGTACCCTGTATGGTCGATGAAGGTCTGGCTTCTTTATCCTTAATCTTATGAAAGCAGCAAATTCAAGGATCATGCCAATGGCATAGAGGAAATTCAGAAATTCCAGGATTTCTTGGAAAGTCATCCATGACAAGAACAGAACTCCAGTAGCAGAGCATAGAATGCTAATGATTGGTGTCCCATGCTTTGACCTGAAAAACGCATTGAAGGAGCCAAAATATTGTCTGAGATACAAACAGAAGTCATACAATTTTAACCAAGGGAAAGAAAGCAAAATCTAGCGATTCAGGAGTTTCACTTTATACTTTACTCTTTTTCTGGAATTTAAGTTGCAGGAGTTGCATTAAACATTGGGCAAACTCTCATCATGAATCTTGACATGGAATCTAGAAGCATGATGCGTCAAACAATTTAGTCAGTCTATCTGCTCCTATACATTATGAATTTAAAAATAAGATGAACACTTTCAGAGTAGAAATTATAGAGGTTCTGCAGTAATTAACATGATGTAGTTATCCTAGTTATTTGTTATAAGGGCTATCTTTTCTTGCGAATTTAAGTTGTAAATTGTTATTCAAAAGAAAATACGGCTGTAGAAAAACAGAGGAAAAAATTATCATGTGTAGGAGCTTCTAATTATCTGCTTCTTTACACCCGAAAACAAAAGTAATTGCTTCTAGACAGATCATTCATGTTGCTGATGTCTGAAAGTTTTCATGCCCCAGTGACAACAGATATCAGTGGAGTGTTCAGGAAAAACAGAACACGCTTTTCACACAGTTGTCAATGGAATAATGACTGAAAATTTTTCTGTCATACGGAGCAACGTAATCAATATCCTACTTGTTGCTTGACGTTGACGAAACAAAAAAAAAATGGCATTCAGACAAATGTAAGATTGCCCGTGGAAAGCACAAATTTGATGAAAAGAAACTTGTTAATGGTGGCACAGGAACTATGGTGAGAGGCAAAAGGATGATGCATGATGCTTTTGACTTTGCAGGAATGCAAAAAGCTAAGAAACCGGGCCTAGTGCACCCCACTATGGCAACCTGTAAATTGTATTAATTCGTGTCACTTCAGAGGATTATTATCAAGCATTATATCTACATTTTTGGCATGAACTTCTTCAATTTACACTGAGAAAATACAGCAGATACCAAATACTGAAAAGGCACAACTGATAAACTAGCTTACCTTTGAGCAAATATGGTTGGAAGCATGCCCATCTCACTCATTCCAAGTAGCTGAAAAGCATCACTGCTCATTTCTGCTTCAAATAACCCCATATTGGACATCGCAGCAGCTGCTTGTATCCACCACCTGAGCCAAGCGCCCCCAATCAAGAAGCCCACTTCAGCAAAATAACCATCACTCCAATTGCTTGCCGGAGTATTCAACGCCCCTGTGCCGGCCAAAAGCGGAATCAAATACGAACAGACCACCAAAACTACTGCCCCAAAAAGCGCTTTCGGAAATGTCTTGCTTGGGTTTTCGACCTCACCAGCCAAAGTGCTCGCCTTGTCCCAGTAGTTCAAGTTCCAAAACATACTATTGAAGTACCCCCTCCAATTTACCTGCCTAAAATCTACCACTACCCACTTTACAGGCCGTATTCGAGGGATTGACAGGACACCCATGACAGCAAATGGCAAAAGCGAAAAAGCCGCAAGAGAAACCGCGGAAAACCCGACTATATGTAGGCCTCTGTAATTCAAATATGTCAATGACGCCGTAATCCCCAGGAGAGTCGGGACTCGGGCGATCAACCGATTGAAGATGGGGAACGAATGCTTCAAGTAATCGAGGAACAGTACGGGGTATAGTGCATTGTCCATGACCCCGCTGAACCATTTCCATAACCCCTCTTGGAAGCCCCAGAAGGGCCCGAAGGCCGATGAGATCCACAACACATAGCCACCATTTTCCGGGAAGCTTGTGGCGAGCTCGGCAGTGACCAGAGCTTCAGGGATGCTCCAAAACAGCGGGAATATCAAGAAACCAAGCAGAGATAAAAGAGGGCCACCCCCAGATTTCACCGAGTCCTCAATACCGAATGGACCCCCAGAGACTTCATAGAAGATGAGAGCAATTAGGGGAAGCAGAGTCAATTTCGGGCTGGTCTTCGCAGGCTTCTGGCAATCACTGGACATGCCCTCTTCTTCACCCATCAAAAGGGCAGGGGAAGAGGGAAGAAGAATTCTACAGCGTTGACCCACCAGCAAGAGCACTCGAGAGGGGACTTCTTGAACCGCTACATCCAATCGCAAAAGAAATCGCTTCGTTTTGGAAAACAGAAACCCAAAAATAATCTGGCGAGAGATCGAACTTAGGGTGTTGCAGAGCGTTTACCTGCTTCCAAGAACTGCGGATGGGGCTGGGTCTCGCGTCTGGCTCGGATTCTTCGCTCGAACCGATGCGAGGGAAAGGCGTGTACGCACGAAAGACCCCACTACTTCGGACATATCCTGCTTATCAAAGATCACAACTTTTGTGAGTTGGACGTTGACAATTCTTCTGTCTCGTGGGAAAAGTACGCAAATCCGACAGCAACATCAATTGCCATTGTAACTGTAACGCAACTCCGTTAGCGGTCAACTCGTTACGTGATGTTTGTATTGACTTTCATCCAAAACATTCGCTTCCTCTTCCGTCCTCCTCTCATCTTAATTTTTGCTAGGGTGAAAGCCTTGTTTGGTTGGTTTCTAATAATTAGCAATTGGTTCAGGTCGGATCGAGTCGGAATAGGATTCCTTGTCTCTACTGGTGAGGGAAGCTCTACATATCACTACCTCACATTTCAGGGCAATTCGCTATTCCCAATTTCCAAGAGGCAACATTTGAACGAGACAAGATATCTTTTATTATTGTTTTTAAATGTGCTGTAACCTTTCATAATTGAGCCATCAAAGAGAAAGTTATTGAAATATTAAGCCAAAGGCTTAACGTAAACTCTCCCGAGATCACACCAATTTTAACTTTTCGAGGGGTTTTTTATTTTGGTTAATTTAACATGCAATTCAATTCAATTAAGAATCCACGCTAATTAATTATAGATCAATCAGAAATCAAAACAAAGTAGAAGAGAAAAGTTATTTTTGGTTCATTATGAACTTGATTACGTTAGATTAAATTAACACTTTATCGGTACCTTTTCTCTTTATTTTAAAGATAATTTGTACAATCTTGGCCAATGTTGACCTTAAACTACTAACATGTAGTGAGTGATGATGAGGGTGCACAAACAATAATGTAGCACTTGATAATCAGAATAGTAAGAGAATTGCTTAAAAGAATAAGAGAATCTCGATATGCTAAGCAAAGCTCCATTATGTCTAACGCATCAAGTGCTTTGCAAAGTGTTAACTAAAAACCAAATAATTTATGCATGACCTCAACATGATTTCTAAATGCAACATCTATGTACTTTTTTTGAGTTTTTCTTATTTAAGACGAACATGATTTGATCAAATAACATGACTTTGTGAATTCTTATCTAAACATGCATTGATGGACAAACATGAAATTTAAGTGACATGTATGCTCTAATTATATTAAGTGCAACCTATATTTACTTCTAAAAGAGTTAGACCCCAAAACTAAAGACGTGTGATATGTGATTATTGTGAAAGTATTTAAATATAAATCTACACCTTCACCTAATGACTTAAACTTTTAGGATAGTTGGCAATAGTCTTACAAAACTTATCATGATATCAGAGCAGAAGGTCTTGAATTCAAATCTTCACAGACCCCTATTCTGCCTTCCCAAAAAAATATTCAACTCTTAGTACTAGTAAAAAAAAAAACCAAATTAAGCATGAGAAGTGTGAAAGTACTTAAATATAAATTAACGCCTTCACCTAATGACTTCAACTTTTAGGACAATTTTCAGTGGTCCTACAAAAATTCACATTTATTAAATTAACATGAATATCGACTATATATAATGTAATTTAACATGGATTAACAAAATAAATGCAGGTATCATACATTGTCCCACCTATATGAAGCGTTGGTCTCTTTGAGATTAGTATAAACAAAATGGATAATGACATAAATAGTTCATAAACCCTAATTTGATATGCAATATCGTCTATAAACTTTTAATTTATTCCACCTTGTGATAACCATATATATGAAGTGTCAGTCTCTCTGAGATTAGTATAAACAAAATGGATAATGATATAAATAGTTTATGAACCCTAATCTAATATGCAATATCGTCTATAAACTTTTAATTTGTTTTACCTTGTGATAACCACCCATATGAAGCATCGGTCTCTTTGAGATTAGTATAAACAAAATGGATAATGACATAAATAGTTCATGAACCCTAATCTAATATGTTCATGAACCCTAATCTAATATGCAATAATATCTATAAATTTTTAATTTGTTCAATGCATTCTTTGAACTTTATCCCAATATACAATATGGTTTTTGAACTTTTAATTTGTTCAATGTAGCCTTTGAACTTTTGATACATGTTTAATTCAGTTTCTCAATTATTTAAAAATCTTCAATGATGTCTTTCCATTAATTTAAGTTTAGGAATAATATTGAATATTTTCACATAATTTAGGAACTAAATTAAATATCTACAAAAAAATCAAAGATCATATTGGATAATTTAAAAGTTCATAAATGAAATTATACATTGAGCTAAAATTTATGAATGATATTGCATATTGGGCTAAAATACGCAATATGTAGATGCAAGGTTTATTTGGAGGGGTCAAATTAACTAAGGTAAGACAACCATAGAATCTGACGCGAACATGACAAAATGAGAACTCAAGCAGGAAGAGACTCCATCTCGTAAGAACTAGAATTCTGCAGCACCTTAAATTCTATCAAGATTAAAACAACCTCTCAACTCTACCTTGAATGGAATTTCTAAGGAAGCCTCTCAACCAGATGGATCGCGAGCAGCAAGGCGAGACAGCAGGTGGAGTACAAATCTCTTCTGATTGTGGAGCAACGATGAAACGAGGGCGCCACCAGTGTGGAGTTGGGTTGCGGAAAGCACCCTGAAGGGTGCCACCAACGGAACACTGCTGGAAGGGAAAAAGTCGCCGGACGATGGAAATCCCAAACTGTTCAATCGCGTCGACAATCACAGAGGACCGAAATATATGGAGGACGCCTTAGAGGAGGAGAACAGGAGCTGAGCACCGACTAGAGATTGGACCACCGTGAGAGCAAACCACCAAAGGAACGCCCGAAGCTTGGAAACGACCGGCCGCACCAAGAGAGAAGAGTTTGACGAGGAGAGACGTCCACGAGAAAAGGAAAGCGCTGCCAGTGTGGTGTGCCAGGATTGCTTAGGAGAAGAAGCTGGTGTGAGGAGTATTTAGTCGCGGGCTTTTGTCACCGCCAAGGTGCTGTCTTTTCCGCGGTTGATGTCGAGACCCTCGATGCCACGCCGCTTCCAATAAGCACGAGGGTTCACTCGGTAAAGAATCAATGACTTCAGCCGTCGCCGCTCTGGATCTTAACACCCAGCGGTCATCCCGTTCCGCGAGTGCCTCCTGCTTTGAATAACTGGCCAAAGCATAGTGAACGTGTGAGTTCCTGAATGTCAATGTCTAAAACGTGGAAGCCCCGTTGAGGCGCGGCGCGACAGTAATGGGACAGTGTGAGGATGATAAGGGTACTTCCTGGATTCAATGTCTTCCCTTTTTCTCTCCCCCACCTTTATTCTCTGTGAAAGAAAGCATATATACAGAAGTGGAAATGTCACAACATGAATCCCCAAGAATCCCTCTATACGGCCGAAACTGATTTCTTTCTTTCTTTGCCTTTTCTATAAAAAAAAAATGACAATCAGCCATTTCCTTTTCATTCTTTCTCATTACTTGTCACGATCCACTTTCTTTTTCTCATCTGCCCTCTTCAAACTTTTGACTGCCATCTCTATACATCAATACAAGATGTACTTTAGCGTGCCCAGGATTGTTGCTGTTTATTTCCCTTGTGAGTATTGACCAAACGCATAAATATATTTTTAGCCGCAACTTTTCTCTTGCTCGTTATATCCTTGGAATAAATCGGCTAAGTATGTAAGTGCTTATAGTTTGGAGAATATATATTACCCAGATGGATATCGGCTAATCAAAACCCACCATACCCACCCTTTAGCCCCTCGATCCGCCTATTACCGTCCCTACAAGGAATGTTATCGAGTCAATTCAAGCCAATACTATGGTGCCAAGTTCAAGCCGGAGTGAGTATATTTTTGCTCAAGATCGGCTTAACCCAACTCAATCACAATCCGATGAGTCAAACCGGAGCAATCATCATGTGGAGTCTGAATTACTTGCAAGTAGCTTGACTCAATTTCATCCCTAATCTCTGCCCAATGCGTTGTGGGTTATTCTAAAACATAGTGAAGTGTAAACAGCACATTACTCTAAGCCTTCTCCTTTCATTATTTCTATACATAGTTGATCATCATGGAAATGCATTATGCATCATGTCGCTTGTAGAGATGAGATAACAGACAATTTAACCCTCAGAACTAAAACAATTAGCAAATTTTATTCAAAAATCACAATATTCGAAGCCACCGTTTGGCCAACCTTACATATGAATTGTCCAAAGGGCTCAAACCCTAAGTAGATAATATAAAGTTAAATAAGAAAATAGTTTCTATATACAAGATCAGATTGGGATCCGAAGGTGAAGAAATGCGTGGCTGATGTGCCTGATGGGGTCCTTTTCCTTCACTGGCGTGTTGGATTCACCCCCGCCGTTTTTAGTGTCTCTGCGACTCGAGGCCTACCAGACACCAGTTTATACTTAGATTAGAACTTTTATCTCATACAGAAGTCGGTGCAAAAAAGAAATGAGTAATGCTAGACGTACTTAGTGTAAGGGTTAGCGCGCTTAGGATCGGGGATCGTGTGGGTGTCCTCTTGGATGTGAGCCACCCTCCTTAGGAAGGACTTGTTGATAAACCTGTCGGCCGAGCTGATTATGACGTCCGGGTCGTCCACTTCTGGCAACATCTCACGCTTCTTCTTGCTCACCTTGACTCCTGGTGAGTGCACCAGCTGCTGCTTGGCTGTGTGCGTCCCTATCGTCACCGCCACCAGCACCATGCCTGCCAACACCCCCAGCGGCAAATACTCACCCTTCAACAGCAAGCTCCTGGATAAATAGTTAATTAGCACTTGCGGGCGAGTCATGAGGATTTTTTTTTATTTTTTTGTGCTGTCTCATGCACAGACAATTTCAAGAATCAAGTCAATCGAGCGAACCTCTCATGGTGGTGATCAGAGCGTGCAGCATTGGCAGTCGCAGCGAACATCTTGGGTTTGGTGGCCGTTGCAAATGAGCGGTGGTTGACTCCCGCTTGGCTCAGCATCGATCTCCAATAGCCCTAGAGCCACAAGATCATTATACATCAAGAATTACGAATTGAGAACGAAGAAGCTAAGAGGAATTGAAATGAGAGATGGCCCTCACAGCTCCTCTATAAGCCATTTTTCTCTGGTCAAAATCAGAATTGAACTCTCCTTCGATATATGGATACGATCGTGATCTTCTGAACAGAACTGTAAGCAGCCACTTTATATAGAGCTCCAAGTGATGGCGGAGGGAGAAAAATGAGGGAGGGCAGAACACGTGGCGAGTTAGCATTTGATCAGAGATCCTTCGACCTCTCTTGAACGGACACGCGGAGCCTTATCATTGGATGATCATCTTTGACCATGCATTGCCACTCAACTGTCGTCACGGATTTCGTGGGATGGAGAAGCGTGAGCGTTGCCTATCGTTACGTTAGGAAGAGGAAATACTAATTTTGAGAGAATAAGACCATGCACAATTAGCTTTTTGTAAATTTTAAGAATCTTTAGATGGTCCTAAAGTTGCATTTCTCTGGACCATTCAATTTAGGGATTCATCGTTGCGACTTGCGAGAGATGGAAAGAAAACTGTATAAGGCCTAGCTATTTATATTTGATAATGAAATGTGCCGCCAAAGAACAAGCGATCGAGCACAACAATGAATAGAAACAAATGAATCGGACACCGAGTTTATATAGTTTGGTTGGTGTGACGTCAATCATAGGAAGAGCAGAAAATGATTCCACCATAAATCAAAATGTTCAACATGAAATTATAATTATATTCGAGTCACTCAAATATTTTGAATACTTGTCAGCTCTTAATTTTTACCTAGTAATCACATAGAATTTACCTTCATCATTTCCTTTTGAAATAATTTATCTAACTTCAAATTAAAACTTTACAAATGTTATTCCAAGATTATTGACTTCAAAATAATTGCAATTTCATTTAAATATGATTAAAAAACACGTCGTACAAGTGATTGTTATGGCCAAAAACTCCTCTGCTCACTGCTCGGCAAAAACCAAAGCCACTTCTCATATATATAATATTTGAAACCAAACTAGGAAACTTATTCAGACTTGAAACTTATTTGGCTCGGGTTTCTCTAAAACCTCAAACTCAAGATTTTCAACAAAGTGAAATGGTGGACTCGCATCGCGCATTGTCTGACATGAGACGCATGAAGTGCTCCTTGTGTCGGTTCAAAAGCAAGCCAAGTCGGTGATTCGTTCTACATCAAGCAAAAGCTGAAAGACACAGTGAGCTGACAAGAATTGAGAAATTGAATAAGCTCCAACGGAATTACATGAATGGACTCGGTAACCCGTTTGATATTTCTGCCGGCAGCACATTGGATGATTTCTCGGTCGAGGCTCATGCGTTGTGTTAGCGAAGTGAAGCAGCTGTCTCAGCAGCCTTCTCATGTACTGATTTATCTGAGAGACTAAGCAAAAGCAAACCTTCTGCTCTCAAAGAGGGACAAAGAGACATGGGAAGTGGTCAAGTTAAGATGAGAAGCAGAAGCACCTCCATAAATACGCGATGCAACTAGAAAGCATACGATCATACTTTGATTGGTAAAGCTAAACAGTGACTCATATCAAATCATAAGTTGGCTCTAATTGTCGGCGCAACAATTCAATTCTAGTAAAATGAAAGGAGACAAATTTTTTTTTTACTTTTTTGGGTCGAAGAAAGGAGCATTTGAAGGGTTTCCTTCGAGAAAAATTGGAGCACTGGTTCTTGAGGAGAGAGTGATTTTCTAGAGGCATATAGAACGGTGTTACTCGCGCATAGCGCACTAAATAGTAAATTCAGGCTTTCTCGCATGACCAAAGGCTTGGGAGTTCATCAAACGAAATGCGCCAAGGAACTATGACAGGGAATGTGCCAACTCTTGATGTGGCCTGGTCGTGTGCCTAGTACACATGGGATCGTGACCAAAGCATTTGGTGAATTCCATGCGTGGAAATGGGTCAGCAATCCTCGTGAAATTGCCAACTACGACTAATGCGAACTTCAAGGACGACCAACATAGTCGGTGAACTTGACTTCAATCCTAATTGCGGTACTTACTTTTCTGCACCTTGTTTTTCCGTGGCAAAAGCCAGTTTTTGTTCTTGCCCTCCTACTAATCATCCAGGGAAAGAGAGAAGGAAATAAAGAAAGAGAGAAGGAAGAGATACAAGAAGTGCAGATCTGTTTCTATCCCTGCGGTACTCATTCTTTTCATTTTAGTCACTCGCTGAATGTTTTGCTACCTAGTCCCTTTACTTGGTGCAATGCTTCCTTTTAAAGCCGATTAAGGCCACGAAACAGGAAAAAAAAAGTGTTTAGTATATCGATGAAAATGAAACATTGTCCTGGGATCAAAAGTTCACTTAATTTTGGTTATTTGTTTGTACAATAAACATGATGGAGTACTATATAGGAAAGATGACAGCTTGCGGGGCTGGTTTATAAGCGTCAATGTCTTCTATTCTTACATATGAAGACAATGGGTTAGGAGGGTTTTATCATGCTATACTCACATGCAAATACACGATAATTACCCAATTTTGGTGCGATTATTAGGTACACTTAATACTCTGCATGTTTGCGCAAATACGATCTATAATAGACACTGATCCTTGTCGATTATTTTATCTGTTTATTAATTCTGAATTTTTTATTTATTTTTAGTAATGTATTTTAGACGTTCTTACAACTTTTAGAAGGCAATGTTAGTGAGTTACAATCTTTGAGAAATTATAACTATTTTCAAATAACTTCTTCGTCATGAAAGGTTGTAATTTTATTTCCATAAATAATAGAATTCAAAATAAAAAATAAACCAATGAAAATTAAATTATGTTTTACTATTTTTATTCCAAATTTTTTACATGAATTTCGAGAAAGTATCTCTTCACTTTGCAACATTTCTCAAAAAGTCGCTTCTGTTCTAAGAAGGATTAATTATCATATCATGTTCTTTGAAACTCTTTATAACACTTGTTCCATTGTTCTTTTTAAAAAAAAGATACAACCAATTTTTCAATTGTTTTTCTTGAAAAAATACGATAATTTATTATCGAGTATTCTCGCTGATATTTTGTTATATATTGAATTAAGATATTTACCGGAAATCATTAGCAATCTCATGAGGAGAATATTCCTTTAAAAGAATGTTGTTGTTCTTCTCATTCACAAATGTTATCATACCTAAAGATATAATTCCGTGGTTCTACTCATTCCCAACATTATTTTCCCAACACTTACAACTTGGCCTAGTTGGTTTACTATGTCCTAAACCTTGAAAGGGCGTGCTTTAAAATTGAGATTACATTTTTATTGAGAGACAATCATCAATCATAATATTAGATTCAGAAAAAAAAAATAGAGAGAAGTCATTTTGCTCTAAAATCTGTGGAAGTTATCTCTAAAACGTCGCCAATCACACTGATTAACTCAAAAAGGAGTAAAATGGCATAATTAGAGGACAGCCCCAAGAATTAACAAGCCCATGAAAAAGGTGGAAGACAGAACAAGGACACCAAACAATAGTTTTGTTCAGACAGTATACTCTCTTGGTCATTCTTCAGCTAAGCTCAGAGAGAGAGAGAGAGAGAGAGAGAGAGTGGCTTTGATTAAAGATTGTTTGTTTGAGCAGGAAAGTGCTAAATTTATAGTAGACACTTGATTCCTGCCAAGGTACTTTGCCTGTCTCCACCTTGCTTGAGAAGTTAATGCACAGTGGTTGATGGGTTGATGGATCCCACATCCGTCAGTAGCGCTTGTCTGGTGACGTCTTCCCTTGCTTGAGAAGTTTAATCCGTAGTGCTTGATGGATCCCACATCTGTCCTTGCTTATTCTTCCCTTTTGTCCTTTTTGTTGAATTCTCCAAGTCTTCTTTCACCTTCTAGAGGAAGTTTTGTCGCCCTTTCTATCATCGTTCAGTCGTGTAAATGTCCTTCTCAACTCCTCTTTTTCTCCATCTATCCCCATATGTGGAGGACAGATTCCTCGGATCATTTTGCCAAAAGAAAGGATAAACGTTTGGCAGTTTAATGGGATTTTTTTATCCGCGAATTACTCCAACATTGCCCTGCTTTTGGCCAAATCATTTTAACGACCCTGTACTCCCAAAACCCGGCTCTGAAATCCACTCCAATTTGGAGGAGAGGCAACAACACAATAAGTACTTCCTTTTAAAGCTCGTACAAACAGAAATAGACCACCCTGAAAACACCATTTTACTTGCCTTGAATCATCTCAAGGAACTTTACTTAATGAAGTCCCCCCAAGTTAAATACTTTCCAACTGTTCTGGAAAAGCAGTTTGTGAGATGCAGTTGAGTGTCAAAGTAAATTGGTCAGAACTAAAGCGGTGTTGGAGTAAATTAACCTGTTTGAAACGGTCAAGCCTAACTATGGTATCTACCTTGCACTGTTCCTTTGACATTTTCTTTTCTTCTTCTTTCTTGTGCAATTGAGTCACTCAATCTGTTCCATCAAGATTTATCATCAATGGTTCTACAATGCTGTACTGGCATGACACATTGTCTTACATGGTCTCTGTGAGAGAGAGAGAGAGAGAGAGAGAGAGAGAGAGAGAGGCCATTACGTTGGAAATCCTTTTGTGAGCTGTCATCTATACTAGAATATTTCGAATTTGCAAAGAAAACAGGTCATCATTTAAGGTGATCCATAAGTTATGGCCTTCTCATATCATGAATTATGTTTCGGATTTTGTTGGATGGATTGATATAGGTCATGTACTGATGTCTCAAAATATTAGTCCTTTCCATTAGTCCTCACTCTTAACAGTCAGTGCCGGCACAAATGTATTCTCATTGCTCTTTTGTTGTTTCATGCAATCTGAGAACATGTGTGTGACTCTAGAAGGACTCAGAGCTACCGGCTGCCATTGCTTCATTTTGCAATAGATAAAAGCTTTCTATTTGTCCTGAACATACAGATAAAGATATAAACTTCTTAACCCACTCATGGGTAGCGTAGCTGGTTAGAGCGAATTTGGACTTTGTTGAGGTCTTAGGGAAGCGCCTGAGATTTAAGTGGGGGGTCATGGCGGTGGGTTGCTGTGCTAGTCTCTCCTGATGAATAGTTGAAGTACGCGAAAGTTGGCCCGGACACCTCGATTACCAAAAAAAAAAAGATCTATACTTCTTATAAAGTAGGCTTTGTCCTATGTAGACTGATTAGTTTGCTCGTTGTGTCCATAGTCCGTGCCTACAGAAACGACCAATCTTACAAAAACTAAAGAAAGAAGTGGAAAGATGGACTACACGTTAACTATAAAGGCAATGTCACCATGGCGACTTGTTGATTCTTTGCTTTATATACAGCAGACATCGAAGAAAGAAAATCTCAGAGCAGTCGCACATATATATAGATCTCCCATTTCCGTTAAATAAATAAAACTACAAAGCATCAGCAATTAAAGGAAGAAAAGCTACATACACGTAATTGTGGCACAACATATAAAACCCTGTTTTACAGTAGTACTTGTCAATGATGCTGCATCACACACAGGACCAAGCAGCAGTGAAATCAGAAATAAAATAATTGGTAAGTGATGGTGAACAACAGGAAAATTCCAATGATCACGTTCACAAGAGTAGGCAATGGAAAATCTGTGGAAATTATTGTGCTCTTGGTGGTTGGGTGGTCAATGCAGTCACTGAGTTTGATTTCTCTCTGGCATATTCATTTGCCTGGCTGTCTATCTTCTCGGGTGAATTGCAGCTGAATCATGATCTTTGTATTCTAGTACCTGCCAACAACATAAAGTGTTTTAAATAGAGAGATGATAGGGAAAAAGAAAGAAAGGATGAACAGGAGACTAAAAAATGAATTACCTGCTGAACCGTGCTCTTGATTCATAGTACGTTCTCATCTCGTTTATGCTTTAAGCGGCACAGAAGATAATTCGTATTCAACTGTCAAAAGACCATGTCATAACGGTTCATAAAACTAGATCGACAACAGTCAAATTCTGCTCATATATTAGGCAAAAATAATATCATTCTCTAATATGTATAAGAATTCAATATTCTGTTGCAGGAAATTGAGCAAAAACATAATAATAATAATGCTTCTTTGCTTCCTTGTGGGAACTTTTAATTGAGAATTCAATATCACTCGTGGGAACTTTTAATTGAGTGTTTGTGCAGATTATTGTAGCTATACTTCTCATTTGATGTGTTATGAAATTCATGCACCTAGTGAATCTAATCTATTGCAATGAATAAACGAGGGATAGAATGAGTACCTCTTCGGTGAGTAGATGATATTCGATGATGATCCAGTTGGTCCCGACATTCATGGAGCCCCGACCTATGTGGAAGACTAATGTTTTCTTAGTGCCGATTATGCTGTTCGTATCTCTGGCCTTGATACTCTTATCGATACCAATCTTCTTCCAATAGCCGGAGCGAGCCAATCTTCTTGCGTGTTGGGGCGTTTGCGGACAGAAGAACCACCATTCTTGAACTTCGTCATCAGGGGGAATGATTGATTCACCTGTCAATCTCATTATCTCTTATTATCAAGAACTCATATTTCTTGTTTTGGTAGACCGAAGGAAAGTTTTGCATTTCACAATTGTTAGCGCCTTATAAAATGACATTTCACCACCAGAAACTATCAAATTCACACATCATCAGAACACTCGCCTCGACTTTTCACCAATTGATGACAAATATTATGCTTCAAATACCCATATTTTAAGTAATAAGCTTCTGTCATGGTTGCAGTGAGATTGTATCAAAGGAGCAAGCAAAGTGACAGGAGTATCTGCTCTTACCATGAAACTTCTCTGGTAAATCCCAAGGATCCCACCAGCAAATGTCGACATCAGGAATTATGCAGGGATGGTTTTCGAGTCCTCGGACTCGGTTCTTCAAGTAATGATTCACAAATTCCTCGTCAGTTGGATGGAACCTGTATCCTACTGGCAAATTGTTCGGGATGACCACGTCTCCCATCTTCCGTTCTGTTCTTCACCCGACACACATGCAAAACTAATGAACTCACTTCGGATTGTGGAAGCAGAGAAGTGAGCATCGACACACTAGCGTTTGGGAGGGTCTTTATTGAAGTCTTCCCTTCTTTGAGAAGTTACCAAACTTCCTGTATGTGGACATTGAAAAAATCTTGATCGTGATTGACAGCTGATAGGGATGGTCCTTCGTCTGCTTTTCCCTGTCCTGGTGGATCCCCTCTCATAATCAGACTGATCTAAGATTCTGCTCATCCTGAAAGGTACGGTTGTTTACTATAAAAATTCGTCTTTCTCATATGATAATGAGAACATCCAGGAAATTTCTGGCATTTGGTCTTGTGACGTGTCCCGGTTGTTTCCTCTAATCACATGGGAGACTTTTCTTTTCATTCTATTGAAGACATGGCGTGAATTTGAGTTAAAACCAATCTGTTAATAGTCAGTTAACATGAGGGCTGTTCATGCATGTATGCTTTTCATTATAAGACAAAGGTTCATCCTACGAGGTCTCTTTATCGGCCAATCTGCCATTAAATTATGTACAATTAGGATTTTCATTAGTGCTTTCTTTAGCTTTAAAAAAAAAGGGGAAAACTTCCCTAGTTACTAACATTACAAAAAAACTGTAATTTAACAACAGATTTAGCGACGGAAAATTTACAAAAATTCGTTGTTAAAAAGGTTTTGCGATGACATTAGCGACAAAAAATTTTTGGTCGCAAATACTCCGTCGCTAAAATTAGCGACGAAAAATTGAATATGTCGTCGCTAATTTGTGACGGAACACATCCGTCGCTAATAATTAGCGATAGACAATCCTAGCCGTCGCTAATTAGCGACGGAGAGTTGTGTCTGTCGCTAATAGCGATGAAAATGTGTATATCGTCACTAATTAGCGATAGAGAAATACATTTGTCGCTAATTAGCGACGAAAATGTGTATATCGTCACTAATTAGCGATAGAGAAATACATTTGTCGCTAATTAGCGACGAAAAGGTGTATGTCGTCGCAAATTAGTCACAAAATGCTTAGTCATCGCTAATTAACGACAGACTATTTCCATCCGTCGCCAGTTAGCGACAAAAACATGTATGTCGTCACTAATTAGCGACGGAATTAAGTATCATCGTCACTAATGGAGACGGAAAAAGAATTTCATTAAAAAATTCGTCGATAAACGTTCGTGGCAAAATTCTCGACAAATTTGCCTCAATTTTTGTCTTTTTGGAGTGTAATTTGCAATGAAATTTGTCGCCATTTTTTCAAAAAAAAAATTGATTTTTATTACGAACATTGTTTAGGAACGAATTTTGAGAGTAATTTGCAATTAATTTTTCAGCGACGAAATCTGCAAAGAATATTATTTAGGAACGATTTCGTTATTAAATCTAATGAACAAGAAAATGTATTTTTAGAATTAATTCTGAATCACTAAATAACATCAAAATATTATAATGATATGAAAATGAAATACATTCATCAACATTATTCACAAAAATAACATAAATATTTTTCTATACAGTACACATAACAAGAGAATAAAAAATTGTGCAATCTCATCATCATGGTAGAGGAAGGGTTTCTCGAAGTTGTAGTTGCTCTTCACAAAAATTTCATAGTACTGCAAATTCTTCTTCCGATGAAACGTAACATGCTTTGCTTTAACTTGCCTATTCTTCACATCTACCTTGTTCCCACAAAGAACAATAGGAATATTCTCACAGACCCTGTAAGATTATGGTTAATTAGCAAGATGTGGCACCATAAAAAAAATGTACCTGCAGAGATCACGATGCCATTTAGGAACATTCTTGTATGTCAATCGAGCAGTGACATCAAACATGATGATTGCCCACTGGCCATGAATGCTGCGGAACAACGAACAAAAGTTTGAAATTTCAACGCACACAAACACAATAGGGAGAGAGATTCCCCCTCCCGCAAGCAAGGTTAGAAAGTGAATAACTTAAATCACCACACTACTGCTGCCAGCATAAAGTACAGCATGCAGTCCAAAACCATTTAATGCCATCCTCCTTTCTCCAAAATAAGATCTAAAGAGATATAACTGTCATAAGTTCTACAAACTTCTAGCAATATTGCAAATAAGAATGACCATGAAACAAATATACACCCCTTCAAAATGTGGAAAAAGTTCTTGCAGAACTACTTCTTTCTTCATTTACGATTTTACATATAATAATCAACAGTGTCAATATTGAGTAATCATTGTCATCCTTAGTAAATTCAGATAGTTATATAAACTACCAACAAAAACAGAGCTACCAAGCAGATAAAGCATTGTTCCAGTACGAGATCAAGACTACATTCTCCTCCCTAGGATCACTCAACTCAAGTGTATATAAATTGGAAACTGATAATCCTTCTACTGATTGAAGAGCAAGGAATTTCTAAGAGGGGGCGATTACTCACTAGTATCCATCTCTTAGACCACCAAACTTCTCCTGCCCTGCAGTATGTCAGCAATAAAATCGGATTTTCCCACAGTTTGTGAAGAAGTCCAAAGGATGGACTTCAACACCAATAGTTGCTGTTGTGCACAAGCACAATACCAGAAGATTAGTACAGACAAAAAAAAATGATAAATCTAATGATCACAACAAAAAAATTACATAATCAATCCAAGATTGGACTTTGCTTTGCCACCTCCTAGTCTAAGCTTATTTGATCCTTCATGGAGTTCTACAGTGAAATTCTTAAACAAAGAGTAGAAAAACTATAATCCCCAAATCATGGTTATACAAAATGATCAAGTTTTTATCCAGATCATGAAATATGTTGTGCAACACAAGCATAAGTCAGTCACTACAAAACTATCAGCACGACTGAGTGTGTCTACTATAGCCATTCTATCTTCAAACTCAATTAGGATCAAGTGAAAACAAAAGCATAAGAGAAAACAAAAATAGGAGTAATAAAAATAAGACCCAATTAAGGTAGGGCCAGAGGATATAAAGACGGAGTACAATAACCATCCTTACGCTAACGAAGCACTGATAATTTTTTCTTTTCAACTCACAAGCATGAGCTCAATCTTTCCTTGTTATATCATTTAATAGTTCAAATATTGAAATTCATATGTACCCGCTCCCTCCTCTCCCAAGGTTCTAAATAATTTGCTCGAGAATCCTTTCCCTTTTTCCACACAACTTCAGATAGCACTATGTAATAAAAAACTCTTGATTGTAATTAAATCCAATAATATTTTTTTCTAGTGTCAGCTACAAAGAACAATCAGTTTCCATCTCATCAGGACCAAAATAGGGTTAATTAAACTCATCCTAAAAATTGCCTTCTATACTACTACTTACAAAATTAGCTTCGGGGTTGGGATGATTGGTAAAACAGGACAATTAAAGCTCCCTACACAACCCATTCTCCTCCTTCTTGCATCAAAGTTACAACCAGAAGTTGGTTCTCGATTCCACATTCCTTCATATCAATGCGAATCCATTTGTAAAACAACATACAATCAAGGACAAGCAGATAACGTCTACAATGGTGCGACCACAAAACGAACGGCAACCTCCTGCACAAACCCTGACTCCAAACCCCTCAGTAACCATATTAACCCCCAAAGTTTAGCACAAAAGCGCCTACTTTTCCTCAATCGACAGAATCGACCTCCAAGCTTGAACAAATCTCTCCACATCATATTCCAATTCATCTCCCAATCAAACTTAAAAAAAAAAATAGCCGCATAGGACAAAGCAAAACTAGAAGAATGCTTCTCCAGACCAATCAAGAGCAAAACCCTAGGCAAGGAAACAGAAACCGCGAGCAAGGGCTGAGAACCTAGCGGAGGGTGGCGAAGTGGAGGAACATCTGAGTGGCGGAGAAGGGGTGGAGGTGATCGGAGAAGAGGGAGTGGATGTCCTCCGAAGAATGGGAGGTGAGCAAGGCTTCGAGCTTGGAGAGAAGGGCGGATTGCACTACGTCGGACGCCATCGTCGAACCCCGCACGAGAGAGAGAGGGGCTGTGGAAATGAAGGAGATGGTGGCGTCTTCTTAAGGCACGAGCATAGACCGCCTTGGGGGCCAAAATCGCTTTTCAAATCTAATACGCGCAACTTGGGAACGGCGACGGTTTTAAGGACGTCCTAAAAGAGCTAATCAACGACGGAAAAATTTTCCGTGGCTAATTAGCGACGGCTAGTTATGTCGTCACTAATTAGCGATGAATTTTTCGGTGGACACATTCTATCATCACTAATTTTCGACGACTTGAATAATTTGTTGCAAATTAGCGACGGAGAAAAATTCATAGCAAATTCCATGACAAATTAGCTACGAGTTTTGGATCTATTGCTGATTAGTGACGAATTTTGTGACGAATTATTAATCCGTCGCTAATTAGCGACGGCATTTATTGGGTCATCGCGTAGCGGCGAAATTTTTTTCTTGGCTAATTAGAGACAAAAAGCTTTTTTTCATGGCAATTTCCGTCGCAATTAGCAACGGATGGTGTTTCGTCTCTAATTTTCTGTAGCTAAATTACAGTTTTTTTTTTTTGTAGTGTAAGTAAGCTCTATGTAATTAGGTTCACCTCCTTTCAGTTTAGGTAAAATTAAAATATGATTGGTATTGTCATGCGACGGGTCGTAGGGGATTGCTAACTGGCACAGTTGCACCTAATCCTTGTGCGGTGTGGCCAGATTAGCCGGTCACTCCCATAACTCATTTACGTAAGACAGCAAGCGAATATATTGGGAATGTCATTACAGTTTCACTGTTGGAAATGTCCTGATAGATGAAAGTTAAGAATACAGGAAAGCGCTAAACTGCAGCATGTTTCGAAGATAAATTGCAACTCCGTGTTAGATTCATAAACCGTGGGACTCTGAAAACATCGCGCTGACCTTGTAGACCAAGCGAGATGCGAGCATCAGCCCTCTGCTTTTTTTTTTTTTTTGTCCTAATGGAGGGAGGAATTCGTATACTCTTTTTCAGTTACTACTTCCATGTAATAGAGCTCGCTCACACTCTTTCTAGCTGGTTATTTGTGTTTCGGATGAGCCATCCTTCCATTAAATGTTAAATCAGGCCATCATACATGGAATTCAGATGGACTGCGAACTCCAAAATGATAATTGCAGCAAATCAAAATGAAATGACTTCAAGGTATGTAAGAAGATTTCATTTCTAGTGCACAAAGCTTATCGTGAATCCACATTAAACATGTAGAAACCTAACTTGAAAACAGCTTCGCAAGTGTTTTAAATCGCTTGGATCGGTCTTGATTCATAATTTGTTAGAAATACACGGATCGTCTACTTCAAGGTGTCTTTAATTTATCTTCACACGATGCAGCATAGCCCAAACATGAAGGTCTGAATTATTAGTCTTCTCATTTCGCATATCTCCGAAAGGCCAAGAATGATATCTCTGCACACATTTGAAAAAAAAATGGGACATGAGTTGGATAATATGAAATATTTGGCAAAAGAAGCAACATATCTTCATAAAACTGACATGCACGAGTCAGTATATCAATCGATGCTACCTGGTGTGGATAAAATAACTCACATATGCTTAGCAGAAACATATAATTGGACGACACAAACTCTATAGTCATACTTTAGTTTGCAAAGTCAAGCAGCATAGGTATCAAGAGAATAAGATAAATATATGTACCTGGCCTCCTGAAGTGTACTAAAAAGGATCGGCATTTAGGTGATATTCATGCATCACCTGTGCCTTAGAAACCATGAGTGATCCAGCTACCGCCACAATGTAGCTCATTCTTTCAGCTTCAACTAATGATTGACAACTCCTCCAGAGACGGGTTTCGACTCCAAATCCCGCTGGCAACTGCTGCGCAGCTATCGCACTGTCTTCCATCTCATATTCTCTGCAGGAGAAACACAGTGGACAGGAATGTCTTGCACTTGGAGATATCTTTGATGTGTAACTCGTGGGAGGAGATGAATTTATACTGCGCTTGCTTTGAGTTGAAGTCCTGGCTGTGCTTCGTCTGATGCACTCTTCTTTACCTTGCTGGGGAAGTTGATTGTTCGTTGGACTTGTTTCTCAAGTCAGGCAACTTGCTGTGGAAGTTGATGGCTTTCGACCTTTCGTCAATTCTATTTGTCCATCTTTGTCAATGAAGTCGTATTCATCTGTTTCGCTGGTTTCTCTGCTTACCAAAGCCGGAATGACAGTATACGAAATTAATTTACAGAAATAATTTAGTAATTGATGTTTACAGAATATTATTCATTATGATCAACTTCTTAAATGTCCGCTTACAATTGTCATGGTAATTTGGTCAACTAATTTGTGAATCAAGCTTCATATGAATAACATTATTTTCTAGGGCACGTGGTCAAGGTGGTAAATATTTAGGCTCCGTTTATTTATAAAAATATTTTCCTCATTTTCATATACAATTCTTTAAGAAGATGAGTCTACAGAAAATATTTTTTTAGTATACCGAATGTCTATGCTTGAATTCAGGAAAATGTTTCCTTTTTGAAAAATTGGAAAACATAAAACAAGACTAGATATGGACATTTAGATTTAAAACTCTATGTTTAGGCATGAAAACCCCAATATAGACCCTATTGTCCTTGGAGCTCAAGACAATGTCTTCGACACCTAGGACTGGGTCCATCACCACACCCACATCCGAGTTATTGAGGCCAAGTCCAAAGTCTTTAGTGCCCATGCCTAATGCCCTGACACTCGAGCCCGGATCTATAGATGCAGTGCTTGGTCTCTAAAACTCGAGCTTTGGTCCCATGCACTTAGGTTTGGATCTACAAAAAGCCAAGCATGGGTACTTGATGCTTAGGCTCATATTCTTAGTTAATGAAATGTATGTTTTTATTTAAAAATTCCAATTATATTTTTATTTTTTCCGTTTTTCTTTTTTCTTTTTCCTCAATCGGTTACCAAGAAAAACAAAAAGATGAAAGGAATTAATTAAAACAAAGCATCAAATATAATGTGGAGTTCCAAAGAACAAAACTATTTTAGGCAAAGTTCTGTTCCTGGCCTGGCAAGTTTCAACAAAGCTGCATTTTATTGCAATAATCTAGGCATAACCACCGAGAAAAGGAACTAAGAGGAAACAAAACACCTATCAAGAGAAATTAGTCATTCATTTATTAAAAAGAATTAACCCTCTTGCTATCTAATTGACCAACTATGGAGGCAACCCTTAAAAAGCTACTTGTTTATTATAATTTTTGATAGATAACAAATGCACTTCTTCAATTGTCTACTGTGCTTGTACCTTATGAATAAGATATGTATTTGATTTTCCATACCTTTTGCAAAATAAATGCAAGATATCGAAAGCATTTACTCCTTGATAGTTTTAGATTACCAGCTCTCATCAAAGCTTGACAAGAACAATGGAAGGAAAAAAAAACCAAGGTTGTATTAAGAAAAGACCAAATTTTATGTTCAGAAGAGGAAAGTAAATGCAAAATTGAAAAGACGAATTATAATTTTTTTTGTCCATTATGCTTGTATTTTAATATCTAATTATCTATCCAATTTTCCATTTCTTTTACAAAGTGAATTCAAGATATCTAACGCATTTATTCCTGTAGTTTCATATCTGCAACTCTCATCAAATTTTGACGAGAACTAAGGGGGGGGGCGGGAAGGTTGTATTGGGAAAAGACCAAAATTTATGTTTGGAAGAGGAAAATAAATGCAAAATTGAGAAAATATATATCTAATTTTTCATAGATACCAAATGCACTTCTTCATTTGTCCATTATGCTCGTACTTTACAAATAAGATATCTATCTGATTATCCATTCTCTTGCAAAACAAATTTAAGATATTAAAAGTACATATACCAAGAATTTTCAAATTGCCAACTCTCATCAAAGCTTGACGATAACAAGTACAAAAAAATTACCAAGATTGTCCTAGGAAAAGACCGGAATTTACGTTTGGAAGAAGAAAAAATGCAAAATTGGAAAAATAAATTGAATTGATAATTTTTCAATTTTTCAATTATCACATGTAAGCAAAATAAAATTCGTCTTTAAAAAAAAATCAAATACTGTTTAATGTTTATTTTCAAAAGGGTTTTTTTTTTTTACTTCATCTAGTCACCGTTCCAAGTGGCACGGTTCCATCAGGTTACCTCTCCGTTGTACTTTCTTCATTCTTCGAAGCGAAGATGTCTGAGAACCCATTCCTCGGTCTCTTCCAGAATCTTGAGAAGATTTCCAAATCCATCCAGACCCATCTCTCCACCTTCATTGCTCGTCCTGCTAACCCGTCGCGGGGCGATGACGATGCTCATTTCTCCGTCTCAAGCTCGCCCAAGCAAAGCGCATCGAGAGCAAATTTTCAAACTTTCAGGCCAGAAGAGGTGCTCAAGAAGGGGGGCGCTCTGTTTTCCTTCCTCTTTGCTTAGTGGAATTGTCGTCTCGAGGGAACAGTTCCGAGTTTCGCGTGTTCCGCAGATATGATGGTGTGCATGCTCGGTCAGTATTTGTTGGTATTCCTAAATGAAGGCTGTCCTTTCGGTGGAAGCCAATGGGAGCTTTTGGTAAATTCATAACTGCAATCCGATGTTCTCGTGGGGGGAATGAAAGGAGACATGCTTTAAAGATATGGTGGGTTGGCGTCTGGCTGCTTCCCGGGACACTTGAAATGACAATGGTGGAAGACGGCAGTCGTGAGATGCAAGATGGTGAAAGTTCATATGTGCGAATTGTTCCTGCCATTTTGTGGATTTAGTTCCGAGTTCATGGTTTGGTTTTCTTCGCCAACATTGACTGCTTTCTGGGAGATTTTAGGGGAGCTTTATCGTAATTTATACCTCTGAAATTCTTTGGAGAAGCAATTTTTTTGTCAGTTAGAGATTAATAGGTCCGTTTAGCCCTTATAGAACTTGGAATGGAGTGGAATTTGGAGTTTTGTTGGAAACAGGCATATTTGCTGAGGAATCTCACACTGTCAGCATTTAGGAGTAGTCACCCCCGGTCATTCAGCCAATTCTTCTGATGGATGGTTGCTTTGGGATCGCATGTTTTAGATCTTAGAACTTCTTTAAGAGTCTTCCTTATCCCTATCCTGAAGTCTCAATTCACTTCTTTCAAGATTTTTCTAATTGTTAGTTCTAATTGAGAGGATGAGATTTTTCTGCCAGTGGAGGCTTAGGGAAGAAATGAATTGCCAGTGGAGGATGAGATTTTTCTGGCATATTCATTTGCCTCGCTGTCTGTCTTCTCGGGTGAATTGCCAGTTGAATCATGATCTTTGTATTATAGTACCTGCCAACAACATAGTGTTTTAAATAGAGAGATGATAGGGAAAAAGAAAGAAAGGATGAACAGGAGACTAAAAAATGAATTACCTGCTGGACCGTGCTCTCGATTCATAGTACGCTCTCATCTCGTTTATGCTTTAAGCGGCACAAAACATAATTCGTATTCAACTGTCAAAAGACCATGTCATAACGGTTCATAAAACTAGATCAACAACAGTCAAATTCTGCTCACATATGAGGTAAAAATAATATCATTTTCTATTATGTATAAGATTTCAATATATTTATTGCAGGAAACTGAGCAAAAACGTAATAATAATAATAATGCTTCTTTGCTTCCTTATCACTCGTGGGAACTTTTAATTGAGTGTTTGTGCAGATTATTGTAGCGATACTTCTCATTTGATGTGTTATGAAATTCATGCACCTAGTGAATCTAATCTATTGCAATGAATAAACGAGGGATAGAATGAGTACCTGTTCGGTGAGTAGATGATATTCGATGATGACCCAGTTGGTCCCGACACTCATGGAGCCCTGACCTATGTGGAAGACTAATGTTTTCTTAGTGCCGATTATGCTGTTCGTATCTCTGGCCTTGATACTCTTATCGAGACCAATCTTCTTCCAATAGCCGGAGCGAGCCAATCTTCTTGCGTGTTGGGGCGTTTGTAGATAGAAGAACCACCATTCTCGAACTTCGTCATCAGGGGGAATGATTGATTCAACCGTCAATCTCATTATCTCTTTTTATCAATAACTCATATTTCTTGTTTTGATAGACCGAAGGAAAGTTTTGCATTTCACAATTGTTAGCGCCTTATAAAATTACATTTCACCACCAGAAACTATCAAATTCACATATCATCAGAACACTCCCCTCGACTTTTCACCAATTGATGACAAATATTATGCTTCAAATACCCATATTTTAAGTAATAAGCTTCTATCATGGTTGCAGAGAGATTGTATCAAAGGAGCAAGCAAAGTGACAGGAGTATCTGCTCTTACCATGGAACTTCCTTGGTAAATTCCGAGGATCCTACCAGCAAATGTCGACATCAGGAATTATGCAGGGATGATCTTCGAGTCCTCAGACTCGGTTCTTCAAGTAATGATTCACAAATTCCCCGTCAGTTGGATGGAACCTGTATCCTACTGGCAAATTGTTCGGGATGACCACGGCTCCCATTTTCCGTTCTGTTCTTCACCCGACACACATGCAAAACTAATGAACTCACTTCGGATTGTGGAAGTAGAGAAGTGAGCATCGACACACTACCATTTGGGAGTGTTGTAAATTAATGCGAAAACTAATCAAGATCTTGTAAATACGTCAACGCGTAAAGTACAGAGAAATAACGAGGAATAATAAGGACACCAAAAATTCACGTGGTTCGGTCCGAATATCAGTATCTACGTTCACAAGGAGAGCCAGCAGTAAATAATTCACTATAATAGGATAATCAAAGTTTACAATTGCTCACACGCTCGAGTGTTTCCCACACCTAGATTATATCAAAAACTCAAAGTGTTTATGAATAAACCACTTACTTGAAACGCTTTCAAGCTCAAAACAGAAACACTTTACGTACACCAAAATCAACAACTCCAGCGTTCGTCTTTGGTCCACGTATGTAAATCTTCACGTTTCTTTTTTAGACTTTCAGTTTCAGAAAAACTCGCGGATTATGGACTTGCTTCAAGAAGCAAAACTTTCGTAGCCTTTTTATAATGTATGTGCGCAAAAACAAAGTCTTGACTGTTGGACAGCTTCCTAAAATAAACATATAATATTTATTTCTTCTTTTGGTTTATTTCTTCTTTTGTGCAGCTCTGAGGAGTCCAAAAAAGGATAGACTTCTTCATTCAAATTAGGAATTTTCTTGAGAAATCTTTATCAACAAAAATTGATTTCAAGCTCGAGACATACTTTGAACATGAGGGTCTTTATTGAAGTCTTCCCTTCTTTGAGAAGTTACCAAGTTCCTTGTTTGTGGACATGGGAAAATTCTTGATCGTGATTGACAGCTGACAGGGATGGTGCTTTGTCTGCTTTTCCTTGTCCTGGTGGATCCCTTTCATAAATCAGACTGATCTAAGATTCTACTCATCCTGAAAGGTACGGTTGTTTACTATAAAAATATGTTTTTCTTTCTTATATAATGATAAAAACATCTAGGAAATTTCTGGGATTTGGTCCTGTGACATGTCCCAATTGTTTCCTTAACAAAGTTTGATTTCAAGCTCTAGGACATAATTTGAACATGAGGGTCTTTATTGAAGTCTTCCCTTCTTTGAGAAGTTACCAAGTTCCTTGTTTGTGGATATGGGAAAATTCTTGATCATGATTGACAGCTGACAGCGATGGTACTTTGTCTGCTTTTCCTTGTCTTGGTGGATCCTTTTTATAAATCAGACTGATCTAAGATTCTGCTCATCCTCAAAGATACGGTTGTTTACTATAAAAATCTGTTTTTCTTTCTTATATAATGATGAAAACATCCAGGAAATTTCTGGGATTTGGTCCTGTAACATGTCCCGATTGTTTCCTCTAATTGCATGGGAGACTTTTCTTTTCATTCTATTAAAGACATGACATGAACTTGAGTTAAAACCGATCTACTAATAGTCAGTTAACATGAAGGCTGTTCATGCATGTATGCTTTTTCATTACAAGACAAAGGTTCATCCTATGAGGTCTCTTTATCGGCCAATCTGCCATTAATTGTGTACAATTATGATTTTCTTTTTTTAATGACTGAAAAATCCACCATAGGCTCTCCGTGCCCGGATGACACCAAAAAGTTGGGCCCCTATACTTCAGGGGAGAATAGGATCCTAACACCATGGCCCTCCACTTAAGACACTAAGAACTACGAGTTTGAACCATCTACCTTTGCGATGAGAGATAAGCTTTTAACCAATACAGCTACTATCATGTTACGCTTTTGAGCACGTGGCAATCTCTGATTATCTTCTCTTTTGGCCATGCAATACTTATGCGATGTCCCAGGTAGGTCACAGGCCATCTTAACTATCAAAGTAATACACAACGAGAGCGTGGAAAAATAAATAAAATCACAACCTTCCATGATTAATATGCCTTCCGATTTTACTCATATACACATCAACTTTACAGATGCCAGCTCATTTACAAATTATAGAATTAGATTTCATAAGACCTCAAACAAACCTAGGACGAGACCATGTTTTGTAGACTATACAACCAAAATAGTGGGGAATGGGAAAGGAGGTTTGGACCTACTAATCAACCTAAGTCATATGACCTAGGGATCAATCACACTGCCCCCTAGGAGATCACCAAACCCACGGTCGGGGTTCCAAAAGTCAAAGACGCCCACTGGAGCTTCGTGATATCCCATATGAAAAATTAGAGGGCCTCCAACCTCTCCTTCAAAATGCTCCAATACTGATGGGACACCTATTGCCAGAGAATGGAGTTCCAATCCCCAATTGTAGTCTCCTGATTCTCAATCACCCTTCCTAAAGTTATCACATATCTATCTATTATCCAACCATTGTCCTCAGGTTTCTCGGGCTAAATCCATTCTTCTAGCTTTACTTCACCTAGGCCTTAGATCAAATTCAATATTACCTCTTTGACCTCTAGCATTTGTTCTTCCCCTTCCTCCATTGGTTTTGGCTCGTTTTGCTCCTACTCTAGGTTCATGATCAACTCCTAAAATTGGGGGTTTGTGGTGATAGGGTGAGATATTGAAATATTCCAATGAGTCTACCATTTATATCAGAACTATGAATACTATCGCCCTAGGGTCCCTAATCATGTTCCTAGCACAAATTGTCACCCTTAATCCACTCGCACACTACCCGATTTTTACATAGGATCTAGTATATCCTAACAAACCATCATAGTTACTCACCCCAATAATCTCTCTCTCAAACTACATCTACTGGTGAGTCAATCAATCCATAATCAAGACTTAGTACTAAGCTCATTCATCTATCAAATCAGAGTTAATTGCAATAATTAACTAAATCAACAAATAAATAAATAAATTATGCAATTAATCAATTAAAGTAATCTACAACCGTCATGAGACCCGAACTAGTCTTCTTGGCTCATCGTCACTTTTGCAGTTCACCTGCCATTAATTATAGTCTTATTAACCACCCAATAGGTTCCTTCGATGTCAAATCAATGATTAGGGTACTTTGGCCATCTAATCCATCCATATGTTCATTACTTCATTGATACCTTGTATCTAGTCACAAATGGCCTTACTTGCCTTGTCATGCAATCAGATTACCAAAATATTTTTAATAATTATTTAAAGCGATAAATGTACCTAATTGAGGTATAGGAAATCCATTCATCTTGAATTTCGCTAAAAAAGCGTTTGGTGGTAACGATCCGAGGTAGCCTGCAGCGACGTGAGGTTTTCTTTTCTTTTTGTTTTCTATTTCCTTTCTTCTTGGGTGGTGATGGGCTGGCTAAGGCCCACCAAGTCTTGGCCCAAAGCTTCAGAGGGACGGTCCATGCTCAAAAGGCTCCGGCGACAGCGCTAGCGAGGCATTGAACTGGCGAGCCTCCCATGACAACTCTAGCGAGCTTCCCGAAGACAGCTTTTGTTCGTGGGGGCTTGGCTGGAGCTGTGGGCGAGACAATAGGGTCATCGGTTAGACAAATGGTAAGGAAACAACGAAAAGGACAGTGTCAATAAGGGTCTTGATCTGGTTGAGCTAATCGAATACGATAGGGGTGGCTGGACGACAAACTTGGCTTTGTCAAGGGCTAATGGAGCTCTAGTGAGCAATTGGGTGGCTGGAGAACTCCTGGATGTTGGCTAAGGACGACTACACGGTCTGAACGGCAACAGCGAGCTCAGTTTAGGCTCGAGCCAGATTAGGGCACAAATGTTTTGATTCTCAAATTCTCGACCAAATCAATCAAATTAAAGGGCTAAGTTCTACTCACAATGCGTCTACAAGTCGATTGGTGGTAGTGGCAAAGGATGGGTGTCGCCGGAGGCAAGGTGGTCGGATCTAGGGTTCTAGCGGCCTGTTTTGGGCAAAATGACATTCGATTGAAAACTAGCCAAATATAGATCAAATCAATCGAATCAAAAGCCATAATTAAGGTAAAGGAGTACTTAAGAATCAATTGGGAGCAGTGGCGTGAGCTCTAGATTGAAAGATTGAAAGGCTCACACAACAAAACTCGATGAGTTTTCTGAAAAACAGGGGTAGATTGAGCTGAGGGGCCTCCTTTCAAGGGCTCCCGATGGCAACCAAGACGAAGATGGCGACGACAGTTGGTTAAGTCTTGAAAAGGACATTGCAAAGAATACAACGGGACTAATGACGAGCTCAACAGAGATCAAAGATGGAAGTTATGGCGTTCGAAAGTGGAGAGTTCGCTCGGGTTCGAGAACAGGGGAAAGTGTCGTGCTGGTTAGGGAACGAGCTCGCTGGCAACAAATGATGGCTTCCCATTGGTCGTGGTGTACTCCGGCTAGGCCTTGGGGGTGGCTAGCAGTTTTCCTAGGCAATCGGCCGGCCATTGGTTGTCGAGAGTACTCTCTGGCAACATGTCTATCAATTGTTCGATAGAATGCCTAAGAGAGAGAGAGAGAGAGAGAGAGAGAGAGAGTTGGGCTCTCTCGTGTGGGCTGGACGGGCTAGGTTGGGTCAACGCGGACCCAGGCCAGGTTAACGCGAACCTAGGCCCAATCCGAATAATTCGCATAAAATATTGATTAACAATAAATAAAAATAAACTAAATAGTAAATAATTAAAAATAAAATCAGAGAAGATTCCCAAAAATTCATGATAGCTTCTCAAAATAAAAGTAGGTATTTTTGGGCCAAAATATGATTAAATAAATTTTTGGGAATCCAAAACTAACTCTTAGAAATTTCCACGCTCTCACAAAAATTAATATAATCATGGGAAAAATTCTCGAGATCCTTAAATCACGATCCATACTTAAATAAATTACATGATAACGCCCGGGGAAGGCCGAGACTTGACCGTTATAGCTACCCACCGTTGGGTAGAATTAGGATTTTCCTTGGTGCTTTCTTTAGCTTAAAAAAAGAAGGGAAAACTTCCCTGGTTCATTAGCTACTCAGGCTCGAAATGAAGTCCTGACATCTAGAGTAACACATCTCCACATGCCTATCTAGAGCAAATGGGAACTTCCTTTCCCCATCTAAATCCTTCCCCGCATGTAGTACACCCACAAACCCTATTAAAGGCAAACAAATTACTTATAGAATTATAAAAAGTATCTTAGACTAAGGAGTCAAAGAGATTAACACTCCCTGTCACTTTTACAGATGATTTTTAGTTCAGCATAAATTGAAATTGCCTGGATTAATCTATGATGATTTGGAGATCTTATAACATCTAACTATTTCAGACATGATATCATGAAGCTAACCTTATGAGATTGCCAAGTTCCTTCCAGTGTTGCTCTTGCAATAAGTTGAATCGAGTTTAGCTAAGGATAGCAAGACTTCATTATGTGACGTCTTATACTGGTAAAGTGGAATGTAATGCCTTGCCTCTAACATTATTATTCCGTTGTAGAATGGTTGGTTTTGTTAGGGAAGTTCATTATGATGTCTTAAAGATGACAAAATAATCAAAGGCTGTTGGAGGTACCTGAGTAGAAGGTGAAAATGCCTATAATGAAGAGTTCAGTAAAGCTTGGAGGTACCATGGATAGGTGAATAATGAGGTAGAGCCATGATTGGCAATATACTTGAAAGAACTAGAAGATAGGAACTGGAGTTAGATATCATCAGACTTTGGACTCTATGTTAAAATTGAACTGTAATTGTCCAAACTTAAAGTATAGTTGTTGAGACTCAGAATTATAACTATGAAAACTCAAGAGTTATAGTTGTTCAAAGTCAAACAGATGTTTAGACTTGGAACTAAAGACACTCTTCATATTGTTTATTCATATTTTATACTGAAGACACTCTTTAGACTTTGCATTAAAATAAACTTTTGTCAAATCTACAGTTTAGCATATTCAAATGCATTGTATAACGGCTAATAATTTGGCTTGGATTTCCTATTTAGAAGACATTGATAGAGTTTCTTTCATTGTACTATCTTTGCAGCATAATGCAATATTTCTTGATAGATTGACAATCATTCCAAAGAAAATTACTTATCGAACTGAAGAACTATGCTAATCGTAATTGGAGATTTGATTGCATGGGCAATCAGATGAACGAGGATTCAAATTTTGTCTCTCAATGACTATTAAATCTTCATGATAAAGTTCTACCTAATGGATAGATTAGAAGACGATCCTCTGGAGACTATCCAATGGCTAATTTGGAAGTGTAAGCATATAAAAGGAGATTAAGGTGGTAGGGAGAAGAAGATGTGTCACTTCCCACTACTGAGCGCATGACAGTCCCCGATTATTCCTTCACTTCAGTCGATGAGTGCGACGTCCCAGGACTCGTCATCGACCTTCAAGTCTCCAATAGAAGCACAGGTCTCCACATTGACAACTCCCACAAAACTCACCTCTAAAATCAACCCGTGCATGAAAAATGATAAATAACAAGTTGAGAAATTAATCTCAATGAGTCTACACCCTAAACCTAGATTAGGAAGGCAATCGCCTTGGGATCCTAGTCCGTCGTTCAGCCTCTCATAGGCCACTCGACTCACTCATGTCTATTGTCAATACCTTACTAGGTCATCGACCATAGTGCACACAATGGCTATCACTCTAGGTACCACGCACTTTTGCTATACGGGCGACAACACGGTCTCTCATGCCTGATTGGCATACAGCTTAGTTCGCGAGGCTCTCTGACTTGCAGAAATCTCAATCAACGGGGCTCTCCGGCTCTAAGAGCGTACCACTCAGCCCACAGGGCTCTTCAATCCAAATATTGTGCCTTGCATTACTCTCGTACAGCTACTAGCCCTTTCTCCATAGATGATCGGTCTATGACCTAGTCCTGGCCAATGCCTCACGTGGCGTTTGGCCCTATTTGTCTCTACTAATCAACCTCTCTCGTCGCTTGGCTCATACGTAGGACCCCTAGCCACCCTTGACTTGTCTTGGCTAACAACCAAATCTGACCTTAGGGTACAAGTACACACGCACCACTTGTCTATCTCCACTAGATATTGCCTATTAATCTATTGGTCCATGATCGAGACTAGGCCTTAGGCCACACGGCCTGTCACATAAATGTTACTAGCCAACCCAAGACGTTGGATAACCAATGCGGCTAACCCCACAGCGCAGTACTCGTACGCAGCTCAGCATCTCATCGAGAAGTGTCTTTCAGTCAATCCAGCCACGACCAAGACTTGGCCCAAAGCATCTCATTGTTCATTCATGAGACATAAAATAAGACGGTCCACAACCCGTCTGAACCCTATATTTACTCCACTAGTACACCACACTCGTCTCGAGGCGGTCTAGTACTGATGACCATCCCAGTCATCCAAGAGATCACCACATGATCATCGCGATCTCGTTGACACCTCATAGGGCTCAGTTGACCTTCTTACCTAATCAAGGCCTATTGACCACTCTTTTTTTTTTCATCAATCGCCACACAATAGATACAAGCCGGCTAATTGGGAAATTCTCTCATTTCCCTAATCTAGCCATGAAAATCCACAATCGATGCCCCAATAGACACACTTAACCCACTTGGCCAATTGTAGCTTATTGGCTACCTAATTGTGTAATATGTAATATCGTGCACCCGGCCTTACTCGACCATATTTACCAAATCTCCACCTATACACCCATCCATTCTAACTAGTCTACTAAAAATGTAAACCGGCCTAACCTGAGGATAGGATGTCTACTCACCAAGTCGGCGGCGGCAACTTGCGGCTACACGATTCTCACACTTCAAATCGCTCTCGGGATTGATGTGGCTTGTTGATCCTTAGCCTAACAACATAGATGGGTGGCCCAACTCTAGGCAGCTTGGGGACAGCTCTGACGCGCGGTCCGGCAAGCCTCCGGCGAAGCTTTAGCGAGGCTCCAATGGGGTTCCGATCTTGGCCTTTGGCCATGGGAGGTTGGCTAAACCCGTACGTGAAGAGGCAGGAGCTATTGGTGAGCCAAACAGTTCCAGCAAGGCCTAACTAGAATAGGATCTCTAGTCGGCATGCTGGTCGAACCAATTTCGGTGGCCAACCGGTGACCTGGGGGTCTACCGGCAATTGGGGATGCTCCTGGGTGGTCTTGGGTGGTCGTGGGTGGCAATGGAAGAGCTCAAATCAAAGCTAAAAGGTGTCATACCCTAACCTCTAGAAGTCTGGTCTAAATTGAGTCAGAGGAAGGCAGTCGGGTCGCAACATGATTTGCCCTCCCTGGACCAAATTGACTCCAATGACCGGCAGGGCTTTGAAGAAGAGGCTCACATGAACATTTTATGATCGGTAGCGGCGAAAGTGGCTTAAGTGATGAGCAATTGCTCGGACAAGGCGATAGTTCGTGGCTAGGTTTTCGAAGGAGGGAGCTGAGCTTCAAGGCCAAATTTTGGTGAACGGCACTATGTTGATGGCAAAGGCCAATGGATCTATCCTTAGAAGACCTCCAGAAATCGATTGGGTCTCACCGAAGGAGGCACGATGGTCGTGACCAGGAGCTCTAGCAAAAATAGAAGGTTCGCAGTTTGATGGTGAGATAGGTAGCCTCCAGGGCTTTGACAGCGGCGACGACGGCCACATCGAGGCTGAGAGGACACCTAGGGATGCTCCGGAGGTAGTGGCATGGCCTGGGTGTTGCTGGAGAACTAGCAGTAAATTTTGGTTGTTAGGGCAAGCTTATCGCGTCTATGTGAAGACTGGTGCCATGGGGGCTTTTTCGTGCAGCTCCCAGCGGCAACGATGGAGGCAAAGGTCAGTTAAGACTGAGAGAGGGAGCTACAAGGAAGACAACACAACCAACAACGTGCCAAACGGTCGCTAGAGGAGGAAGTTATCATAGCGAGAAGGGAAGATCTCACTCGGGTGGAAAAACAAAGGTGACCAACGACAAGGGAAGAAAACTGAGTCGCCGGCGGCAGGTGGAGGCCGGCCATTGGCCGTGACGCATGCTGACGGGACACCTAAGGCAGTTGGCAAGCCTACTAACCGGTTTCTCGACGGCTGGTCGGTGGTAGTTCCCCATCTACGCGTACACACCACATGTGAGAGGGAAATCGAAGGGAAGGAAAGGGGAACCGCCCATGCCGGTCGGACCGACTCACACCCGGTCGGACTGGTCTAGGCGTGAGTCAATTGGTCTCCCTCACGCATCAATAGTCAATGGTCAACCCTAGGCAAATTTGCCCAAAACTCACTCCTTTTGGGGCCAAAACATAAACAACTAAAAGTATGGGGGCAAAAATGCGATTTCCAGAAGTCCATAATCACCTGAAATGAATTTTCATGGTTTAGTCTGGGGAACTCTCAAGGCCGACGGGCCACTAACTAAATCCATAAATTCGCACAATCAATCCTCCAAGAGAGGCCAAAAGCGAGATGTTACAAGATGATGACTAGAATCATAAGTTCCAAAGTTTTAGTATACTTAGATACTGATATTTGAGAGAAACTAAATATAGTGATTAAGTGAGATAATATGACATCCAATTATCACTCATGGTTGTAGTCTCTCACTAATCAACTACTAAAATCTAGCCAATAAGTTGTCAGCATGAGATAATGGAGTAGGCCTGTATAAAGCCATACCACTATAGTTTCTATGTGAAAATTTAGTTATCACTCAACTCTTTTTAAGTATTTTTTATAGATATATTTGTAAATGATTAAGTTGCTTCGAAATCTCATGGTTTTTCAACCTCAGACTCTTAAAGTCTTGAAATACTTGCATATCATTCTGAATTCGATCTTCACTTTTTACTTCCACTTTAATTTTATTAAGATTAACCAAAATCACATATTCATCCCCTCTAGTTGGCACCGAGGCTTCAAATGGAAAAATTGGCGGTTCTCAACCAAACCAATTGTAACCAATGCTGAAATTAAGGTAAATGGGTACATAGGAATCCATTGGAAGCAACGGCAAGAGCTTTAGATGGAAGGATTGGGAGAACTTACAACTTGAAGCTCGGGTAGCAAATCTAGAAAACAGAGGCAAACGACTTCATGAAGGCTTTTTTCAAGGCCTCCTGGCAGCTAACCAAGCAGAGGTGGAGGTTGTGATTGGTCAAAATGAAAAGGTGGTGTTTCAACAAATTCAACGCCACCAACGGCATCCAAAATGGAGGTCGGAGGAGGAAGATACGAAGGCACAAAGATGGCTACCTGCTCGATTACAAAACAGAGGCAATCAAGAATGGGGAGGAGAAAACTCACGATCGGGGCAAGTGGCGGCCATCCAACAGCCACTAGCACATCAATGGGATGGGTGGGACGGTTGGCAGGCCATGCGAGTGGTTGGCTAGCGATTTGGCTAGTGGTGGGGCCTAAAACACGCGCGTGCACTTTACCTGTTCAGTGCAATGCCTCAAAGGAAAGGCCAAGCAGCTCACTGCTTACATGCGAGCTGCTGGCTGTTGACTGGTTAACGGTTAACCGAAGAGAATAAAATAATAAAGTAAAATAAATAATTAAAAATCATTAAAAATTACCAAAAATTCCTACAATTTATAAAAACGTCCATATACCTCATTTTCAAGGTTTTTGAGGGCCAAAACACAAATTAAATTTTTGGGGACCAAAATGAAATTTTTTGAAAATCCATAATCATTCGAAATTAAATTTCGTGGTTTAGTCCGGGAAACTCCAGGGGCTGATGGGCCACTAACTAAACCCATAAACTCGTGCAATTAAACCTCAAAAAGCGGACCAGAAGCGAGATGTTACATAATTCAATGGAGTTGAAACTTTGCCAACATTCTCATGACACATTTTCGTCATATCCGATCAATATATTTGTTGCTCCTATGATGACGAAGACTCTACCTAGGAGAAGATTCAATATTACCAATTAATAGTGACGGTGGTGAATCCATTCACATTGTCGTGAGGGAGAGATTTGAATGCACTTTCATGTGGAGAAAACCAAATGAATTAAAAGGCAAAATGCTTGAGTTTATATGATAATCCATATGGAGAAAAGGAGTTCCTCACTATTTTTATGTGGAAGTCACAAAAAAAAAAAACGTATCTTGATAAGCAATAGCAAGAGAAAGAAAGAGCGGAAAATTTGGAAAGATTGCAGTATCTAATTATCATCAAACTAATGTCATATATCGATTCATAATTAGATCGAGTTGAAATTTTTCCAAAATTCTCATGACACATTTTTGTCAAATTTATTATATTATTCGCTCCTATGCATGTTTTTGATAAGATTTATCATCGATCTCTTGTGAAATTCATATGTATTGCCAAGAATGGTGTTACTGATGTTGTCGCTGCCATGTACAACTAGTATTAACTAAAAAAGAACATTATTCACCCAATTTTGTTGAGAGCAAAGATCTTGTATAAACTCTGGTCCCATGATCTTTTATATCCTCACACCAAGGAAGTTTTCAATGTAAAACAAAATCGCCTTATGTTTGTGAATGGTTGATATCTATATCGTTTATTATATCATTTTCTACTAGATTTGCACAAGTAGGAAGATTGTTTTATTCCCTTGCGTTAATAGGATACTATTAATATTGTTATTATTCTCCCAACAAATATGGATCATTATAATACGATCACGACTATGCAAAGTAGGTTAGAGTTTATATCATAAAGGTAAAGTGACTGAACAATCGCAAGATCAGGTATATAACCAACAAATGAAGTAATCTGTCCAAAAATGGGGAACTCGGCATCCTTTCTATTAGATATTGTCGTTTTGTTGGTCATGGGGTACTAAGACTGTCATGAGTATATATCAAATAAAATGTGTTTGATATAGAACAAGAAATTGAACCACTCATTATATAGAGCATTAATATATTACAATGTCGTACTTTGCAGACTCCTTATTTTATTTGATTCGCAATCCTCACAAAAGGGGCTCTAAGGCCCGAGAAGAGCACTAATGAAGTGCTGACACATTATTCAAATTGTACAGAAAAGAGATTGGCAAACTGCCTCATGCAATCTACGACGGCTTGAAATTAACCTCGTTCTTCCACACCATTACACTGGCAATGGATTGACGTACAGAGAAGTCACATGCTTTTTAAACTTGGTTTCAGCATGAGTGTAGTGATCTTCCTCATCTTTATACGCTATATGCATGGCTCGAGCGAAATTGAGAAATGGCACCAAGAGTGGCCTAGGGACGATGGTTGGACAGCGCAGCCCTTCGTTAATGTCCTTCCATGCATCGGCCACTTGTTTACGAAGTTCCTCCTTAGCCTTTTCCTCTGCAACTCCGTACTGTTTCATGAAACACTCCACCGAAGATGCCCCATGGCCTCTCTCTTGCTCAAACTGTAAAGAGACATCTTATTTTCTTCTCCTATTGATAAAATCTACATAAATTAATGTTGTTCACTGGTGTAGCTTTTTATACCTTGTGCCCAGCCATATCATCCATGAGCCGACCGATTAATTGTACAGCCTTCACCAACTTGGAGTCGCCATATAACAGCCAGTCAAAGGCATCTTTTGTTGCAATATCTTGCATTCCCAGCAACGTCACCACCAGTAGCAATTCAACAGCTGCACTTGCTAATGCATTGGGCATGTACTCCTCCATCGTCGGTACGTGGTTTTGGTGGAACCATTTGGCTTCGACGAAGTACGCTCTCACTAGATTTTTCATCTAAGGATTCATTCTCAAACATAAACTTACGTCATTATTCGAACTTTAATGTGCTTAGTGGACTTAAAATATATGGCAATCTCTCATCCTTATCCAAAAACCATATTATTTGTCGCCAGTTGACGGTAAAAGGTTGCAATTGATTGATATAATTTGGCATCGCTTACCGCTTCTTTTGCATAGAAGAGCTGGTATGATCGTCCTTTTCTATTCACCTCATAGCCAATTTCATCATACAGATCAAGAACTATCTTGCGACATGCTTGCATGTACTCTGGCAATCCATCTTTGGCATCAACGTCCCACCTAAATTCAAGCTCGGAACACTTGATCAAATTAGAATAAGTACGTTAATTGGCAAAATTGAGAAAAGCATCCGAGTGCAAACTGTACCTTTCAATTGCTTCTGTGAAGAGTTCTAATTCTTCAAATGTGCCATAGACATCATATATGTCGTCGATAATGGAAATCACGTAGGCCATTTTGGTCAGTATTCCCCTAGCTGCTTCATGATTCGGCTCGAAATAAACTCCCGACATCCATAGATACATCTCCACAAGCCTATTTCTAGCAAATGGGAACTTCCTTTCTACATCTAAATCTTTCCACCACCTATAGTTTACCAACAAATCTTAATTAAGGCGAATACATCATTGATAGAATTGTAAAAAGTACTCTAGACTGATGATCCAAAGAGATTAACACTCGTTGTCACTTACAAATGAATTTTACCTTCAAGTTAAATTGAAATTGTACGAGTCAACCTTTGACGATTTAGTGCTCTTAAAACATCTAGCTACTTCAGACATGCTATCATGAAGCTAACCTTGTAAGGTTGCCGAGTTCCTTCTGGTGTTGCTCTTGCAATAAGTTGAAATCGAGTTTAGCCAAGGATAGCAGGACTTCATTATGAGAAGGCTCCTCTTGGTAGAGTGGAATGTGACACCTCGCCTCTAGCCTTGGTAAACCCTTGTGGATTGGTTGGTTTAAGGCATGTCTCACTTGTTTTTTGAGATTGGGGCTTGCTTTTTGTTGGTCAATTGATTTCAGGTGAGTTATAGTAAAAGCAAGTGCATCATTCAAAATATCATCACCATGAAACGTAAGATGGCAAGCTTCAAATAGACTTAGTAGCCCCCGCACGTCGGCAATGAGTGATTCGCTGAAAAGCCCTTTGCTATCCTTGAACTTGTTAAAGATTTCTGAATGGCCAGATGAAACATGGAAAAGATGCTTTCGTGAGATACTATGAAATATTTATATTCAAGATCTAGATAAACCAGAATCTATTCAATAAAAAAAGGCGTGCTAAACCAAGGAAGTAGAAGGAAGGAAGGACTATTCACCTTTCAAAGCAAGAAAATTTGTAGAAAACAAGATTGAATAGAGAAAAAGTCCACTAAAAAATTAAAACAAGAGTGAACTAAACAAGATAGTGATATTATGTGTCCACTCAAATCAATCAAATGAACCATCAACTAGTAACTTTCAATATAATTTGAACAACTGATCCATCAATGAGAATTAGAACATTACATACCACTTGAAATTGGGTAACCTTGTTGTCGCAACAATCGAAACAGAAGAGCAATTGTGTGTAGGTCAACATCAGCGCTGCAGTGAAACTCAAAATAGCTTCCGTGGATTTGTTCCAACTGCTGGTCAATCTCAGTATCAAAATGGTAGGCAATTCCTAAGCGTTGGATTTGATCGATCAAGTTCAACTTCTGCAAAGGCTTATCAATAGCTTTCGTCAACATCTTCTTCACTTCTCCCTTCAATAGTTCAATTTGATCCACCGCTATGGCATGAGGACTCTACAATAAACAGAAATTTGAATATTCGAACAATAATTAGAGGAAAATGACATAAAAATTAGTAAGAATGCAAGAAATACATTAGGTTGCTTATGACCCAATTGACTACGATAAATAAAACAATTGAAATCACCTAAAAATTCTTTGCACATTTGTTAAGTCATGTGTGCATGCAATAAGGTTCATGGAAAAATTGTAAATCATGTAAGGACAACTTATTCATGGAGTTTCAATTAAACTGGAACTCCTTTTATTTTTCTTTGTCAAATGATGCGCAATGGTGCCCTTCAAGATAATTATGTTCGTGCCGTTAGTTTCCAAAAAACATAACAATGGAAAAAATTTCCGAATATAGTCCAAGAAAATGAATAAAATAAATGCAACCATGGTGTTGGAATCAGAAGCATATTTGAGAAAATAATCCCCCCATATGCCTGGATGATAATTTGCTGATCGGCGTTCAGCTATGTGGCATGTTTGCTTAGCTGGAGAAGATGCAGAGATTTGAAGGGACATTTCTTTTTCGCTCTTCTTCTCTAGATTTAGGTGACCGCAACAGATATAGATGAAGAATACTAGAGGTTAGAGGCTTTTCTATGAGTGTCGAAACCTAATTGATGGGTATTTATAGGCCATAGCATCATATGTTGGACAGGTGGAGAGAATAAGCAACGGATAAGGCAAACATTTATTTTCCAAAAACACGTGGTTCACCATACTCTATTATTCAAGGCGTACTAAACAAAAGTCGAATATCCCATGTATGTGGCCATGGAAAGCGATTATTTTTTCAAAACACGTTTTTTTTATATTAAGTTCAGTCTAATTGTTGACATGCTATGTTATTCAAGGTGAACTACATAGAAATAAAATATCCCACCTATGTGGCCATGGAAAGAGTTTATTTTTTACAAAACACATTTATTATATTAAGTTTGATCTGTTTGATTTGCCATGTTATTGAAGGCGTAGTACACATAAGTCGAATCCCACATATGCGGCCATGGAAAGGGTTTATTTTCCCAAAATACGATTTTTATATTAAGTTCGGTCGAATTGACATATTATATTATTCAAGAAGTACTACACAGTATCCCACCTATGCAGCCATGTAAAGCGTTTATTTTCTTAAAACACGTTTTTTATATTAAGTTCGGTCTAATGGACATACTATGTAATTCTAGGCAAACTACATAGAAGTCAAATATCCCACCTATGCGGCCATGGAAAGAGTTTATTTTTTCAAAACACATTTCGTATATTAAAGTTCATTCTAATTGATTTGCCATGTTACTCAAGGCGTGCTACCAAATATTTCATTCATGTAGCCATAAGCTCTCTTAGAATTCAACCTGACTATTGTGACAGTCACAGCCACATTGGCAAGGACTATCTGAAACACGTTCAACTTTGATCATACCCCTAGTACCTGTCTTGAGTTTCCTAACTGACTTTTCAAAGATCTCGAGCGTTCTTTGTGGCTGCTGTGGACAAATTCCATATCCTGTCTTAAGTTTCGTAAGTGACTTTTCATATTTGTGGCTGTTGTCGACACTCATAGATCTCGAGCGTTCTTTGTGGCTGCTGTGGACACTGATAGATCTTGAGCGTTCTTTGTGGCTGCTGGGGACACTCATAGATCTCGAGCGTTCTTTGTGGCTGTGGACACTCATAGATCTCTAGCGTTCTTTGTGGCTGCTGTGGACACTGATAGATCTTGAGCGTTCTTTGTGGCTGCTGTGGACAAATTCCATATCCTGTCTTGAGTTTCCTAACTGACTTTTCATAGATTTCGAGCATTTTTTGTGGCTGCTGTGGACAAATTCCATATCGCGTGGCATCAATTTGGTCAAATATCTAATTTGGTCTTTTAGGAAACCTTTTTTCCTCCGTTGCTCGAGTCAATAAATAATTACGATTCTAAGATTTTCCCAACAACTCTTAACGTGGAGGAAGTAATCATAGGAAGCGGAGGCAATTGGATCTTTTACCTTTATGACTTTACGAACTTGGCATGAATTCAGTGCATCGTCATGCAAATCCTGTGTGTCAAGGAACTTTTTCAATTTTCACAGTGGAAGAAGATAATGGCTTTCATCAAGGTGACGTTCTTTTGGTTCAACTAGCTATATTAGTCGACTGCATGTTTCAGAAGAAGGTTTTGTCGCTTGCTTTGTCAGGAAAGTTTATCTGATGACCTTTGGGTGCCACAATAAGTAGACTGATGAAAAACCAAACTAATTTTCCTTTTCTTGTGCGTGGTTAAAATTATATAGCATATTATCAATGTCGACATACTCCATCATATATCACCAAGGATTCCGAGTTAAAATTTACATGCAGCACATTAGTCTCTACAAGAAAACTGCGGAAAGGGTAAGCAGATTTTCATCAAGCATGTTGATCCAACGTCCATGAGGCCAGCTAGATTAGGATCATCACATCCCAATTCCTCCAAGAGAAGAGAATGTCATGTCATGATTGTTCTTTCACACAAAAAACATATACTACAACTAATCATAACTTAGTTTCAAAATATACATACATATATATATATAATCATATAATTACAGGATCAAAATTTTTCTAGTCCTTCAAAATGATATATACATATCCAACTAACAAATAAACTAAAGAGCTCAACTCTAACATAAACTACTTAAGCCCAAAAATGTAAGCATGGAAGAATTTAGTGTTCCTATCACCAGCCTTTTGATTAGCAAACATGGGATCTTTGGTGCTGGCATTGTTACTCTCGTCACTACAATTGATGAACTCTGGCCTTGACAGCTTTCTTTCTCTCTTGATCGAAGGCGCCCGACATGCTGTTTTCCAAGTTAGATAACTACTGCTGAAGCTGTTCCATTTCCTCTTTTGTGTTCGTTTTCCCCAAGCAGCTATAAACGTCGAATGACTTTCCTGATTATGTCCCCAGATCATTAGGGGGATTTAAAGCTGAAGTTCGTTCGATGTTTACAATGCCAGAACCCTTTGCTTTGAAGATCCATCGCATGACAATCACCCAAAAATTGTCTAAGAGATGCTATTCGAAAGTTGTAAGCTGGTCGCCCACCTTCCTTTCCCAGAAATACGAAACTTCGTTTAAATCGCCCATAACTATCCATGGAATTTCATCTCAGAGCATTCAGAGAAGCCAATGTATTGCCACATAAATGTGATAATCATTGTAATGGCTTAGGGGTTAATCATGTAAATTTTCAGGTTTAGTTGGTGGCATGTTGGCCCGGGAGTTTCTCGGACTAAACCGTAAATTTTTGTTTTTAGGCAATCCCCGAATTTGCAAAAATTACAAAAAAAAGTCCCTCAACTTTTGGATATTTGCATTTTGATCCCATGAATTTGAATTTTTTAGCTAGGGGCATTTTTCGTCATTTTTCTGCCCAGGTTGACCGGTCAACCAATCCACGCACGAGCCGATCCCCCCTTCTCTCTCTCTCTTGTTTCCTTGAACAACTGTCGAGTGCGCACGAGAAGGGACCACGTCGGTGCCAATCTACGACCGTCTGCTTTGCAAACCTACTTCTGCCGACCAGATGTCCCATCCTATCTATCTAGGCCACCATTCGTCGCTAGCTAGCCGTTCTTTTCTAATTCCTTCTCCGTGAAGATTTGCCCCTATTTTTCGTCATCTCGAAAAACTAGTCGATGTTCACGCTCTTCAACCGCCACCTGTCACTACCATCCACTTGTTCAACCTCCCCACAACCCCATCTACCTAGTTGAAGCTGTTGCTTTCATCGTCGTCGCCATCAGAGCCGCCTGGAGCCGCACGAAGTCACTATCACAGTTTGCCCTACTTCTCGGGTGCTCGCTGGCCGAGCGTCGTTGGTCGCTCTCCACCGCTGCTAGTTGTTCCGCGGCCATCTATGAAGTCTCTCAACTCACCCCGACGCCAGCCTAGTCGTTTTTAGCCATCGATTCCGACCTGATCACCCTCGATCTCGTCTCCAATGTATCTATGCAAATTGACCAGCAACACTGCCCTAAGCCTTACCACCCACGCCCACCGCTTGCCAGCTATTGAGGTAGGTCCCTACCGTCAACCGACATCACCAGACACTGCCCTAAGTAGCCTAGTTGATGTCCCGTCGCCAAGGCAGTACCAGCCAGTCAAGCTCAACTTTGTCCAGCTACTATTCTAGATTCTGGCCACCAATTCGAGCCCTTCCGTTGGCCACCATCCTTCATAGCTCCGTCCAGGCGACTGGCCATGCCATTACTGCTAGAAACCGCCGCCATTGCTGTTGTTGGAGCCTCGCCGAAGCTTAACCGCATTGTACAAGGCCAAACCGTGCTATGTTGCGCCAAGGCCATTCGAGCTCTCATTGCGTGAGTTTCGTGACGTCATAAACTCGTCACAGGTCTTTGCCGTCAATGTACATTGACAGTTAGATTAGCCTGTGAGTGGACATCCTAATCTTAAATTAGAACTGTTTATAGCTTTAGTTGAATTATTAGCTTGATTATGCTATTAGATTGGTGAATTAGTAATTAAAGCTGAGTCGAGCCGAGCATAGTACAATTGTTTATTGTGTGCAACTTGGACCAATTGGATAGCCAATGGGCTACGATTGGCCAAATGGGTCAATTGCACCTAATAAGGTATTGATTAGTAAAGTATGGCTTGATTGGAGATATTAACTAGTTAGCCTGAGTTGCTAACGATACTGACATGCCTTAAAAGGATTGCAGCATGTTAGTGGTCAAGATCCAATGGATCAAACGGGTCATAGAATGTCTTATTATTTGATTGGTGCATGCCTACCTTTGTGCGACTGGTGCAGATACAATAATGATGTGATAGATTGAATGACTTTGGGCCAAGTCTCAATCATGGACTAACTGACTGATAGGCCTAGCTTGTAAAGATAGTTGAGCTATGTATGTGGGTCGTACCATTAGGTTAGTCACACCATTTAGCCAAACAACATGACGGGTTCACCAGTTGCAACTCTTGAATGCCAAATAATATGATAGGTTGGCTAGTCGCATTAGTTAGTAGCCAAACGACGTAATGGGTTGGCTACTAGTCCCACATAAAAGCTAAGCAATGTGATGGGTTGGCTAGTAGTGACAAGTAAGATCAGATCTTGCGAGAGGTTGGATGGTTGGTTAGGGACCCTAAGGCAATTGCCTTCCTAGTATGAGCTTAGGGTGTTAACTCATTGAGATTTATATATCATTTGTCATTCTAACCCCTTTTTCAAATTTCAAGCATGGATTTGATGGACGAAGACTCGATCATTCTAGAGAAACCCACGAATAGTGGATGGGTGATTGACATTGTTGTGTCTTGTTACGGTTACTCTGTTAAGAAACATGAGAGGATCTTTTGGGAGTTTGACTACCACATCTAGTGTTGGGTACTGCACCAATACTGGGTGAGATACTCCCAAGAGGAGGGAGGTCATCTAGTGTGGGAGCAGGACTACCACGAAGAGCCTTGGGGAGGATATGAGCTGTGGAACCTATACATGTGGAGGGATGACCCTCTCGGTGGTAGCGTCGTGGACTTTTAGGGTACCTTTCCTCTGGATGTTGTAGATAGAGAACTAGCCTTGAACCTGTCTAGTAAGGCTAACTGGTGTCTCCGAACCCACCCTTTTGATATGTACATTTGAGGGTTGTAGTACTTCGGCGGGCTTGTATATTAAATATTGGCGTGAGTAATGAGATGTATAGTTCCTATGTATTTTGGTGTTGTTAGGGGTATTTATTTATTCGCTTTTGCATGTCTTTACCTCTAATTAAGTGAAAGGTCCTCAATGAGTCCTAAGACGTCGTAATCATCGACCGTTAAAGGAAAGTGACACCAAGGATTGCCGCATGCTTGAGAATAAGGTGTGACAGCCTCCCTTTGTTGAACTGGTAAGTATGGAGTGATAAGTTGATTTATGCTTTCTAGAATAAGAGAATAGGAATGTATCTTTGATGTTGGTTAGTGCCACTAGCGAATGGCACTTCGAAGCATGTTGTGTCTGGCATGCTAGTTGAGGCTTGTTGTGTATCACTTGCCATTTGAAGTTGTGGTGTATCACACGCTGGTTGTAGCTTGATGTGTATTGTCGCCATTAATAGCATTGCTACATATCGCATGTTATTTACCTTTAAACTTGCTGAGTATCGTTTGTTTTCTCCTAGTTGTGAATTGTAGCAATTCCAAGTGCCTTACAATTGTTGTTGGGATTGTGGAATCAAGCTCTTTAGCTTCCGAGGATGGGTAGGGATCAGAGACCGCTAAGGAGACAAATGATTATAGGTCGCTTTGGCGTGGGAGGTGATACTCAAGGGGACCCGAGGATCAAGGGTATCCTTCAATCTCTTGAGGATTTTTGGGGTGCAGTCGCCTAGCAGGCCCAAAATCAAGAGGCCGATGTTGTAGCTACTACGACAAATGCCATTGTTACTACAGTGTTGAATGTTATTGTTGCCTCAGTGCCCGCTGTGGGTGCCACCGTTGAGGACATTGCAGCTTTTGCCCTCAATCCTGTCTAAGCCGTTGAAGGTGGAACGAGAAAAAGAGAGTGCAAAAGCAGGTGGAGTAGTTTTTGAAACTGAAACCTCCACAGTTCTTGGGAAGAGGTAACCTAGAAGCTGCCATCTCTTGGCTTCGGGGGATTGAAAAGGTATTTTCAATGATGAGATGTGCCGATGCAGATAAAGTGGTTTTGGTAATTTATTAGCTGGAAGATAATGTCAACCACTAGTGGGAGGCTACCAAGGGAACGATTTTCCTTGAAGGAGTAGAATGCACTTGGGACGCTTTTGTGAGAGCATTCACCGAAAAGTATTTCTTGAACATTTCCAGGGAGCATAAAATGGCCAAGCTTCTGAGACTCCGCCAGAACCAACTCTTAATGGAAGAGTATGAGTCGAGGTTGGCCGAGCTGTCTAGGTACGGCAAGAGGCTGTGGAAGATCATATGGATCGGGTGATCAAGTTCTAAGATGGACTGAAACCCGACATTAAGAGCCAGTTAGTACCTCTGGAGCTGCACATCTATAGTGACGTGCTAAGAAAAGCTCTGATGGTTGAAAGGGACTTGGCAAATAGAGCTGTCGCATTTGAATGGCAGTTCTCTGCGAGTTGAGATAATCGCCTATTAAGAAAAACGCTGAGGTCAAGGAACAAATATCATGTCCCTTTTAGCAGAATAGGTGGAATTGGAAAGCCAAAATTCTGCCCAAACAATAAATGCCGCCACTGTGGGAGGTACCACAGAGCCTATTCCTACCCCCTAAGGACCGAAGCTTGCTTCGGTTGTGGTCAACACGACCACCTGTTAAGAGATTGTCCGCGTCATCCGACTAGGATGTATCTACCCTAGCGAGCAAGCTATATAGTTGGAAATGCGCTCCAATGTGGCGCAAATTGACCCCCAGGTCAAGGAAAGGTGTACGTTGTGACCCGAGCTTAAGCTCAAAACTTGGGAGGAGTTATCACAAGTACCATCTCCTTACACTAGCATACCGCTTATTTTATGTTTGACACTAGAGCCACCTACTCTTTTATTGCTAAGTAGTTTGCTAAGTTAGTTGGATTAGAAGTGGAACCGTTAGATACGGTCCTTAATATTTCAACCCCTCTACATGTTAGCATGTTGTCAATCAGTGAGTGTAAGGGTTGCGTTAAGGGTAGTATTGGCAACTCTTCGAGAACACGCGTTATACGCCAAGTTCAGTAAGTGCGAGTTTTGGCTAGGCCCTGTGGCTTTTCTAGGTCACATGATCTCATGTGAACGAATTTCTATGGACCCTACCAAAATAGATGCAGTCATGCACTGACCGAGACCCACGACAATGACTGAGATTCGAAATTTCTTAGGTCTAGCTGGCTACAATTGTCATTTCGTGGAAAGGTTATCGGGTATAACAATGCCATTGACAAAGCTACCAAAGAAAGATGCAAGTTATGAGTGGTCTGACAAGTGCGAAGAGAGCTTTCAAGAGCTAAAAGAAAGATTGACTACAGCTCCAGTACAAATGATTCCATCAGGTCCTAGTGGATATGAGATATACACTAACGCATCTTATCAAGGACTAGGGTGTGTCATAATGAAGCATGGACGAGTAGTAGCTTATGTGTCTAGGTAGTTGAGACATTCTGAGCAGAATTATCCAACGCATATGACCTGGAGTTGGTTGCGATCATATTTGACTTCAAAATTTGGAGGCACTATTTATGTGGAGAAAAGTGTATGATATTTACCAACCATCAAAGTCTCAAGTACGAGTTATCTCAGAAGGATTTGAACATGAGACAGTGCCAGTAGATTGAGCTTCTGAAGGATTATTATTGTGACATCTTGTACCACCAATAGAAAGCTAGTAAGGTGGAAGATGCTCTCCCAAAAATATGGATCATTATAATAAGATCACGACTATGCAAAGTAGGTTATAGTTATATCAAAAGGGTAAAGCAACTAAATAATCGCAAGATCAGGTATATAACCAACAAATGAAGTAATCTGTCCAAAAATGGGGAACTCGGCACCTTTTTTGTTAGATATTGTAATTTGTGTAGGTCATAGTGTCCTAAGACTGTCATGAGTACATATCAAATAAAATGTGTTTCATATGGAACAAGGAATTGAACCACTCATTATATAGAGCATTAATATATTACACTATTGTATTTTACAGACTCCTTATTTTATTTCATTTGCAATCCTCAGAAAAAAGGGGCTCTCAGGCCCGAAAAGAGCACTGATGAAGTGCCGACACATAATTCAAATTGTACACATAAGAGATTGGGAAACTGTCTCATGCTATCCACAACGCCTTGGTAATTAACCTTGTTCTTCCAGACGATTACATCGGCAATGGATTGACGTACAGAGAAGTCGCATGCTTCTTAAACTTGGCTTTAGCATGAGTTGAGGGATCGTTCTCGTCTTTATACACTATATGCATGGTTCGAGCGAAATTGAGAAATCGCACCAGGAGGTGCCTGGGGACGATGGTCGGATGGTGCAGCCCTTCGTTAATGTCCTCCCATGCATCGGTCACTTGTTTTTAGAGTTCCTCCTTAGCCTTTTCCTCTGTAACTCCGTATTGTTTCATGTAACACTCCACTGAAGATGCCACATGGCCTCTCTCTTGCTCAAACTGTAAACAGAAATCTTAATTTTCTTCTCCTATTGATAAAGTCTATAAGACAAAATTTGGATAAATTAAGGTTGTTCACTGGTATAGCTTTTTATACTTGGTGCCCAACCATATCATCCATGAGCCGACCGACTAATTTTATGGCCTTCACCATCTTGGAGTCGTTGTATAACAGCCAATCGAAAGCAACTTTTTTGCAATATCTTCCATTTCCAGCAACAACGTCACCAATAGCAATCCAGTAGCCATGCTTGCTAATGCGATGGGCATGTACTCCTCCATCGTTGGCACGTGGTTTTGGTGGAACCATTTGGCTTCGACGAAATACGCTCTCACTGTGCTTTTCATCTAATGAATCATTCTCGATCATAAAGTTACATCATTGTTCGAACTTTAATGTGTTTGAGGGACTTAACATATATGGCAATCTCTCATACTTATCCAGAAACCCGATTTTTTTTGTCGCCAGTGGACAGAGTAAAAAATTGCATTTGATTGATATAACTTTGAATAGCTTACCTCTTCTTTTGCATAGAAGAGCTGGTATGATCGTCTGTTTATGTTCACCTTGAAGTCAATTTCATCATACAAATCAAGAACTTTCTTGTGACATGCTTGCATGTACTTTGGCAATCTATCTTTGGCATCAACATCCCACATAAACTCAAGCTCAAAACGGTTGATAAAATTAGAATAAATACGTTTAGAATTGGCAAATTTGAGAAAAGCATCCGAGTGCAAACTGTACCTTTTAATTGCTTCTGTGAAGAGTTCTAATTCTTCAAATGTGCCATGGACATCATATATGTCGCCGATAATGGTAACTACATTGGCTACTTGGATTAGTATTTCCCTAGTGGCTTCATAATTTGGCTCAAAATAGATTCCTGAAATCTAAAGATACATCTCTACAAGCCTATTTCTAGCAAATGCTTCCTTTCTACATCTAAATCTTTCCACCACCAACATTTTACCAACAAATATTACTTAAGGCAAACAAATCATTGAAAGAATTATAAAAAATACTTTAGATGATCCAAAGAGAATAACACTCGTTGTCACTTACAAATGAATTTTACCTTCAAGTTAAATTGAAATTGTACGAGTCAACCTTTGACGATTTAGTGCTCTTAAAACATCTAGCTACTTCAGACATTCTATCATGAAACTAACCTTGTAAGGTTGACGAGTTCCTTCTGGTGTTGCTCTTGCAATAAGTTGAAATCCAGTTTAGCCAAGGATAGTAGGACTTCATTATGAGAAGGCTCCTCTTGGTAGAGTGGAATGTAACGCCTCGCCTCTAGCCTTTGGTAGACCCTTGTGGATTGGTTAATTTTAGGGTATGACTCACTTGTTTTTTGAGATTAGGGCTTGCTTTTCGTTGGTCAATTGATTTCAGGTGAGTTATGGTCAAAGCAAGTGCATCATTCAAAATATCATCATCATGAAACGTCAGATGGCAAGCTACAAATAGACTTAGTAGCCCCTGCACGTCGGCAATGAGTGATTCGCTGAGATGCCCTTTGCTATCCTTGAACTTGTTAAAGATTTCTGAATGGCCAGATGAAATGTGGGAAAAGAATCTATCATGAAATATTTATGTTCAAGATCTAGATCAACTGGAATCTATGGGAAAATGACATACTAAACCAAGAAAGTAGAAGAAAGGACTATTCACCTTTTAAAGCAAGAAAAATTGAAGAACTCGTGAATGTAGAAAGGAAAAGTCCAGTTAAAAAACAAAACAAAACAAGAGTGAACTAAACAAGACAGTGATGTTATGTGTCCACTCAAATCATTCAAATGGACCATCAACTAGTATCCCCTGCACGTCGGCAATGAGTGATTCGCTGAGATACCCTTTGCTATCCTTGAACTTGTTAAAGATTTCTGAATGGCCAGATGAAATGTGGGAAAAGAATCTATCATGAAATATTTATGTTCAAGATCTAGATCAACTGGAATCTATGGGAAAATGACGTACTAAACCAAGGAAGTAGAAGAAAGGACTATTCACCTTTCAAAGCAAAAAAAATTGAAGAACTCGGGACTGTATAGAGGAAAAGTCCACTTAAAAAAAATCAAAACAAGAGTGAACTAAATATGTTATGTGTCCGCTCAAATCAATCAAATGGATCATCAACTAGTATCTTTCAATATAATTTCAACAGTGATCCATCAATGAGAATTAGAACATTACATACCGCTTGAAATTATGTAACCTTGTTGTCGCAAAGTAAAAAATGGAGCAACCGTGTATAGGTTAACATTTTAACGCCCTCCACCTCATCACTGATAATATTGTCCGCTTTGAGCCCCACTGGCCCTCACGACTTTATTTTTCCTTGGATCCGCCATCCTCGCAACCCTCAATCGCGGCTTAAGAGCGCGCAACCCTAAAAAACGCATTATTAATAGGTCAAGGGTGGAGTATCACATATAAGTTCTCTCAAGACTCACTTCCTAGGCGATGTGGGACAAGGATATCTCATACTCCCCCACCTTAATGGCACAACATTCCCGTTGTACCCTCAGAGGCACCAGCGAGCGCCTACTGTAGTTACCACATGCAGTTGGAGTCGCCTCTAATACTACTTTGTAACGCCCTCCGCTACACCACTGACAATATTGTCCGCTTTGGGCCCTACTGGCCCTCACAGCTTTGCTTTTTCTTAAGTCCGCCATTCTCGTGGCCCTTGTGGCAGCTCAAGAGCGTGCAACCCAGGAAAACACATTGTTAGTGATCAAGGGCGGAGTATCACATATAAGCTCTCCTAGGACTCCCTCCCTAGGCGATGTGGGACAGGGATGTCACAAACATCATCACTGCAGTGACATTAAAAATAGCTTTTGTGGATTTGTTCCAACTAGTAGACAATCTCAGTTTCAAAATGGTAGGCAATTCCTAAGCATTGAATTTGATCGATCAAGCTCAACTTCTACAAAGGCTTATCCATAGCTTCTGTTAACATCTTCTTCACTTCTCCCTTCAATCTTTCAATTCAATCCTCCGCTATGGCATGAGGACTCTACAATAAGCATTAATTTGAAGGTTTGAACAATAATTAGAGGAAAATGACATGAATTTTAGTAAGAATGCAAGAAATATATTAGATTGCTTACAACCCAATTGACTGCGACAAAATATGAATTGAAATTCCCTAAAAATTATTCCATCATGACTAGCTTTATTAATAGTGGAGAAATTCCTTCCACATTTGTTAAGTCATATGTGCATGCCATAAGGCTCATGTAGAAATTTTAAATCATGTAAGGACCAACGCATTCATGGAGTTTCAATTCAACTGGAACTTCTTTTATTTTTCTTTGTCAAATGCTGCGAGATGGTGCCCAGTAATTCAAGATAATTATGTTATGTGGCCTTAGTTTAAAAAAAAAACATAACAATGGAAAAAAATTTCCGAATATAATCCAACAAAATGAATAAATTAAATGCAACCATGGCGTTGGAATCAGAAGCATATTTGAGAAAATAATCCCCCCCCATATGTTTGGATGATAATTTGCTGATCGGCGTTCAACGATATGGCCTATTTCTTTAGCTGGAGAAGAAGATGGGCTGCAAAGATTTGAAGGGACGTTTCTTTTTTGCTCCTCTAGATTTAGGTGACCATAACAGATATAGATGAAGAGTATTAGGGGTTAGAGGCTTTTCTACAAGTGTCGAAACCTAATTAATGGGTATTTATAGGCCATCGCATCATATGTCGGACAGGTGGAGACATTAAGGAACAGAGAAGGAAAACGTTTATTTCCCAAAACATGTTTTTTATATTAAGTGTAGTATGATTGATATAACATGTTATTCGAGGCAAATTAATATTGCACATATGCGGTCATGGAAAGTGTTTATTTTCCCAAAGCATGGTTTTTTCACCCAAAACACATTTTTTGTATTAGGTTCGATCTGATTGACATACCATATTATTCTAGGGTACTAAACAAAAGTCGAATATCCCACGTATGTGGCCATGGAAAGCGTTTAGTTTATCAAAACACGTTTTTTATATTATGTTCGGTCTGATTGACATACTATGTTATTCAAGGCGAACTACACATGTCGCGACCTCTCCGAAGGTGCACCACCTGGGGTTCGACTAATGGATTACTAAATTCGGCTTAGCTCAAGCTTTCCCAAACTCATACCAATTCGCGACTTAGAGGTTAAAGTTCTTCAATTTCATTTGGAGTCGCCACTAATCTATTCTTTGGTGGGTCGATTAGAAACCCAATTAAAGTACGAACCAAAGATTATGGTTGCGGGGACTTGATTACGCCAAATTATTCTAACGCCATTTCGATACATTTTCTTTTTTTCCAAAAAAATATTTTGCAGGTAGCTTGAATTGAAATTAATTAACTGCCTAACATGCACACGGGTGGGCAAACATTAAAGTAAACACAAGCATCAAACGAATATGGTCTAATTGAACAAGTGAAATGATTTTTTTTTGTATTTTTTTATCCTAACATGAAAATTAATATGCAATGGGTATAATAAAAAGCTAAAATACAAATGCATCTATGTCATTCCGCATGCAATTATAGGTTAAATTACTCTACTTGGAATGTGAATTAATTAAAATAAGACATGTAATGTTCAAATGACATGCAAATGATATTTTTTGTGTTTTTTATATTTTTAAAATCAAAATAAATAAATGGCTAAATTAAACATGCTGCTAGTCTATTGTGAGAACACCTTTTTGTTTAAATTAAATGAGCTAGCACTAACATGAACCAAAGTCTAATATGACATGCATTAAGCGGCCCCAACTAATGCAAATTTGACTTATTATTATAACATGGCTACAAAATGCAATTTTTAATTAATATGCATGATTGATATGCAATTTTTATAATTAGCGAAACTAATATGCAAACTACATGGCAATTATGTACCTAACTCTATGTGACATGGGATTACGTGACTCTATGACATGCACATGAAATGGTGATCTAACATGATTTAGACCAAAGACATGCATGTGGTTTTTTTTTTAAGAAATATTATCTATTGAAGTCCAGCAATGACGAAAAGAAATGAAAATCTACATCAAACGTGGCATTATATCGCATTAGATATTATTTACACCCAATTAGATTTGGAATAATTAGCGAATCGTATTTCGGTTATGAAATCGAATTGGCCAATCTTTTCACGTGATCGCGAGTTGTAGTTCGAACATGAAATCGTACTGTCGATCATAGATGTACGGATTAGGAAAATTTTTCCTAATGTAATTTGATGCATAAAATCTGTGCAGATAATACACGTTAGTGCAAATAACTCGAGATTAGGCAAATTATTTATAAGTTAAATTGAATAAATATGGATGAGAAATTTTACGTAATCAACCTTCCAAGTTCGAAGTCTAAACTTCGTGGGCTTGAGGTGGGGCAGCAGATCGACTGGGGATGGTTGACGATAAACGATAACCACCGATGTGAAGGGCACCGATTAAGCTTTGAAACGTCGAGGTTTCCGACGTTGTCGCTTCCTTGAGAAATCAAGAGGCAAAGATGTGCTGGTCACTATGAGTTTCTCCGAAGCTGGGACTCTTCTGGGAAATCAACTGGAGATGCTGAGTGCAGGTTGATGAATGTAAGATGCTGAGGGAACAACGATCAACATCCAGAAGTTGACCCTGTGAAGAAGAAAAAGGAAAAAGCCGTGCTTTTCTTTCGTTTTTTTTTTTTTTTCCTTTGCTCACGCCCTTCACTCTTTATTTTTTTATTTTTTTATTTCCCTTCGCTCCCTCTCTGATTCTCCGAAGAGACCCTCCAAAGTCAACCCCAATTTCCTCTCTTTTCTTCCCTTGCTGACCTCTATTTTTTTTCTTATTTTCTTCTCACGGTTTCACTCTTCTTCCTTTTTTATTCCCACGGAAGAAAAGCTCTCTTTTGTGCTGAATGCCTCCCACGAATTCTCACACACTCTCGGATTTTCTCACTTTGACGCCCCCTCTTTCTGCTCCAACCCCCCCCCCCAACCCTTAAATTAACGTTGTTTATTATAATTTTTTATAGATAACAAATGCACTTCCTCAATTGTCTACTGTGCTTGTACCTTATGAATAAGATATGTATTTGATTTTCCATACCTTTTGCAAAATAAATGCAAGATATCGAAAGCATTTACCCCTTAATAGTTTTAGATAACCAGCTCTCATCAAAGCTCGACAAGAACAAAGGAAGGAAAAAAAACTAAGGTTGTATTAAGAAAAGACCAAATTTTATGTTCAGAAGAGGAAAGTAAATGTAAAATTGAAAAGAAGAATTATAATTTTCTTTGTCCATTATGCTTGTATTTTAATATCTAATTATCTATCCGATTTTCCATTTCTTTTACAAAGTAAATTCAAGATATCTAACGCATTTATTCCTGTAGTTTCATATCTGCAACTCTCATCAAATTTCGATGAGAACTAAGGGGGGAAAGAGGTTGTTTTGGGAAAAGACCGAAATTTATGTTTGGAAGAGGAAAATAAATGCAAAATTGAGAAAATATATATCTAATTTTTCATAGATACCAAATGCACTTCTTCATTTGTCCATTATGCTCGTACTTTACAAGTAAGATATCTATCCGATTATCCATTCTCTTGCAAAACAAATTTAAGATATTAAAAGTGCCTACACCAAGAATTTTCAAATTGCCAACTCTCATCGAAGCTCGACGATAATAAGTACAAAAAAATTACCAAGGTTGTATTAGGAAAAGACCGGAATTTACGTTTGGAAGAGGAAAAAAATGCAAAATTGGAAAAATAAATTGAATTGATAATTTTTCAATTTTTTCAATTATCACATCTAAGCAAAATAAAATTCGTCTTTAAAAAAAAATCAAATACTGTTTAATGTTTATTTTCAAAAGGGTTTTTTTTTTTACTTCATCTAGTCACCGTTCCAAATGGCACGGTTCCATCAGGTTGCCACCTCTCCGTTGTACTTTCTTCATTCTTCGAAGCGAAGATGTCGGAGAACCCATTCCTCGGTCTCTTCCAGAATCTTGAGAAGATGTCCAAATCCATCCAGACCCATCTCTCCACCATCATCGCTCGTCCTGCTAACCCGTCGCGGGGCGATGACAATGCTCATTTCTCCGTCTCAAGCTCGCCCAAGCAAAGCGCATCGAGAGCAAATTTTCAAACTTTCAGGCCAGAAGGCTGGCCTTTCGGTGGAAGCCAATGGGAGCTTTTGGGAAATTCATAACTGCAATCTGATGTTCTCGTGGGGGGAATGAAAGGAGACATGCTTTAAAGATATGGTGGGTTGGCGTCTGGCTGCTTCCCGGGACACTTGAAATGACAATGGTGGAAGACGGCAGTCGTGAGATGCAAGATGGTGAAAGTTCATATGTGCGAATTGTTCCTGCCATTTTGTGGATTTAGTTCCGAGTTCATGGTTTGGTTTTCTTCGCCAACATTGACTGCTTTCTGGGAGATTTTAGGGGAGCTTTATCGTAATTTATACCTCTGAAATTCTTTGGAGAAGCAATTTTTTTGTCAGTTAGAGATTAATAGGTTCGTTTAGCCCTTATAGAACTTGGAATGGAGTGGAATTTGGAGTTTTGTTGGAAACAGGCATATTTGCTGAGGAATCTCACACTGTCTGCATTTAGGAGTAGTCACCCCCGGTCATTCTGATGGATGGTTGCTTTGGGATCGCATGTTTTAGATCTTAGAACTTCTTTAAGAGTCTTCCTTATCCCTATCCTGAAGTCTCAATTCACTTCTTTCAAGATTTTTCTAATTGTTAGTTCTAATTGAGAGGATGAGATTTTTCTGCCAGTGGAGGCTTAGGGAAGAAATGAATTGCCAGTGGAGGATGAGATTTTTCTGGCATATTCATTTGCCTCGCTGTCTGTCTTCTCGGTTGAATTGCCAGTTGAATCATGATCTTTGTATTCTAGTACCTGCCAACAACATAAAGTGTTTTAAATAGAGAGATGATAGGGAAAAAGAAAGAAAGGATGAACAGGAGACTAAAAAATGAATTACCTGCTGGACCGTGCTCTCGATTCATAGTACGTTCTCATCTCGTTTATGCTTTAAGCGGCACAGAACATAATTCGTATTCAACTGTCAAAAGACCATGTCATAACGGTTCATAAAACTAGATCAACAACAGTCAAATTCTGCTCACATATGAGGCAAAAATAATATCATTTTCTATTATGTATAAGATTTCAATATATTTATTGCAGGAAACTGAGCAAAAACGTAATAATAATAATAATGCTTCTTTGCTTCCTTATCACTCGTGGGAACTTTTAATTGAGTGTTTGTGCAGATTATTGTAGCTATACTTCTCATTTGATGTGTTATGAAATTCATGCACCTAGTGAATCTAATCTATTGCAATGAATAAACGAGGGATAGAATGAGTACCTGTTCGGTGAGTAGATGATATTCGATGATGACCCAGTTGGTCCCGACACTCATGGAGCCCCGACCTATGTGGAAGACTAATGTTTTCTTAGTGCCGATTATGCTGTTCGTATCTCTGGCCTTGATACTCTTATCGAGACCAATCTTCTTCCAATAGCTGGAGCGAGCCAATCTTCTTGCGTGTTGGGGCGTTTGTAGACAGAAGAACCACCATTCTCGAACTTCGTCATCAGGGGGAATGATTGATTCAACCGTCAATCTTATTATCTCTTTTTATCAATAACTCATATTTCTTGTTTTGATAGACCGAAGGAAAGTTTTGCATTTCACAATTGTTAGCGCCTTATAAAATTACATTTCACCACCAGAAACTATCAAATTCACATATCATCAGAACACTCCCCTCGACTTTTCACCAATTGATGACAAATATTATGCTTCAAATACCCATATTTTAAGTAATAAGCTTCTATCATGGTTGCAGAGAGATTGTATCAAAGGAGCAAGCAAAGTGACATGAGTATCTGCTCTTACCATGGAACTTCCTTGGTAAATTCCGAGGATCCTACCAGCAAATGTCGACATCAGGAATTATGCAGGGATGGTCTTCGAGTCCTCAGACTCGGTTCTTCAAGTAATGATTCACAAATTCCCCGTCAGTTGGATGGAACCTGTATCCTACTGGCAAATTGTTCGGGATGACCACGGCTCCCATTTTCCGTTCTGTTCTTCACCCGACACACATGCAAAACTAATGAACTCACTTCGGATTGTGGAAGTAGAGAAGTGAGCATCGACACACTACCATTTGGGAGTGTTGTAAATTAATGCGAAAACTAATCAAGATCTTGTAAATACGTCAACGCGTAAAGTACAGATAAATAACGAGGAATAATAAGGACACCAAAAATTTACGTGGTTCGGTCCGAATATCAGTATCTACGTTCACAAGGAGAGCCAGCAGTAAATAATTCACTATAATAGGATAATCAAAGTTTACAATTGCTCACACGCTCGAGTGTTTCCCACACCTAGATTATATCAAAAACTCAAAGTGTTTATGAATAAACCACTTACTTGAAAATCACAA